>OY804546.1:212200-1456200 GCA_963680865.1 Spergularia marina
TCTTAAAGCTTCCCATGACGATTTTAAGGCTCAAACTCTTTTGTTTAAGGGTGTTTTTCGACTGTTATTTGTCGAGATTCATGTGAAATGAGTTGGATGTTTTTCGCTTATTCGCACAATTTATTTTAGGTTTTAAGCTATTTTCTTTTTTCAAACTACATAATATGACCCCTAGAAGCCACTGCGATAATTTGAATCGTTTTTTGTTTTGTGCCGTTTTTGGCCAAAAAAACGTAAATATAGCCTACGTTTTTGTTCAATTTTGGTCAATTAGTCGATCTTTTTCAAACTATCTTAAAATTCTTGAAACATCACCTTATACATTTTAAAGCTTCCCCTGATGATATTAAGGCACAAACTCTTTTTTTTAAGGATGTTTTTCGACAGTGCTTTGTCGAGATTCGTGCGGAATGAATTGGATGTTTTTCGCTTATTCAGACAATTTATCTTCGGTTTTAAGCTTTTTTCTTTTTTCAAACCTCATAATAGGACCCCTAGAAGGGACTACGATGATTTTAGTCATTTTTGTTTAAGTGTCGTTTTTGGCCAAAAAACGTGGATTATAGCCTACGTTTTTGTCCAATTTTAGTTATTTTTCGACGTTTTTCAAAGTATCTTAAAATTCTTGAAACATCACCTTATACATCTTAAAACCTGCCTTGATGATTTTCAGGCACAAACTCCTTTGTTTAAAGGTGTTTTTTCGACTGTTCTTTGTCGAGATTCATGTGGAATGAATTGGATGTTTTTTCGCTTATTCGGACAATTTATCATAGGTTTTAAGCTATTTTCTTTTTCAAACCTCATAATATGACCCCTAGAAGCCACTGCCATTAACTTAGTCATTTTTGTTTCCCTGTCGGTTTTGGCCAAAAAACGTGGATTATATAGCTTACGTTTTTGTTCAATTTTAGTCATTTCGTAGACATTTTTCAAAGTATCTTAAAATTCCTGAAACATCACATTATACATCATAACACTTCCCTAGATGATTTAAAGGCACACACTATTTCCTTTATGGGTGTTTTTGGATAGTTCTTTGTCGACTTTTTTGTGGAGTGAATTGGATATTTTTCGCTTATTTGGACAATTTAGGATAGGTTTTAAGCTATTTTCTTTTTAACACCTCATAAAATGACACCTAGAAGCTACTGCGATCATTTGAATCGTTTTTGTTTCAGTGCCGTTTTTGGTCAAAAAACGTGGATTTATAGCTTACGTTTTTGTCCAGTTTTGGTCATTTTTTCCACGTTTTTCAAACTATCTTAAACTTCTTGAAACATCCCCTTATACATCTTAAATCTTCCCTTGACGATTTTAAGGCACAAACTCTTTTGTTTAAGGGTGTTTTTCGACGGTTATTTGTCGAGATTCATGTGAAATGAATTAGATGTTTTTCGCTTATTCGGACAATTTATTTTAGGTATTCAACTATTTTCTTTTTCAAACCACATAATATGACACCTAGAAGCTACTGCAATAATTTGAATCGTTTTTTATTCTGTGCCGTTTTTGGCCAAAAAAACGTGGATTATAGCCTACGTTTTTGTTCAATTTTGGTCATTTGGCCGATCTTTTTCACACTGTTCTAAAATTCTTGAAACATCACCTTATACATTTTAAAGTTTCCCTTGATGATATTAAGGTACAAACTCTTTTGTTTAAGGATGTTTTTCGACTGTTCTTTGTCGTGATTCATGCGGAATGAATTAGATGTTTTTCGCCTATTCAGACAATTTATCATAGGTTTTAAGCTATTTTCTTTTTAACACCATATAAAATGATCCTTAGAAGCGACTGTGATGATTTTAGTCGTTTTTGTTTATGTGCCGTTTTTGGTCAAAAAACGTGGATTTATAGCCTATGTTTTGTCCAATTTTAGTCATTTTTTCGACGTTTTGCAAAGTATCTTAAAATTCCTGAAGCATCACCTCATACATCTTAAAACCTGCCTTGATGATTTTAAGGCACAAACTCTTTTGTTTAAAGGTGTTTTTCGACTGTTCTTTGTGGAGATTCATGTGGAATGAATTGGATGTTTTTCGCCTATTCGGACAATTTATCATAGGTTTTAAGCTATTTTAATTTTCAAACATCTTAATATGACCCCTAGAACCACTACGATAATTTTTGTCGATTTTGTTTCTGTTCCGATTTTGGCCAAAAAACGTGGATTTTAGCCTACGTTTTTGTTCAATTTGGGTCATTTCGTCGACCTTTTTCAAACTATCTTAAAATTCTTGAAGCATCACCTTATACATTTTAAAGCTTGCCTTGATGATTTTAAGGCACAAACTCTTTTGTATAAGGCTCTTTTTCGACTATTCTTTGTCGAGATTCATGTTGAATGAATTGGATGTTTTTCTATTATTCGGACAATTTATCTTAAGTTTTAAGCTATTTTCTTTTTCAAACCTCATAATATGGCCCCTAGAAGCTACTGAAATAATTTGAGTCGTTTTTTGTTTTGTGTCGTTTTTGGTAAAAAAAAAAACGTGGATTATAGCCTACGTTTTTGTCTAATTTTGGACATTTTTTCCACGTTTTTCAAACTAGCTTAAAATTCTTGAAACATCACTTTATACATCTTAAATCTTCCCTTTATGATTTTAAGGCACAAATTCTTTTGTTTATGGGTGTTTTTCGACTAATCTTTGTCGAGATTCATGTGGAATGAATTGGATATTTTTCGCTTAATCGTACAATTTATCTTAGTTTTTAAGCTATTTTATTTTTAAAACCTCATAATATGACCCCTAGAAGCTACTGCGATAATTTTTGTCGTTTTTGTTTCAGTTCCGTTTTTGGCCAAAAAACGTGGATTATAGCCATGTCTTTGTCCATTTTTAATCTTTTTTTTTTTGTCGTTTTTCAATGTATCTTAATTTTTTTTCAAATATCTCCTTATGCATCTTAAAACCTGTACTGATGATTTTAAGGCACAAACTCTTTAGTTTTAGGGTGTTTTTCGACTGTTCTTTGTCGAGATTCATGTGGAATGAATTAGATGTTTTTTGCTTATTCGGATAATTTAACTTTGGTTTTAAGCTATTTTCGTTTTCAAATATCATAATATGACCCCTAGAAGCTACTGCGTCGGTTATTCGGACAATTTATCACAGGTTTTAAGCTAATTTCTTTTTCAAACCTCATAATCTGACCCCTAGAAGTTACTGCGATAATTTTAGTCGTTTATGTTTCTGTGCCGTTTTTGGCCATAAAACGTGGATTTATAGCCTACGTTTTTGTTCAATTTTGGTCATTTCATCGACCTTTTTCAAAGTATCTTAAAATTCTTGAAACATCACCTTATACATCTTAAAGCTTCCCTTGATGATTTTAAGGCACAAACTCTTTTGTTTAAGGGTGTATTTCGACTGTTCTATGTCGAGATTCATGTGGAATGAATTGGATGTTTTTCTCTTATTCGGACAATTTATCTTAGGTTTTATGCTATTTTCATTTTCAAACCTCATAATAGGCCCCTAGAAGCTACTGCAATAATTTGGGTTTGAGTCGTTTTTGGTGCTGTGCCGTTTTTGGTCAAAAAAGGTGGATTATAGCCTACGTTTTTGGACAGTTTTTCCACGTTTTTCAAACTAACTTAAAATTCTTGAAACTTCATCTTATACATCTTAAAGCTTCCCTTGATGATTTTAAGGCACAAACTTTTTTGTTTAAGGGTGTTTTTCGGCTGTTCTTTGTCGAGATTCATGTGGAATGAATTGGATGTTTTTCGCTTCTTCGGACAATTTATCTTAGGTTTTATGATATTTTCTTTTTTACACCTCATAATATGACCCCTAGAAGCTACTGCGATTATTTTAGTCGTTTTTGTTTCAGTGCCATTTTTGGCCAAAAAACGTGGATAATAGCCAATGCTTTTGTAACACTACGGAATATGGAAAGTGGTTTATGGAGTTGGTTTGTCCCACATTGGGAAACTAATGCTCACATGATCAGTTTATAATAGATTCCTACCATTATACTACCAACAAGGCCTTCACCTTTTAGAGTCCGGAGAGGATATATGGGCCTAAGGGGTGACTACCCATCTTATTGGGTTGTGTTGCGACGGACGGTGGTTCGGGCTGTTACAGATGGTATCAGAGCAACCCTGCGACCGCGTGCTGGGTGCTGGGGCGAGGCCCAGACCAGCCGTCTAGCGGGGGAGATCTTGGACCTGTGTTAATGTTGGTATGGTTTGGTCGAGGCGCAACGGGGACGTTGCGGTCTTTAAGTGGGGGAGTTTGTAACACTACGGAATATGGAAAGTGGTTTATGGAGTTGGTTTGTCCCACATTGGGAAATTAAGGCTCACATGATCAGTTTATAATAGATTCCTACCATCATACTACCAACAAGGCCTTCACCTTTTAGAGCCCGGAGAGGATATATGGGCCTAATAGGTGACTACCCATCTTATTGGGTTGTGTTGCGACGGACGGTGGATCGGGCTATTACAGCTTTAGTCCAATTTTAGTCATTTTTTCGACGTTTTACAAAGTGTCTTAAATTCTTGAAACTTCACCTTATACATCTTTAAACCTCTCTTGATAATTTTAAGCCACAAATTCTTTTGTTTAAGAGTATTTTTCGACTGTTCTTTGTCGAGATTTATGTGGAATGAATTGGATGTTTTTTCGCTTATTCGGACAATTTATCAGAGGTTTTAAGCTATTTTCTTTTTCAAACCTCATAATATGACCCCTAGAAGCTACTGCGATAATTTCAAACGTTTTTGTTTCTGTGCCGTTTTTGGCCAAAAAACGTTGATTATATAGCATACGTTTTTGTTCAATTTTGGTCATTTGGTCGATCGTTTTCAAACTAGCTTAAAATTCTTGAAACATCACCTTATACATTTTAAAGCTTTCCTTGATGATATTAAGGCACAAACTCTTTTGTTTAAGGATGTTTTTCGACTGTTCTTTGTCGAGATTCATGTAAAATGAATTGGACGTTTTTCGCTGATTCAGACAATTTATCTTAGGTTTTGAACTGCGTTAATTTTAGTCATTTTTGTTTCAGTGACGTTTTTAGCTAAAATCGTGGATTATAGCCTACATTTTTGTCCAATTTTAGTTATTTTTTTGACGTTTTTCAAAGTATCTTAAAGTTCTTGAAACATCATCTTATACATCTTAACACCTGCCTTCATGATTTTAAGGCACAAACTTTTTTGATTAAAGGTGTTTTTCGATTGTTCTTTGTCGAGATTCATGTGGAATGAATTGGATGTTTTTCGCTTATTCGGATAGTTTGTAATAAGTTTTAAGCTATTTTAATTTTCAAACCTCATAATATGACCCCTAGAAGCTACTGCGATAATTTTTGTTGATTTTGTTTCTGTGCCGTTTTTGGCCAAAAAACGTGGATTATTATATAGACTATCTTAAAATTCTCGAAACATCAGCTTGTACATTTTAAAGCTTTCCTTGATGATATTAAGGCACAAACTCTTTTGTTTAAGTATGTTTTTCGACTGTTCTTTGTCGAGATTCATGTGGAATGAATTGTATGTTTTTCGCTTATTCAGACAATTTATCTTAAGTTTTAAGCTATTTTCTTTTTTCAACCCTCATAATATGACCCCTAGAAGCGACTCCGTTAATTTTAGTCGTTTTTGTTTCAGTGCCGTTTTTGGCCAAAAAACATGGATTTATAGCCTACGTTTTTGTCCAATTTTAGTCATTTTTTCGACATTTTTCAAAGTATCTTAAAATTATTGAAACATCACCTTATACATCTTGAAACCTCCCTTGATGAATTTAAGGCACAAACTCTTTTGTTTAAGGGTGTTTTTCGACTGTTCTTTGTCAAGATTCATGGGGAATGAATTGGATGGTTTTTTGCTTATTCGAACAGTTTGTACTAAGTTTTAAGCTATTTTCTTTTTCAAACATCATAATATGACCCCTAGAAGCTACTACGATAATTTTTGTTGATTTTGTTTGTGCCGTTTTTGGCCAAAAAACGTGGATTATAGCCTACGTTTTTGTTCAATTTTTGTCATTTCGTCGACCTTTTTCAAAGTATCTTAAAATTCTTGAAACTTCATCTTATACATCTTAAAGCTTCCCTTGATGATTTTAAGGCACAAACTCTTTTGTATAAGGGTGTTTTTCGACTGTTCTTTGTCGAGATTCATGTGGAATGAATTGGATGTTTTTCGCTTATTCAGACAATTTATCTTAGGTTTTAAGCTATTTTCTCTTTCAAACCTCATAATATGGCTCCTAGAAGCTACTGCAATAATTTAAGTCATTTTTGGTTTTGTGCCGTTTTTGGTAAAAGAAACGTGGATTATAGCCTATGTTTTTGTCTAATTTTGGACATTTTTTCCACGTTTTTCAAAGTATCTTAAAATTCTGTAGACATCACCTTATACATCTTAAAGCTTCCCTTGATGATTTTAAGGCGCAAATTCTTTTGTTTATGGGTGTTTTTCGACTAATCTTTGTGGAGATGTGGAATGAATTGGATGTTTTTCGCTTATTCGGACAATTTACCTTAGATTTTAAGCTATTTTCTTTTTCAAACATCATAATATGGCCCCTAGAAGCTACTGCAATAATTTAATTCGGTTTTGGTTCTGTGCCGTTTTTGGTAAAAAAAAAAAAAAAAAAAAAAAAAACGTGGATTATAGCCTATGTTTTTGTCTAATTTTGGACATTTTTTCCACGTTTTTCAAAGTATCTTAAAATTCTTGAAACATCACCTTATACATCTTAAAGCTTCCCTTTATGATATTAAGGCACAAATTCTATTGTTTATGGGTGTTTTTCGACTAATCTTTGACGAGATTCATGTGGAATGAATTGGATATTTTCCGCTTATTCTGACAATTTATCTAAGGTTTTAAGCTATTTTATTTTTCAAACTTCATAATATGGCCCCTAGAAGCTTCTGAGATAATTTTTGTCGTTTTAGTTTCGGTGTTGTTTTTGGCCAAAAAACGTGGATTATAACCTACGTCTTTCTCCATTTTTAATCATTTTTTCGACGTTTAGCAAAGTATCTTAAATTTTTTTGAAGCATCACCTTATGCATCGTAAAAGCTGTGTTGATGATTTTATGGCATAAACTCTTTTGTTTAAGGGTGTTTTTCGACTGTTCTTTGTCGAGATTCATGTGGAATGAATTGGATGTTTTTTGCTTATTTGGACAATTTATCTTAGGTTTTAAGCTATTTTCTTTTTCAAATCTCATAATGAGACCCCTAGAAGCTCGTGCGATTATTTTAGTCGTTTTTTGTCTGTGCCGTTTTTGGTCAATAAACATGGATTATAGCCTACGTTTTTGTCTAATTTTGGACAGTTTTTCCACGGTTTTCAAACTATCTTAAAATTCTTGAAACTTCATCTTATACATCTTAAAGCTTCCTTAGTTGATTTTAGGGCACACACTCTTTTGTTTAAGGGTGTTTTTTTACTGTTCTTTGTCGAGATTCATGTGAAATGAATTGGATGTTTTTCGCTTCTTCGTACAATTTATCTTAGGTTTTAAAATATATTCTTTGCTACACCTCAAAATATGACCCCTAGAAGCTATTGCGATTATTTTAGTCGTTTTTGTTTCAGTGCCATTTTTGGCCAAAAAACGTGGATATTAGCTAACGCTTTAGTCCAATTTTAGTCATTTTTTCGACGTTTTACAAAGTGACTTAAATTCTTGAAACATCACCTTATACATCGTTAAACCTGTCTTGATGACTTTAAGCCACAAATTCTTTTGTTTAAGAGTATTTTTCGATTGTTCTTTGTCGAGATTTATGTGGAATGAATTGGATGTTTTTTCGCTTATTCGGACAATTTATCAGAGGTTTTAAGCTATTTTGTTTTTCAAACCTCATAATATGACCCCTAGAAGCTACTGCGATAATTTCAATCGTTTTTGTTTCTGTGCCGTTTTTGGCCAAAAAACGTAGATTATATAGCCTACGTTTTTGTTCAATTTTGGTCATTTGGTTGATCTTTTTCAGACTATCTTAAAATTCTTGAAACATCACCTTATACATCTTAAATCTTCCCTTGATGGTTTTAAGGCACAAACTCTTCTGTTTAAGGGTGGTTTTCAACTAATCCTTGTCGAGATTCATGTGGAATGAATTGGATGTTTTTTGCTTATTCGGACAATTTATCTTAGGTTTTAAGCTATTTTCTTTTTCAAACCTCATAATATGACCCCTAGAAGCTACTGTAACAATTTTAGTCGTTTTTCTTTTTAAAGCCGTTTTTGGCCAAAAAACGCGGATTATAGCCTACGTTTTTGTCCAATTTTATTCATTTTTTCGACGTTTTTCAAAGTATCTGAAAATTCTTGAACCATCACCTTATACATCTTAAAACCTGGCTTGATGATTTTAAGACAATTACTCTTTTGTTGAAGGGTGTTTTTCGACTGTTCTTTGTCGAGATTCATGTGGAATAAATTTGATTCTTTTCGCTTATTCGGACAATTTATCATAGGTTTTACGCTATTTTCTTTTTCAAACCTCATAATATGCCCCTAGAATCTACTGCGATAATTTTAGTCGTTTTTCTTTCAGTGCCGTTTTTCGCCAAAAAAACGTGGATTATAACCTACGTTTTTGTCCAATTTTAATCATTTTTCGACGTTTTTCAAAGTATCTTAAAATTCTTGAAACATCACCTTATTCGTCTTAAAGGTTCCCTTGATGATTTTAAGGCACAAACTCTTTTGTATAAGGGTGTGTTTCGACTGTTCTTTGTCGAAATTCATGTGGAATGAATTGAATGTTTTTCGCTTATTCGGACAATTTATCTAATGTTTTAAGCTATTTTGTTTTTCAAATTGCATAATACGACCCCTAGAATATACTGCGATAATTTTAGTCGTTTTTGTAACACTACGGAATATAGAAAGTGGTTTATTGAGTTGGTTTGTCCTACATTGGGAAACTAAGGCTCACATGATCAGTTTATAATAAGTACCATCATACTATCAACAAGGCATTCACCTTTTAGAGCCCATGTGATTATATATAGGCCTAAGGGTGACTACCCATCTTATTGGGTTGTGTTGTGACAGACGGTGGTTCGGGTTGTTACAAATGGTATCTGAGCAACCCTGCGACTGCGTGCTGGGTGCTGGGGCGAGGCCAAGACCAACCGTCTAGCGGGGGGGGGGGATCTTGGACCTGTGTTGATGTTGGTATGGTTTGGCCGAGGCGCAATAGAGACATTGCGTTCTCTAAGTGGGGTAGTTTGTAACACTACGGAATATAGAAAGTGGTTTATTGAGTTAGTTTGTCCCACATTGGGAAACTAAGGCTCACATGATCAGTTTATAATAGATTCCTACCATCATACTAACAACAAGGCATTCACCTTTTAAAGCCCACGAGAGGATATTCGGGCTTAAGGGGTGACTACCCATCATAATGGGTTGTGTTGCAACGGACAGTGGATCGGGCTGTTACAGTTTTTGCATGCGTTTTCGTGCAATTATGGTCATTTCTTCGACGTTTTAACGCAACTTATAAATATTAAAACTTCCCTTGATGATTTTAAGGCATAAACTCTTTCGTTTAAGGGTGTTTTTGAACTGTTCTTTATTGAGTTTCATGTGAAGTGAATTGGATGGTTTTCGCAAATTTGGACAATTTATCACAAGTTTTAACCTAATTTCTTTTTCAAAACTCATAATATGACCCGTAGAAGCTACTGCGATAATTTGAGTCGTTTGTTGTTTGGTGCCGATTTTGGCCAAAAAATGTGGATTATAACTAACGTTTTTGTCCAATTTTGGTCAATTCTTCGACGTTTTTCAAAATATATTAAAACTCTTGAAACATCACTTATAATCTTATAACATCCCTTGATGATTTAAGGGCACAAATTCTTTCGTTAAAGGGTGTTTTTGGATAGTTCATTGTCGAGTTTTTTGTGGAGTGAATTGATTGTTTTTCGCTTATTTGGACAATTTATCATAGGTTTTAAGCTATTTTGTTTTTCAAACCTCATAATATGACCTCTAGAAGCTACTGCATTAATTTGAGTCGTTTTTGGTTCGGTGTCGTTTTTGGCCAAAAAACGTGGATTATATCCTACGTTATTGTTCGATTTTGGTCATCACGTCCACCTTTTTCAAAATATCTTGAAATTCTTGAAACATCACCGTATACATCTTAAAGAATACCTTGATGATTTTAAGGCACAAACTCTTTTGTTTAAGGGTGTTGTTCGGCTGTTCTTTGTCGAGACTTATGTGGAATGAATTGGATGTTTTTCTCTTATTTATACAACTTCCCATAGGTTTTAAGATATTTTATTTTTCAAACCTGATAATATGACCTCTAGAAGCTACTGCGATGATTTTAGTTGTTTTTGTTTTTGTGTCGTTTTTTGGCCAAAAAACATGGATTTTAGCCTACATTTTTGTCCCATTTTGGTCATTTCTTCGACGTTTTTCAAAGTATCTTAAAATTCTTGAAACATCAACTTATAAATCTTAAAACTTCCCTTTATGATTTTAAGGCAAAAACTATTTCGTTTAAGGGTGTTTTTGGACTGTTCTTTGTCGAGTTTCATGTGGAGTAACTCGGTTTTTTTTTTCGCTTATTTGGACAACTTTTCATACGTTTTAAGCCATTTTCTTCTTCAAACCTCATTATATGACACCTAGAACCTACTTTGATAATTTGAGTCGTTTTTGGTTTCGTACCGTTTTTTGGCCATAAAACGTGGGCTCTAACCCTACGTTTTTGTTCAATTTTGGTCGTTTTGTCGACCTTTTTCAAAGGATCTTAAAATTATTGAAACATCATCTTATACATCTTAAATCTTCCCTTGATGATTTTAAGGCCCAAACTCTTTTTTTTAAGGGTGTTTTTCGGCTGTTCTTTGTCGAGATGCATGTGGAATGAATTGGATGTTTTTCGCTTATTCGGACAACTTATCGTAGGTTTTAAGCTATTTTCTTTTTTTGTACCTCATAATATGACACCTAGAAGGTACTGTGATAATTTTAGTCGTATTTGTGTTGGTGTCGTTTTTTGCCAAAAAAACGTGGATTATAACCTACGTTTTTGTCTAATTTTGGACATTTTTACCACGTTTTGCAAACTATCTTAAAATTCTTGAAACATCACCTAATTCATCTTAAATCTTCCCTTGATGGTTTTAAGGCACAAACTCTTTTGTTCAAGGGTGTTTTTCGACTGTTCTTTGTCGAGATTCATGTGGAATGAATTGGAAGTTTTTCGCTTAATCGGACAATTTATCTTAGGTTTTAAGCTATTTTCTTTTTCAAACATCATAATACGACCCCTAGAAGCTACTGCGACAATTTTAGTCATTTTTATTTCAGTGCCGTTTTTTGCCAAAAAACATGGATTATATAGCCTACGTTTTTGTCCAATTTTAGTCATTTTTTCGATGTTTCAAAGTATCTTAAAATTCTTGAAACATCACCTTATACATCTTAAAACCTCGCTTGATGATTTTAAGACACAAACTCTTTTCTTTAAGGGTGTTTTTCGACTGCTCTTTGTCGAGATTCATGTGGAATGAATTTATTCTGTGCCGTTTTTGGCTAAAAAACGTGGATATATAGCCTACGTTTTTGTTCAATTTTGGTCATTTGGTCGACCTTTTTCAAAGTATCTTAAAATTCTTGAAACATCAACTTATACATCTTAAAGCCTCCCTTGATGATTTTAAGGCACTCTTTCGTTTACGGGTGTTTTTGGACTGTTCTTTCTTGAGTTTCATGTGGATGAATTGGGTGTTTTTTGCTTATTTGGACAATTTATTGTAGGTTTTAAGCTTTTTTCTTTTTCAAACCTCATAATATGACCCCTAGAAGCTACTGCGATAATTTGAGTCCTTATTGGTTTTGTGCCGTTTTTTGCCAAAAAACGTGGATTATAGTTAGACTTGTAAGAAACTGACCGTTGGTCAACCCTTAACCGACCCGAACCAGTATTGACCCGACCTGTATTGACCCTAACCCGAACTACAACCGAACCAGAAACCCGCTCGCACGACCCGTTTTACAGGTCTAATTATAGCCTACGTTTTTGTTCAATTTTGGTCATTTCGTCGTCCTTTTTCAAAGTATCTTAAAATTCTTAAGCATCACCTTATACATCTTAAAGTTTCCCTTGACGATTTTAAGACACAAACTTATTTGTTTAAGGGTGTTTATTCGGCTATTCTTTGTCGGAATTCATGTGGAATGAATTGGATGTTTTCGCATATTCGGACAACTTATCATAGGTTTTAAGCTATTTTATTTTTCAAACCTCATAATATGACCCCTAGAAGCTACTGCGATAATTTAGTCGTTTTTATTTCTGTGCCGTTTTTGGCCCAAAAAACGTGGATTATACACTACGTTTTTGTCCAATTTTGGTCATGTTTTCGACGTTTTTCAAAGTATCTTAAAACTCTTGAAACATCAACTTTTAATCTTAAAACTTCCCTTGATGATTTTAAGGCACAAACTCTTTTGTTTAAGGGTGTTTTTCGGCTATTCTTTGTCGAGTTTCATGTGGAATGAATTGGATGTTTTTCGCTTATTTTGTAAGCTCCTTTCATTTCCAAAACTCATAATTGACCCCTAGAAGCGATTGCGGAAAATTTAGTCTTTTTTTCTTGTGTGTTGTTTTTGGGCAAAAATCGCGGATTATAGCCTACGTTTTTTGGCCAAGTTTGGTCATCTCGTCAGTCTTTTTCCAAGTATCTTAAAACTCCTGAAACTCCTGAAACATCACCTTATACATTTCAAAAGTTCCCTTTGATAATTTTAAGGCACAAACTCTTTCGTGTAATGGTGTTTTTTGGCTTTTCTATGTGTATTTTCTCGTAGAGTGAATTGTATGTTTTTTGCTTATTTGGACATGATATCATAGGTTTTAAGCTATATTCTTTTTCAAAACTCATAATATCACCCCTTAAAGCTACTACTAAAAATTTAGTCTTTTCTCAAAACTCATAATATGACCCTCAAAGCTACTTCTAAAATTTGGCAATTTTGCTCCTATGCCGTTTTTGGTTGAAGACGTGGATTATAGTCTACAGTTTTGTCCAATTATTGTCATTTTGTCGACGTTTAAAAAAAATACTTAAAACTCTTGAAACATTACGTTATACATGTTAAAACTTGATGAGTTAAAGGCTCAAAGTCTTTCGTTGAAGGGTGTTTTTTTCGCTTATCTATGTCCTATTTCTCGTGGAGCAAATTGTATGTCTTTCGCTTATTTGGACATAATATCGTAGGTTTTAAGTGATGGATTCTTTTTTTTTAAGGGTGTCTCTAGCTCTTTTATGTCTCTTGTCTTGTCGATTAAATTTGTATTTTTCGTTTATTTGAACAAAATATCATAGGTTTTAAGCTCTAATGATTTTCCCAAAAGTCACAATATAAACCCTATGAGGTAATATGAAAAGTTTTATTATCTTTGCTCCCGTGCCGTTTTCGACTATTTAGCCAAAAAGAACGTGGATTATAGCCTTCAATTTTATCCAATTGTTGTCTTGTCGGCCATTTTTTCCAAAGTGTCTTAAAATTCTTGAAAAAAATACCTTGTACATGTTACGACCGCCCTTGATGAATTTAAGTTATAGATTTTTTCGTTTTAAGGGTGCTTTTTGCTGTGTCGTGTCTCGTGTCTTGCTGAGCAAATCCTTTGTATCAATATTTCAGGTTTAAGCGAAACGATATGCATCTACGAATAGTCGCAAAAACGCAGGTCATGTTCTAACAAAATCCTCTTATCGCGAAGTTTGACTTCAGCAATATGGACTTCCTGGGTAAACCCTACATTCCGACCGAAGGCGCAAAGCCTTCGACGCTCCAGCTGCAGATCCAGCGACCAGCAGGAATAACCTTCCAACACATTGAACCTCACTTTTTCCTCCTATACACACCAATACACCATGGAAGTGCTCGAACTAGAAAGATGGCTAGAAAACGCCCAAAATAGAGTTTATGAAAATTTTGTATAAATAGCCTCAAAATTTAGATTGAGAGGTAGAAGGTATCCTTGTAAGTCACATGTACAAAGGGCACCGTTTTCGGCTTAAAAGGGAGAAGGGCTGTCTCTCTCTATCGCGCTCTCTCTCTCTCTCTCCCCCCATTATACCTAGACTGTTCATGACCAGAGTAAATCGTACCAATGGATGCCTGTGATTTCTAAACTCTCAGAGATATGCAGACTTCTACCCCTTCAATCTTCAGTCACTACCCATTTCCGACCTCAACCTGATTAGGGCCTTCATTCCATCTGCAATCAGAAAAGTTTGACAAATAGTGAATACGAGAATGGTGATTTACATGTCAAATCAGTACGCATAGAGAATCAGTTTTGTAACAACAGGTCGGCCAAAGTTTCCTTTCCTGTTATAGCCAAGTGCACCACCATGACTATAATGTGTTCTGTGTTCAACAGAAAGGATAGAAAGGCCAGTACTTCAGGCAGGCGCAAACATGGAACAATCCAAGCTCATGGTCACCATTTCCCAATACCACCCAAAAACTGAAAACTACAAGGTTGCTATGCCATAAACTACCTGCACCCAATCAAAAATAAAAATTTGATCTTTAGATGAACTAAGGTAATTCGGCAGTCATATGTAAATCTATCACAGGTGCTCTGACGAGAACTAAACCCAAAAGTAGCGTCTCCCAACTTGGCTTCGAGCATCAGATCCGGTGAAGATAAAAATCTCGACTTTAACACAAACGTGTGCTGTAGAACTTTGGGAAGGGCTCACAGGAAATCTGGACATTGTAATCAAAAGGGTTCAACAGTGATCCTTTCAAAAGTACTTCAGCTGCAAGATACCACTCACAAGGATGAAATGCAAAAAGGATGCAAGCTGCAATGTCTTGATAAGATGCATAAGATTTCCCGAAAAGACGCAAAACCAACAGTGGAGAAACATGATATTATGTGCTTCACTTCTCGCAGCCATGCTCACTTTTCAAGAAAACAGACTCGAGTATTTTTGACATGTACACTTGTATGGATTCTAGAAATCAAAAGGCCACAGGCAGCAAACCTCATATACTTCAACTGCATTGATATCACCTGAAAGACCAAACGACAGAAGAGAATATTTTTTCCTTCGACATCTTAATAAGACGTAGAATAACCCAGAAAGACGGCGGGGGGGATCTTGATATTCTTGTGCTTGCCCATATCCTCACTTCTCACTGACATGATGACTTTTTCAGGAACACCATACTCATTCGAAAAAGACCTAAACTATCAACAGACCTAAATTGCCCATATTCTTGTAAGCAAATATTTGTAACAGGCAGCAATATATCCGATTTTATGTCATGATTCCAAAAGCAATTGTCTGATCAGTTGCAGGAAACAAAAGCGACAACACAGCATCAGATAGCCCCGGAAGTAGCACATGGGTACCCAGATTTTAGTGTATTCTTCTTTCTTTCTTTCACAGGACGTTCGCGGAGTCCATGCCTGGCACTAATCAGAGGACTCCCAGAAAACAATGAGACGAGTTGCAGCATCTCCAACCTAACTTGTCCAGCTGTCTAACTAATACAACCTTTTCTATTATAGAAATTAGAACCAGCACAATGCCCATGCATTGAAGTCATACTTACAAGATTCAACCCTTTCTAACCGTTTTTCTTCTTTTTTATCCACAAGTACAATAGCCACAGTGAATCATCCAAAAAGACTAGGCAGGGTCTCCAACTCTTCATGTAGCCATATGAAGATTTACCTATCACCGTTTAACCAATTGTCTCAAAGGTTCAATGTTTGCAAATTTCTAATCACTCATTTGAGCAAACTCTTCCATCCTTCTCCACTCTTCGGCACAAGAAAACGCTTAGGCGATGTCAATTTTATATTAGCCAAGTTGTCCTAGACCAAAAGCTAGTCCAACAGACATTAATAGTAACAGTGGCGCCAGTGATAAAGAGTATGCATATGAAACTGTTAATGAGAAGCAAAACAAGGATGTCACCTTTTGGCGTTTCGCATTTGGAGGTTCAGGATTATGGTCACCCCGACGTCGTGAAGTCCTGGCTTCAGAATCCTCAGCCTGCAACATCCACGAGTTTTTAAGAACAAGCGTCACAGCACATACACTATAAAATTCAAAATGTATAGTTGATGCATATATCCACCCAAGCCATAGTGGAAATCATGAAAAACACAAGAGGGCAAATTCTCACAGGAGCTGAAGAGGTGGCTCCATCTCTCTGCTGTGAAGTTTCTCCTTCTCCAGGTTGTGCTGCATGATCTGTGTCGTGATCCGGAGAAATCAAAGGCATCATCTGTCGGAGCATCCTGGAGAAGAATAACCCCTCCTCTGTGACCCTCGACTCCGCTTCCTGTGTAACTGAAACATTGGGTGGTGCTTGCTCTGTGGCAGCAGAAGCTGTAGTGCCACTAGGTGGTGCCTGCTCTGTGGCAGTAGTAGCTGCACCCTCTGAAGTGACGCTCTCTACAAGGAACTCACCACCAGGAAAGAGTCTTCTCAAAATTTGAAGTATGGCAGGAGGTAGTTGTCCCTCAGCATTCTGGTCACTAGAAATTCCACCTGCTGAGAGGATGTTGATATCAATGGTACGGGTTGAAACAGGAGCCCTCCCTGCTCAGACAATGCAATCAATTTGTTAGTTGAATTTTTAGACCTATCAGAGGTGCACATAGCTACTTATTTGGCACACTTAAAGGATTACTAACAAGACCTCCTGCACATATTGAAAGAATAAAGGGTCATCTACATGTGCAACACGAGACAATAAATCAGCAAATTACCCAGCTCAGATTCCGCCATCTGCAGACTATGCAAACCCCCCATATGCATATTGATCTAGAGTTCGATCCTGGAATAGATCAAGAATCACAATCTAATCTTGATCACTTGTACGAGAAAACCGTAACTCTCTTCAAGAACGAATTATTTATTCCAAAACGGTTTGTCCCAGAAAAAATGATCACTCTCTAAACTAAATAACTTTCAGTAATCCTATATTATGCACTGTTAGCTAATCTTAAGGGGTCGAATGGGAAGTACAACTTTACTGTTGACAAAGACGGGTGATAAAGGTGGTTTCTATCTGTTTCTTAGAAATGAACACTGAAAAGTGATCAATCTTTTGGGGATGGAGAGTTTTACATTTTCGCTTTCTTTGCATATGTGATTCATGCTGATGATAGCAGTTAACAATCATCATGATCATGATAATTATTATCATCACTACCTTGTTGCCTTAAAGTGGCTTCCGCTTAAAACAGGGGCAGAGAGAGGGGTGGACATACTGCAGCAATGTTCTTCATGCTAGCAGAACTTAAGGTGTAATACTACAACTAAGCGACACAATCTGCAAGGAGTAGAGGGGTAACACTGTAACAGTATAACCATTAAAGGACTAAGAAAGGATTCAAGCTGGCATGGTTCAAGATGATCAAACCATAGAAAGTACAATAGATGAAAAGCGTGAAAACCAAATTACCACTCCCAGCAGGATCTCCAACATTTGGCTGAACAGCTGTAGACTCAGCAGCTGGAGTGTCACCAGGCGCCTGTCTTTCCGTCCCACCACGTAAATTCCCAGAAGCTACACTTTGATATCTTCCAAGAAGCGGATACAAAAACGCTAACGAGCCAGCTTCTGAAGGTGAGCGATTTAGGTCAGGAATCGCAGTCATCATGGACCTAAAAGGCAATACATTAACACCAGCCCCACTATTCGATGACGGAGAATCTGAAGTCCCCGCAGCAGGTTGAGTATTTCGCGATACCCCAATAATAGTAGGTATAGATTGCCTCTGAGCAGAAGACTGTCGGGACCCTGCAGGTTCTGTTTGGTGAGTTGATGGGGCTACTGTCAATAGAAAGATTAATTACACTCTATAATGTGTCCAGTCTGTAAATACTAGACAAAATAATCATAGAGAACAGGTGATGAACCTCTTTGTATTTGTATATCTATGCGTCTATGTACAGGACCAGCACCAAGACTATTTGTCAAACCTGACCCTGATTGCAAAGTCCCTGATATAGGAGTACCAAAACTAGCTCCGGGCTGGAAAGGGAGAGGCTGCAAACAATGCTTCAGTTATCAGAATACCTACAGAATGAATCCTTAAAGTTTTGAGGATTCCAGAAAATACCTGAACCATTAGAGGATTAGGTCCAGAGGGGGAAATATAAACCGCAGGTCCGGCATTGACTACAGCTTCTGACTGCAAACAAAGCAAGTCAACAACAACAACCAAGCCTTATTCCCAAAATGACTGGGAAACAAAGCAAGTCATGAAAAAAAAATACAAAAAACAAAAGAAAGAATAGTAGTGTTATAATAAACACAAGATCTGCAAATACAAAAAGGTGTAACTCACAGGTGATCGCCCAAGTCTTAGTGTTGTGACTGTACGACCAAGTTCGAGAAAATAAGCACCAAGATTTTGTAAAAGTGTCCCAGTTCTTAAAGCACCAGACTGAGCATTTGTCCTGGCCACTGAATCAGTCAAGCTCTCCTGGTTTTCGAGTTGCCTACCGAATTGCTGCAAGCACAAAATACATACATTTAAGAACAAGTCTCATGCATGTAAATAGATCTGGCATGCAACTACACTTGAGCCTTACTCTTCTAAGCAAGCGTATAAATCACTTATTCACATGGGTCACTGAGAAATTCAGGAAAAGGTAAGACCTCATCATGTCTGTTCGACTAATAACTTTTAACTAGTGAAATTTATCAGCAAATGCTTAACAAGACATACAAGCAGACACTCTTCGGTTATCTGATTAAGCATCTGCCTTGTGGCAGACAATAACTCTGCTAACGATGCTGGAGTAGGAAGTGCATTTTCTGATTGTGAAGATAAACCAGATGTGCCATCACTCTCTCCAATGGAAGAAGCCCTCTCATTACTTTCCCCAACATTGCCTGCTTGAAGAAATAAACATTCATCTATTAGCATTCAAAAAGTGAACCAAATAAAAATAAATAACCAAGTATAAACTAACCGCTGTTCAAAAATTCTTGTCTCATATGACTCAAGTATTGTGATAAGGTTGCAAGAGCATCTGGGATTACCTGAAAGCACAAAAACCAGATATTGAATCCAAAGAAATACAGAAACTCCAGCGTCAGGTTAGGCAATATACAGCGTATAGCAAACTTACCGGAGCTTGGGCAGAACCAAATGAAAGGCCTGCAGGGATTCCAAATACGTTTTGGAGTCCAGACCTATCGTTTGAACTTCTCATCCCAGATTGTTCAGGTGATATATGGGTTGTTTCTGCAGCACTACCAGGAGTAGGTACCTCTTCATGTCCAGCCCCATCTTGATCCTGTCAGGACAAAGACCTCTCTTACAAGTTATACACAAGAATATGTGACAGAGATGGAAAGCGAAAGAGATGGAAACACAAGCTTATCAAGATCCCACGACAACTCCTTAAGTAGTTTGTTCTCCATGACTGTAAACCATAATAAAACTAAGAATATTCATGACATGTACTCTGTTTTTTTTCTAGCAATACTCTACTAGTACTAAATCTACCATGCCAAGATGTCATATATCGGCGAAAAAGATAGAAAAAAGGCCTTTGAATCCTTAAGTTAAGGTTTCTTGGGGATGGAACCTTACTTCATTGTTACTTCCAGGATTTGTGATGCCCATAGAACCAAGAACTGCAGAAAGTATCTGCAACAATATGGGAGTCGATAAAAAAAAAAAAAAAAAGGGAAGAAAATCTACAGAAATCACAAATTAGAAGACATGTAATATTAAGAGGTTCACTTTTCAGGTTGGGATACAGCCTCACCCGACTAACATCTGAAAGTCCTCTATCCCCTTGTCCAGGCATATTGAATGTTTCAACAACAATCCCGGGAGCCACTTGAAACAATTGACCACGGTTACCAGTCGAAGAGTGATCAAAAGCTGCAAACAACATTATCACAAAAAGTTTAGTTGTACAATTGGAGATGGCAATCAAATCAGATATCCTCAAACATAATAATCTCATTAATGAAGCAAGTGAATAGCAAGAAACATATCCACACCAAAAAATGTAGCCAGTGAAAGAAATCTCTGATATCTCTCGGAAAAACCTTACTCCCACCAGCCTCATCATCAAGAAATCCCACAACCACTGACAACATAGATACGCACAGCATTTTTCCTCCATTACTTAAAAAACAGCTCCTGCCTGCAATATCACTTTCCCTTCTCTCTCTAAAATTGTCGCATAGTTGCAGTCAAGTGTTTTACTCACACCCGAACTACACTTTTTTTTCCTTTTGGTAGATAAGGAAACCTATGATAGCTTGAGAGCTTAACCATCCAGCTCTCCTTTTGTGTACGGGTATCACCCACTTGCTGTCTTTTGTGCATGGGAGTCACCCCATCAGTGTCCTTTGATTAGTATAGTCGATTACTTCCACCCAGTCTTGTCAGATTAGGGTGAAAGTTGCATACATATAACCATAGAGGTGGTTTTTAGTAGCATCAACTGTGCCACAGCTAAGCTGCTACATCAGCAAGAAAACAAAATGCTACAAGGATTGCCAGAAAATTACACAAGTGAAAGCAATATAAGACTAACAGACGGTATACACAGCACTACACCAAGCTACGTATCTTGATTGCTGAGGTTCCAGACTTATCAGTTATCAACTTATCACTCACATATTTGTTGTACTTCCATTAATTTGATTGTTCTAGTGAATGATGTTACTCCCCCACCCCTACAAGGCTACAATCTCAACCCCGAGCCCACACCTCCAAAACAAAAGATACCGGCATTGATAACGATTAATGTATACCTCCAAATATGTTATATTCTTCACTTATCCTAGGGGTTGTAATCTTTGATATACTAATTAACATCAGTGTTTTTAAAATGGATGGATGGATCGAAATAACAACCCCCCCCCCCCCAAAAAAAAGAGAGAAGAAAAAAAGTACCAGTGTGAACACAAGTACATTACTCAGGCATAACATTGCGCTATTAGCAAGTAGTTTTATTTACCGTATTAAATGGCCTACACAAGTCTGGACACCCTTTCAGTCGTGCAACATAATTTTCTGACAATAGAAGACTTCTAGGAGTATCTAGAGCTGGCTTAGAGAGACCTATCTGAATTTGCATACAACTTCTGAATGCAAAGTTTATAAAGTTTCAATAATGCATACATCTTCACCTCCCAACATCGTGTGCATAAAACTATAGAAAGCAAGTGCACTGGATTTAGAGAAGAAAAAAAAGTCCAAAGAAATAAACTGAGTATATAAAAGGGAAAGCAAAGGGTCACAGGCTGACAGCCATTGGCAGAAACAATAACATGCTCTTGGACTTCAACGACCATAAAAGTCTGTCCCAAAATGATTTACAATTGTAGAACCTAAACTAAAATTTAAAACAAAAGATAAATAAGCAAAAAAAAAAAAAAAAAACAAGCCCTTTGACTAGCATACATATTTCATCCAGAAACAAGAGCAATAATAAGTGTTGCTACAGAAAGTTTGTTTTAGACCAATTATGCAACAATCTCAAAAACAACCATATGCCAGGATTTTTAGTAGTTTATTTAAGGAATGAAAAGTTACTCTGCAGACACATATATTCTTCTGATGTAGCACTTAAGCAGTAAACTATGATAGACAAGAAAAAGTAGATCGATTGTGACAGACATCAGACAGCATTCAAACCTGAATCAGCAGGCAAGCCTTCAGATGATGACGCAGCCGGTTCTCGAACTACCAGGTGCAAAGTATGACCATCTTCCACGTCTAGAGTAAGTTAAGGCAATTTGATCATTAACTTGGACAAACTAGTGGACAACAACACATAAATTGCGAGATATAGTAGAACTATCGAATCATATACTCCTACCCCCCAGTCAAAAGATATAAAAAGTAAAAGTAAATGCATTAGCTGTTTGGAGTTTGCTAGTCTCGTAAATAATAACCAGCTTCATTTTCACGTCAAACACCCATATTATAGCATCATCTACAATCTATCGAATAATTCAAGTCGACTGAAACTCAAGATTTTAATCAGGTGCTTCACGCACCAAAAGCATCAAGTCAGCCATTGTACATTAAATTCACTATTTATGGCTGAAAGTCATGAAGTTAGAAAACGGACCAGAAATCACAGAATCATTAACCTATTTTATGTTTTTTTGGTTGTACATAGGAGCAGCTACGGGGGTGGGGATATGAGATTTCGAACCACTAGCCCTGTTTATTTACTTGTCAGAAAGAAACGAGACTCTGGAAATAAGAGAGATAATAACCCCAAGTGCACAAAGTCTTTAAAGGTGAGCTCAAACCCATAAATTATAACATTGTATAACAATTTGAAAGAACTTCCTGAAAATAAAAATGAAGGCTAATCCTACAAAAGGCTACACCCTGGATAAACTCTCCAGCCTAGTTTGGGGCAAACACCAGCATTAAAGGCCAGTTCTCAACATTGAACATTGTAGCCAATTATACCCCCCTCAACAAAAACGAGAACAAAGGAACCCAAAGGTGTTGGAGTAAGAAGCCATTACACAAAGCCTTACATCACTTCCTTAGGGGGAGGGGGAGGGGATAGTGATCCTGCATCAGAAGAAGGATGACAGATGTCCCCCAACAAAACAGAAAGGAGACATTCCACTAAAGCCTTAAATTATAACTTTGAGATAGTGAAAGAAAGGATACGATATGCAGACAGCAGCTGATCATCCTTCAGAACCTTTCCTCGACAGATAAGTCGTTGATGCTCTGTCACAACACCAGTTACCGAAGCAATACGTTCTTTCAAAGCAGGTACGGGCATCTGAAAGAATAAAGACAACACAAAGTAACAGCTTGAACATGATACATTGTGACATTGTCTTGAACCACGGACAAATAATTTACAAGGTAATAGCTAAGAGAGAAGCACTCAAAATGCCAAGCCTGTTACCTGTTTATCTACTTGCAACGTATATGTTTGTGAATCCATAGTCTTGATTTTAATCTCTATTGTCGTCCCAGAATTTCCAGCTTCAACATGTCCTGATATCTCGCTGTCCATTCTCTAACATCCAAAAAATATAATTAGCTTAACAACTGGCAGGATAGTCGCCAACATCAAGATCCATATTATCTCGCTGTCAATTCTCTAACATCAAATTATCCTCTCCACTATTTCTTGGAACTTTGCAAGTTGCCAACATCAAGATCCATATTAAAAAAAAAAAAAAAAAAAAAGGCATAAATAAACTTTGCGGAATGCAGTTTTAACCAGGACCTTCCTTATGTATTGACATGAGAGAATACATTTACGCAACACAAAGAACAAATGTACATACAGACCACAAAAATTATGCCGATGGATATTATTTAACCATATATCCAATAACATTGCTCCACTAACATAAAAATCCAATTTACATCAATCAGGAATTTAAATAAAAAAAGCGAAAGTTAGGAATAAAGCCTCAAATTCACCTAACGAGATAATTTCACCTAATTTCACCGGGGGAGCTTTTTACTAAATTTGATCATGTTCTACTTCAACCAACTACTTATTGGCTAAAACAGGAAGTAAAGTGTAAATGAAATCACGAGCTAATGGCAAGTTTACGAGGGAATTTATTAGCTTGCTTCCATTAGTAGATGCGATTAAATATAACACGTGGAGTCGTGGAGAGTAAAACGAAATCAGCAAAATAACAAGGCAGCAAGCAATCAATGATCCTCAAGCCCGCTGTTCCGATCCTCCAATCAACGGAAAGCAATAAACCAATATGGCAATGAGTGATCATGCATTGATTCGTGTGAGTATATTCCTGCGAAGACCTTGATACGACAAATGAAGGTCTTTTAAGTACCACAGTATAGAACTAGTACACACAACAACAACAACAACAACAACAACAACAACAACAACAACAACAACAACAGGAACGAAAAATCCATTTGGAGTAAAAATGCCACTCACTCCAAATATGAATCCCTAGAGATGATTCAATTCAACCATATATACCTCCACTGGAGAGCTCTCGGACGCCGCTGTTTTCACAACCTCACCCCCTAACCAATACAAAACACATGAAAATACCACACAAACAGAACAACATCGAAATCAAAATCAAACAAACAAACAAAAATCAGTACCCCCTAGCATGAAGAACCCTAATTCATTTCCCCATTCCCAAATTCCAATTCACATTAAACCCCCCAAAAAATCATCAAAGCAAAACATTTCAAGAAAACTTCACAAACACACCCAACATCAAGAAAAAGATTCAAACTTGATTAAACCAACTTCAAAATCCTTACTCAAAAAACATCACACATATGAATTCCCCACTTATCATGATCAAGTTTCAATCTTTTTACCAATCCCACGAATTAATTCAACCAAAAGCATCATCTAATCACCAATCACCATGATCAAAATCAACAAAAAGGGGGTCTCAAATTCCAATTATTTCCACACAAACATAAAACAAACCAAACTTTATAAAAACCTAATCAAATTAAAAAAAGAAAAAGTGGGTCTTACAAAATCAAACCTGGGGAAATCAGATAAGCCTGAGTTTGCTGCTGTCGATGTTCAGAGAGAGAGAGAACCCCTTTGTTGGAACACACTGTTAGCTTCTGTCTCCCCCTAAAAACTCGTGTTTCTGGGTGGATTTTCTTTTCCCTTTTTTTTAATTAATTAATTGAATTAAATTAAAAGAAAAAAAGGCTAATGCTTATCTGGCGCAGCGTGGCATATGAAGGTTGATGAAGGGCCAACACCACACCTGGGCCTGTTTCTGTGATCGAATCTGGGCCGTGGATCGGATTCTTTTGTGGGTGATTTGATGATCATATGGGCGGTGGATCTTGATGTATTATGCAATGCAAGTACTTTGTGATTTTTGGTGTTCTTGACCCGTTTGGTTCAAATTATGGGAGGACTATTATTCCATAATGATTTGTGGTTTTGTGTGTGTTTCGTGTTCTACAAATTTGGATCTTCAAGTTAAAGTTACGGAATTTTTATTGTGGGTATTTAGATTTTAAATTACTAGTAAAAGTATGAGGAGTATTGCTCCGGTGAGTATTTCGACAGTAAAACTTTGGGGGCAGGACAAAGCATAGAGAGAAGCACGAGTTTTAAAAAGTTCGAGTTGTTCCTATTTGAGTCTCACATTTTGTCTTCAGGTGAACAGTTTGCTGGGTATACTTTTTTTTTTTTTTTGAATAGGTCATGTGCAGACTCGACATCTATGATTAATATCTCAAAGAATCTTTATATTTTTTGTGGATATCTTCCTGTGGAGTTTGAATGAATTACAAGAGAGATGATGGTGAATTACTTGGTGTTTGGCTTGATGAATTGTAACACATTTTGTCTGAAACTACTAATTTGTCTTCTCTGTGTAATCTTGCACCTGATCGAAAACTACAAATTTGGCACAAATCGAGAGTATTTTTGACAATGTGATCAAGACCAGTATCTTAGGGGCGCAGCCACAAGGCAAGGAGTAGTTTGGTGTCTTATTGAAGTAAACTCTATATGGTAAGTGAATTACCGATAGTATGAAGTTAATTACGAGTCAGACCATGATCAAGGGTCTATATCTTATTACAAGATACAAGACATTTTGTTCATTCACTCACTTAGCTTAGACTAGAAACGAGACCAAGCCTTCAATAGAAAGGGTTCACGGTAAAATACATGTAGTAGTGAGTAGTGACTAGTAAAATTGCATAGAAGTCCGCCGTAACTTTCGGACTAGAACTAACCCAACAGAGGACATGAGAGCCCACAGGCATGAAACTTGAGAACGACGACTCACGTTTTGCAATCAATAAATGAGACATAGTGGGCCCTGATCAATATGGACTTGATCACATTCACACACTTCATTCTGAGCCCAAACCCGGCCCCTATTTTCGAATTCCCCAGGAAATTCGGGTTATAATTCAAGTAGGAGTAGCATTCTTAAACCGACCCTACTTTCAATTTCGGGTGTCCAACATGTTTTGCAAAGCACAAACAGCTTATTCATGTATTTTTGTCTCATCAACTTGATAATAAATACAGATAGCTAGTTGTTCAAATCAAATAATAGTAATCTTGCACATTTATAATAATTTGATCGTTTTTCAATCAGCCAATCAGCTAAAATCTCTATCAAATTTTATCTCATTTCATTATCATCTGCACTAAAGTCTTCGAGATACAATGTTGTACATATAAATTAATCGTTTCTGCTCGTATTATTCGAAAGACATATACATTATTGGTTTCTTAGGTAAAACAAAGGTTCGTGTAGCCTATTGAGTTACCAAGAGCCCGTCCCATTAGCTTCTGTTAGCATGGCTTACCTAATTCACATGGTTTGCACATTTGCACAAGTTCATTCACAACTCTATAGTGTACTCACTTAAAGGACGACAACAATCGCAGGTTCCAGACGATGCTTCCATTAACATTTAACCGCAAAAAATGAAAATGTTTTTATAAGTGGTAACAATCAAATCCTCATATATAACAATGTTTACATTTAACTTAGAGATAAGGAGTGTGAACTTTGATTATAAGATGATTTATTTCAATCATATACGGAGTAACTACAAAGAAAATATATTAGTTTCACGTATAAAATCTAGATTACGTAGTGTATACCAGGCCACCTAATAAAATCTTAGATATATAATATATGTACAGCGAGCGTAATTCCGAAGATAAAAACTTAAAAATCTGCAGCATTTCTGTAGTGTTGTCGTCGATCTTCGCCTTTTTCGTCTGCCCATATATATTGTCTATCTATCAACTCCTTATAATAACAAGAAGAAGAATAGGAGTACTAGCCTAACTAAACCTTGATTATGATCACTTACAAGATCGAGCTAATAAACTAACAAAAATGACATAATTTAACAATAATTAACTAATTGTGAATGGGAGGTTTTCGCCTTGCCGAAGAGTAATCCATTTCGGTCATGGCCATGACATCCTCATGATCTGCTAATAATGATAAAATCCGGACTTTGTCACCCTTTCTTTCGACGCTCAACTTATAATTATTATTTCCTTGCTTCTCCATTTTCTGCAATAATTAAGTTCATAAGAAACATTATCAGATTAATAATCAAAATCGATATCGATTGTCTTTTAGCTATGAAAAGTAGCTCCTCATTTTGCAAATTAATTTGTTGTCTTCATATACTTCTTCCATTCAAATCAAATCACTGTTTACCCGAAACCAATCATTTTAGTGTGAACGAGTCTATATTACATTCTAGTGTGAAACTAAACATAACGACGTACGGTCTTTTTTGTACATATATTTTTGTATTAGAAGCTGGTTAATTAGCCAGTAGTACCAACCTTTTGTAGGGGCTGAGAGGTGGAAGGTAGAGGAGCCATTGAAGTTGGTGGTGTAACGACTACATTTCTATTCGCTCCTGCAAAATTATAGGATAAAAGTTCAATTTAAATTGATAACAATCGCGGCAACTCATAAACTTAAATACTTAATGCATATGGAATTATAAATGCATGCTTTATTTTGAAGCTAAAAGCTGTTCATACAATACACACACACACACTAGATTTACGTAAGTAACGTATGTGACAATATTAAAATTTCAATGGTACGGATTATGCGAGTGTGACGAAGATCCACAGCCATTTAACGACGATTTGTCGTCGGAGAAAACACGCCGTTTACTAGTGAAGAATGGATCTAACAACAAAATTAAACTATGCTGCCTAAGGAATTAATTAGGGTACGTAATATCAGGGATTGGACAGAAAAATGAAAAAATGTCGAGGAGGATGATGGAATTTAATCGCCCATGACTGCAATAATTCTACAAGGGAATGTATTTACTAGCTAGCTAGCCTAATTAATCAGTGGTGCCTAGGTATGTGTCTATAAGGTCTATGGTAATCTTCATGAATCCAAGGGAACCAATGATGATTTTGAAGTTCATGTTCGTGTTCGTGTTCAAAAGATGACTCCTTTGCGACGATTTTACTGAATCTTGATCTCTTCAAAGTACCTTTTGTTGGAAAGCAGTGTTCTTCTTCGTCATCTTTGCATGGAGCCTCATCTTTTTGATCAATGTCGTTGTGGACATCTTTTTTATTGTTATTGCTCTCATCTTTCTTCGTGACATCCTGTTACATTAGCAAAACGTCAAATTATATTAGATATATAAATGGTCCGAATACAAATTAGATTTTGAGTATTGGATACTGTTGGAATTTGAATTTTAACACTTTCACATAATTTAGGTAGACGATAATATTGGTGAGTGGTATACAACTTTTAGGCTTACCGAAGTTACCAAGTTTGTTGGTTGAGCATCATCAGCTGATTTCATCATATCGGACTTATTATGAAGCGGCCGAGCACCTACACCATATGAATGCAATAAAATCAGTGACAATGTAACTCAAAAAATCAAAAAATTCGACGAAGAAGTTACTATTATGTATACGTACCATAAACTACTCCACAAAGAAGAAGATGTAGTACTAGAAGAATAGAGATCAATAATGAACAAGGCCTCATGACTTCGGAGTACTTGCAAATATGTAACAAAGAAGAAAGAATAATAATAATAATGGTGTGATAGAGCTTAATTTTGCTATTGTTTGTTGGATTCTTATTTATATAAGTCTTCTACGAAGAAAAACTGGGATTTGTAGGTGAGGCAAATATACGAGTGGCCTATAAACAAAGGGCAAAGGCCTCCTTAAATAAGGGTACATTAATAGACAATGGTCAAGGGTCCCCTGTATGCGCCAGTTTCATGGACATAGCAAATGGGGGTGTTTTCTTGTTCTCTTCTCAGTCCCTTTCCTTTTTCGGTTTTCCCTATTGTAGTTTACTCCGATTGTGTTACATAAACGACATATCGACATATCGTTGTTAATTTTCATATCGATATATCTATTTGAGCTGATTCACTTTCATGTCAGCTACTACATAAATAAAGACACTTGAAGATAGAGTTTATTTCCATCCTTCTATACAATTTTCTTAGGACATGGTATCACATATGCAACAAGTCACCAACTCACCATAAGTCCATAACATGTTGTCCCTTAATTATTTCTTTTGGTTTGAATATGTAAAAGATTTATAAATAAAATGTATAATAATCAAAAGAAATGAAAGAAGTAAACCACGCATGAGCATTTTCTCAAGGCAAAAGTCATGACCGTACCGTAGAACAAATTTGCACAAAAAATGCTAAACAATCGCACTTGCTTGGAACAAACAAGCATGAACATTCATGATTTACCTTTTCTTTAGCATCCTAGTTTCCTTATTGATGTGTTCTCACTTTGTTGCAAGGCCAGGTGATCCAGGGGAAAAATTATGCACTATCTAGTATCTACTACTCGATCTGCGTTAGTCATACTACTACTTAAACGAAGATATGACACTAGAAAATGAATGATGCATGGTATTCAACAAACAACTAATTAAATTTATGTACTTTTGTCTCTTGTTTTTTTGCTTTCAAGCGTGAATGGGTGATCATGATCAGTTTAATGTCTTATCAATTGTTACCCCAGAGGCCGTACACCCTACGACACTAGCTTTTCAATTCCATCTATCCATAATAATTGAGGGTACGCATAATGTTACGTCACAAATTAACCTTGCAATGTCATGTTGTGTCTTCCGTAATAGACACAACTGATGTGGAACAGTCCCTTAATAACCGTGAGTGATTAACATACAGTCACTAGTTTCCTTATTGATGTAGTTCAATTCTTTCTGATTTTTGATCCATTAAGTCAATTTCCAAAGTCGTGAAACTAAATATGTGATGTATACGTACCCACATTATGAAAAACTAGTAATAAATTAAAGCTATATAGAAGTCATATGCATGGCTATATTAAGTTGAATTGTCATTGTTTGGGGAAGCCAACTAGACTCTACTTACGGGGACAATACATCGATCTCTTATTCTTCTTATAAAAATCCAGCTGCCACAACGGATGCATCGTTAGATGTTCATTATCTTATCGTTAATTGTATGTGATTCTAGTCATCTTCATGCATGAGATGATACTAAATGTCTAAATATTCTCGATCATATTCATTACTCATGGACCGCAAAATGCTATATATACTCGATCGACACACAATTGGCTCGACGAAGTGGGTGCTCCACGTACGTGGAAGTAGTTGACCTTGACCAATTTAATCTTTTTTAATCTCCAATTGTGTGATAGTGTATTTAAATTGAACTCATCAAGATCATGATGAATCTAATATGATTGGTAGACGAGGCTCAAAATAAAGATTTTAATTTGAACCGACAAAAAATCATCTCATACTTTTCAAGGGCAAAAAGTTATGAATATATATTAGCTTAGCTTGTTACAAACAACATAGTACAATTTACAAGATTGTCTTGACATCATTGAAATGGGTTACAAAGATTGTAATTAAGATTGCTTAACATATAAAACTGATAATTTTTGTTGAAAAGTGTGAGATTTACGAGTGTTTGACTTGTAATAAAACATCATGAAAAGGTAATTAACCATCTTAATATATACAGTACATGAAATTATGTGAGTGTGTCTTAGTGATGACAAAACATTCCTTAATAAACCTAAAAAAATTTAGAACGACCAATTAAAAAGGCCCGTGGATCAGAAAACACACGGTGGTAGATTCCAGTTTGGCTTCCACCATACATTTACAAGTATCATGAATTGTGGACTACAGTATATTTAATTTGTATATCCAGTGTCACTAGCTAGCTAGCTAATGCGTGGAGTGTCCGATTTTTTAATTTTTTTTGTTTAGTTTAATTAGTTTCAATTGAAACTCTCGTACGTTTTGTTTGAACTATGTTAGTTGCATATGAATATACTCGGTATGATTGATCTGACTCAGTACACACTATCCAAGCTAGGTTTAATTAACAACATCATTTGGTTGAATTGATACAAGACTTGTCAAATATCGAATAGTTAAACTGTTTAAGCCTTTTCGCTACTACACCGCGCAAATGAAAGTATGTTACAAAGTGGTACAGTTAAGAGGTGGTTGTTGTAGATGCATTATTCTCGTCCGGAGAAGAAACAGCGGGATGGAGATCAATTAAGTCGAATAATTCGTCCCCAATTCCGAACCCAAGCATCCTAGCCATGTCGCTGGTCTTCAATCTAGCCTTTGTTTTGGTAAATCCATGTTGCTTCAACCAAGCGTAAACTATAAAAACCTTATTCATGATGAACAATTCAAGTGCCTCGGGATTAAATACCACTCCCATTCTCATACTCATCTGTCAATAAATTCAACAATAATAATTCCATAAGCTAAGGTTAAGACATAATTATCTTTCTGCCTCATATATAATTTTATAGGAGTATATAATTTACAATTGTATACCCTTATACTCTATTAGTATATACCTGGTGTGGAACTAGCATGGCTGCATACCTAGCAAGTTCACCAGCGCGCCAGTCTAGCAAAACCGGGAGCCACGGATAGATGGCATCAAGTCTTACAAACCATAGTCTTACATCTGGGAATTCAGTTAGTTCGCGCTGATCGTAAGGATCGTCCCTCGTGTAGTTTATAGTAAACCCAATTGTTCGTTCCATAAACTCGTTAGCTTCCGCTACTGTAACTTATGGAGTACTCCACATATAAGTACATCATACACTACACCATATCATATATATACGAAAATAGTGCTTTAATAATCCTTACAAAATACAATAATCATCAAGTGAACCAAAACTGAGCACATATATAGATTATTTATTTTTAGTGCTCTATCTAGCTAGTCGAATGGTCCTAAGTTCGTTATTGTAACGGTAAACTAACATTGATTATTATTGCGCTGTAATTAACATAGTATATATTTAGAAATGATTGTTTATTAATTTACCTGAGGATGGAGAAGAAATGGAAGTGGCAGATTGGAAGGGAGTCAAGTCGAGACGTCGAATGACATCAGTGTCAATAACAACCTCAAACCTGCCTTGTTTTGGGGGCAATGGCTCCGGGACATTAGCTGCAGCATTAACAAATTAAAAAAAAAAAAAGCGAGTTAAACTGTCACAAGCCTAACGAGGTTCTATTGTACGTAAAACCAATTAGCAATCGATATGAGACATACACGACTCTAGCTGCTACACCTGTTCGGAAAATTCAAGAGAAAGCAACAAGTAGCGATAATACAAAATGATAAAAAAAAGCTTATTATATTAATTAGCTTGCCTTGATCATCAGCATCATCATCTTCTAAGAGGGAAATGTCGTAATTGCCTTGGGGATTGAATGCCACGGAAGCCGAAACCTGGCCGCGTACTCCTCCGTTGGAAGGAAATGGAAGTGATGCTGCTCTTGTGCAGCAAGGAGCAGTTTGAGCTACATAATAAGATGGATGAATCAGCGGGCCTATTGCTCTGCTTGTACTAGTCGCGCCAACCATTGTTTTTTCCTTCTCCTACTGATTAGCTAGTAATAATGGTTGGCTACCTCTTACGCCACTTTATCCTCTTTTATTACGGAGTATTTGCCTACCTCTCCTCTTTTCTTTTTTTTTTTTTCTTTTTTTTTTTTTTTTTTTTGAGGTGACCTCTCCTCTTTATTTGGTTTAGCTTGTGTATTTTTATTTTTTTTATCCACTTGGTTAAATTTAAGGCGTAAATGTAAGTAAAATTTGTCACATAATTTTATACACTATATGCACGTATGATGATGATTGACATATCGGCACAAACTTATTTGATATAAGTTTGATTCAAATGATAGAAATCATTTATAATAAAATCAAACCAATTCCTTCAAAAATGATTAATCGCTAACTCAAAATTACTCAAATTTATGTGTAACATCTTACTCCCTATATCGTACCCATGACTAGTGAGTGTAGTCGTAGATACTTATATGGAGTACTCGGATTCGATAAGTTTGGTGGGAAAATAAAAGGAGTTGGGTAGATGAAGATAGCGGGAAATGAAGTGGACCAAAAAGTGGGTTCGTTGTTGCCGTTACTTCCACAAAATAGTAGTAGTCCAAAAAATGAAAGAAAGAGTAAAAAGGAATCGGAAAAGACTGGTGATATTCCGGCCATATTCAAACAATCAATTTCTATGGCTTCTCATTCCCTTTCCTTCCGATTTCCGATTCCCAATTCTCATTCCCTTCATTCCCCTCTCCCTTTCCTTTTCCCTATCCCTTGCCGCCTCCGCCGTCCGATTATTCGAGCCACCTCCTCTATCGCCGTCGATTCCCCGGTAATTCTTCCCCTACTCTTCTATCTTCTCAATCACGCAATCACGCTAGCTTCGATTACTTATTTACTGCTGCTGTTTATTTTTGTCATGCTATAAGTATGATTAATTATGTTAATTTGGGGAAGAATCGTGGTAGCTGTGTGATTTCAGCTTTAAATTAGTGAATTTTTACTTGTGATTAGTAATAATTTCTTAATTGTTTGATCATATTAAGCTGAGATGAGTCGTAGTTGCTGTTTCGTGTAGAAGGATCCTCATATAAGATAGTCTAGTGTAAGATGTATCATATTGTTTGGCATCGATTAATCAAGAATTATATGTTTGAATGACTGTATGAGGGGGCGTCAGGGACAAGTTCTATCCTTTCGAGACTAATTGTGCTCTTATAAGGTTTAATGGCCGCGGAACACTGTGTTTTCAGTGCTTGTGATGTGACTTATTACTCAAAACACAGTGTTTCCATTGAAAGCTCTATACTTCAGGAAGAAAACACTGCACAAGCCGCTGCCTGTCCCTCAGTTCTATGATTTTAGCTTGACTTATAGATGTTTTCCAATATTGTGGACTGCTGAGCAAATTCAAATTGTGAAGTAACTTTTATTTGTATTTCAGGAAGTGACCCCGAAAGATAAAGCTCGACAGCTTGATATATTGGCTTGCCCGATATGCTATGAACCTTTAATAAGGAGAGGGCCACAAGGTCTGAACTTGTAAGTTCTATACAACACCCGTGTGCTTTTCTCTAGAGCTGTGCTTGTTTGATATTGGTTAGCCTTTGATTTGTCTTATGCTCTTATGTGAATACACTTCAGGGAAGCAATTTACAGGTCTGGCTTTAAATGTGGGACTTGCAACAAATCTTACTCGAGCAAAAACATCTTTTTGGATCTCACAGTGACTGCAGGCGCAGAGGAGTATGCAGAGAATAGACCTACTTCAACAGAACTATTTCGGTAAGTTTCTATGCTCTTTGGACTTTGGATTTCCAACTGGGACATTGTGATCTCCCTGAGCTGTTTGCGTGCATTTTCTAGTTTCCTTCGCGGATTCCATTTCGTTTTTCCATCTAGGACAGAATTTTTGTAAACAATTTTCAATTCTGCTGTCTCATCTTTCTCAGTACTTTCTAGCGGTGTTAGTTATCTGCTTAGGTGTGATCTTCATATCTTGTTTTTGGATGAACAGAAGTCCAGTTGTGTCCTTTCTGTATGAACGTGGATGGCGTCAAAACTTCAACAGGAGTGGTTTCCCGGGGAAAGATGAAGAGGTCGGTCCGTGTCTTTTATGATTCCCATCTGTTGATCACTAAATTATATTTGTGGCAGACATTTGTTTTGTTGGAGGACATGATACTCTGTAGCTAATTTTATTTGTAGGCTATTTAACCCATACGGGACATGAAGATCTTTTTCCTTTCAGATTTTGTTCCGTACCCACTTGCTATTTATTGACCTGCTGATCTGACTTCTGCAATGCAGTTTAAAATGGCCCAGGAGTACTTCAAACCAGCTGAAGGGGGCTTACTAGTAGATGTTAGCTGTGGCAGTGGGCTATTCTCACGGAAATTCGCCATGTGTGGTAGCTATTCTGGAGTTATTGCTCTTGATTTCTCGGAAAACATGCTTCGTCAATGTTATGATTTCACTAAAAAGGAAGAGCCCTCATTGTCGAAGTAAGCTTCATCATCTTTCTATGGGGTGCTCTTCTTGGCATTTTTTCTAATGTAATAGCTGCTGTCTTATTTATGGCTCACTTAGCTAAGTAATTTGCAGCAAACTTGCTCTTGTGAGGGCAGATGTTGTTAGGCTTCCTTTCCCATCTGCTTCAGTTGATGCAGTTCATGCTGGGGCTGCCTTGCATTGCTGGCCATCTCCGTCAAATGCAGTAAGATTTCCTTTATTCAGCTTTTGTGAGTTTAGTTAGCAATCAATGTTCTATGTAGTGGCCTTTTATGCAAGTAATATCATGACCTGCCTATTTTTCTGTATGTCTTTATGGTGCACTTGTTGTTGGCCTCCAGGCTATAACAACTGTAACAATATTGTTTAGCGGATGAACTAGTGAAACCTGATATATGAGATTGTATACGACTTAAACTGGAAGGAGAGAGATTATGACCATGCATGTGCGAGAAAATTTGCCGTTGCTTTTGGCTGTGCTACCCTTGAATGGTAGTCCCTCATTTCATTCATAGGAGAAGTTCGGGAGGTTGTGGTGATGCTATGTGTTTATGCATTTAGTTGTTTACGATGAGAATGACGAGGTGATTTCGTCGTAGTTGGTTGATTTACTGCTGAACTCTATGCTCCTTGTTGGATCTTATGGCTTATGCATACGTTCCAAGCTGGCTTTTCATGGAACCTGCATTTCAGCGTGACTGTACAGAATATATTAGCTTTTGTTAGTTCCTCTGAAAGTGTTGTTTGCTGCAAATAGCTTCATTCATATTTTTCTTATCTTACAGATTGCTGAAATCACCCGCATACTGAGAAGTGGAGGTGTTTTTGTCGGAACCACTTTTCTCAGATACACATCCTCGACGTCTCCACTAATAAGGCCTTTAAGAGAGGTAGTATCTTGCTCTTTGTATTATATAAGTTTGCGCTGTAGTTGTATGACGTTTCCCCTGGCTGGCTCTTTTTTTTTTCTATCTTTTGTGTTGTGATGTTTTTCTATGCTCTGGTTTCATGTTAATTGCCCCTAGAGGCAACACTGAGTTGAAATATCAGTACTGAGGAAAACATACTTGTAGTTGTAATTGTGAGACATACACTGGAAAGGATGATGTATGTGTACATTCAATGGTGGGTCAGAGTTACCATGCATCATTTGTTCTGCATAGAATAAGGTCTAAATGAAAACCTGTAGGACAAGTGATCATGCATTGAGTGAAGCTTCTTTTATCTAAGAAATGCTTACTCAATTCAGAAACTGTGAATCTAAACTGCTTAACAAATGGGATTTCACATCTTCATTTGTAGGAAAACCAGCGTGAATGCCACTGGTCTCTCAATTTTGCTTACTATATTAATTAGTTTAGAAGCATATTTACTGCTTTGATTTTCATTACTCAATTTGTTTTTTATTTTTTTTAATTCTGGTTTGTTGGTCGATGTTTTTCCTGCTACTTAGTCCTCAGATCTCTGAAGTCATCGATAACCTCTAGTGTTTGTTGGAATGTGGCAGCGATTGCTTCAACCTTATAGTTATCTAACAGAGGAGGAGATTGAAGATGTGTGTAAATCTTGCGGGCTTGTCAACTACTCAAGGAAAATTCAGCAATCATTCATCATGTTCTCTGCACAGAAACCTTGAAACTTATTTCAACCTTGAATTCACAGGTATTCAAGAATTTTCTTTCACTTTTGAGTTTTTTATGTGTGTGGGTGTGTTTTGTTTGTTTGTACCTTTTATATTCTTTATTGCTTTTGTATAGAGGTGAGTCGATACAACAAGATATGGGAGAATGACTTTGTTTAAGGAATAGACAATATAGCATCTACATGTATTTAAAGATTTCATCAATTAAATATTGTTATAAACTTAGTTTGTGGTGAATAATGACATGGTTTAGGTTATGTTATTGCTACATTTTATCATGGGTTGGTCAATTGTTCTCGTGTTTTCAGAAAGAAAAGATGATTTAAATATACCTATCTAGACTGCATCTGAGGCTACTAGAGCTTGTGTGAGTCACCTTTGAATACAAGTAGGCAGACCAAGATATGCTCCTTATAAGCCAGATAAGCTTTATTTTGGCGATTGGTTTCTAGTTTTTTCAGTTTAGACTCGTGAGAATGTGCTATATACAATGTCAGAGAGGACTCACTTTCTAGGCTTTCTGCTGCCGACGTGTTCAAACTGAGTTATTTTAGAATGTAATGTAATGCAATTGGGCTCCTTTAGAATACATGCTCCGTAGTTGAGGTACAGTTTGCTAGTTTTCAGTTTTCTATTCCAGATCTCCATCTACATTTTTTTAGTATCTAAGGCTGTAATAAATTTATGCACATTGCTAAGTATTAGCTTAATAGGTGAATTGTGGTTAGCTAAATGTCCTCATTAAGAAAACTGAAAGTTCCTTAAATAGCAACACTTACAGGTTGCCACTTTGTTGTTACTGTTTATCGGGAGGGTCTTCTGCTATAATCATTGTCCTCCATCCCAATACTGAAAGTGCGTCGAAGTGATATATAGTGCCTTAAATTGTGTGCATATGCAGCCACCCTGGACTTTCTACTCAATCTGTTCTTAAGAAGGTCCTTTTCCAGTAATAGTGCCAAGCAATTCATTCGAGTCTAAAAGAACTGTACTTTGTCGTGCTAGGCGAGCCTCCATTGCTACCGAGTATGGATGAGCGAAAGCGATGGTTCATATCTTGTGTTATTATTTAGGTATCTTTCTGAAATATTGTTTGTTACAAGCATAAGTATGCTACTAGGAAATAGATATAATTCCCTTGGTAGCTACTCCATTGCTTGAAACGGAGATGGTTTAGGCAAGGATTTAGGTACAGTAATATTGCTGTGTATGAGGAAGCATTCCTGACTATACTTGAGCTAGATCGTTTAAAACTTGTCAGATGCTATTCTACTTGGACCTAGTGACTTCATTTATTAATATCTCTGGTATATAGTTGACTGCTTTATGTCAAAAGAGCTCCTCCAGCTATTTTATTCAGGTTCAGCTTCAGATGATGTGTCATGCTAGAAAGAGTATTATTAATATTTTTCTGTGAAATGGTGGATTCGGCTATTTCCAATTTTGATAAATATTTTGATCATGCAGTGATGAGTGGAGTGATTCGGAGTGAAGAATTGTGAACTAAAAATGTTTTGAATCCAACGAGAAACGGATCAGGCCTTTGAAAATTGTAAGTGAGTTTCCGGCATCCTGACTTCTTAATTGAGTTTATTAATAAGGTACTATCATTAGAAAACACAATAATCAGTACATTGCAGTAAACTCTTGATCTCTTTTTGGAATGATAAAAACACATTGACTATGTTTGAAGGACGGCTGATTACTGACCAGTAAAAGGCTCTGCCATGTGAGATCCTTTCAAGGACAAGAGTGGGGCATGTAAACTTGTAAATTTAAGGAGGCACATGATCAAGGACTATATGCCTCAACTAAATAACCCTTAACCCATAAAACAACAAACTTTGTGTGTCTGAGAACTGGGAGAGTTGCCTAGAGATCCCCTATTATGCATCCTTCACCATGTTACTTGCTGTTTTTCTCTCATTTTTCTACTTAAATCTCGTATTTGCCCACCTTCAAGTTCATTGGTATCCTCATAAGTGTAAGTACCTGCAGTTTTGATGCCTTCCTTTCTAGGTATACAACAGAATTTCTTGATAGTTCATCTCGGAACTATATATCGGTGTAAAACTCTTCTAATAAACACAGAAAATACAGCCGATGAGCTGAACATGATAAGGGTCCATTTCATGTGAATATTGAATTAATAAATTCTAGGTGAACACCGTCTTAGAAGTTGAGCTTGTAAGGTTTTAAATTGGGTTTCCATCTTAAAATTTCGGAACACTGTGAAACCTAGAATCCTCACTCTGTCTTACTCGGGATTTTGTCCAACTGTATAGAACATGAGTCGTAGCAAACTATAATTGCCAACATTGAACTCTTTACCCACTAGATCATTCAACTTTGTGGAATTGCCATTGATGTTAGAACATTGATTTTCACACCACCAGGGGCGGAGACAAGGGGGGCCTACCCCGGCTACGGCCTGCCCAGGTTTCCGAAAAATCGAAAGTTTTTGTGTAAATTTACTATAAAATTAGTGAAAATAAGGTAAATCGTAGTATTCCGCCACTGCACACCACTCTAGTTTAAATTGGACACTCTATCTTGTAAGAGAAACATCAGAATACATGCTCTCACTACTATTTTAGGAATCCAGAAAGTCTAAATATTTTTCTCTCAAGTTACCATCTAGAACTTTGTTAGAAGAGGGAAGCTCCAATCAGGTGTTCTGCTGTCAAAAACAAGACTTTTTTTTCTTTTCTTTTTTTCTTTTTTTGGGACAGGAACAGACGTACAGTTTATGCTGCTAATGGCATCTATCAGATAGGTGAAATATCACTGACATGTTAAAAACAGATTATTACAACATTGTATCTGGTACTGTAGTAACAGAGGAAAGGGGAAAAGAAATCATTCAAGGTAAAAACCAGTTAGAACCATACTCATTTGAGAATTAGTAAAAAGGTTCCCACATTTTATTGCCCCTTGCTTACTCCATGAAGTCCTAAATTCATTTTTTGTGATTGTTGTTGTGTAACCTTGATGGACTGCAAAGATAACAATAAATCCGTAACTTCGACTCTTAACTAATGCCATTTCGTCGAAAATTCATTGAATTTCACGAGACAAACATTAGAATATGTGCTCCTAGATACCCGAGTGTAAAAGTAACTAAGTAAGTCCGGGAAGATTGTTAATGTTACTATTATCCAATGTTACCGTTGAACATTTTGGTTCAGAATGGTTGAAACCCAAATCAATGAATACTAAGATATTGTTTAAGTGTGAAACAGTGTATGCAAATCATTGTTTTATTCCATGATGATGATGATGATCATGATCATGATCATGATTTGCCTTGTAGGATTACTCTAGTGGTATAGGCTAGGTGGATCTTTGACCATTGACCAGAATAAAAAAAGTAGAGTAGAGAGGAAGGAAACAAAAATGGGAGGTTTGTAAGGTAATATGAAAGAGGGAAAAATGAGGAATATTTGAAGAGTCCGAGGAGAGCAGCAGAGTCATAAGCTCGGTAATGCATGAATAATGACATTATAAAAACTGTATTTGCTTAGAAAGGGAAGTCAGTCAGTCAGTCAGTCTGGAGCATAGGATCCCTTGCACGTGAGCTTCATCCATACATACAATAATAATAAGCATAAACTCCCTCTTTGTGCTTTTCATGGCACGTGGGGCTGGCTACTCTCCTGCCGTGTGTCGCACTCGTCTCAGGGCTTGCCATGCCCTTCTGCTCTCTTTCTCTCTCTTCCTTTGCTGAATCTCTTTCATGGCTTTCTTGTAGACTCAGATGTTAGTATTGTGCCTTCCTTGAGACTTTTGTTCGGGGGTAGAAAGTGATAAAGTCCTGGATTTGGTGCCACATGCTTGACACACGTGTAGTCGTGTATTGTATACTGTGTACCGCCTTTTGCAATGTTCTGGCTTTGGACTCTTTTGCTGCAGTTGTGAAGTTGTGATGAATTTTAGTGTTGGTCATCTCTGCCTTACCTCGCCATAAGCGGAAGCTTTTGAGGCACCGGAGTAATGTTGGTTTTCTTTCCTTAGCAAGGAGGGTCTGTGGACTGACTACAATCTTATGATTCTAAGAGAGTTGCTGTCTTCTACAATATTATGAATCTAAGAGAGTTACTCCATGAGCATGTTATGTTTAAATTGTTGAGATATATAGCAATATAGTGGCAAATATCCGTCCTGAATCCCATGTCAATCTCAAATGCTCAATCATACTAGGTCTATAGTTGGATTTAGATATGAAGTTACAATTACCTCCACCATTATGCTAAAATTTCCTTTTTCTCTTATCAGGACGTCTAATGAAGCGGGGAGAATGGCTACAAAAGTTAGTTGATGCTGTATATAAACACGGTATTTGATTCAAATCTCTAATTTCTACATGGTGAAGGGTAGTGATGTAAATGATGTGATGTCCTAGGACACCATTGCTACTCCGTATATAGTATATCTTTGTCCGTGAGGGCAATTTCAATGCTAACAGGTATTCAGGTCATGAACACTACACACGCGAATGTTTCGACACTATAGGTCTCATTAAACAAACATTTTGGACATGAAATTTTCCAGAAAAATAGTGGTCAAGTGAGCTGGGTAGGTCTGTGATTACCTTGAGCTTGACGCATAATGATGAGCAGAAAAGAGAGATCAATGCAATGAGTGGGAGTGGTTGGTTGAATAATACTACTACTCCTCCCTTGTTATTTTTTGTGGGATTTTAAATTCAAAAGAGCCCAGGATTTGCTCGTATATGTCATGTTTTTTTTTCGGCTTCATTAGGATTATTGGCCGAACTTCATTTGTTGACCTTAAATATCGCAAATTAATGTGCCAAAAAACATTGTCCGAGAACTCCAATTCTTTGGCACAGAGCATAGTATATAGCCGCGATTTTCCACCGAAATAACTTCGGGACCATGTCGTCAATTTTGTGTTGTTCTTTCCCCGATCATGGAATAAAGGCCAAAAGCTACTAATAATTATGTCTAAATCATCACCACCTTTTACTCGTATAAACCCTTCCATAACCTAGCCGTTTTGTTACATGTGATGAAAATTAAAGGATTTTGGAGGTGAATGATTTAATCTTCATGGTCACGACTGTCATCACTGTCTTGTTAAATTCGATGACCAAGACATTGTACGTTTTGCTTTGAAGTCCGACAGGTCTACACACTCGGACTTTCTAAACGGAAATGGATTTTCGGTTCTGGAATTCAGTATTCTAAATTTCGAATCCTAACTCATCCCTAACAACAGATAATTTATTCTCATGCAACTTCTTTAATGGGAATAAGAAAGAGGTAGTTGATAATACTGGTTGAAAACATTGTGCAAACTTCTCAAACAAATCAGTTGGCTTCATGGTTCCTGGTTCTCAAGGCAGTCTTATTGGCGACATGCAGCAACAATGGCAACTTGTAATTGGCAGCATTAACAATTTACAAATCCTTACTCAGCCAAAAAAAAAAAAAAAAAACAATTTACAAATCCTAGAATAAGAGAAGCAATTAACTAGTAAGTGTACACTAAATAATAGTAATATTGCGTTGTTAGACTATAGTATCATATTATTGTTAGAGGCTTACAAGTAGAAACGAAGTCCACACAATGTCACAATACTTCTTATCTGATTGTTTGCCAAAATAATGTTTCTTCTGTGGCCAAAGTAGAGTTTCACTTAAGAAATTGAAGAGAATTGGCGGTGCAAAATATCTTATTGTTTTTTGTGTAACAATACTAAGTATGAATGCTGCAAACCATCCAACAAACTCAAAATTGTCTTCATGGGATTGTATTGATCGTCAAGAGGGTTAATAAGAGGTTCTTAACAATGTTCAATAGCCGATATAACGATATTTAAAAATCTCGTTTTAAATGTGTCACGATTCTAATTAAGATTTCAAAAATACCATACTCTTTACATTGTCTATAGATCTCAATTAATAGATCGAATTCATATTCAAGTCTAGAGATCATGCATGATGTAATTGAATCTTATAATTCATCATGTATATATGTCGACCCAACTTAATAGAGAATGATATATAGCTCACTATTATAATTCATTATTTACTATTTTAGAATCTCTATGTTCATAGTACAACAATAATAAATCTTATGGAAGGGTGAAATTAAAATTGTGTATTACAAATTTATACCCTATCATTGTCCTTTTTTGAGGTTCCCCAAATGTTATAGTAGGTAACAACTAACAGGGCTGGCTGACATTAGTTACCACTTGACTTGTGTTTATGTCTTATTCATGCAGTAATTCACGTTCACCCCTTGAATAGAATTGGTGTCTTTTTCATCCTTCTCAAAGACCAAGACCATAAATTACAAAACAAAACTAGAGGGGGATACTTAAACACTAATTTATTTACTAAATTACATAATTAGTACGGAGTACTCTCGTAGTGTATCTGATATTTTGTCACAATTCATATCTCATTTTGTATACTATTTCATCAAAGTTTTGAAAGCTATTTGTATTATTGAAATTTTGATCTCGTACTGTATGTATCATCTTATACAATGGACCGTCGAGATTATGTCGACACGAGATAATACAAAATGAGACATAAAGTGAGACGGAAATTCTACTCGTTTACCCTCGTAGAAGACAGAGTCAAAAAGAGACAGATAGAGAATGGAGACAAGCTTATTTTTACTAGGCAGCTTCTCCAAGAAGAGAGAGAGAGAGTGTGTGTATGTTAGAATTAGTTTAGGGTTAAAAGGAGCTCTTAAGCCAAGGTGATGAGCAAGCAAAAGATAATTAAGCCCTTAAAAATAAAGGATAGTAGTATTAGTGAATGGGAGACATGGAAACAGTTCCCACGTTCTCTCCTGATATCTTACTCTCTTCTCTATTTTTGTTTCTTTATTTCAAACTTTCTCTCTCCTCTCTTCTTGACAAAATGTTGTCTCACTTCCCTATGCATTTTTTTTATGCTTACTTCTCTCACTTCTTCCTTGCGATCTTCCATAATAAATACTCATATCTTCATGCCCTAATACCCCCTCTTTCCCTTTATTAGTCACTCCCACTTATTTGCTCTTCTTTCTCTAACTACTTCATTTCTTAGTTAGCTTCTCAATCACATCTCTTAATTTATATAGAGGGAATTGATCGAACTACCTCTCTTTGTGATCATGGTATGTTTAATTTTCCTCTTCAACACTCAATTTTGAGTTTCGGTTAGCTTAAATCAATCATCGTGTATTTCATATATAATTCATGTCATATAGTCGGTCCACTCATATACTGTTCTATCTTTACGGCTCACAATACTACTGGACCGAAAAGTTTAATAATGTTGAATGATTTTGTAGGGTTATGGGAAGCCAGCATGGTTGGATGCTCTTTACTCGCACAAGTTTTTTGTGAATTGCCCAGCACATGAAAGTGCAAAGAAGAATGAAAAGAACGTACTTTGCTTGGATTGTTGCGCAAGTCTTTGCCCTCATTGCATTTCCGTGCACCGTTTTCACCGTCTTATTCAAATTCGTCGATATGTTTACCATGATGTTATTAGACTTGAAGACCTTGAGAAAGTCATTGATTGTTCTAATGTTCAGGTTGGTATAGTTACATTATTTTTTCAATTTTGTTGTTAATTCTTAATTTATTGTATAATAATGAAGCGCAAAATTCGGTAAAGTAAGGAGAACGGGAAAACGAGTTTGAATTTGGGACTTAACGATGTAACAAGTACTTTCATCTTAACTAGTGGTCTGCTAATAAGAGTTTGTTGAAGTAAGATATGTTATAGTAGTTAGCCATAATTCAAGTACCCATGTTGCTAATTATGCTCAATTGTACTTTTTTGATTTATTTAGGCATATACTATAAATAGTGCGAAGGTGATTTTCATCAAGAAACGACCTCAAAATAGACAGTTTAAAGGAGCTGGAAATTATTGCACTTCTTGTGATAGAAGCCTCCAAGAACCCTATATTCATTGCTCTTTGGGGTGCAAGGTATGAATTTTAATTTGCTCTCTTATCTTATCTAATTTAATTTCACCTTTTCAATTGCATTTTGTTTTGCTAATTGATACAGTATACTGACCTCAAAAAAAAAAAAAAAAGATACATTATACTCTATATTTGGTTACTACTAATTACTCCATATCATTATTCAAGCATATAATATAATTCTTCATCACCTTGATGTTTTCTCTAAGATTGCTTGTTATTGAAACTTGAACCCATAATTTCGATTAGTGGTATGTGTAATTGTTAAAGCTGACTAGTCTTTGAATGATTTGAGTATGTAGCCAATTTGGTTACCTAATACTTAAATTAGGTGAATTGGAGTGAACTTTTCTCAATTTCCTCGACGACCCACTAATATCATTGATGTGAATTAGACATACATGCAATTATCATATGATATGATTTTTCCTAAGTATTGAATTTCAAATAATGTTACTATTATCAGGTGGATTTTGTGTTGACACACAATAATAGAGACCTTTCACCATGCCTAAGGGCATGCAAAGTACTACAATTGAGCCCGGACTTTTTGTACCCACAAGACATGGGAGATGATGATATGACCAACGAGACAACCAACTCTACTATTGTCGATTGCGATGAACCTCTCACATCGTACTCCGGCTCGTCGGGGTCCGAAAACAACATGAGCATATCATGCAACAACGAAGTCGTGACGAGGAAGAAGAGGAGTGGAATGTACGTCTGTGGAAGATCAGTTAGTAAGGTCTCCGATGAGGACATGGCTACTAGCATGAGTAGAAGAAAAGGCATTCCCCATAGGTCTCCTTTATGCTAAACAAATTAAACAATGACATCAAATTAAAAATAGTATTACTCTATCAGATAGAAAAATAAACGTACGTCAATAATCTCATCAATTTTATTTCATTTTCTTTCTTTTAAATGTTTCGAGTTATTGATCGATTAGATTAATTTTATTATCGGTCTGACTAATACAAAATCCGATTACCATGTCACATTCTCTTAATCCGCCTCAACATTTCTAACTTGATCTAAATTAAGCTGTATTAAAACCTATATTTACTTATATTATTGCGTCAAACATAAACTGAGCAAATCTCATGATCTGGTTATATATCAAAATTCAAGAATACTATGGTCTCAAAACTCTCAAGTACTCGATCGTGTTTTTTTTTTTTTTTTTTTTTTTTTAATATCTTCTTTTTCAATTTATATAAGAATTTGCTGACTAATTTCTCAAATTATAAACTCACTCTACCTCGTTTTAAGTTAATTAATCACTCGGTCGGGGGTTTTGTCTTAATGGCATCACGTGGTTCCCAATTCCAAGTTATGTTTTCTGTACATTTTTATATGTGGCCTGCCCTTTCTCTACTATTTTATTTATAGTAGTATTGATCATCATTTTTAATCCATTTTATGCATTGGAAGCCTTTCAATTCAATGTTGTTCTTCACAGTTTTCGTTTTCAATTTCAATTTCTACCTAGAGGCTTGTGTGGCTTCATGTTTAATTTTTATTGTACGTACATTTGCTTTTATATATATATATATATATATATATATATATATATATATATATATGCATGATGATACACTGCGTATCAATATGTATATTTGTATAATTAGTTAGTCCAAGACTCCATGAACTTGGAATACTTTTTCTCATCATCACTAAAATTGCAAATGTTCAAGTTCTACATGTTTGTTATCACTTTATCGATCGAGATATTATCAAGCTGGCCGTTGCAGTTTGAGTTGTAAATTACCAAAAACAGATAATGTAAGACAAATTAGTGAAAGTTTATACTATGGGTCATGCACGATATTAATCACTTAGTTAAGTAAAGGAGGTTCTAATAATCTTTAGTATAAAACTAACCCCATAATCTTTGCATGATTATCTACATGCATGCATGCATGCTTCAGATCAGTCGATGATTTTAACAAGTAAGAACACACTCGTTATCTAATCAACTTCGCGAAAGATGAAGATAATTAATGATGTAGGCAAATGATGAAATGTCATTTTAATTTGACATAACCACAATCAAAGTTACATCAAAAGCATATAGTATACGAAAGGATAATGATAATGAGTAAAGGGGAATAAATGTTGACGTACACATTGATCCAACATATACATACGGGAGTATAATCATAAAACGTTACAAAATTAAACACTAATAAGCAGTTGTTATTACAAACATTAATTAATTAATTAAAGATGATAATGACGATGATTAATTAAGCCCGTTTAACAGGATCAAAGTTGGAGACAGCAACAACAACTCCAATGATGCCAGTCAACACAACGCCACCAGCAATAATGCTAAACAGGAAATTCTTCAACGACGGCGAAACCTCGGCCGCCTCTGCCACGTCCGGAACCATCATGGACGCCGTGAGCGCAGCTGCGGTGAGGCCGGTAACAGCCTTCTCCTTCAAGGAAGCCTGGACCTTGAATGCCACCACATTGTGCCTCTGGCCCATGAGTGTGACCCTTTGTTGTGATGACTTCATTGGTAGTGGGCTGAAGAAAGCAGCCTTGGTGGTGATCGGTGTCGCCATCGAAACTGCAGAGAGGGAAGCCATTACTAGCTACTTGATTATTAATTCTTTCGAGTATGTAGTAATGGATGGTTAAGCTTCTTGGTGAAGTTGAGTTTTGAGGAAAAAGGAGTAAGAAGGAGATTGGGTGAATCTAATTGAGTTGAATGAGTGGCTGCCATGTCACTTGTGTTAGCTCTATGATGTGGCTGTATTTTGCGCCAATAGGATTTTGATAATATAATTTCATCAAAAAAATTGTGGACTATATACATCATAATAATCGCGTTGATGTGGCAAGTCCACTCTAATGAAACCGGGCCATAAAATAGAAAACTGGCCCGATACAAAAAAACAAACCGGCTAAGCCCAACCCAATTTTTTTTTTTTTTTTTTTTTTTTTTAAAATATAAACTTTTCGAAGAAGCTACGCATATGAATTATCCAAGAGTTTGAGTCTATGGTTGATTAATGTGGTGAGTTATTCATGGGGAGTATATTACTGTACAGTCTAAAAGATGATTCCTCAACTTTCAAACTCTTACATGTATAAAGGAAGTTACTAATCTTCTCGCTCGTAGTTGCAATTTGGCAGAATAATTGGAGTATCGAGTGGTATTTTTATGTTTTAGCACTTTGGAGTTTGGGGTAAAATGAGCTTTTTTTTTTTTTGACGGTAAAATGAGCTTAATTGGCCCAATATAACATGTTTGACTATACGTCTACACATTATACTCATTTAATTAGAGTGTTAAAAGACAAATGAACATTATTATTGTTAGAGCAGCCGAATGATCTTAACGTAACGTAACATCGCCAACATACAGGAAGAAGATGAACATATTGCAAAAAGTATTAAATTTGGTGTTTTATAAATTTCAAATACGACTTTGGTGTTTTTTAGATCCCACCCTCCTTATTTTGGTGGCTAAAAAATACTTCTTTGCTGAAATAAGACTTGCCTGAAAATCGACTATATTTTATATGACAAATTAAATCTCAGCAAATTGATTTATACATTCGTTTTATACTTTTATGTTTCCGAAAACAACACAAAGTTAAATGACTCAAGGATGGTAAGTTGTCAGTATACATATACTCCGTATATGATTAACATGGCACTTAGATAAAGCCTGCTCAAACATTATTCATTCTGAAAAACAGTACAAGTTAATTGATGCTGCTCAAATAACACCAATTGTCATACATGTTATATTAACAGGTAATGTTGTGTACAATTCCGGAGTGCCGGAGCAGAATGTGGTCTAAAAAACCAAGCACATTCTGCATTCTTGCAACTCTACCTGAAAAATTTACTGTCATGTATGTGTAGTGAGTAAAATAAGGTAAAATTAGAGCATCTTGGAAGAGCAATTATTAGTGGCACAATCCCTCCAGCAACCTAACAGCCCTTTGAACCCATCTTCTCGTGGCAGAGAGACGTCCTTTTCACGTCTTTGCAGTACTCTTAGAAATTCATCCGAGCTCAAACTCCCATCTCGATTTAGGTCGAAGATGTGGAATATTATGTCCACTACATTCTCTGTCAGAGTGATCCCACATACCTACCAACAAACACACATGCATACATTACAATACATACATTATTATCTTTGAGAAAACTATGCATATATATATATATATGTGACCGTAATAACTTGTTTGAGACAATACATACATGAGACGCTGCTCTTTGGAAGTCGGCCCTTGTCAAGAGACCGTTAGCTTTGCCATGGCTGAAGATCGCTAATGAGAGAGGTCGTAGACTTTTCCTTAGCTCTGCAAACCCCTTAAACTCCTCATAACTGATACGTGTCTTCTTTAAGACAGGATCATTGTTTAGCTCTTCAACCTGATCAAGAAACTTTGGCGTGTGGCTCATGTCTGCAGACGCCACCATAGACAATGCAAAGTCCTTTGCTGATATGGTTCCTCGCGCCTTATGATCATAGTGAGCAAACTCCAACCGTAAAATCTGATGGTTAATCATAACAATATACTAGGAATTACTATGTACTGTGTAGTAGTCTGTGTATATGCATACTAGGAATATGAAACATAACTTGTATAACATACTTCATCATGCAAATCTCTTAAGAATTGCACAAATTTCTGATGCTGAAGAGCTTGTTTTCCATCTTTACCAAAGAAATATTCAATTAAGCCGCCAGTTTCAACAGGATGACCTGATACTTTGAGGCCAAAACGGCTGCCATCACTGTGCTGCTTCCCTTGTCTATTAAAGGTACGCATCAGAGACATCACCTTCTGAAATTCCTCCCTGTCTATTTCTCTATAAAAAAAAAAAAATAATAATAAAGCCTATGATGATTGTACATACACTGGAGAAAGTGAATAGAAGGTTTACCCATTGTGGTCTAGGTCGAACATCTTGAAAGCCACAGAAAAACTAGATTCCTGGATACTGAGTAAGGTGAGCAAAAACACAAACCTGAAAGCATTTAAACATAATCAAGTGACTTATTATGTACACTTTTAGAAAAAAACAAGTTACAATAATAACACTGACTCTGGAAAGGATATGAGGCCATCGTTGTTGGTATCAAAGAGCATGAAGAATTCTGAGGGCGCACACTGTAGCTCTCCAGGGGGCTTCTCTCCCTTGAGAAATCCTCCTCTGACATAATTTGATTCCGAGGGAGGGAAAACAGGAACGACTGCCCTCATCAAGTCCCCTGGTGTCATGTAAGACTCTCCACATGGAGCTCGAATTGATGCAAAGTAGTCAAAAATCTGCAACCAACAAGAGTTAGTTAGAAAAACATCAAGAAGAATTCCTGGGCTTGTTTTATTCTCTTCTGATTAGACATGTACCTTTTGTGGAGGGCTTCTGAGTCTGATTCGTTTCTCATAATTGAAAAAGACTCTTCTTCTATACTCATCTGAAAACGGAATCCACATTTCAAATCGCAAACTAGTTTATGATCGATATGATAGAAAAGAACAAACCTTTAAAGAGGAACTTAGGTTTCTTGTCAGCGACAATTTCCGAGACGTTTGAGCAACCTTGATCAGCAAATGCGATAAGAGCCAACCCGGGACCATTGGACGGAGATCCAGTCCAGTAACAAATGCCAAAACCCGACCCAACAACGAAAAGCCCGGATGACACCCATCTCCATAACAATGAAGGTGAGCTACTATTTCCACCGACACTCTTCATCATAGGCAAAGATGATGATGGAGCAAACGGTTCTGATCTGCCGGAACACCGCCGGAGTACAATATGACGGATAAATGGTGGTTGTTTTCTTATGATTGGTGACATTGAATGTATTTATTTTGCGTGTTAAAAGGATTAAAAAAAAAAAAATGAAGATTATTAATATTTAAATCTTTCAAAAGGGAAAATATAGAAGCACAGAAATTAAAATGAAGTGAACAAAAAAGAGAGAAATGATAGGATCAAGCTTTGACTCAGCAGCATCTCTTTTGCTTTCCTTTCCATTTTTGTTAATTTCCAAAAATGGGATGCGATCCTTTTTAAATTAAATTAACAATAGTTAGTTATAAAAAGCCGTTGGTATTTTCAACTGTCTGGTCTACCAAAGTAGCAAAATGTTTCCATAATAGTCATACAGAAAATGAAAACTGACAACTGAAAATCATTTTTTTGGTTTTTAAAAACCGGACTTTGGTTTTCAAAAAAACAGAAAACTGGAAATAGAAAACGATACCAAACAGGCCCTTAATTAATCTTAATATAAATCTTAATCTTAATATATTTATAAACGAATCTTTTTTCGTGAGCATTGAAGAGGTCTAGAGCCCTTCGAATTTTCTGATAGCTTCTGGTGAATAAGAAATTAATTTATGTTATGAAATTGTTGTTATATATCATATGTGAGTTTTTGGTAATCATGTACAAAATTCATGCATTAGTTATGGAAATGTAGTATACCATACATAATCTTATGGTAATCATGAAAATAAGCTTATGGTAACCACGCTGAAGATATCACATTTTCATAATTATGAAATTATTTTATGTGTTATGGTAAGATAATATTCCGTAAGTTAAAAGTCTAATATGACATTTTCTACATTTTGGTACATATAAGCACCAAATGATGACCTTAAAATTTGAGATACTAATACTAATAACTATAGGTCACCCTAATATAAATGGGTAATCGTTTAACTTATTCAAATGAATTTCTCAATACTAACAATTATACGTCAACTATATTGAATATGTTAAAAGCCCTACGAATTTTCTTAGAGCTTTAAGTGAATAAAGAATTAATTAAGTGTTATAAAAATGTAGTTAGCATATGTAAGTTCCATACGTCAAACTTACATTTTGATACGTCAGAAAAAAAAAAATCTGACGACATTATCTACATTTTGGTAAATATAAGAACCAAAATTGTTTCTTTAAACTTCGAATTAAAGATAGTAATACTAACAATGATAAATCACTCATGTACTATAGGTGGATAGTAATTCAAATTATTTTATAATTTCTCAATACTAATAAGTACTCCCTCCATTCGCCGATAAAAATAACAGTACATAATCCACTATTTTTCGACAAAATGGCTCCGGAACAAAAACGACTCAAATTTTGGTGGTAGTCTCTACATATGATATAATGAGAACTTGCAAAATATGAGAGTCAAAAACCTAAGAGAAGATAAGGAAAACAGCCACCGCACAAAGTGACGAGAGACGAAACGCATGAAATAGTTCAAAAAATGAGGAACCAACACTCAAATCCAAAAAATATAGTCCTAGGGTATTTAATTTAACGTTTGCAGGACATTTGGCTGGTTTCGAAAAATTGATCAAATTTGACCAAAATCGCAATACATAATCCACGATTTTTCGATAAAAATGCTCTGGAGCGAAAACGGCTCAAATTTTGGTGGTAGTCTCTACGTATGATAAAATGAGGATAATCAAAATATTAGAGTAAAAAACTTAAGAGAAGATAATGAAAACGGCCAAAACGGTCATAAATGCATACAAAGTGACGAGCGTCGAAACGCATGAAATACTTCAAAAAAATGAGGAAACAACACTCAAATCCAACAACTATAGTCCTAGGGTATATACAATAATTTTTGGAGGACATTTGACTTTTTTCGAAAAATTGATCAAATTTGTTCTGAATCGCTGTATATAATCCACGGTTTTTCAATAAAAAGGCTCGGGAGCAAATACGGCTCAAATTTTGGTGGTAGTCTCTACGTATGATATAATGAGGATTTGAAAAATATTAGAGTCAAAAACCTAAGAGAAGATAAGAAAAACGGCCAAAACGGTCATAAATCCATACAAAGTGACGAGCGTCGAAACGTATGAAATACTTTTGAAAATGAGGAACCAACACTCAAATACAACAATTGTTGTCTTAGGGTATCTACATTAATGTGTGGAGGACATTTGGCGTATTTCGTAAAATTGATCAAATTTGACTAGAATCGTAGTACATAATCCACGGTTTTTCGATAAAATGGCTCCGAAGCAAAAATGGCTCAAATTTTGGTGGTAGTGTCTAAGTATGATATAATGAGGTTTGGAAGAATATTAGAGCCAAAAACCTAAGAGAATGTCAGAAAAACGGTCATAAAGCCATACAAAGTGACGAGCGTCGAAACGCATGAAATATTTCACAAAATAAGGAACCAACACTCAAATCCAACAAGTATAGTACTAATGTATCTTCAATAATGTTTGGAGGACATTTGGCTTTTTTTCCGAAAATTGATAAAATTTGACTAGAATTACACTACATAATCCACGATGTTTTGATATAATGGCTTCGGAACAAAACCGACTCAAATTTTCGTGGTGGTCTCTAAGTATGATAAAATAAGGATTTGCAAAATATTAGAGTCAAAAACCTAAGAGAAGATAAGGAAAACGGCAAAAACGGTCATAAATCCATATAAAGTGACGAACGTCGAAACGCATGAAATAATTCAGAAAATGAGGAACCAAACCTCAAATACAACATGTATAATCCTAATGTATCTTCAGTATTGTTTGGAGGACCTTTGGCTTTAAGTCATCGCCAGCAATCAGCTCTTATCCATTGGAAAATTGATCAAATTTGATCAGAATAACATTACATAATCCACTATTTTTCGACAAAATGGCTCCGGAGCAAAAACGACCCAAATTTTGGTGGTAGTCTCTACATATGATATAATGAGGATTTGCAAAATATTAGAGTCAAAAACCTAAGAGAAGATATGGAAAACAGCCAAAACGGTCGAAAATCCACACAAAGCGACGAGCGTCGAAACGCATGAAATACTGGACAAAATGAGGAACCAACACTCAAATCCAACAAATATAGTCCTAGGGTATCTAATTTAACGTTTGGAGGACATTTGGCTTGTTTCGAAAAATTGATCAAATTTGAACAGAATCGCAATACATAATCCACGGTTTTTCGACAAAAAGGCTCGGAAACGAATACGGCTCAAATTTTGGTGGTAGTTTCTATGTATGATATAATGAGGATTTGAAAAATATTAGAGTAAAAAACTTAAGAGAAGATAATGAAAACGGCCAAAACGATCATAAATCCATACAAAGTGACGAGCGTCGAAACGCATGAAATACTTCAGAAAATGAGGAACCCACACTCAAATCCAACAAATATAGCCCTAGGGTATCTAATTTAACGTTTGGAGGACATATGGCTTGTTTCGTAAAATAGATCAAATTTCACCAGAATCGCAATACATAATCCACGGTTTTTCGATAAAAAAGCTCCGGAGCGAAAACGGCTCAAATCCCCGACTCTAGGTTTATTCATTCAGAATTTTTAGAGAAAAAAAGGAGAGGGGGCGGCTAGAAGAAGAGTGGTGGCGGCGGACCGAGGGGAACGGGGAAATCGCGTCGGAGGGAGAAGGTAGAATTGTACTGGAGGCAGTGGGAGCCGTCGACGGTGATCGATCACTCCACTAGTGGAGTCGCCATCATACGACGAGCAAGCGTTGTGGCCGGACAGCATACGGTGGTGGTGTGTCCAGTTAATTGGTGGTGAGGTTGTGAGGTAGTACGTTGTGCTGGGTAGGGGAAGGGAAAGGGGGAGAGGAGAGAGAAAAGTAAGAGGTGGGGATTGGTCATTTTATTTCATTATTATTGATTATTGATTGTAATTAACTCAAGTTAATCATGCACCTGTTAATATTATAGACAGATAAACTAACAAAAGTTTAAAAATGGGTATGATGTGCAGTTTTCGAAAGTAATGGGGAACCGTATGCACAAAGTTAATTTGTAGGGGTACTGCGTGCAAAACCCCAAAGTAAAGGGGTACCACGTGCATTTTCCGATAATATAATTTATGCTGATTATTGTGGTAAGCTAAGTTATAGTAATATAAAAATATAATGTGATATAACAGGTGATGGGATTGTGGTTTGAAGATGAGATAGTAAAACGGCTAATGTAAAAGTGAAAGTAAAATAATAATATGATAGGGAGTAAGTGAGGAGAAACATATAATATAATATACTATCATTACTAATAATATTATAAAAAAGATAAATCAACATTTTTATAAAACGAGTATAATAATGTGAATATGTAGAGCGGGAGTAGGCCGAGCATACAAACTAGCAAGGCCGACTCGGAAATTTTCGTGGCCCTGGGCGAAAACCTAAAACGGGGCCCTTACGATAGGGTGACTTAAAAAAAAGCACTAGGAATTGAACCGGGGACACCAACAATGAAATTCCATGCCTCTTCCACTATGCTGTAAACATATTTATTGCTATATGTACAGTCCATAAGGTATTTATTTCTGATCTTGTATATTTATATACGAAACTTTTTTTCGTGGGCATTTGCCAGGTCTACTCTTTAAGATTAAGATTAAGATTAGATAGGATAGGCGGGTTCAGGTGAGGTCCTTTATTCCTGTGAGGCGTGCGGTCTAATAAGAAGCGTCCAATCAGATAAGATTAACGGCGTAGATTAGATGTAAACACACGCTCTCAACCAAGTCAGCGTATCCATCAACCATAATTTCATCCATTTTCTCTCTCATCCTCCTTTCCCCGAAAAAAAAAAAAAAAAAAAAAAACTCAATCTCTTTCATCATCGCCGTCGCAGCTCCGTCATTGTCGAGGTTTCATCGCCGTCGCCGTCGCCGTCAATCAGGTTTGTTCCATCTCTTGAGCTGTTTTTCTCTTTTAATGCAATTTCAAAGTTTCAATCGATTTCTTTGGATAACAGATCGAATCGAAGAAAGGAATCGTAATTTGTTGCGTAAAGTGGTTATACATTTTTGCATGTGAGAGTGTGATTATATAAGAATGGGAATCTAGTTCATTGTTTGATTTTCGATGTAGGTATCGAATTTGTAATCTGTGATCGTTGTGGTCGGGGGAACAAGGTAGGGAGAGTTTATTAGAGTAACGAGGAAGTTACAGAGAAAAGAGAAGGATTTTTGGACTTGGTGGTTTGGGTTGTGGTATGGGTAAAGCCCAATTAATCAGGGTTTTGGTTCCCTTTTCGAGGAAATTGGATTTATGCATTTATCGGCATGGGATAATTCCGTGTATAAACTCAGCGTTCTACTGCTCTGCTACTGTCTGTACGGGTTCGGGTTTAGTTGAAAGGGGGCCGGATGCTGTTGAGGGGGATGTAAGGCCTCAAACAGCGGAAGAGGTTTTGAGGAGATGGGGTTGTGATGATACTCATGTTGCTACAATCTTCCAACGACTTCCATCAGTACGCAATTGTGTTGCCAAAAAGCTTGAATCTAAACTTAGTGTGCTTAAGAAGTTGGGTGTATCATCGTCTGACCTTGTCAAGATGATCATTACTCGTCCACGGTTTATGAGTTGTCAAATTAATAAAAACTTCGATGAGAAGCTTGGGCTGCTAGAGTCTCTATTTGGGTCAAGGGAGCTTCTTATTAGGGTCATTGTTAGAAACCCTTCTTTACTTATTTATAAGTTTCATGAGGAAGTCGAACCTGTTTTTCGATTGTATGAGCAGATGGGTTTGAGCAAACAAGAGCTGATATCCATGCTTGTGCATCGGCCAACCTTAATTGCACGAACCAAAATGTGTGAAGAGAAGCTAGACTTTATACGCAGGACTGGGATCACCAAGGATTCCAAAATGTTCAAGTATGTGGTCACTATAATTGGTGTTTCGCGTTTTGCCACTATTCATGAAAAGGTTGCAAATCTTGAAAAGTTTGGTATTTCTGAGGATGAAGTGTTGCAATTGTTTGGTCGCTGCCCACTGTTGATGACCCTTTCTGTAGATAAGATCCAAAGGAATATGACATTTGTGGTAGGTATGATGAAGCAGCCGGCAATAATGGTCCTTAGGTATCCATATTTGTTGAGTGCAAACTTGGAAAATACATTGAAGCCTCGATATCTTTTGGCTGGAAAAATACAAGATATGGGCCTTGAACCACAGATGAAGGGACAAGTGCTGTTTAGGGCATTGAGAATGACAGAGAAGAGGTTTTTGAAGGTGTTCGTTAAAAGTCATGAGAAGGAAGCGAGACAAGAGTTATTGGCGTATTACAAAGCTTCTCAAGGCATTAAGAGATTGGCAGCTTCTTCTAAGAAAAAATCATTTACCTGTGGATTCCCTTTCTGAAGATGCGCCTTTGAACTCATTTAGACCAGGTTATGTTCTTAACCCGTACATCTGTATTTAGGATATTTAGTTGTTTGGCCTTAGGACTCTGGCATTTTATCACCAAACTAGCTTTGTTTTGATCATTGTAACGGGAGCTGTTGTAGTGCAAACTCCATTTTAGTTAATCCGATGGCAATATTACTTTGTTTCTGTGTTGTTCTTTTCTCATAAACTGGTGAATAGTTCAGACTTTGATCCCTCACGATGCTGTTTCATGAGCCATTTTTTTTTATGATAAAGTCAATTTTGCCTTTGTTATATATATTATTTACTCTGTAAAATGAATACTATACCCCATTGTTAAGGAACTCGTGTAATATTTGTATAACTGGAAGGTTAATATTTTCCATCCTATGTATGAAGCTGTTTGACAATGGTGGTTACTGTATAATTCTTTTGTCTTTTCATCATCTACAACTCTGCAATAAAACCCGTTTGGCTGTATTTTTGCCCACCTGCTGTGGCCCTGGAGCTTGATGGTGCACTGAAGCGGGATGAAGTACAAAGAGAGAAAAGAGAGCAGAAAGTGCAGGGATAGCAAGTTGCTTGTGCTATAGAAAGGGGCTTGGCTTGTACACAATGTAACACGTACAAGCACAAAGTTGTTTCAATAATGGATGTTGATTGGTCAGACCTTAACCATGAAATTTTCGAGTACATTGCCGAAAACTACTTGTTATCATTGGAAGATTATGCAGCTTTCTCTAGTGTCTGTTCTTGGCACCGTGCTGCCACTGCTGTCAAACCAAACTTGGTAATGCTTCCGGAAAAGGAAGCATCAAGGCGTAAACATGACGATTATTTACATAAAAGGAACTTGTATGTTCAGCTTGATTAGCAACAAGTGCTACAATGTAAACCTCCCACAAATTGTAGGAAAGAAATGATCGTGAGATTCACTTATTTAACCCTCTTACCAAAACTCAGCTCGGTCTCCCCCATCACAACGCGAATTAGCCCACCAATTAAAGACCGAAGATGATTTCAGCGGTGAATGGTATCGCGATAATTTCATATGTACCAAAACCTTCCCGACCTTGAAGCGTAATTCCATATATTTCAATGATGACCATCTTTCTTCTTACTCGGTTCCTGTATAGTTTCAGCCTCAAATTTATGATTCACTGAAATCATTTAGCAAATCAATTGTACCATATATAACCAAATGTTGTTACGATATATATGATCATAAATTTCAAATCTATGTGTTGATACTTTGCAATATATATGGAACGCAACATTGACAAAGAAGCCCAACTCGGATGGATTGAGAATGATAAAATCATTGCAATTGAATTCAAATTTTATGTGTCTATATATATATATATAAATATAGCTATAATTTCGGGTTTAGGGACATTTTGATCAATTTTTCGACATGGGCAATGAAACCACTAACACAAGTCTACAATGGTTGTACTAAGGAGTAAACAACAACATTGCCCAATGCCATAGAGGCTACTGCCTATGGCGAGGTAAGGTAAGGGGAGCTAGACGTACGCGGCCTCTTCCTGGAGTTGAGAACGAAGAAAGTTTGTACTTACTACATACTCCGCATTAAACATATCACCAGCAAATTCACAAACCATGATAAGTAAGCTAGTACCTAACCTTCCCGGTCTAGAATATGTCTGCTAGCAACCGCTATGAAAGATGGACCGAATGCTAGACTATACCAAACATTACCTGGAGCCATACTCCAGGGGAAGAAAAGTTCGCCAACTTGTTGCTTAAGTAAGTCTGATGCTAGAAAATCTCCATATTTCCTCAGTGGTTTGAGCTAGCGGGCTGCCGGAAGGAACCACCAGAATAAAGCATTTGATACACGGGTTTTATCCGGATCGTCAGTATAACACTCAAAATGGAGCCAACGCCACAGACACAGGCCAGGACAAGGAAGGTAAGTCTGAAACAGTTTGGACCATGACAAGCATGCGAATTAGCAAGTAAGGCATTCAGACCGTGCTGCTTCGATGCCTCATGATCATATATGTACCCAGCCAGAAGACCTGAGAAGAGGAGCGCTCCAAGAGGGTTACCCATAGACATGAAATTGTAAATCAAACCGAAGTTGTTCAACCCAAAAAGCTCGGAAGCTGTTGGAATCATGATGGAGAACTGAACTCCATAGCACAGGCCTAACATCCCAGTTGCAATATAGAGCGTTCCATCTAACCCTGAAGCAAACAGGAGGTATATAATGATCATAAGAACTTGTGTGACGGTCAGCCAAATTGTCCTGGGAAGCGTCCTCTTCCTGAAATTCACAAAGTAATCGAATCAGAATTAAATGAAACTGATTAACAAGTTACAATCAAGTTAGGGCAGAAACAGCTTAACATGCAACATTAAGGAATTTGTAGTATAAAAACTTCATATATAAGGAAATGTATTCTTTAGATTTCAGATGCCAACTTTTAAAGTAATGTGATAGAAAATCAGGATTCGTGTTCGAAACTTTTCTAAGTAAGATGCATCAAGAAATTAAGTGCAAATTCGAAAGAAACTAACATGTGGCCTCTGTAACTGTGAACATATATATATGTCTGTTACCGTAATATGTTACACACCTAAGAAAGTATTCTGAAACTGAACCACCACCAAGACGACCTGTGAAATTAAAGAAGCTGAAGGTAGACGAGAACTGTTGCATCCTGCACTCCAAGTGCTATCCCAATCTGGGCCAGATTATTAAGAACCGTCACGCCTGAACCAACTCCAACAAAGTACACCAAGAAAAGAAGCCAAAAATCAGCTTTTATAATTGCTTCTCTGAACGTGAAGTCCTCCCCACGTTTGGGCCTTCTCTTCTTCTTTATGGCACCCTCTCCCTCAGCAAGTAGCAGATTAATGTCTGAAGAATCTTCACTTTCATTGTAATTCGACAAATTTGCTCCTGATGAAAATGGAGTTAACAATGGTTCTGTTTTCTCTGGATCACCACCATCAGTCAAGCTATTCGAAGAACCAGCAGCTATTTGTCCACTTATACTGGTCTTTTGAGGATTTGTGGGAAACAATGTCATCTTCACTGGTATCATGAGAGGCGCTATAAGAAGCACTACCATGACACTAAGAATAAGATATGAAATAGGACGGCTGAGAGAAAGAACATCGCCCACTACAGTTGTCGTCAAAAGATAAATGCCAAGCAAAACACTAGCTGCTTGAATGAACACGAAATGGCTGTTTTCTGCAGAGCTTTCACGGGAAGATGGAGTACAAGGTCGTACGAGGTACATTACCCCGAAACACAGGATAGGAACCCCAAGAGCTAGGAACAACAAGAGATTCGCTGAGGAGCTATTAAGAATCACACTATATACTTCTGTAAAAACAGCAGCACTTAGGCCCGAATAGCCTTTCAAGATGCCCGCAACTGTACCTCGGCTGACAGGGAAGTTCCTCATGTTGGTAACAAGCGCAGCAGTTGTTAGCCAGGCACTGCTATTTGTAGCAACACAGAGTGCAAGCCACAACTGAAATGTCATTCCAAAGGAAAAGTAATCAGCTGATAATAGTTTCAATTGTCGAACAAAAATTTAATTGTTACACTCCTTGCTCAACATGCTCCTTTTAACGAGCTGAGACAAATACCATTAGCAGATCCGCTCACACAACAACCAGTTCTTGTGGCAAGAACCAGAACATTTTTAAAACAACAGTGTTTTCACGAGAATAGACGATGGTATAATACTAATCACTGCACTCATCTCGAATAAAAGTAACAAGTAACGACTACTCAAGCTTAACAGGCATTAGTATGTGAATCAGCAAGCTTGATCAGTGATCACTTCCCTCCATAGAGAACTTAAGTATAGTCAGTACTAAACTACTAATTGAGTATCATGAGATCTTGTCTACCCAAATACTAGTCAATTTCGTAATAAGATCCGAATACCGGACGGGGTCTCTAATTGCTCAATCTAAAACCAACAATGTGGGAGATATTTGTTGGGGTGTCAACCCAAGTCCCACATTGAAGAAACAGGGACTAGAATTCTTGTATATAAGTTCCACCTCCACGTTATATAGTATGAGGCCTTTTGGGTTGAAAAGATACCCATGTTTGAAAAACCGTGCGGGCAGGTAATGAGGCCTTTTGGGTTGAAAAGATACCCATGTTTGAAAAACCGTGCGGGCAGGTAGTCGGGCCCAAAGCGAACAATATCATACTAATTGTGGAGCCGGTGGTTTGGCAGTCCACAACAAGTGGTATCAGAGCCACGGTTTAAAGACTCCTGTGGCGGAGTGGACTCTGGCGTTTGTGGGCATCCCCCCTCGATAACACCTCGTGACTGTGTGTCTCCGTATAATAAACGGAAGGAGGTCTGGCCATGAATTGGGCCTTGGTTTGAGGGGAGGATTGTTGGGGTGTCAACTCAAGTCCCACATTGAAGAAACAGGGACTAGAATCCTTGTATATTAGTTCCACCTCCACGTTATATAGTATGAGGCCTTTTGGGTTGAAAAGATACCCATGTTTGAAAAACCGTGCGGGCAGGTAGTCGGGCCCAAAGCGGACAATATCATACTAATTGTGGAGCCGGTGGTTTGGCAGTCCACAACAACTGGTATCAGAGCTAGGTTAAGTGGTTCTTGGTTAGTTTCTTTGAATTATGGAGACTAATGTGAATTCAAGTAGAATGGTTAGTTTGAATGGCTCTAATTATCACTTGTGGAAACGAAAGATGAAAGATTTGTTGTTTGTCAAAAGTTGGCATCTTCCTGTGTTTAGTGATGAGAAGCCTGATGGTAAAACTGATGAACAATGGAGTTTTGAACATGAGCAAGTTTGTGGGTTTATTCGTCAGTGGGTTGATGATAATGTGTTGAATCATATAACTGATGATGTTCATGCAAAAACAATGTGGAAGAAACTTGAGACTCTTTATGCTAGTAAATCCGGTAACAATAAGTTGTTTTTGATCAAGCAATTGATGGGATTGAAGTATAAAGAGGGCATTGCAATGTCAGATCATCTGAATGATTTTCATGGTGTTATACAACAATTATCTGCTATGGAAATTAAGTTTGATGATGAAATTCAGGGACTTTTGTTGCTAGGTACTCTACCTGAAACGTGGGACACTTTTAGAATGACTCTTTGTAATTCTGCTCCTAATGGTAAAGTCACTCTAGAATCTGCAAAAATTGGTGTCTTGAATGAGGAGATGAGAAAGAAGTCTACAGGTACTTCCTCCCAGCCAGAAGAAGCATATGTTGCTGAAAGAGGGAGGAGTAAAAGTAAGGGTCCTGGTGGTAGAGATAAAAGTAGGAGCAAGTCCAGAGGAAAGTATAAAAATTTCAAGTGCCACTATTGTGGTAAGGTGGGTCACATTGCGAAAAACTGTTACAAGAAAAAGAATGAAAACAATAGTGATGGCAACAAGAATAATCAGGGCAAAAAGCAGGATGATAGTGATGATCGTGCTGCTACTGCTGTTACTTCTGGTGATCTCATCATTGTTTATGATGATAATATGGTTAATCTTGCTAGCCAGGGTACGAGTTGGGTTGTTGATAGCGGTGCTTCTCTTCATGTTACATCAAGAAAGGAGCTTTTCTCATCTTACACGCCTGGTGATTTTGGTGTTTTGAAGATGGGAAATGATGGCTTGACTAATGTTGTAGGTATGGGAGATATTTGCTTGGTGACTGACACTGGAGCAAGATTGGTTCTCAAAGATGTTAGGCATGTACCAGACATTCGCCTAAATTTGATATCTACTGGTAAACTTGATGATGAAGGTTTTTGCAGCACCTTTAGAGATGGTCAGTGGAAGCTGTCTAAAGGCAACCTTGTGATAGCTCGTGGAAAGAAACATTCAAGTCTTTATTTGTTGCAAGCTTCCGTTGCAGATGACAGTGTTAATGTTGCAGATGGTGACCCAGTTGATTTATGGCATCGACGACTTAGTCACATGAGTGAGAAAGGGCTTAGTTGCCTGATTAAGAAGAACTTGCTACCCGGGGTGAAGACTACAAAATTGGAGAGATGTTCTCATTGTATGGCCGGGAAGCAGACTAGAGTTTCTTTTAAGACTCGCCCCCTTTCGAGAAAGTCAGGTTTGTTGGAGTTAGTTCATTCTGATGTTTGTGGTCCCTTGAAGGTAAAATCACATGGTGGAGCACTTTACTTTGTTACTTTTATTGATGATTGTTCACGTAAATTGTGGATTTATGCTTTGAAAACCAAAGATCAGGTGCTTGATGCTTTTAAGCAGTTTCACACTTTGGTTGAAAGACAATCTGGAAAGAAGTTGAAGTGTCTCCGTTCTGATAATGGTGGTGAGTACATAGGACCACTTCGAGAATATTGTAAGTCACATGGCATTCGACATCAGAGGACCCCTCCTAAAACTCCACAGTTGAATGGCATTGCAGAGAGGATGAATAGAACCTTAATTGAGAGGGTTGTATGTTTGCTTTCAGAAGCAAACTTGCCAAAGATTTTTTGGGGTGAGGCTTTACTTGCGGCAGCTCATGTGATTAATCTTTCTCCTTGTTATTCCTTACAGGGTGATGTGCCAAATAGAATTTGGTTTGATAAGGAAGTTTCATATGATCATTTGCGTGTTTTTGGATGCAAGGCTTATGTGCATGTACCAAGAGATGAAAGATCCAAATTGGATCCTAGGACCCGACAATGTGTGTTTGTAAGCTATGGTGATGATGATTTTGGTTACAGGTTTTATGATCCTATTACCAAGAAATTGGTTCGTAGTAGGGATGCTGTGTTTGTTGAAGACCAAAACATTTCTGATATTCAGAAGAATTCGGCAAATAACGATTATGACCTGTTTGATATGGATTTGCCTCCTTTGTCACCTTTGCCTGCTGCGGTACGTGATGATGCGCAAGATGATGATTATGATGACAATCAGGTTCCTGAGAATAATCATGAGAATGAACCTAATTCTGATGTTTCTAATGACGTCACTCAGAATTCTCCCGCTGTTCAACAAGCTCCTGTGAGAAGGGGCAATAGAGATAGGCAACCTAGTTCTTGGTACTCACCTGATGAATATGAACTTGGTTTTGTTTTGTTGACTGATGCAGGAGAACCAGAATGCTTTGAGGAGGCTATTGAGAGTGATGACAAACATCTGTGGATATGACAACGAGACATTTGAGTTAGCAGAGTTACCTAAGGGTAAGAAGGCTTTGAAGAATCGTTGGGTCTACAGGTTGAAGCAAGATGAGAATGCCAAGCGACCACGATACAAAGCAAGGCTCGTTGTGAAAGGCTTTGGCCAAAAGAAGGGAATTGACTTTGATGAGATTTTTGCGCCGGTTGTCAAGATGTCTTCAATTCGAGTTGTTATGGGTCTAGCTGCTAGTCTAGATTTGGAGGTTGAGCAAATGGATGTGAAGACCGCCTTTCTTCACGGCGACTTAGAGGAAGACATTTACATGGAGCAACCTGAGGGCTTCAAAGTCAAAGGTAAAGAAGACCATGTATGCAAATTGAGGAAAAGCTTGTATGGTTTGAAACAAGCTCCAAGGCCGTAAGTTTGACTCTTTTATGGGGGAGCAAGGGTACATTAAAAGTTCTTGTGATCATTGTGTCTTCTTGAAAAGGTTTTCTGACAATGATTTTATCATTCTGCTTCTTTATGTTGATGACATGCTTATTGTTGGTCCTAATATGCCTAGAATTGTGAAGCTGAAAAAGGAGCTTTCTAAGGCATTCGCCATGAAAGATCTAGGACCTGCGAAGCAGATTTTAGGTATGAGAATCATTCGTCAGAGGAAAGCTAGAAAGTTGTGGCTCTCACAGGAGTCATATATTCAGAAGGTACTTGAGAAGTTTAGGATGGACAAAACTTCACCTGTAAGTACTCCTCTTGCTACGCATTTCAAGTTAAGTGCTAAATATTGTCCATCTACTCCCAAAGAGAAAGAAGATATGTGCAATGTTCCCTATGCGTCTGCTGTGGGAAGTTTGATGTATGCTATGGTTTGCACGAGACCAGATTTAGCTCATGCTGTTGGAGTGGTCAGTAGGTTTCTTTCTAATCCGGGGAGACAGCATTGGAATGCAGTGAAGTGGATTATGAAGTATCTTCGTGGTACAGCTGATTTGAAGTTATGTTTTGGTAGTGAGAAGCCTGTTTTAGTTGGTTATTCGGATTCTGATATGGCCGGTGATATTGACTCTAGGAAGTCTACTTCAGGCTACTTGGTTACTTTTGCAGGGGGAGCAGTTTCATGGCAATCTCGTTTGCAGAAGTGTGTTGCATTGTCTACAACTGAGTCCGAGTTTATTGCAGCTACAGAGGCTTGTAAGGAATTGATTTGGATGAAGCGATTTGTTTGTCAACTTGGATTTACACAAGAGAAGTATGTGTTGTATTGTGACAGTCAAAGCGCGATTCATCTAGCTAAGAATTCGACTTTTCATGCCAAGTCGAAACACGTTGATGTGAGGTATCATTGGATTCGTGATGTTCTTAATGATAAGCTTGTTGAGCTTGAGAAGATTCACACTGATGATAATGGTTCGGATATGATGACCAAGTCACTACCTAAGGGCAAGTTCTACACTTGTCGTAGCATTGCCGGAATGGCAATGACCTCCACATAGTTGGGAGGGGGAGAATTGTTGGGTTCGGGTCCCTTCCTATGTGGTAAAATCCCGTGTTCGGTTGTTTATGGTAATAACCGAGTTTAATTATTTATGGTAAGTTATCGGGGTCTTGTGGACTATAACTAATACCTTAAATAAGGGTTTTATGATAAGCTTCAATTGCACGAGAAATTAGCCGCAAAGTCGTGAGAACCGTAGAGAGAAACGTTTGCAGTCTTCCCGCGGATTCCAGTGCGCAGCTGTGATCGACTTGACGATCGGAAGGTCATACGTTGTCCGATTTAGACGAAATTTGGTCTGGTTGTTCGGGACACTCGGGGCTTCGATCTGAACGGTGGAGATCTGTTTTTAACGGCTGGATTGGGAGATATTGCTGATTTACGAAACTCTGTTTTCTGGGTGACGTTTTCTCTCCTCTTTGTTGTTCTACTTTGTTGTTTGGCTTGGTTCTTGTTATGGGTTGTGCACCCTTTGTTGTTGGTGGTGGAATCTGGTTTGTGTAACGTTCCTTTTGCCATAGTGAAGCTTTTGGGTGGACTCCTTACGTCCCGTGGTTTTTACTCTTCACGTTGAAGGGGTTTTCCACGTATAAATTTGCGTGTCTTGTTTCGTTGTTTTTGCTTTGTTATCTCTGCCCAATTTACTCCGTTGTTGTTTAATCTACTTGATTGATTGGCTAGTTGCTCAACAACTGGTATCAGAGCCACAGGTTTAAAGACTCCTGTGGTGGAGTGGACTCTGGCGTTTGTGGGCATCCCCCCTCGGTAACACCTCGTGACTGTGTGTCTCCGTATAATAAACGGAAGGAGGTCTGGCCATGAATTGGGCCTTGGTTTGAGGGGAGGATTGTTGGGGTGTCAACCCAAGTCCCACATTGAAGAAACAGGGACTAGAATTCTTGTATATAAGTTCCACCTCCACGTTATATAGTATGAGGCCTTTTGGGTTGAAAAGATACCCATGTTTGAAAAACCGTGCGGGCAGGTAATGAGGCCTTTTGGGTTGAAAAGATATCCATGTTTGAAAAACCGTGCGGGCAGGTAGTCGGGCCCAAAGCGGACAATATCATACTAATTGTGGAGCCGGTGGTTTGGCAGTCCACAACAAGTGGTATCAGAGCCACGGTTTAAAGACTCCTGTGGCGGAGTGGACTCTGGCGTTTGTGGGCATCCCCCCTCGATAACACCTCGTGACTGTGTGTCTCCGTATAATAAACGGAAGGAGGTCTGGCCATGAATTGGGCCTTGGTTTGAGGGGAGGATTGTTGGGGTGTCAACTCAAGTCCCACATTGAAGAAACAGGGACTAGAATCCTTGTATATTAGTTCCACCTCCACGTTATATAGTATGAGGCCTTTTGGGTTGAAAAGATACCCATGTTTGAAAAACCGTGCGGGCAGGTAGTCGGGCCCAAAGCGGACAATATCATACTAATTGTGGAGCCGGTGGTTTGGCAGTCCACAACAATATTCACCAATTTTAAGAAACAGGTTGGTTAACCTAGCAGTAAAATCACCAAGCCCGCGGAGAAACCCGATTGGGAATAGCTTCGCAGCTGAATCAATTCCGCATACCAACTCAAACTCTCAAACCATAGTTCCCTTTTCACCTAACATGTCCAAAAACAACAAGGCTACTTCCCAACATTACAAGTGAAAACAACTTGATATCATACCTACTCCCAAGACATATTTAAGGACCAACTTATAAAAGTAATGAACAAGATGTTTCAATCAAAATGTAATCAAGGATTCCCTGGCCTAGTAGTTCGAACTTCCCTCCGCTCATTGTACTGACATTTGCGCCTCATTACAAAAACAAAAGAACCAACCAAACTATGACAGATCGCTAATTAAACAATCAAGCAGCAAACTTCACATATTAGAACTAGTGAACTACAAAGGTTACAACTTGCAAAAGCTAATCAGATTGAATAACTAACCCATAAGATAAAGAAAGGTAAAAACAAAACAAAAAAAAAAAGGTGAAAACTTTTACCAGCCAGTAAGGTATGGAAAGAACAGTGCGGCTAAGAGCAAGCCAAAGAACTCCATAACCAAAGAAACAACAAAAAGCACCAATAGAGAGAACAACCCAAGGTGGAAACTTGTTGCACACAATACCAGGAAGAATGCCTACATTTTCACCAATATCATTAGCAACACCAAGCATAGTAATCTGCCTTTGATTAAAACCCAGAACAGATTTCAGAGAATGTGAATAAAGTGGGAAAGTGTATGCATTTCCTGATGCTATTTGCACCCAAACTGCTGCTCCTAAACCCACCCATGGCGGCCTTGTTCCTCCTTTCAAAGTCATCGCCATTGTTATTGCTTGATTATTTCTCTGAAAATTTGGTGGGTTTGATTTTCTTTGGTGAGTTTGTGAAGAAAGTTGGGATCTTTTTGGAGAGTTTGAGCAGAAATGGTGGAAAAAGTGAGGAAAAAGGGATGCAAAGTGTGCAACTGATGTGTCCAAAAACGAGGCTTCTGTGAGAAGTCAAGGGTCCACCTTGTTTACTCTTTGCACAATTAAAGGACTGCCCAGATTAAGATTTAGCATCTTTTTAGTCCAAAATGAAAATGATGTTTGTATGATAATAGACTATACTGCTTTTCTCGATCTCAAGCACTAAAAACATCTAAAAATCAGGATGATTACATGAATATACAATTTTAGATCTTTTCATGTTCTTCGCACGCTACAGTACTTGTACACAATTATGGCAATTGTAATATGGGATGCATGGCACGTTAAGTGAATGTATCTAACTCACCATTCATATGAGATGTATCATTTGCCTATAAACGGTATACCAGATTTTATGTCGTCGCATTTCATATCTGGTTATGTAATGCATCTTGTTTTGATCTTAATAATTTACAAATCTCACCAGTTTAGAAGTTAACATAATCAGGTCAAAATGGTCGTTCATTATCATGGAGGACATAATTTAACATACTAAGTACAAAATTGTTCACCGTTTGAAATCGTTGATCGTCTCTCTAAAAAAACAATCGATCGCGTTTGAAAAGAAATGACATTTATTTAGTATCCCAAGTAATATAATACAACGCTTCTTCGGTTTTGTAATAAGCGGAGAATCATATACGGTCCTGAGCCTAATAAGTGCTCGTGATCAGCGGCGAAGCTACGTGGTGGCTTGGGGTGGCGGCCGCCACCCCGGTGAAAAAAAAAAAAAAACTGAAACTTTTAGAAAAATTTCCAAAAATACCCCTGAAAAAAAAAAAGACAACTAAAGAGTAAGGATAAGAAAGACATTTTAAACTTTCTTATCTCCCCCTCCCCAGTTCAGAAACATTAAACATAAAAAAAAAAAAAAAAAAAAAAGAGAGAGAGAGAGAGAAGACGAAAGAGGCAACACCGCAACAGAGACGACGCCCACGACGGTACGAGACTACGAGTCGACGAGTGACGACACCGCCTAACCGCCGCCGGCCGCCGCGAGGCTTGGTCAGTCGTCTACTCTTTTTTTATTTCTTGTTGTTTTTCAATTTTTAGTTCAATTTATTACTTATTTAGGGTTTGGAATTTGAAATTGATTTGTTGATTTGTAGTGTGTGATGTGTAATTTTCTAGACATTGTTGTGTACTAGTGTTAGTAGTGTATTATGTATAGATTGCATTTCGAATTTGGGTTTGAACTTGAATTAGTGTTTGAAATATTGAATTAAAATTAGGAATTAATTGAGATTATGATTTGGCTTTGGGGAATTGGAAATTTGAGATGTTAATTGGGTTTTTACAATTGAGTAAATTTGATAGACTAAGACAATCATATATATTTCAGAAATGAAGAGGAAAGATGGTTCCATATCAAGTTTTTTCCCAAAAAAATCTCATCAAGAGAGCCAAGAAAAACCAACCCAATCTCAAACTCGAGCTAGTGAACATCAATCTTCTCCGTCAATAAACAATGAAGAAGATGAAGTTCAAGGACAAGGTACATCTAATCCAAGTCCTAGTACACCAATTGTGAGTCGATTAACTAGTTTTGATGTCATTTCTCTTCCACATGACCCGGGTTTAAGAAAGAGACTACTTAATTTCCATCCAAATGATCAAGATATTGTGAGAAGAGAGTATATCCGTAGAAAACCTTGTCAACCCGTTGGACATGATTTTCCCTTTAAAGTTGTAGGTTCGGGGTCACGGAGGTTTAATCCAAAATGGTTTGATTCGGATAAATTTAAACATTGGATTGAATATAGCATTAGTAAGGATGCGGCTTTTTGTTTCCCTTGTTACTTATTTAAGGATGAGAATGCACATGGAGGGGATGCTTTTGTTTCTAATGGGTTTAGTACTTGGAATAAAACGGGGCAATTTGACAAAAATATTGGTAATCATTTGAGTGCTCATTGTAATGCTGTTAGAGCTCTTGCCGATTTCAAGAAACAAAAGGGTTCACTTCCAAATTCTTTTGAGACTCAAACTATTGAAATGGAAAGTGCATACAACATTCGATTAGATGCTCATATTGATGCCACAAGGTATCTTTTGCAACAAGGAATGCCTTTTCGTGGTCATGATGAAAGTAAGTCTTCTTTGAATAGGGGTAATTATCTTGAGCTCTTGAAATTGTTAGCTAAACGTGATAAGGATTTGGCTAAGGTTCTTTTAGATAATGCACCGGGAAATTCCAAATTGACTTCCTCCGATATTCAAAAGGATCTTGTTAGTGCTTGTGCAAAGGTTACCACTAGGAAAATCATTGAAGAACTTGGTGGTGATTTTTTTGGAATTCTTGCCGATGAGTCGGCGGATGTGTCTGATAAGGAGCAAATGGCCCTTTGCTTAAGATATGTCAATGCTTTAGGGGAAGTGAAAGAAAGATTTCTTGGTGTTGTGCATGTTGGTGATACCACTTCTCTAACTCTAAAAGCTGCAATTGAGTCATTACTTATTGAATATTCTTTATGTATTGCTAAAGTTCGAGGTCAAGGTTATGATGGTGCTAGCAATATGCGAGGTTCATTAAATGGCCTTAAAACTTTGATCTTGAATGAATGTAGCTCTGCATATTATGTTCATTGTTTTGCTCACCAACTCCAGTTAACCCTTGTTGCCGTTGCTAAAAACAATGATGATTGTGGTTGGTTGTTTGGCATGCTTAGCACTTTGTTGAATGTGATTGGAAGCTCTTGTAAGCGTAAAGATTTACTTAGAGAAGGGCAAGCCGATCTTGTTTTAGATGGTATACAATTGGGTACTATAAAAACTAGAAGAGGTTTGAACCAAGAGATAAGTTTGAGTAGGCCTTGTGAGACCCGATGGAGTTCCCATTTCAAGACTATTTTGAGATTGTTTTCAGTGTATCCTACAGTTATGGAAGTGCTTGATATTATCGTTGAATGTTGTAAAGGAGATGACAAGTCAAAAGTGCTAAGGCTTACTGATGATTTGAAATTGTTTCAATTTGTGTTTTCTGCCCAATTCATGTTGACCGTTTTTGGCATCACAAATCAATTGAACTTGGCTTTACAAAGGAGGGAGCAAGACATTGTGAATGCTATGAGACTTGTTGATGTTACAAAGGCACAATTGCAAAACTTAAGGGATGAGGGATGGGAAGGTCACTTAGAAAAGGTGATAACATTTTGCAACAAGTATAATATTAGTGTTCCTTGTATGGATGACTTTTATGCTATTCCGGGGAGAAGTAGACATACTATAAGGAATGTTACAAATTTACACCATTATCGAGTAGAAGTGTTTATAACCTTGCTTGATCAGATTTTGTTGGAATTTGGTGAACGGTTTAATGAAGTAAGTAAGGAATTGCTTATTTGTATGTCTTGTTTTTGCCCCGAAGATCGGTTTGCCTCTTTTGATATCAAGAAGTTAGTTCGACTTGCTGAATTTTACCCTAATGAGTTCTCGGAAACCGAATTGCTTTTCTTTGAGTATCAGCTTGAAACATTTGTATGTGATATTCGGGGTGATGATAGATTTTGGGATTTGAAGAATCTTAACGAGCTTTCTATAAAGCTTGTGGAGACGAAGAAACATTTGACACATGCTAAAGTTTATTTGCTATTGAAGCTAGTGTTGATTCTTCCGGTGGCAACGGCAACGGTTGAAAGAGCTTTTTCGGCAATGAATTTTGTCAAAAGTAAAAATCGTAGTAGCATGGGTGATCAATTGTTGAATGATAATTTAGTTACTTTTATAGAGCGAGACTTGTTCGCTAATGTTTGTAACAAAGAGGTTGTAAAAGAGTTTGAATCTATGCGGACACGTCGCAAGTAGTGAACGTGTATGTAATATTTACTTCAACAATTTTAATTTTATATGTTAGTTTTTGTTGGTTTGAATTTCGCCACCCCGTCAAAATTTTCCTGGCTTCGCCCCTGCTCGTGATAACCTCTCAGCAAGCCATGCGATGCACGTTTTTTAGGTTAAGGATTTGTACGTGTAGACTATATGTATTGTTGAGGATTTTGAGGATTGAATTTGGGGTGGTGGGCTGAAATTTGGAAGAAGGTGAGATTTTGTAATACAGACATATCCTTAATTTTTGGTGTTTTTTGGATCCTCACACGTCCATCATGTTCCATGTCATGATGCCATGCCAAAATCATGGTTGCGCAGATGATATTCATCACTCATCGGGGTATACTATACGCCTTCAAGTGGGGTAATTACGCCGTAGATATTTCACATACGTAAATCGGTAAATACTACTGTATAGCGCTTGTTTGGATGAACAAAGAATTTAGAATTTTCAAAGAGTTATACTCCACTTCTCAAAAGATCAGAGTTCGTTAAGAAAAGTATCGGTGTTTTATTTCTTGCGAAATACGATTTAAATAAATGATTTCCGATCCCGCTTTAACGTTAGCAATCATGTTGATATAAGGCCATAAAAATGAGGAAACTCATCTTAATAAATGACTGCCCAAATGAAAATTGGGCCTGCCTTTGGTTTTGGGTAATGACCTACTATACAAATGTCCAAAAGAGAACAATAAGACTAACACATGTCCAGTTAGTTGCAAATAGAAGTTCATCCACATTTAAGTTCAATGCCGATCTACTTACAAACCATTGCAATGCCCGATATGAAAGGGATTCGAATGTTTTGGATTAATTATATCCAAACTAAATAGCTTTAAAGGTAAACATATGTTAGCTTATGAGTTACTCTCAGGCTTAATCATAGATAAAATAAAAAAGATCAACCTAAAATCAGCTGGAGTTTCACTAAACTCAAAATATGATGATGTGAATTTGTGGATGTGGCTGTTAATGGAGATAACACCCGGTTGTATTCACATCAAACCCTCCATCTCGTCTGAGTCATCCAAAATCAGAAACATTCAAATTAAATTAGATCAAAAAAATCTTCCTCCAGCAAATAAAGCCTAAATATGCATGTTGTCAATTATAGTTGGGAAATTTTCCAATATACCCTTGAGGTTACCGAAATTTTCAGGTATACTCCTCAGGTTTCCGAGCTATCCAGCGTACCCCTGAGGTTTGCGTTTTACTTTATTTTGACAGTTTTGGCTAACGTCCATCCAACACCGTTAACTTTTTCTTTATTTTTACCTTATAATTTAATTAAACACCCTATTAATTAACCAATAACATAATCTAATAAGAAAAAAACAATTTTCTCTCACCTCCCTCCCTAACCCCACCACCCACCCAACACAGCCCCTGCCCCACCGCCTCACCACCGCACCCCATCACCGACCACAACCTGGACCACCGCCACCACCACCAGAAAATGCGTGCCCCCTCCCGCGACCGCACACCGGCCACCCAATACCCCGACCACCCACTCCTCCATAGACCACGACCAATTCTCTCTCTCCCTTTAACTTTTCCTTCAAATAACCCCTCACACACCTCCTTGCTCCGCCCACCCTCACACTTGGTCGCCGCCCCTTCCTCGACCTTCACCACCACTAGCCACCATTGTTGCCGGAAATAGACGATGTTTGAGGAGAGAGAAAATTTGAAAGAGGTGATAATAATGGGGTGAAGGAGCGCGACGATGTCGCGAATGGTGGCCGTCCTTGTCGCCGGAGGACGGCGGACGGAATGGTGGTGGAGGTTCCCGGTTTGGTGGTGGTCGGTGAGAGCGATAGTGGTTGTCACAAGCGGTGGGTGGGTCGGGGAGAAGGGGATTGGGGGAGGAGAGAGAAAATGTGAGGTTGATTTTATTTATTTATAATGTATTAAGGGTTCATTTATTTTCAAAAAAAGTCAAACTCATTAAGGGTCTAACGGTGTTAGAGTCTGTTAGTAAAAAAAACACCAAAAAAACACCATTTTGCAAACCTCAGGGGTACGCTGGATAGCTCGGAAATCTGAGGGGTATACCTAAAAATTTCGGAAAGCTCAGGAGTATATTGAAATTTTTTCCAATTATAGTTTATTTGAAAGTGTCATGTTCTTCTCGTCAAACAAACAAAGAACAGAACGATACCTTTTAATTTGTTCTCCAACTCATCAAATTAAAATCTATTTGCCATTTTTATATATCTGCCGTAAGATAACCACTTGAAATTTGATCGAAGTGTCAAATCATATACGCCAAAAAAAAAAAGGTGAAAGTTGATCATAATCTTCATCAAGTTGTAAGGTACATATATATAAGTGACATTGTAGATAAGACGATAAGAGCATAGGACCGACAGCTAACTAAAAACATAATTAAGCCAAGGGTCACCCTGGAAAGGGCTACTAGCTTGACTTTATAAAGTTTTCTCTTCTTTCGCTCTTTTTAGATTAGATCATCGATCAGTGGTAAGATATTTGATCCTAATCATCTTCTAATTATTAATTAGTGTTGAAATTGGCAACGTTAAGCAACAATTTGCCGCCGCTAATTACGTGCGCGCACATCTTTTACTTAAAACCACGGCCATCTTAGTTAAGGTCTAGTGGATAGTAATAATAGATATACCCATGCATACTCCCATCATTCACCTCCTAGAGTGAAGGAATTGTAGCTAGGCCACTTATTCACTATATTGAGTTGTTGCGAATGACATTTTTGAACTATTCGGTGATATAAAACTCCATACCATGCAATCATGCATCAAGTAATTAATTATGAAAAGTATATAGTTTCGGTTCAGTATTATAACTAGCTGACTGTTCTAATAAGGTTTATATATATATATATATATAATGTCCAACATAGTTTACAACGCAACATGATAATCGATCTTATACATACTCTCTTAATTAACACTATAATCGATCATATACTCTCTTAATAAGGTATGTATGTGTATGTCTAACATACAACAGTACAATACAATGTTGATAGAATAATAAAGCATAAAGCAATTAATAATTAAGATAGAATGATGAAAGAGTTTACATTTTTGTTTCAATGTAAGAATTTTCCGGTATTAGATGATTTGGCTACACTTAGGATCCTAGTCAGTGATCATGATTTTTATGTCAAGTGCTCACTATATGACAAAAGTTATCACAGTTGATCGAGCTAGCATCCTACAAGATGAAGGATAACACAAGGCCTAGCTAAGTCAACAACTTTTGTCTTATGGGTTCGAATTGAGTCATTCGATCCTTATCCCACGAACTTGGCATGAACTAGCTACTAATCTTCTCATCATTTTCTTTGATTTATCCCACAAAGGGCTGGCATTGTTTACGGCGTTTCGACTTTCGACCCGAGTATAACTAAGCACCTTATATCCTAATATTTGTAAGACTAAAAATGTAGTAATATTAGAATTTCCAAGAGAGAACTTTGAGCTTATATATTGCATACGAAGTAAAACAAATGACGGTAGCTAATTTTTAAATCTTCAGACTCGTGTGATTTGCCAATGCAGTAGACAGTAGTCATTGAGTTCCAAAATACTGAACTACGTACATACTTACTTACGAATGCCTAGCTGCCACTAATGTTTTATCTAACGTAAACTACAAGCCCGATTTGGTGTAATGAGAATATAGTAAACTTGAAGTATTAACGAAAGTCACCTAATACACTTCTTAATCTAATTGAAACTGGAAGCGACGCACATGGTTACCTATCGAAAACTGGAGGTCTGGGCTCAGCAACCCACAAAGTCAAGGTCTCTCACTCTCTCTAACTAAGTCAATCCAAAAGAGCGGCCTTTTTGACTCCTAATAAAATGTACCAAGTCATCCTCCATACCTGGACCTTGGGGTCCAAACTTCCAAAACTCCGTTGACTTTGTATTATTCCTCAACTTTATAATCAAAATATCAACAATTCATGAAAACGAGAGACCGTATAAAAATTCGCTAGAACTTCTAGCGTGTACTTTCTCCGATTCTTTAGATTTATCCGATTAAATTCCTATGTAAGTGAATGTAATAATGCAAACTTAGCTTAACAATTCATGTCCAAATCGGCTATATATTCCATGTCTCAAGTTCATACTCGAAATAAATCTAAATCCAACCCATAATGATGCGTATTGATCAAGTGTCCATTGTACAGCTGGTTTTAGGTAAGGTCATGAATATAATTTTGGTCCAATTCCAACTTCAATTATGTCTCCTCCATTTTTTTAAGTTCATTTCCAATAAATAATAATAATAATAATAATAATAATAATAATATCATCCAATTAATATATACGGATATTTCATTAATTTATTAATGTCCCCTCTTTGTGTCTAACTGTGTATCATGAAGAGCATTATTTCCGTGTTAGTCACGGGGGTCCATCATTCAAAGCGTACCAATTCCACTTGCTCCATATTTACCTGCTCTCCACATAAACATTAATAATAAAACAAAATAAAATAAAAACAAAAAATGGAAGGAAAATATACCTGACGGACCAAACGTAGTTAACGGGGACGAACCAAACGCCGTCAAACACACCCAAATCACAAAACGACGACGTACACGTACGTAACGCATTTAGACGACGGAGACGATGACGATTGGGGTGGATGAACGGATGAATGAATGAATGAATTGGAAGCTGTTAATTTTGTGGAAATGTGTTAGTGAAGCTAGTAAATTAAACAGTCCTTTTTGACGATCCTCGGAATTTTTTATTTTTTTTTTTGCCTTCATTTGATCAGGATCATATTATCATATGCTAAACTATAGATTTTAGGATTATATACACACGAAAAAAAAAAATAAGGGTATGTCCAACCCCACCCAAAGTAGTAAATATCTCTATTTCCAGCCGGAGTTCCTTCAAAAAAAACTGTCCTCCATCTGATGCCGAAAAAATCGAACATAATCGAATAGGCGATATTAATACGAGGTTTCGGCTGTGGACATGACGGATAACCGGCTTTTCCTCGGTTGGAAGTCACCTCTCCGCTTCTGGTGGTGAGACGACGGCCGGATCAACGCCGCCAATGCACGCTTCACGAGGTCACCTTCCACCGTACCAATTCGAACAAGCGAATTCGTCATCGCGGACCGGCGTGCGTACAACCGGTTCGACTGGTACGGACCGGCTGAAACGGTCTGGTTCCTCGGCGGACCGAAATTCTTGTGGAGACTACACCGGAAAGAGCCAGGGTGGTTCGTCGGAGAACACATACACGTCTTTTTCTGCGGTGGTGCACGGCGATGAACCGGCTGAGCCGTCATGGACCGGTTCGGTGATGTGGACCGGTCTATTGAGAACCGGATTGACGGTGATGAACCGGTTGTGGAGAACAAGTTGACGCGTGTCGGAGACGCCTCTCTATGGTGGTGGTGGACGAACCGGTTTGTGAAACTGCTTGATGTAGACGATGCGAACGCCGATGCCGAAGACGACATCGCGTTTGAGCCGCCGCCATAGAACCTTCCGGACGGTGAGAGTGACCTCAACACCGGTCCGCTTGACTTCCTTGTAGCTGAAGTTGCCGCCATTTTGTTTTTTGTAGAGAGAGAAAAAGAGGAGAATTAGAGAGAAGAGAGAGAAAATTTATAAGCCGCGGTTCAGTGGCTATTTTGGCAAACCGTGCTTTACTCGAGCCATGTATTTATAGGAGGTGGGGTGATGAAGAAGTTTCCTTTTCTTATATTTTCTTTAATTAATTATATGTTTTTATTAAATATAAAAATATTAAATGTAGAAAGAATTTTGAAGGTTGGGTTAAAGTTCGTTGGACCTAACCAGGGTTGGATAAGGGGTGGGTTTAAGGAAATGGGATAATTATGATGATGGGCAAGTCTGTGGGCAGTGGATGAAACGACTGGGACTATTGCCGTTTTAGGGACTTTTGCCAAAAAAAGAAATTATTTTCTTTGCAAAATAATTTTATTACCTTTGAGCCGAGTGTGTTGGTTGAATTGCATTTAGTAAAGTTGAATCACTTGTGAATCACGATATCATCCATGAATAAAACGCTTAGCGAAGACGTTATATACGAGAAATCTGCCGTAAATACTGACTTTAAAAATCACGCAATATGCTTGAGCACTCACATTATCAATAAACATAACGCTTAGGAAAAAACGTTACATACAAAAATCACTTGTGAAAAATTATCACTCACGATATCATCAATGAAAATAACGCTTAGAAAAAACCTTACAAACGACATGTATCTTGTTAACCTGACTTTAAAAATCAAACACAATACGCTATAATCACTCGTATTACCATCAATAAATAAAATGCGTAGGAAATGACAAATAGACGAGAAATCTCATGTAAATTTTGACTTTAAAATCAACTACAGTACGAGAGGTAACTAATCACTCATGATATCATCAATGAACAACATGCTTAGGCAAGTCGTTACATACTAGAAACCTCCCATAAATTATAACTTTAAAAACCAAATGCAATATTATGGTCATGATTTCAGTAACAAATAAGTCATGAGACGCTTGATAAGTGCGTTATATACGATAAATCTCTCGTAAATTATGGCAATATGCAATTTAACAAATAATCACTCATAATATCATCAACAAATAAAATGCTTAGTATAGACGTTCCACATGAGAAATCGATCTCTCATAAATTCCGAATTATTTAAAAATCAAACACAATACACAACACGACTAATACTCCGTAAAACTTATCTAAATTTACCCAAAAATAAATGAAAAAATAAATCTCTTTTACAAGAAGCAAGCTAATATGGACCCCCTACAAGTTGGGGAAGTCAAATTGACAATTTGGCAAATACCCAAAAAAAAAAAAAGGTAAATATAAAGAGCAAATTGGGAAGAGGCCAGGGGGGTCCACGTGGTAGAAAAGGGAAGAGGGGAGAGAATGACAGGGTAAGAGCAAGTGGGCATAATAACCCAGTAGACAGCAGCCAGTGAGATATCATGGGATACAGTAGTGGTTGTTAAAGTGACACCAAAAATATTTCACATATGAGTGTCCTATATTAGAAAAATAGAAGAGATTTATCTACCTTATAAATTAAGAAGTTACTCCTCCTATTGCCAATTGATTTTAGGATGGAACCTCATTGGGCTTATCAAGTGGACTCTCTATTCTCCTTACGGGTGCGGCCCAAACCCGCGTAATTTCACATGGTATCAGAGCCCATGGTTAAAGTCCTGGGTCTCAATGAATTAATGTGGGCCGAAAATGCCATTGATAATTCAGTGCAAATATGTAGCTGGCTTTACGGTAAGCCAATCTGCCCTTAAAAGGGATCTCATATGTGAGAGGGGAATGTTAAAGTAACACCCAAAATACTTCTCATATGAGTGTCCCACATTGGAAAAATAGAAGAGATTTGTCTACCTTATAAATCAAGGAGTTACTCTTCCTATTGCCAATTGGTTTTAGGATGGAACCTCCTTGGGGTTATCAAGTGGACTCTCTCTTTTTTTTATGGGTGTGGCTCAGATCTGCGTAATTTCACAGTAGTACATAAGTTTACGTTGCAAAATCTGATGTGACTGTTACTTTTTATGTCAGGCCTGGGCCGTTACTGTCCTCGTCGATCCGTCAGATTATCTTATCCTTTCTTTCTTCCTCATCACTCATCACTCACTGTACAGTAAATTTAGTATGGATCGGATCGATGCAAATCAAATTAAAGTGAAACCACCTATGCTGCGTATGCCTCTCCATCTTCTGGTATTTTGTCCCCATCGTTTTAGTTTCCTCCTTTTTTGATCTTGTTAGTTACTCTACCATATTCAATCAAACACCTCCCACAAAATGTAACTCTAAACACTATACTATATTTGGTAGTTGGTACGCTCCATAAGAACTATTGCTAGTATGAAGGCAGTATTTCAAACTTCGACATGTATATTATTATAGTGATATGTTTAACCAATACTTTGTATGTACATATTTCTTTCAATGTAAAGAGATTTTCTTCTTTGTTTTTGCCGTTTTGAGATGTCATATTAGAGACTACGTGTATATCAAATGAAAGACTCGTTTACCTTCAAATCAAATGGAATTAGTAAATTATAATGCAGAATAAAAAAAGTACTAATTTTTTGCACCAAGTGAATGATTCATTTGGTTTAAAGATAACTCCCAACATCACAACTTAAAATTACAAAAAAAGAAGGAACATCTATTTAAATCAGAGAGATTATATATTTACCGCGTAGTATTCTTTATGTTGTACGCGGAATTAGTATTGTATATAGTATTTCTCGTAAAATTGATCTTTATAATCAGGATTCTGAAGATAATATATTCCATCTTGGTGCGCAAAGCCATCGTTCACCATCATGCGTATCATATGCTCGACTTATTAGGAACCAACCGGAAAACTAAGAGATTCTACAAATCATGTGATGGCTCAGAGTTCCAAGAACAAGGCCAACACATGAAAACCAACCACAAATCATGTCATGGCAGCTTGTAGTATACATTTCCAAAAATATGCCACCTGTCTCCAAATCTTGCGGAATTATTCCCTCTTCATGTTCTTGGTCCAGTGATTAACGGCTTATAATTGCTAAACCCCCTTGTTACTTTGTTCCCCATCACCCTTACACTATCAGATTCATCGTGCTACCTTTGCTCAGTTGCTCACTATCTAGGACTAGTAGCTGTGCATGATGTGGGAGCCGTTAGTTTCAAAGTTGGCCACACTTATTTTTGACAAACCATGGGAACTACGTACGTCGTACATACATACGGTAGTGTAATCCTTGATTATATTCACTACTCGCCCGTTATGTTTAGATTGTATATGTTGGCATTTGTATACACGAGAAACATCTAGTAAAAAATGTCAATAGGTAAGAGTAATATATAAAATTTCAACGTTGAAATTAGTAAAAGAATATATATATAAAAGGGTCTATTTTCGTGTTTTACGACTATCGACTATGGATCATACATTTTACTCTTCCATTCATTTACATTAATTATGTTCAATTTGAATACGTTGGAGAAAAATTCAAACCAAACTTGAAAGACCATAAGAAAAAATGTACAATATACCAATATCAAATTATCTTTTATACGGATCCATAATGAGAAGAACTCTGAACTTGTTTAATTGCCATCATTAAACAGCCATTTCGACGGTTCCTCCAAACTCCTACGTACAATACTAGTAATAATATTTTAAATATAAACTAATTTTCATGTCAAACGTGTATTAATCTCCAAGCTAAGTAATACGGAGTATTGAACAAGACACATACTATTAGAGTATTAGTCTACTACTATAGTACTATAGTATAGCTAGTATATATTATTGTGGGCCTGTGGCTACTCTTTCCTAGGAATTGTGGCGCTCTCAAATGAGACGACTATCAACAGTAGACACGTAGTGATAATGTAGATTCGTGTCACTTATTGTTCTTGGTGTCAAAGTGTTAGGAAGCTTAGTTTATTTCGACGAAGTGCTCTGTTTCTGTAACATGTACAGTATATTAGTATCATATAATACGACAAAATTCGTAGCTTAATATGCATGGGATCGACTATATCACTAGGCTAATGCGTACTCCAGAGTCCGTAAGTATGAAAAAATATAATGAAATAGTCTAGTTTCCAAGATAGGAATTACATACAACGCACGTTGGGCTAATTAATTAGTGCATGCATTAATTAATTAGTCTAACGTGCGTTTGCTCCTGAGTACTATTTGAGCAACATAAATGCTTGTCGATCACGTATACCCCATAACCTATGCGATTATTAGTGACTATATATGTAGAATCGTCTTCTAGAAATTACAAATTTAATTTTGGTTAAAATTTACTATATAGTTCAATTCATTTTATTTAGGGAAATTATCCAATATACCCCTGAGGTTACCGAAATTTTCAGGTATACCCCCGAGGTTACCGAGCTATCCAATATACCCCCGAGGTTTGCGTTTTCGCGTTTTTCCAGAATTTCGCTAACGGACTCTAACACCGTTAGTTCATTTGACTTATTTAAGAAAAATAAACATAATTAAAAAAAAAAAAAACTAACCGCCTGCGAAACCCTCACATTTTCTCTCTCCTCTCCCTCTCTCCTCCCACTCATGCCGCCCGCCTGCCACCGCCTGCCACCGCAGTCGTATGCCGACAACAACGACGGCCGGATCGAAGACCACCAGACGACTCCACCGTCGACGGCGAGGCTTCGTCGAACATCCCCAGCCTCCGTCGACCTTCACCACGCGGCGTACAACGCGTTCTCCCTCCTCATTTTCGCTCACATTTTCGCTAGATCTGGCCACCGCGGTTGCACTTGGCCGTCGATATACACCTTTGCAAACCTCCTCCCTCCTTTGACGCACCTATTGCCAGCCCCACGCTCCGATTCCTATGTCATAGAGCGATTGTAAACGTGTGAGAGGGGATGTGAGCGAGGAAATGAGGGGGCGGAGATGGTGGATTCGGTGGTCGGAAGTCGGGGCGTGGTTCGCGAGCAGTGGCGGGCCAGGTTTCGCCGGTCGTATGGTGGTCCTCGCCGGAGCGCTGGTGGTGGTTCATGTTGGAGGCGGTGGTGGTTGGGGGTTTTGGAGGTGGTAGTGCAGGTGGTAGGGAGGAGGGAGGAGAGAGGAGATGGATGACTTTTTTATTTTGGGAAATTGATGGTATTATTAAGGGTTAATTGTTTTAAAAAAGTCAAACACAATAAGGACCTAACGGTGTTAAAGTCCGTTAGTGAAAAAACACAAAAATTCCCCATTTAGGGGTACGCTGGAGGGATTTTGCAAACCTCGGGGGTATATTGGATAGCTCGGTAACCTCCGGGGTATACCTGAAAATTTTGGTAACCTCAGGGATATATTGGATAATTTCCCTTTTATTTATCCATCTCTTCTAAAAAAAGATGTACTCGTATTAATTAGAGAACATGATTAAGAGTCTCGAAAGTACTCTGAAGTCGTAAACAATTGTATAAAATTAAAGCCAAAATCATTTTTATGATGGTCGTGAAGTCTAACTAGTCTTCATCGCTATTCTTGACATTTAATTTTAGCTCATCATTAACCAACGAACGGCATGCATAGGCCATATTTTTGTTTAAAGACCTTATACAAACTTTCTAGAGGTAATTTAATTTTGACCAATAAATCAGAGGAGGTAGAACAGTATATATTTATATTGGTCATAAAACAAATAATAATGGAGGTGGCTCCCCGTCAACTTCCAAGTTACTCACAAAGTCACAATCTTATTCCATGTCAAATAAATCGGTCATGAAGCACGATAATACACGGAGTATAGAGTGATTTTATAAGCTAGAAGTGCTTTTCAAAGCCTTTAGTATATTAATTAACGAATGATATGTTCAAATTGTTCATTGTTTCTACAACTTAAGTACAAGTGTATTAGTAACTTCAACTACAAGGCTTCTAATTAATTAGTCAAGGTATCAAGCAAGACTATCAATACTTCGATCAATAGTCCAACTCTAAAACATCATTTTATTTGAAATTACTCAGCATTACTAGTTTACTATGTACTACAAATACATACTATGTGCAGCGTTGATCGATCCCTGTCAAGAAAAATAAAAATAATAATACTATGGGCGTCTATTTGTTTTGAAATTGTTGTCGATTCACTAACCCTTATGTTTTTGGTAGGCATTCAGCTTGGTTTAAATTTGAATCGAGAAACATGGAGAGCGAAGAACTAACACGATAACACTCTCTTGATTGTCAATGCTATCATTATAATTAATAGGAGTTGATTGTAATTAAAAACACTGATTAGCAACTTGTTATAAGTAAACATTCGTAAACCCGGGCATCCGGGAACATAGTTTTATAATTGGTTCCAATGTATTGTGACACTGCCCCCTTGTCTCAACTAATTATTGAGACCTAAATCATTACTTAATACTTAAAAACAGAGTGCTGCGTTCTAATAATCAAATGACTATTCGATCGATCAACGAAACGGTTAGCTTGGAAGTTGTGTCAAACAAGCTACGCCAAGAAAGCACATGAATTTGATTTGGGAAACATTAGCTAGCTACTCCGTAGTTTTCAAGTTAAGCTATAGGTTTGGCAACCATATATAGTAGTATAATATATAGTACAACAAAATCAAATGATATATCGATGCATGTTAGGGTTTGGCTAATCATACGATTAAAGCTTAAATTATTTCTTTTAGCAGAGGACCGTAGATATTTTTCCCACTTACTTTCGCCAACGGTATTACGAATTTAACTTACTATCTCGGCACATAACATATATAGATTGTTCTCACAGTTTGAACAACATAAATGTTTATAGAAATTGAATACGCTTGGTCATTAACTCATTTGGTTTATGTAGGCATACATAGAATGATAGAATGTAGCTAGGGATGTACTCCGTATATAACTTTCAATTTTTTTTGTGAAATACTATTATGTTTTGCAATATGCATTGTAGGAATTGAAAATGTGTGACAAATTCCAATTCATTGTTTGTTTTATTTTGGCGATACAATCTTTGACATCAACAATTTTCATATCTTTTATGGACAAGCAAACGACCATTAGGGGAAGCAATTGGGTAGCCTTATGTTACCATGCAGTTTCTAGCAAAACATCGCAAAATTCACACTTTACACGTTACTTCAGATTTCTGATGTGTGAACGAGAAGATATTTTAGAGTTCATCATAAAAAATTTAGGAATGGTCACTCATAGAAAATCAAAAACAGTGGAGTACCATTCAAATTCATTGTAAAGATGATGGGCTTCCTAACAACCCTTTTAATTCTTTTATTGCTTTGCTATAAAGTTATGTTGATTATGTTTTTAATTCGCATCTAAAGTTTCATTTTACACATTCGATTCAACATTAAACTAAATTAAAGTCATTGATTAGATCTTCATTATGTATGGATCATTCTTAGCATGTTCTCACGGACTTGTGTGCAAAGCAGATATTCCAAAACATATCTTCGTCGAGTATCAAATCATTGCTATACTACTTTTCTTTTGCGATTACTCCTCTACACAAAAATGCATGTACTCTAAAAGATATGATAATAAGAGAAGCGTCGGAATTTGAATTAGCGACTCAGTTAGGTCTGTATACAGGTAGGAAACATTATATTCTCTAAACATTATGATAAAAGACCTTTTAAGTAGTCAGGGTGAAATAGATAACTCGAGATTATTCATCAACGAATGGATCGAGTCAATCAACCATATGTCAAGGCAATAACAATCAAGTGTAGCTCCATGGTGGATAAGCTACCTCAAAAGACAAGTCTAAGGTAATTGCTTAGCCTAATATAGCCAAACTTCATTTTCATTCAATTCAGTGTTATCTTCCCCGCGTAATCGTATGGGTTGGACAGACTATTCTGCAACTCTCATTCAATTTTAAGGACCATTTCTTCCAAAGTTATGGGACCATCGTGTCATTATAATGAATGATGGGCTACCCTAATATTTTGGGCTATGCTGGCTGCCCCAAGATTCTTTTCCCTTCTCGAAAGCTTTCTCTTTAAGTAACCGAATCTTAAATATCCCGCAATTTCGCCCCAAGTATTCATGGTCAACATCTCTTGACCTAATATTATTCTCCCTAGAATTTGGAGAGGACCAAGTTAAGAGAATCCCTCTTTACTCGCCATTTTTGTAGCATTTCTTCATATGCTTTATTCTCCCTCCTTCAATATTGCAAAATGCTCAAGTTAAGTGTCTTTTTTTCCACTTTCTAGCAAGCTCTAGTACCTATATTTTGGACAACATAACATTCTACCCACTTTTCGCTTCTTAAAAATGAAAATAAGCACCTCAACAACTAGTGTTAAATACCGCCTAGCACGTGAAACCAGAATATTCACAAAATATCAAATCACGCCAACATTCAAGTTAGTAATTTATAACAAAACGTGTATTTCTATGCAATAATTGATGTTAACTACCAATGCATAACCAAAGTATCGACCGTGTGTACTACGTACTCTATTACGATCTAACTAAGCAAACGAAGCAAATTAATTAGAGGAAGCTTCTACACACTAAGAATTCGAATATAATTACTACGTTAGCTAGAAAGCTAAGATCCATCTGTACAAATATAAAAAGACGGAAGACTAATATGTACACGTAAAAGAAGAGCTGCAAATGATGTCTAAACACCACGCACTCACATTATTTTCTACGACATTCACATACTCCGTACATAGAAAGCTCTAGTGGATCGGAAGCTTTCGAACTTACTCTCTTGTTGCTTTACTTTATTAACTAGTATTAGTATAGTAGTATGACATACACTAATTATTTTGATTAATTGAATGATTCCAAAGTTCCAATTGTACATTGCATAACATAACAAATGCATTGAGGATCAAGGTTGGCCTAGTGGTTAGGAACTCAACCTGCCTGGGGGATGTCCCGGGTTCAAATCCTCATACCCCCCACTCCCGCAACATTAGTTGCTCCTTTGTACCAAAAAAACATAACAAATGCACAGGGCCGTTTCTGACATTTTGGAGGCCCTAGTGCGAAACTACTATTATGGGCCCCTAAATGCTCAAACTTCCGGCAATTCTCGTAGTAATTTTCTTAGGATTGGGAGCGTTTTTTTTTTTTTTTTTTTTTTTTTTTTTTTTTAGTGTGGATATAGTCGCTTTTAATAAATTAAATCGCGGAATCAACTATGTTAGAGTCATTAAAATGTATAGCTTTTGTATTTCGATGGAAATTATTATTTTTATATTAAGTATAGTGAGTTGCATGATTCTTTAGCGTGTCAATATAGGACTAAAACTTGGTTATGAATTGAAAGAGTAGGAAATATGGTGATTAAAAACACAAAGGAACAAAAACAAGGAAATCCTTTATAATTAGCCAAAGAAATAGGAAATCCTTAGTAATTAGCCAAGGAAAAATGAACAAAGAGGTGATAATAAACTGAAAAAAGAAAAAAAAAAAAAAACAACAGCAAGTGTGGGTAACAGGAATCGAACCCAAGCCCATACACAAGAATGTAGCATCCACTACCAATATGCTATGAATATCATTACATAATATATTGCTGCTTAATTTATATAACTATAAATACTGTATAGCTCATCAGATGGACCCCTTTTGGTCGTGGGCCCTAGGCCGTCGCACCCTCGGCCTACCCTCAGGGCCGGCCCTGCAAATGCATTAAATTAAGCCTAATCAAATGGGTGCAATGTCGATTCCTAATCACTTTGAGTAGATTCTATAACACATTAATTAACTACTCAGGAGTCCTCTTAATTATACAACTCTTAATTATATGGATTAAATAAATACAAAATTTTAGATCCGTTCACCGTACCATATGGAGATCGACTGTTCATTGTGTAGTCTTTAGGTGAAAACCAAATACTCCTAAGAAATTCTTAAATATCGATCGTTTGAAAAATACGAAAACTTGTTTATTATAAACACTCATTTCATCTAACAAAACATGTGAACGGGAGATGTTATGGTCACTCTCCTTGGAGAGTGATAATAAACACTCCACATTTGATTGACTATTGGGCAAAAAAATAATCATCTACTTATAGTATTAATTGCAATAATCATAAATTACAATCAATAAAAGGTGGAGTGTTTATTATCACTCTCCCAAATAGAGTGACCATAGCATCCCCCATGTAAACATAGGTACACAAAACTGACACAAAAACGACAATAATATCGAGCAATTTCTAGCTAGCTAGCTAGTGGAGTATCGCTTTCATAACCATGATGATTAACAACAATTATAATACATCAAACATAACATACAAAAGCCAAGAACGTCGATTATATTATTACTACTGTTGTAGTAGTAGTAACTGATTATTCCTGCCTCATTAAAAATTTCGAGGCGCATCCAAAAAAACAAGAACTAACAGAAAAAAAAAATCAACAATATTAACAAAAAATATACAGAACTAACCTAGTAACGCTAAGAAACGTACAAGAGAAGCAGATCCAAAAAAAACAACGATCCAATCTCCATGTCCCTAGCAAAAGATTAAACAAATTACGTACGGACGTACATAAGAAGTTCTAATAAAAATAGTACTTCCACCATAACTCCATAACGCCGTAAAATCAACTCCTCGTCTTTTTCATTAGTTAACGTTTAATTTGAATATGCGTGACATGCATGCATGAACTCAAACCAAACGTTAACTATATAGTCGATATTGAAATCACGAAACAGCTAGACCATGATGGTGGTGGCCACCGTGATCAGAATTATGGAAATTTATCTTAGAAAACCTGGAGGGCTTCGGCTCGAAATTCTTCCTCCTTTGAAGATCATGACTTGAAGGCTTAATCATTTGCAGTAGAAACGCTTTCAGTGAATCCGCCTTTGCCATCACTGCCATTTCCCAGTAATTCTGCTGCGTATTAGATACGCCACCGCTTTTCTTATGGGAATTGGAATGAGAATGATTCCGGTGTAAGTGGCACCGGAATGAACCAGGGTGATTAGTAGGTGAGCAAAGGCACGTGCGTGGTTTTCTGGTAGGAATTGGATTGTTTCCGTTTCTTATTGTTGCCATTGGAATCGGAATGGGAATGAAGAAAGGGAAAGCAAGGTTTTCTGAGTTTAAAATTTAATTGAATTGATTAATAATCAGGTAAATTTGTTTGGTGAAGGTTTCGGCAAAACTGAGGCAAAGTGGCGGTATGTGGTGATTTATACTAGGAGGGGGTTTAGTGAAATTACTGATTTACCCTTTGCGGAGTTTTGTTGTATTTGTTTACGTTGTTGCGTCACTTGCGTGTGGGTTTTTGGGCTTCTTCTACACTTTTTGTGCAAAGTTGCCGCCCCTTAACTTTAAGAAAGCCCGAAAAATGTTGTCATATTGCGGTGTGTGTTTGGCATTGTGTTACACCTTTTTTGTTGTCGAATTTACACCTCTAAACGATGGTCCGCTCTGTTATTATTGTTTGCAATTGTCTACTGTAAGGTCGTTCGATTTATTTTGAATTCGAGTTTGAATAATACAAAATTACTCTATGTCCATAGAGTGTATAAAAATGATAAATTCAATTTTATTTTGAGTAGAATCAAAGGGACGATGTAATTGTGCATCTTTTTTTTTGACAGATTGAGACATTGTAATTGTAACATCTTTTGGGCGGGACAACATTGTTGGGAACATAATTTGCATATCATATTGAAACAATTCGTCAATTCATACACAATGCAAAATGCATTTTAGGCTAAATAATATGCTAAGGTTGCTTTAATTTGTGATAAGCAAACAAGAAATTCGAACTCTAATAAATACACATTTATTTACAATAATAAAAGGTGAGGGAAATGGACATACATTTCCTCTATATATACTTCATCGAAACAATGAATTAATATCCGCCTCTTTTCAACAATTTAAGGGCGAGTTTACTTTCATTTGTTCACGAGCCTCAAGAAATATTATAGACAAATTGAGGCCTACCTAATATTGCAAATTACATGAAATGAAAAAAGAAGCAAAGGGAAGGTCGAAGGAACTAAAAAACAAGTGAACTTCGACTACCTCGATCGTCAATAATAATAAAGGTCATGAAATTAAGACACAGAATAAATCCCATGTTTTCCTTGGCAATTCATTAGGTAAAACCTGGTGGGTTTGGGTTCGAAATTCCGACGTCGACGACGATCATTGTTGCTCGATGGGCTAATGATCATTTGAAGAAGAAACATTCTCAATGCATTTTCTTTTGCAACCATTTCCATTCTCTGGCTTATACGTTGAGATTTAATCCTCGAGAATTTTGAATTGCTTTTGGAATTAAAATCAGAATTGAAATTAGAATTGGAATTGGAATTGAAATTTCGATGCATGTGACATCTAAATGACCCAGGGTGCTTTGTTGGGGAGCATAAGCATCCGGTTTTGGATGCCATGCATAGAAATTTCACTAACAAATCAAATTTTACTTGGTGTTCATTTCACCTAAACTTTGGGTGACTCATTTTTTGTACCCCAAACTATCCGAATGTTACGGTCATCAAAACAAGAAATATCCCAAAACTGGTATAATGTAAACAGTAAATTTTTCAAAAAATTAAACTTTGACGGTGAATCGCGGGTTATTTTGAGATTTATAATTGCTTTTAAAATGATTTTGTTACTGAACACTCGTAATATGTCGAGGAAACTCGTTTAGTACTAGTGAACACAACTACGAAGAATACGGTCAAACCTTACTCCTCATAGTCTCATATATATAGTAGTTGTCACATACAAATTTATTGGTATTGAATTTCGTTTTTTCGCCGTCCCAAAATGTCAATTATAAATCACACACGTATGTTGTGTGACTAGAACAAAAAATGCAACATAATTAGGTCCAAAGAAACAGGCTGTAATAAGTCGCATGATCACATGAACAAAATTTCAGATATAATCAGATTTTCATATGTACCAGTTGTTGGCTGCCACAACGCCAAAGAGGAGCTCCACCAATTTTGTATAATTTGGAAGGTTTATAATAAGTCGGCAAATCAAAGCCAATTCTAGGCGATTTGATGTTGACACTCTACCAAATCTTTGTTCCACAAAATACACCAAACCAATATTTTTATTTGTGTTATTTAGACTTCCAAGAAAACCTTGTCTTATGTTTAATTTGTAACGTGTAGATCACGAAAATGGCTAAACAATGAAAAATTTAGAAGGGGCCAATAAAACTTCTAAATGCATTGGCTTTTGGGTACATACTTGAAGCAATGAGCTATTCATCTTTTAATTTGAAAACTTACAAGTTGCTTTAACCTGCTTCGTTATATTGATAGCCACCTTTGATACTCCAACACGCACCCGAGTCTAATACTTGTAGTCGAGTCGAGGTTTAACAACAAAGGCAAGTAATGGCAAGAAATTCGGGATTTTGAAATCACCCACAGAAAGTCACACTCACAACACTAGTTAACGAGAAATGACCAGTCTCACAAATCTTAGCTGATGCAACGGCATACAGGAACACACTCTACTACAAGTCTACAAGAGTCGTAGTAGTGAAGCAATGGTGTTCACTTGTAACATCGATACACGGTAGACATCTGCAAAAGATGTGGATCGCGATACTGTACAACAGAGTCGAGCATATGCTACTTTTGTACACACAATCAATGAATCTCTCTCAAGCTTAACTAACAACCACCTCTCTCCCGCAATTGAGATCTTAGTGCTCAAAGAATTGCTTGGTATATACCCGGTGTCTTCGTTCTCGGGCATAGATAACCCAAAAGATCAAAGAACACATGACTGCACCAGATACCAGTACAAGACCAATATAGATCCATTGTGTGTATCTCCTCAACCCAGGACAGTAATTGGCACTGAAGTTGCTGAAGGTGGTGCGCACAAATGTACAGTCCTGAACGTTCACCAAGAATGGAGTGTAATGATATAAACCATAGGCCACATTCTCAGCAGAACTCATCTGCTTGTATATTGTGGGTGTTAGCCGCCCTGTTGTGGTGCAGATGTCGTTTCCACTAACACGTTTAGACTGGCAAACATAGTTCTTCCAGACCTACAGATCAGACATTCTTAATAAGGATTACCGATCAATGGAAATATCTTTATACAGTTTCTTCCTTTAAGACCTCAGTAAAACAAACACACACACACACACACACACACACACACACACACACACACACACACACACCAAAAAAAAAGAAAAAAAAAAAAAAAAAGGGTGAAGGTCAAGACCGACATTAACATCAATAGCCACACAAAACGAATTATATTCAATCAGGCTCCAAGGAAATTTACATGTACTTTGACTTACCCCGAACAAATACAAAAGCAGACCTTAGAGGCTACAGAGTCAACTCTCCTGATACACATCAGGAGTCAAAAAGCAAAACTCGAGAATCATGGAGGCGACGCAAGGGTTAATAGCTCGAGCTGTGTTGATGGAGAAGAGTGAAAGGAGAGATTGAGAGAATTGGATAATGTATAGATTTGAGAAAACAATTATTACAATCGGCTTTTTGTAAAGCAGTAGAAGATGCTAATTAATGAACCCTCAACTGACTGACTCTAACAACCTCAATAACCTCTGACTATCCCGCCTGGAATACAAACTGATTCATAGCTATAAGCCTCAAAGTATATATGAGCTGTAACATCTCCTAAAATTTCCTAGCCTGGGCCATGAATGCTAATTGGTATTCTGAGTAAACTGAAAGAATCCACTCATGTGTGATCATCTCCTTCAACTCTTCTGGAGGCTATAGTATGTTTAGTGTTAAAATATTCCAAAAATAGACAATAAAATTCCACACAACACAGGATGCCTACTCTTAATATGGCGGAAAATCAGAGTCTTGCCCCCTGCATCTGACCCCCAATAGCGTACTCGCAACAGCCTATTCTGATCAATTCATTCTTAGACATATCAGTTATCATTTCTGGTATATTTACACATATACGAAAGCATTTTCATCTCTGGTACCTTTAACTTGTGTGATAGAGCCTTTGTATTAGGAAAAAGCTCTGTCTCAGTTTTCATCTTTTTTCTTCTCCGTTTAGAGCTCCCAATGAGTAAACGTTAGTGACCAAGTACTGGAATTTAGCCAGGAAGAAATGAAAGTATCCCTCTTAGCAAGCAATAAAAGGTAATCAATTTAATACTTCCCCCTCCCTCAACGGTCACTCCAGCAATCTAAACAAGACAAAAGTTGAACTTGTGGAAGGGAGAGGAGCTGGGGTTCAGAAAAGAGTCCATCAAAGCGATTAAAATAAAGAGAAATCGTGTTACCTGGGTTGCATTCTTGAAGTCAACTTCACCCGGTGCACATGTTCGATTGGTAAGGTTAGAGTTGAGCGGATTGCAAAGATCAGGAACCAGCGGACCTGATTGGTTATAGTAAAGTGGTGGGGGCGTATTAGACGGTGGATTCGTATTGGCAATATTGCCTATCACTAAGCCTACCATACTGGCAAGTTGGTATGTGACGTCTTTGGACCTCATCAGGGTTTCTTGAGCAGTTGCATTGTCAACACAAGGCAAGATGTCATCCAAGGCAGTATGTGAGGTAGGGTTTTGAACCCATTGATCCATGGCAATACAAGTGTCTGCAACAACACTGGCAGTAGCACAGACGTCAATAAGATATGCAGCCAGACTATTCCAATTCAGCAAGCAGGGAAACACGCTCCTCAATGAGTTAATAGGACATACAAATCATTATCACACTGACACAGGAACATAGGATTTCATATCGCCAAAAATAACTGGCTTAGTCACTAGAAATATACTCCTATTGGCTAAGGAGTCAGCTTTAGGCATTGGAAGGCACGCATCTAGAAGAGAAGACGATATACACTGCATTTAAACAAATTGGTAGTGTGATGGAACACACAGCACAACGTATATTAATTCATTTTTTTCCTAAAAAGTGTACACCTACAGGAAAAAGGTGAACTTCTTGGAGGAACATGAAGTTATAACCAAAACCCACAGACTATTCAATTGAAGGAGTTGCATTGATCACTAGATATCTTCATTTGAATATCCTGTCTGACAGCTAGACGCACTTTCAAAGAAATAACATCATAAAGGACGAACAACATGACAAAATTACAACTATACATAACTGGACAAAATAGCTAACACACCCTCGGAAATAATTTCTGAACTTTATCGTAACAAGAACAGAACATAGAGAATGCACGGCACATGGGATAACTCATCTGATTCAAAAGGACTTACTTGTGAAGGACCAGAAATACTCCACACAGGATGAATGTTAATGTCACCAGAAGCCAACCAAAAATGATCAACCTGCAACAATGCACAGAGATCAGAATGCCGATAGTGAACAGTGAACAAGGAAAAAGACAAAATGAGTGTGGAAAAGACATAAAAGTAAAAGTAAATATAATCGACTTACGTATACACAAGACATTGTAAACCAAAGATAGACAGCACTGTAACAATAGAGCAAAGCCGAGTGAGTACATAGTAAAGAGATGTAACGAGATAATGCACCCAGATTTTGATAAGAGGTAGTTGATCTTACAGAATCCAATAAACGCCACAAGGAGCATAACAGCTGCAAGAATTATCAATGCCAACCTCCTGTATTAAGTTGAAATTGATGAATTGAAAAAAATGTAAACTAACAGATCCTCCATAACACTGCAACAGCATTAAAGAATCTCAAACTTACACTTGGTCTAACACATTTCGTATCCTTTTAGAGTTATCCTTAGTTTTGTCTTCAAGGGTATGAGAAGCTTGAAGTATCTTTGCCTGAACATCATTAATCTGATTCTGAAGATTTTCTGGCAGCGTCAACTGCCCCACCCCTATATTTTTGGCTTCAGTGAGAAAATCAGAGACATTGTTGAGGTTATCAACTGTAAATTTCGCTTGATTCACAACATAGCGCAACGTTGTTGTTGTACTAGCACGAAACTTTCCCTGGCCAGTGTAGAGAAATACGCATCCGACGCTGCCAACATAACATATATCATCGATAAGCAAAATTCCATAGCTTACCCGAAGCAGTAAAACCAAGCACATATGGTTTCAAAAAAAAAAAAAAACTAAGCACATGATTATAATTTCAGTTTCAAATCCCATATTCACAAATTTTACTCTGTGAACGGCAAAGACAAAAAAATTTACCCCACAGATGACACAACAGCTATGAGTGTTCATTCGCACTATCATGGAACTAAAAACATTAAACAGGAGAATAGAGGGACATAAAATCATTCTTGGCCCTTGTTTATGTCTTATATGATGTTAGCTTAAAAGAAGAAGGTGTGTGATGTCGATAAATAGTGTTATCTAATAGATACAGAAACTGTCGACTGAGCCTGCATACACAACCTTAAGTTTTTGTGAGAGTTCTCATTGGTAGTTAATTGTCACTTTTCTAAAGGGAAATGAGACCCCATTTGATGATTTTCACATACATCCTACTGATAAATACGATCAAGGGGCCTTCAGTCACTGACTATCCAAAAAATCAGAATATTGATTTTTCGGACTTTGACCATCAAATAACTGTAAAGAGGTAGACCAGATGCAGAGAAGAGGAAGACTTACATAGCAGCAACAGTGAAGAATACCAGCAAAATGAGTGAAAGTGCATAGCAAGCTCGAGAGTAACCATAGGGTGCACTTCTACAACAACAGAAATATAGGCAGGTGCATATCAGAGAGAGCCCAAAGAGTATGAACCACACCGCAGCAACAACGAAGAATGGGGCTGAAGTAAAAGCCACAGACTGCATAAAATACAAAGCCAAGATCAGAGGGTAACATCAAACCATCGGATTACTGATTGGAGTGAACTTGGAGACAGATGACAAATTGGAAGTCAAACTTGTACACCACAATTGCTGTTATAAAATAGTCAGAAGCAAAAAAGATGATCCTAGTTGCAGAAGAGGAATCAAATAGAGCTAAACACAGTTTATTCCATTTACGATTGTAAACTTGAAGCCAGCATTCATGAGGACCAAGAAGCAAACTCCCTTCGCGAAAACCAAGTACCTTCAACATCCACAACTAAGATATACACCATACACAATTCCAAAAGCAACTATAGTATACATCATTCAAAGGTAAGGCTATGAACAAACCATGATCAAACGAATGTTCTTAAAAACTAAAATCGACAAAGACCAAAGAAACACGGTAGACAATGGCATACTCCAACAAGTACTCAATTCAGAAAGCAGATTATACATTTGAAAAACACAAACAAGACAAGACTAATCATTTGTATAATCTAGCAAATTTAGGCTGCAAGCATCCTCAAAAACTCGAAAAAAAACGCCAATTATAACACACAGCAAAAAGATTCCATAAACTGGAATTGTGTACATAAAGCATCAGTTAACACGAACTGGAATTCAGAATCAATTAGCAAAAGTTTCTATCTTTACCAATTACCAACATAACATCTACCAAAAGTTGAGAATCAATAATGACAGTTTCAACAACCAGACCAAAATTCTTCCACTAATTACTCAAAATCTAGCAAACTTCATACAATAATTACACAAAACTCACCAAATTTCATCACAAAAGTACCAAAAAGTTCACAAATTTTGCAAGAAAAAACAACATAATTTTGACCAAAATGGGAGGAATACTCACACCCCAGTAGTGCTGATTGCTGATATTCCAACCACCAGTATAATAATTCAAGTGATCAAGAGGGTCTTTCCTTCTTGTGTTCTTGGCTGCCAAAATCAAAGAAGATGAGTTGCTTTCTGCTGAAGTTTCAGCAATAAACCTCCTCTTGTTCACTTGAATTACATCATTAAATTTCTCCAAAATTTCAACATTTCTTTCATGCCCAATTTCCTCCTCTGCAAAAATCACACAAAAATAAAATCAAAGAATTATACAATAAAGTTTGAAACTTTCCACAATAAAAAGTAAATCAGTAATAAATTAGAAACAAACCCAGAAAGGGAGAAGCTTGGAATTCTTGAAATGCGTTGGAAAATATCAAGAAAAATGTGGAGAAAATGAAGAAAAATAACAACAAGGGTAGAGAAGATTTAGTAACACTTGGCATTTTGAAATTTGATGGGAGAGAAAAACAGGAGAGAGAGAGAGAGAGAGAAAGAACAGAGATATTATTGAGTAAGAATGTTGTTTCTAATTAATCAGTTTTTAGTGATAATTGAGTTGAGATGAGTCGTGTGTACGGTGGTGAGTGTTTTATAAGCTTCTTCATCACGCGCTTTCATGTTGGTTTGGTTAAGGTTTTTTAAGTAACTTCTGATTTACAATGTTTCATGGAAATTTCTTTGGGGATTTGCTGATTGAGGAAAACAAGATTGGAGCTATTTGGATCTAGTCTTATTACCTCTTTTGTATGATTAATTGATTATTGGGTTTGTTTAAGGTTTTTGTGGATGTATGTAGCATCTGAACGGATACGGGGTTTGTCAAAACGCGTTGTTAATGGTAAGCGCTGAATATTTATTATGATATTGAAGGTGATGGATTTAATTTGAATCCTTGGGTTTAAATTTTAAACTGCGGTTGAATAGTGTTTCAGGTACAATATCTTTCTTGAATCGTTAGGTGCACAACAAATTTTATGCGATTTACATGGTGTAACATTAACGAAAAATAGCTTTGTGATCGAGAAATAAAATGATATATGTGGTACAAATGTCAAATTACCAATATCGTACCGTATAGTAGACCGAAATCGATACATGCAATGAATCAAATTTGACGAATATGAGAGACATGAATCACATGATACACGCAAATATGGTAGAGAGAGAACTATATCGTCATATAGATTGGCTAATCCGCACGGTAAGATTAGAATTTTGCTTGCATTGTGGAGATTACCATGGACTCATTCATAGATGTTATTAATTATCTTAATTTCTCTGAAAGGTACTTGCTTCTATTGCGTTGTAGTCCAGACAACTTTCATCGGCATTACTATGACATTATTGTATTTTTTTTTTGAAATCTGACATTATTGTATTTTTGGGAGATGTTAACTTCACAGAAAAAACAACTGTTTCTTAGTCTAACATATGTCACCCTAGTATACGGACACCAAATAATCCTTATCATCATTTGGTGCTTTTGAGTATTATTTCAGATCATTGGAAATTTGGAACTCAGACTTACACGGACTATCATTTTTATTTAACACGGCATAGAGATAATGAAAAATCGGATCATAATCGGAAGAAAACTCACGATTGAACTCGAATAATGCGGACACCAATACCTTAACAGTTAGACAATATGCTCATCAACTCGTCCATATAATTGATCCTTATATGCATTACGACTTTGAGAGACTTTAGAATCTTTTTAAATTTTTATTTTTATTTTGAAGAGGAGCTTATATAAATACTACGGAGTAGTTGGATAAGAGGAACTCCAATAATAGTCTCGAATCTAATTACTTTGCTATAAACCGAATTATATAATCCAAAGTCATATCAAATGGTTACTTTCGTGAGTTGTAATAGCACAGCGTTTTTCATATGGGGTTTCATCTTAAGGTTTGAATATTAAAAAGTAACTCCACTGCTTAATCAAACCTTACTACTAAAGCTTCATGAGGAAGGGATTCAACTACCCAATGTTAGGAATATGATCTTCTGAAGATTGTATGCCACAAAAAAGTTTCATAATGATCATAATTTCCTAAAGATTACAGCAAAAAGGAAGAAAGAAAGAAAGAAGACAATGCAATTTGGTCGATAATGATATTATCTAGTTTAGCCCGTATTCAAGGTGAGTATGTACATTGCCCCCAAGCAAGGCTTGACCTCAAGTTGAGTATCTATTAAGCTTGATGTTCAATTGCTCAGTGACCTCGGTTGACATGAAACTCCAATGTCCTGAAACTAAAACAACCTGATCCTTCAGTTATCTAGCATATCAAGTTCTTTCCATGACAAGTTCGCACAGTAGCAGTATCGCCAGGCATTCTCATTATCGACCAAATTAGAGGACACTGCGAAAACCATGGAGTGGGTAGGATAACTGCATCATAGCCCCTCACTCATCACCCTTTTCCCTATGGGCTACAGGCTACAGGCTACAGCTCTACCATAAGCAGCAACAAACTAAATCGACATAGGCACCACTACACGAGGGGGTAAGTAGCTTTTACCCTCCCTCAAAAAAAAAAAAAAGACGAAGAAGACAGACAAGTAACTTCCACCCTAGAAGAGTGGGTTTCTGCACTTCACAGTTCACACAAGTGACACAACTGCACCTGACCTAAGCATCTTGCTCTCTTCTCCTACAAAGCATAATGTCTGATTATGTAGTGTGCTTCGAGCAGGCTTTGCATTGACATACATGCTTAATGCTGTTCCAGCACAAGCAAAATCCTTATAAGCTGTAACTCAGCAGTGTGAAGGAGGTGTATTCAAGGATTTAACAGTTTCATCCTAAAAGCTGAAGAATACACAGAAGCTCGAGTCTAGAGTTCACTGTCAATAAGAGGGCAGTCGACTCAAAGCTCACTAATGAAAGAGAAGTCAAAGAAATTAACCAGCAAGGGCTACAGAGGAAGCACCAGCCACCAGCAACAACACAGCCTTTTGGAAACCCTTCATTTGTCCCAGGCAGATCATTGTGATACTTTAAACTTTTAAATGCCAAACTAATAAAAAAAAAAAAATCCAAGTTTTTGCTTTCCAAGGACCCTCTACAAGTACAATTCTTTGTCTCTCTGAACAATAATTTCAAAAAATGTGTTCTATTCAGCAACCTGGTTGACATGAAGCTCAATTATCGGGACGATAAGGATCTGCTCTTTTTTCAACTAGATAGGCTAATTACTTCACAATTTTTCCACTAAAGCATAATGTGTACTCAAAATGCACCAGTTTAAAAAACTAACTCAACCTCTTTAGAATATTTCCCCATTTTCTCCCATCAGAAACGCAAAAGTCCCGTAACAATGCTTCCCTTGGTAAGGTCACTACATCATATCCCCCTCTAAGCTAAGTCTAATTGCCCTGCACCATCCTGCCTACTACCCGGTTAACATATACAATATATACTCAGTAAGCAGCAACCTGATTAAGTTAACACATTAGTGTGACTCAGTATGCATAAAAAAGTTCACAGGTCAGGTTTCCGGAACGAATGTTGTTCTGAGGCTGCTTCAGTTTGAAGTGGCATACAAACTAAAACTGCTACTGTGGGTCTGTGGCTCAAAGGAAAAATCATAACTGCACGTCTGCATCATAGCCCCTCCACACAAATAACTAAGCAGTCACTCATCACCTTTTCTCTTGGGCTACAGGCTACAGCCATACCATAAGCAGCAACAAACTAAGTCGACAAATGTTATTATGTAGAATGCAGAGAAAGTTAAGTTTGCTAAATGGCAGCTCTAAGTTACCAAAAGAGACGTTCATGTCTTCATCAACCTAGCTACACAGCTTAGCCTTTCCTAAACTACCCTTTGTTCCAACTTCCATCTGATGACGGTTATGCTTATGAACAGGAAAAATTATCTTCCGTTTGTGGAGCATTAAGGAACTTCTACCACTACATGAGCGGTAAGTAACTTTTACCCTCCCTCAAACAAAAACAAAAAAAAGATGAAGAAGAAAGAAAGAGAGAAAGGCAACTTCTACCCTAGAAAAGAGGGTTTCTGCACGCACTTCACAGTTCAAACAACTGCACCTGACTTAAGCATCTTACTCTCTTCTCCTAAAAAGCATAATGTCTTAGTGTTCTTGTAGTGTGCTTCGCGAGGGCTTTGCATCAACATACATGCTTACTGTAATTGTAGAATGAAGTTCCAGCAAAACCAAAATGCTTATAAGCTGTGACTCAGCCGTGTGAAGGAGCCCCAAGGAGGTGTTTTTAAGGATTTAACATATTCATCCTAAAAGCTGAAGAATACACAGATGCTTGAGTCTAGAGTTCACTGTCAATAAGATAGCAGTCGACCCGAAGCTCTCTAATAGAAGAGAAGTCAAAGAAATTAAACAGCAAGGGCTACGGAGAAAGCAGCAACAACACAGCCTCTAGGAAATCTTTCATTTATCCCAGGCAGATCATTGTGATACTTAAAACTTTTAAAGGCCAAACAGGTTCTTGTTCAAAGTTCAAACTACTGAAGGTATCGTCAAATTTGACCTCAGAAGTCAGAACACCAAAAAAAAAAAAAAAAAAAAAAAAAAAAAAAAAAAAGAGAGAGAAGAAAATCAAGTTTCTGCATTCCAAGGACCCTCTAATGAATCTAGGAATGAACATGCACCAAAAATGTGTTCTGCTTAGCAACCTGGTTGACATGAAGCTCAATTATCGGGACAATAAGGGCTCTGCTCTCTCTATCGACTAGCACTAAGTTCTTTCTATGACTAAAGAGAATGAATAAAGTTTCCTTATACGCTAATCACTTCACAACTTCTCCAACAAAGCATAATGTGTACTCAAAATGCACCAGTTTAAAAACCAAGTCAACCTCTTTTTGATACCCACTAGATTATTTCCCCATTGGCTCCCATTAGGAAAGCAAAAGTCACGGAAGGGAACAATGCTTCCCAATGCACCTTGGTAAGGTCACTGCATCATAGCCCCCTCTAAGCTAAGTCTAATACCCTGCACCATCCTGCCAACTACCGAGTAAGCAGCAACCCGATTAAGTTGCGACATTAGTGTGACTCAGTATGCAGAAAAAAGATTGCTTCTTTTCAAAGATAAACATCAATTGTTGGTTTTCAGGACGAATGTTGTTCATGAGGTATACAAACTAAAAGTGCTGCTGTGGCTCAAAGGAATGTCTCATGAATATGTCATCCTAATAGCTGTTACAAACATCCCTTCCTAAGTATTCAATCTCACAGCAACGAACAAGGACAAACCAAAATAACACATCATTAGACAATGTTACAAACACTTCATTTTATATTCATAAAGCACGAATCAACTCTTGGGATACAGATAATTAGACTATGTCAGAAAAACTTAGAACAAGAACAATCTAAATTCTACATGGATTAAGCACATCGTTTAATCAGTACATACCAGAAACAACTCATGATGCCTGGCTTACCCGACTGAGATACAATGCCAGCGATTTTCTAATCTTTTCAGCACTCTCACTAACCTCACCATCATAAACCGGCACCTCCTCCACCTTTTCGCCACTCCCCACATTTACATCCGGTAACCTCTCACCATGCTTCATCAAGAAGTTATTCAGCACACAAGCAGTAGTAACAATGAAAGGCAAAAACTCAACAAACTTCTCCTTCCATCTCTTGTCAAGCACCTGCCAATTCGCCCGAACTCTCCTAAATGCCATCCTAGCAATCCCCATTGCTCTACTATGCACCTCATTGAACTCCATTTCGCTCGAACTCAACTCCTCACCCTCACCCTTCCTCACAAAGGGTGTAACAAGCCATGGCAAACAAGGGTAACAAGCATCACCCAAAACATACTGAGGCACCAAATTATCATCAAATAACTCAATTTCAGGTCCATTCAACAACTCCTTTGATTCCTCCGCACCTAAAAACAGCGTAGTTTGTCGTAAAATCGAGACCGGCGAAAATGTACTAGGCCAACCAGCAGAAACATCTAAGAATCTTCCTTGACAATCTACCAAAGCTTGAACAATCAAGCAACCATCTTTCCCCAACAAATCACCCCCTTCTACCCTAAATTTCTCAAACCCTAAAACCCCACAACAATTCCTCAGCAAAATCTGATCAAAACCCATCGAAATTTCCCCCATTTCCGACCCATATTTGCAAACATACCCACCCAATTCCTCACAAATCACCTTACAAACCGTGTAGAACACTCTACACGCATCAGCTGAGCTAAACCCAAACCTCCTTCCCACAAAGGAGAACAACCCATCATGTGCCAGCTTGTACAAGGCGCAACCGAGGGCGGAACGAGGCGAAATCTCCGGCGGAAGTGCGGCGGAGAGAGAGTTAAAAAGAGCTGAGCAGAGGAGAGAGAAAGTGGGTCTTGACATCCGGAAGATGTGGGCCCATCTCGGATCCTCATCTGTCACGGAAGACGAAACAAAGCGCTCGAACCAACAAGACGGCGGAGACGGCGGCGGCGGCGGTGACGGTGAGGAGAGAGAAAGTGTTGGTAAACGGAGTAAAGATTGGATTTTGGAGAGAGAGAGAGCGGCGGAGGAGATGGAGGATTCGAGGGAGAGAGTGGGGGAAGGGAGGAGGTGAGTGTCGTGAGTGAGAAGGAAAGTGTGAGCGGCGGAAATGGCGGAGTGGACGGCGGAGATGACGGGAGTGAGGGCGGAAGCACGGTGGTTGTGGGTGGTGGAGAGTGTTTTGCGTTTTCTGGTGGTGTTGGAAGTGGTGGAACTACGTCGTTTTGTGGGAGTGTTTCGTTTTTTTGGAGTGGCACCCATCTTTTGTTTTTTAATTTGTTAAAGTTGAGTAAAAAGGAAGTCACTTCAATTTTGGAAAGGTTTCCTCAATTATATTGCCAAACTATGCAAACTGAACTCACTCCTTCTGTCCCCCTCACTTGCTCATCTACTCGTAGTCGTATCTTTGAAGTTTCAACTACTACTGTGTATCATATACTCTATGTCAATATGGTCATAAAATGTGGTACTAGACTACTACTCCGAAGTTTGGTGGGAGACTCTAGGATCATGTTATACAAAGTATGTCTTGACAAAATTTTGGAGTTAAATATCAGTAATAGCGTAATATGATGTCTCAAAACGACTAAAAGGACATGCTAGATTGCTAGTGGTGTAAATCAACCAAGTCGTACCATATATCTCTCAATTTTTGGTTTAGAAATAAACAAAAGCGGCTCAAAATCTTGTGGGAGTTCTTAGGGATAATATATCGAGTCTCAGCAGTAGATATCCACCGGAGGGACATAAATCACTCCACACTTGGAAACCGGCCTCTCATATCCATTACAAACACTCCCATAATGACCAAGGTAAAGTTTGGATGTATTTGACTAGTGTGTGGAAATTGGCTCAAAAAAGCTCCGAACTTATCAAACACTCCGTCTCGAATTCGCATCCTCTCACGACCTTACATACTACAAGTAGACCCATTTCTTTCCCAAAATTCCAACACTCGGTCTCGAGTTCGAATCCTCGTACAATCTTACATTTGCCATAAGCAAGCCCGACCTCTTTCCAAAAGTCCATACCCAACCAAAGTCCTCATCCTTTCCAAATTCCTAGCCTTCGAACTTTCTCTCCCCTGCTAGTATCAGTGTGTCTTGCCCAATAAGTCACACAAACTTACAAACCCAAAATCTTCCATCACAATCTCTCTCGCAAATCATCATCACAACAATGGAGACGTTCATAAAGTTGAAGATAGCAGGAATATGGACAGGTACACTAGAGGTAAACACAGAGGAATGGACCGTCTCAATGTTGCGTGAAGAAGTTGGCCGAAACTCAAATTGTAGCCCTTGTTCCGTTAATCTTATCTGCACTGGTCGTTTGCTCAAGAGCGATGATGATCATAACCCTAAATTAATCGAATTGGGTCTTAAAAATAATTCAAAGATATTAGCCAGTAAGATTTGTGTTGATGAAGGCAAGTCTCTCCAACAAGAGATGATGGCTGAAGAACAGCGTTCTTCTCGACTTACCCGTCTCAAGTAATCATACTTTTAACTTTTACCCTCCTAATTTACTTAATTACTGTAAGTATTAGCTTAATTTTTATTGATTTGATTGCAAGTTTCGATTTTTTTTTTAAATTGGGTACTGTGATCATGGGTTTTTTTTGGTTTGTTGTTGTTGTTGTTGGTGTTTTTGTTTTGATGTTTGATTGTGATTATTGGTAATAATTCGGTTCGAAGTTTCGATTTTTTTGGGGATTGTGAGCTGAGCTCATTACTGTTGTAATTTGGATTTCATGGTGGTTCTGATGATGAATTTGTTTGTGATCATGAGCTTTATTTAGCTGCAAAACCCCTTTTGCTTCAATGTTCGGGTTTTGTCGGGTTTTGGTGGTGCATTGTATATAGTTCGAGTGCAAGTTAGTATAGTATTGTTGTGAGCCTTTTGCTTCGATTTTGTGGCACTGTGATGGTGAAGTTACATCACAGTTAACTCCTGTTGATTTAAAGTTACGGTTTTTATTGGTATCTTGATTTAATTGTGAGCTGTTTGGTACAAAGTTTAGATTTTTATTGGTATATATGTTGATTCAGTTGTGAGCTATTTGGTACAAAATTTGGGGCTCCGCATCAAGGGAAATATTGATCATATGCCTGTTTGATGATACCTGTGGATGTAGTAGCTTTGCTGTTAGTTCCGAATTCCAAATTTTCTTTGTGTGCTGGATTTTAGTCCTCTAACTTGTTGGACTCTTTATTTTATTAGGGCTGCTGTTTCTGCTCTTGCCCAAAGACATGCTGATGGCTCACTACCGATTCAGGACTACAATATAGAAGTTGCAAATCAAAAGGGGCAGAAGCTCGATATGGGAACTGAGACTGATCAGAGGTATGCTTGGTCCAAGAGTTTGCATTCGTTTTCTGTTCATTCCAGCTCTTTCAGCTTCTGATGTTCTAGATTAGCGACTTCTTCCTCACAGTTTTTCTTTTCCAGAGCAATTATGACAGGTCTGATGCTCCATACAAAAGGGAAGGAGCTAATTAATGCTCAAAAATTCAAAGCTGCCCTTGAGGTTCTGGAAATGGGAGAGGTTAGTGGTGGCTCATACATAAGACTTGTCTGTTGCTGGATGGCATTCCCGTTTTCTTGTGGTTTTTCATTTCTGGTTATCCTTATGGATCGTTGACAGAAGCTCTTTTTTTTTTCTTTTCTTTCTCAGGAGGCCTTTTCTCTGTGTGATCCAAAGCTCATTGAGGTGAGCCAACCCTGTCTTTCTCTTCTGACCCTTTAAGTTTAATGCCTTCTACTCAAGATGGTTCTTACAGTAATCTTTACTAATGTATCCTGCTTATATTAATGATTCTCTGATTCAGCTGATCGACAATGTGCCAATCCTTCAAATTGACATAGTGTGGTGCTATTTTATGCTTCGGAACATAAACTTGTTATCAGTGGCGGGAGAGCGCCTTGCAAAGGCTAAAAAGGGTATTGAACGTGCCCATGGAAAGGATGGCTCTCGCGTTAGACTTCTTCAAAGCACTCGTCGCCCAGAGCTTGCATTGTTAGTGACTTCTTTTCCTCTTTCAATTTCTACTTTCATCATAAACGTTGTGAAAGACAGAATTCGTAAATGACGATTGCTTGTACATTTCCAGGTATCTGAGACTGGAAATGTTGGAAGGTGTGGCAGCTTTTCACAGTGGTGATTTGGAAAAATCCAGAGCATTTTTTACCTCTGCCAAAGCCAAATTTTCCAAGGTTGGTAAAACTAGATCATCCTACATTCTTTGAAATGGTTGGCTGCCTGCTGTTGCTCTCTTTATGTGTGCTCAACTGAAGCAATGACTGTCATGTACTCAGAATACTTTGTCATATTCAAGTTGTATGTGTTTCTTGTAGCTTATCTCTTCGTGATATGCGCGATGAGATAGTTTTTAGCCCATCTCTTTGTTCAGTTTTTTGAATTGATGAGAGTATCCGCAAGATCAAATCTACATTACTAACCTATACTTCATAGTTTTTTATGTAGGTGAATGTCATAATTTCTCTTGCATCAGTTATTTTCCCTTTGTCATTGGTAGTTCATGAGGCTTTCTGAAAGTTTTGCCCTTGCACAATATCTGTTGTTATAACTTGTATCCTTTTACTGTATCATGTTCGACGTCAACACTTCAGACTTTCAGCTTTTTTCACAGAGTGTATAACGCTCCGCAACTGATGATTCTTGTTTTAAATCAGCTTCAAGTATCAGATGAGGCTTTATCATTGTTAATGAGCTTTGGTTACCAGCAGCATGAGGCAATGAGGGCCTTGAAACTAAATGAACAGGATGTTTCAAGTGCTTTTAACTTTCTCGAGGGTGAGAAAGAAGAGAAGGTGAAAAGGCGTGCAGATGACCTGAAGCGACAAGAGGAAATCAGGTGTGTTTCGCTCAAAACTCTTAATCTGTTCTATGCATTTACTTATTTTCCCATTATCTGATCCTTGAATTTCTTGCAGGGAGCAAAAGACATATGGAAAGACTCCACTTGGGAAAGCTGTTAATATGGAGAAGTTAGATGCACTGGTGGCCATTAGGTAAGCTCCCTATTTCGTAAGGCTGTCTACTCTCTACCGCTTCTTGTTTCTACGTATATATGCTGTAGACGCGCGTGGAATTGGTTTGAAAGATTAATTTTCGGTTGATCTCTAATTTTAACCATTTAGATTGATCTGCTGCAATAATTGTCTCAACATTCTCTTAAGAATATTTATAAAGGGTAATAGAGGTGTGAAAGTGCTAAGTTTAGCTTAATTTGCGGAAATATGGATTCTGGTAGTATTATGTACTCACAGATATACTCTTAACCTGCACTCTGGAAAAGTTTGTTTCTTTCTTTTCAGTTTTGTCACAAAAATGAATAACTGTTGGTTTTTCAGCTTTGACAAGGAGCTGGCTGCTGAAGCCCTTCGGAGACACGAAAATGATGCTTATAAGGCTTTGGACGATTTGACTAATCCTGAAATTAATTCTAAGATACAGGTTCATATTTAACCTTCTCATGGTTCACATAAACTGACTCTCAAGCTTTGGCACTTGCTGCTGCTCAGTTGATCTCCGATCCCTAACACTCTACGTGATTTCAGCTTGATATTGAAACAAAGAAAAGGAAGAGACAAGAAGGTTCTTTGGGAGCAAGAATTTCACAGCTTGTATCCATGGGTTTTGAGCAATCAAGAGGTAACTTGTTGTTTAGATGTGCTGCTGTTCCTACAGATCTTTCACTTCAACTTGGTGTATGTAGTTCCTCGAGTTTTTCGAGCCTTGTCACGTTGCCCTTTCTTAACATCTGTAATTTTGTTTCATTATTTTGTAGTGATTGCAGCAGTGAATGCCCATGGAACAATGAGCGAGGCTTTAAATGAGCTGCTCGCACCGTTGGGCGAGGATGCCAGAGCTGCTTTTAGTGAGCATATGTGGTCTGCTTTTGATCCTGCTGCTGCTGCTGCTAGTTCAAGTGCTGTAGACCCGGAAAACCCAACTGGTGAGGGAGCAAGTCCAAGTAGTAGTGCTGATGGGGATGACAGTCCATCAAGTTCTCATGGTGAAGAAGAAGAAGACCGAGATGTGGAAATTGAAGATGAACTTACAAACTCCTTGGGTAGACAGGATGTATTCTCGGACTATGACATGGACATCACAAAAGAAGCCGAGGCTTTAAATGAGTATCTCGCTCTGCTAGAATCAGCGCTGGCTGCCGGGAAACCTAGTTCTTAGTGAAGACATAAACTCAGGTTCCCCTTCATGCCACTCTACATAGCACCCGAATCCTTTGTCTTTCTAATGCATACTCGTATATATTACTATTTGGTAACGGTATTATACTAGTTTGCATGCCCGTGCCACGCCCGGGCTTGTCTATTTATAATGTTTATACTCGTTTTGTAAAAAAGACAGCATGTTTTATCGTTGTTCTAATTTTACAATGAAGGGTAGTAGGGTACTGTAATCAACTTTTGTCCCCCGTCATATTTTATTATTATATATTTTTACTCACTCATCGTATTATCATATTTTCACTTTTATGTCACCCATTTTACAGTTTCAATCCCATTATCTCGTCACATATTACATTATGTCATTCTACTATTATTCTGTCACCCGTTATATCACATCATATTCAAATTTATTACCATAAATTAGCCAACCACCATAATATTATCTCTTATATCTCATGTTATAAACTAAATTACCATATTTATTATTTCCATAAGTTAGCTAATATGATAATTTATTACCATATGTTAATCAATAATTGTATTTTAATACTATTTTTATGCTCTATCCAATTAATGTATGCTCTATCCAATTAATTTATTACCATAAATTAGCCAACCACCATAATACTATCTCTTATATCTCATGTTACAAACTAAATTACCATATTTATTATTTCCATAAATTAGCTAATATGATAATTTATTACCATATGTTAATCAATAATTGTATTTTAATACTATTTTTATGCTCTATCCAATTAATGAATGTCAAGTGTCAACGTAGGAAAGACTTGGTTTCAGGTTTTAATATATAGTATTAGATAATCATTTAATACCTTTTCTTATTTGTTGGTTGATCTTTAACAACCCCTCTTGCACTTGGTAAGGACTTAGAGTTACTGCTTGACTCTTCAAGTGTTCCTTGTGCTTGACCCTGTCACCAAAAGGGGTTAATCTTTTTCTAACAGCCACATAGAGTTAATTGAGTGATAATAAATATATCATATAGTTAGTTTGCTTACATTCTCAATGTTTTTTTGTGTTAATGCCGCATATTCTTCCACCCCTATCAATTTTGTCACAGGGAACCCTTCCCTTTTATCTATCAAATTGAATTTTGAGAGGGTTATCTGGAAGATATGAGTTCCGCCGATCAATCTCTTTATGGGTTCTGGAAGTAACTCGAGTATGCCGTCCTATAAGAACATTATTTTTGTTAGTATATTTGACAGTAATTACACATGTTAACAAACTGAATGTGTTAGTATCGAAGTACATCGCTGTTGTCATTCAAGAGTATAGATACTGGTATTTCTATGAGGTTTTCTGCTATTTGGTCTAGGAAAACGAATGTGGTGCTCCCTGTAGCATCTTCAGCTTCAAACTGAATCCCGTACCTGTAACTTTAGTTAGTCGTAGTTGTATGTTAAATTTATAGAAAAGAGTAGTACTACCATGATAATTTTAGTTTACCTTGTGATTGGAAAATTTACTTTTTTGCCGCAAGTATCACACCAGAAACTTTGATCTTTGTGTATTACTTTCCTGCGACATGTAGATTCTGGGCAAGAGATGAAGAACCACTGTTTTCTGGTGTCAATATTGATTATTTTTATCATCAATGCTGTTGAAAGGAAATAGAATAGTCAGTGTAAGAAGTTTTTGTCTACTAAAAGATTTATAATTGTATTGTAATATGTTAGGAAATTACCCCTCAATATAAGCCTTTAACTCTGTAACGTGGTATCAGTGTACATCTTAGTCGCATTGGTAGATCCAAGAGTCACTTTCCCTGTTGTATACATTAGAATTAACTTGTTAGTTTCAGATTTGACAGAATTTGTCATCATGTCTAGAAAATAAACATGAACAACCGAATACCTCTAAATATTTTTGCACTCATAGAAGTTAAGATTATTGCTTGGAGATCAGGAATTATATCGTCACGTAAGCTTGTAGCCGCTTCATTCCATAGAGTTATGCTTAGTCGCTCTCCACTGCATAGGAATACAACTCTCGCATTAATGGTCATCTGATCTTCTTGAAATATTAATTGGTACATGAAGATAAAGGAAAGGTCAAGCGTATGTTTAATTTTTTGGGACATACCTTTTAAGTTCGAGCGGCATATCCCTTTTCAAACTTTTTCCATTCTTTGTGAATATGGTTGTCACCTCCTTTTGTGATTCCTTTATGCGGCCAATGACATCTGCATACAATGTTTTTTTTTTTTTGTTAAATCTTTTTTTAAACCGAAAGCTGGTATATCTTTGAAGTAAGAAAATTGCAAGCTCTGAAAGTGTACCTGATTGGGTAATATTGACACCAGCCCGTACTCCAAGTATGTCATAACCAACAAAATCAAATGTCTGTTTTGGAATCGTTGGATCATCTTCTTCTAGTACGGTCACAGAAGTAGCAAAGCCGAAGTTTATCATTAGATGATTGTTCACACTTCGGTAATCTGTTTTAGCTTCTACCACATCAAAGAACTTAATTATATGTATTTGACCTTCTGTTAACCTATCTTTATAAACTGACGCCTTTTCTTAATCAATAAAAGCTTGGATAGAGTTTCCCTGGCCAATAAAATTAGGTGATTAAAAATTAATATGGTACTTGCTAGAACCATTGGATTTAACAATTAGTCGTTGGCTCTTATACTTACCTCTTCATCAGCAAGTATTACATCGATACCCTTGAAAAATTTCTTACCCAAAGTGATGTTCTCCCACATCCTAGTCACTCTAACTTTCAAGATCCAGTCTTGTTTGTTATCTTGTATAACCAAATCTCTAATCACATTGTAGTTGCGGACTTCTGGTGCCCTAGACCTGTTAATGTTAACAGAATGATATATTGAGTTCAATAATAGTTATGGTAGGCACGAAACGTTATGGTTAATTTAAAGCATTCAAATACACATGATACGACTTACCTCTTTCTATTGTTGTTGGCCATCTGCAACTTGGTTGATATAAGTAGAAAAAAAAGATGATATCCTGTCAAAATTGCGTTAGCAAATCTAATACTAAACATGAACAAAACAAAAAAACTATTTTATATATAATACATACACAATCACCAAGAAGGAGTTGAAAGAACCAAACCTGGAGCTTGTTGAATCTCTAATCGACTGATGCAACTCTTAATTGTGAAATTTTGGCTTTGTGAAAATTCGTATATATAGGTAGAAGACTTCCCTTATTCTAACTCGGCTATTATTTGGAATATTATTTTTATTATTTTCCTATTGGTAGATGTTTCCTTATCTTTTTTTTTTCTATTGGATAATAATATAATAAGATACTTTTAGGTAATCTATTGCCATATTCTAAAAAAAAAAAAAGTGAATTTAATATTATTTTTATTACCATAATTTAAACAAAAAGTGAATTTATTGCTAAAATTAATATGGTACTTGCTAGAACCATTGGATTTAACAATTAGTCGTTGGCTCTTATACTTACCTCTTTATCAGCAAGTATTACATCGATACCCTTGAAAAATTTCTTACCCAAAGTGATGTTGTCCCACATCCTAGTCACTCTAACTTTCAAGATCCAGTCTTGTTTGTTATCTTGTATAACCAAATCTCTAATCACATTGTAGTTGCGGACTTCTGGTGCCCTAGACCTGTTAATGTTAACAGAATGATATATTGAGTTCAATAATAGTTATGGTAGGCACGAAACGTTATGGTTAATTTAAAGCATTCACATACACATGATACGACTTACCTCTTTCTATTGTTGTTGGCCATCTGCAACTTGGTTGACATAAGTAGGAAAAAAAGATGATATCCTGTCAAAATTGCGTTAGCAAATCTAATACTAAACATGAACAAAGCAAAAAAACTATTTTATATATAATACATACACAATCACCAAGAAGTAGTTGAAAGAACCAAACCTGGAGCTTGTTGAATCTCTAATCGACTGATGCAACTCTTAATTGTGAAATTTTGGCTTGTGAAAATTCGTATATATAGGTAGAAGACTTCCCTTATTCTAACTCGGCTATTATTTGGAATATTATTTTTATTATTTTCCTATTGGTAGATGTTTCCTTATCTTTTTTTTTCTATTAGATAATAATATAATAAGATACTTTTCGGTAATCTATTGCCATATTCTAAAAAAAAAAAAGTGAATTTAATATTATTTTTATTACCATAATTTAAACAAAAAGTGAATTTATTGCTAATTAATATGGTACTTGCTAGAACCATTGGATTTAACAATTAGTCGTTGGCTCTTATACTTACCTCTTCATCAGCAAGTATTACATCGATACCCTTGAAAAATTTCTTACCCAAAGTGATGTTGTCCCACATCCTAGTCACTCTAACTTTCAAGATCCAGTCTTGTTTGTTATCTTGTATAACCAAATCTCTAATCACATTGTAGTTGCGGACTTCTGGTGCCCTAGACCTGTTAATGTTAACAGAATGATATATTGAGTTCAATAATAGTTATGGTAGGCACGAAACGTTATGGTTAATTTAAAGCATTCACATACACATGATACGACTTACCTCTTTCTATTGTTGTTAGCCATCTGCAACTTGGTTGACATAAGTAGGAAAAAAAGATGATATCCTGTCAAAATTGCGTTAGCAAATCTAATACTAAACATGAACAAAGCAAAAAAACTATTTTATATATAATACATACACAATCACCAAGAAGGAGTTGAAAGAACCAAACCTGGAGCTTGTTGAATCTCTAATCGACTGATGCAACTCTTAATTGTGAAATTTTGGCTTGTGAAAATTCGTATATATAGGTAGAAGACTTCCCTTATTCTAACTCGGCTATTATTTGGAATATTATTTTTATTATTTTCCTATTGGTAGATGTTTCCTTATCTTTTTTTTTTCTATTAGATAATAATATAATAAGATACTTTTAGGTAATCTATTGCCATATTCCTAAAAAAAAAAAAGTGAATTTAATATTATTTTTATTACCATAATTTAAACAAAAAGTGAATTTATTGCTATTTTTATGCTCTATCCAATTAATGATTGCCAAGTGTCGTCATGGGAAAGACTTGGTTTCAGGTTTTAATATATAGTATTAGATACGTAGGTGGGAAGTAGTGGTAGTGTCGAAACGATGAAGTAGAGGATTCTTTTGCACTTTCTATAACAATGGAGTATAAAGCTTTTGCTGATCTGTACAGAGAAACTTAGGTTCTCACTTTAGTAATAAAATGGTAGATTTTCCAGTGCATGGGTTTTTTCGCATGTTTCTTCACTATACATAATCGATCCAAGTGATGATCGAATGATTACTCAGTAGTAGCTAACTAGCTACTCGTCTCTAAATGTAATAGAGGCAGTTTCACAATGCAATTCGTCTATAAAACCACAAATTGTTGGTCTATTAAATGAATCGAATGATCTCTAACACTAACCCGGCAATTTTATGTCCGATATGTTTTATTACCGTGTTAATGTATCGTCCGTTACGTGTTATGTTGCCATGTTATTCGATTGTATGGCAAATTTTAAGCCAAATTCATACTCACATTAAAACATAAATTCCTGAAAGTAAAAAATTACGCATCTGGGAGAGTAATTCTTCATCACAAGTTCACGAGTCACAGCCATAGAATAAAGTGGTGCACAGCTAATAATTACCATGTATTAGATGGAGTAGTACGAAATCAGAACTTCTCCCCCAACTCTAGACTTACCTTGTGGTCCTAAAATCCGTGGGGTATTTTCTATTTTGTGAAATTGAAACAGTTTTTGTCTGATTCTCAGGAGTTGTCCCCTGCTCACTGCCAGTCGAGCTCATAACTTTTGCTACTTTTAGCTTCCTCATCAAGTCACCATATCTCATCTCCACGCCTTTTCTTAACAATATGGTCTCATGACAATGGACTTGACTAGTCCGAGCCAATAGAATCACAGACGAATTGATCAGCTTAAAACTATTTCTTCGAATACATCAGCTTCAATCTCAAATTGAGATTGCGCATGTTCATTAAACGTCTCACACGATCCCAACACTAACCCATAAATTTCATGTCCGATGGTTATTGTTTCGTTAAAGCTAACCCATATTCGTACATCCAAATCTGAACACTAACCTCATTCAATTAAGCCTGAGATTTTCTTTAATGCTTTCAATCTTTATCTTGAAAAATGAATGAAATCTTTTGTCACAAGTCTCACAGGTCGTCACAACCATGAACAATCGTGGGTTTGGTGTGTGCAGTGTACTGTACTGGTACTAACCTACCATGTGGTCCTAAAAATCAGCCAATCGAGTAATGGGAATTTGAAGGAATTTTGGTGTTGATTCTCGGTATTGGTCCCCTCCTCACCACGTATGCACATTCCTTCAATTTCCAACTGCTTCGATCAATTACCTTGGTGGCTTGCTCATCATACTTTCTCCCGCTATATTGTCGTAACGGTGTCGTCTTGAAATTGTCGTAACGATATAGTCTCAAAATTGTACTAAAGATCTTATACTTAAATTAAATGTTTGAGGTCTAATGCAAATAGCGCAGGGGAGGTCCAAGCTAAGCTCATCAAAATTCAATTGAAGCAATCAAGCCAAGCCAAGAGAATGATCTTGCTTGCCTTGCATTGGCTCAAAATTAGTAACAATGTATCTCACCATGATTATTAACAATATCACATACCACGATTTATATCAATCACCTCTTACAAAAATAGATAGAGTAGTATATATTAGTGATCAATATCATTGACCCTTGTCGTCTGCATAATACCAATTCTTATGTTTTACTCTCCGCTATAAATTATTTTGATATTTCATTTCATGAATATATTCATAATCACAACATTAAAGGTCTTTATATATAATTATGTTAATAAAAGAATCAACAAACATTAATTGGCTTAGTGGTTGAAGTGTTAAAATGCAACATTGAGGTCACGAGTTCGAGCCTTCATAAACTGTGGAGGATTACGTGTTGCACCCACACGGTTTCCATCCAACTTTATATATATATATATATATGATTACAAACTTTCCATAATAATTTCAACTTGAAAAAATGTCTCGTATAATGCTACGTTCCTCAACCTTATGTACAACAAGGGTATGATTTTCCCTTGTTGTCATGTAATTTTTTTTTTTTCAAACTTGTCTAGGAAGCTTTTCATTCATCCTAAACTCCTTAATATTTTAATAAATTTCAAACTTTAAGTATAACAAAATTATAAATTTTGTGTAACAAAAGTTTTTTAACTTGATCTAAACCTTTTTTTATTTAGTAATTCTAACTTTACACGTAAAAAGTTTGGGACTTGATCTAGACCTTCATATACACATATTTGGTTGGTTGTTTTTGTAAGGGTTTACCAAAAACTCAAAACTTGATTATTATTTTGCATTAAAGTTCTAAACTTTACACTTAAAAATAAGTTTCAAATTTTGATGGTATAATAACAAGTGTGGTTCCTACAAAAAAAAAAAAAAAATCAAAATTTTACCCCCTCTCCCTATTTGTTTGGAAGTGTTCCAAGCTATTTCGATACGAGTATTTGGTTGTTGTTGTAAGAGTTTATCTAAATTTCGGACTAAAACTTGGTTGTTGATGTTGTTTTTGTTGGTATTAAAGTCATTACAATCTACATGTGGTAAAAAGTTGCAAACTTTCCTACTTGATTAATGGATATTGGGTTTGCTATTCATTAGTTTTTGATATACTCCGTATTAAAAGAAAATAAAAAGACACCAAAATGGTTAGCCCTGATGTTACTATGTTAGACCCTTAAAATATTGGATCTTTACTCTTCTTTCTCCGCCTTGCTTCTTCTTCGTCAAAGCTTCCACCTTTTCCTCTTATTTCAGTTTTTTTGGTCAATTTTGATATTAGGGATGGCTCACCTCAACTCTTCCCGGACCCAAGGCTCCCAAGATTCTGTCTCAAGGTATTCTTCTACTTATCTTCATTGTTGTTGAGGATTTGATTTTGCGAATATTTATCGTTTTGAATTGAGTTCCCTTTAATTGATTTTTTGTTAACTCTGAATTAGGGTTTTGGGTATTTCAGGGTTTGGTTGTAATTTGCTGTTAATTTGTACATGTTTCGGGGTTATCGTATGGTTGTGTTCGTGTTTCGGGGTTATCGTATGGTTGTGTTCGTGTTTCGGGGTTATCGTATGTTGTTCTTGTTAGAAAGTCGAAATTTTGAGGCTGTTTGTTGATTTGCTATTCTTTTGCGGTTTGTTGGCTTGCTATTCTTTTGGGGTTTGTATGACAATGTGAGAAAATACAGTTTCAATTTGCTGACCATGTGTTGTATGACTTGTATCATAAAGGGTGCTGATATTGTATAGCTGTAGTTTGTTGTACTTAAGTATGTAAAGCCATTGTTTCATTAATTCTTTATTAATAAGATTGAGCTCAAACTTCGAATGTGTGTGTTGCATTGGCTAGGAAACAACATCTTTGATGTATGTGTTTCTGTAGAGAGTTGTGGAATGTGATTAAAATGTCCTGTGTGGTTAAGCAATTGTGGCAGAAACGACCATTGTGTTTGTGGTTATTGCAAGTCCATTGTTTTTAGCACTTCAGTATTGCAAAATTCATTGTTAGTGTTACGCCATCTAAATTGTTTGGGAGAGGTGGCTGCGCTTTGGTGACAACATGTTAATGTTGTGCCCCTCTGTTTTCACTCTTGCTTTGTGTTGGTAGGATAGTGAAAGAGCATCTGGCTAGTACTACAAGTAATCTGCTTTATTTGTAGCAGAGAGCATATGAAAGATGCTTAGATTAATGGGTGCGATCTGGACATTCACTTTCCTGACCCCAATGGAATTTTGCATTTTCTCGTATATTCCACACTTCTTAGATGTAGCTAGTATCTCACATGATATTCTATGAGATTTGAAAAATGTACTCCAGAAGTCGCTTTAGATGAATATTTGCATGATGAGGTCTGAAGCTCCTTTCAATCAAGAAAATAAAACGCCTCTACTACGCTCCTACTTCCTGTCTCAATTGGATCTCTCCCCCTTTCCCATCTTGTGTACTCTTAGTTTCCTGACCATGTGCTGTATCAGAAAGGGTGCTGATATGGTATAGCTGCAGTTTGTGTACTTAAGTTTGTTAAGCCATTGTTTACCTGGTACCATGAATCATTTAGTCTGTATTAAGAAGAGTGAGCTCAAACGTTGAATGTGTGTATCGCAAGTTCAATGTTTTATCAGTAGTGCAACTTCATTGTTCTTATCGAGCATTACAAAGTCCATTGTTATTGTTACGCAATCTAAATTGGGTTGGTATGATTTTCTCAGGCACCCTACGTGGCACAACAGTTGATGGGATCAAATTACTTAGTCCATTGGTGAGTAAAGCCCTAGGCTGTCCTCTCTAACTGAAAATCCAATAGGCTTCGCCATTCTATTAAATCTCTTTTGTCAAGCTTTCACTTTTCATCTTTCTTTAATTTTTGCTTCTTCAATCTTTTTTTAGCAATGTCTCAAGCCAACTCCAATATTGGTGGCACCCAACATGTCCAAGACTCCTTTATTCTAAGGTAGATTTTCTTCTTATTTTCATTGTTGATAAATTATCCGACTATTTGTGTATTTTGTTGCATTTGAATATGTGGATACATTATAGATGTAGGTCAGTTAATTGTTTATTTTGGTGTGGTTCTTGTTGACGGGGGATTGATTTCGATTGGACTTGTGGATCCTATAAGAAAATGAATTCGGTGTCCCTGTTTTTTGTTGTTTTGAAGTCAATGTTCTTTGTTGATGTAATTAAATGAATGTGTACAGTGGGAAGTGAGGTCCTTTGTGCATTTCGCTGCCGTGGGTGTTGGTTGAGATTTAGTTCTTAATTTTATAAGCTGGAGTTGTCGAATGCAGAGTATAGCAATGTCGAGATTTTAACTTTTAAGGCTGTTTATTGGTTTACTATTCTTTCGCTGTTTGTATGGCAGTGTGAGAGAGAATACAGTTTCAGATTGCTGACTTATATGTGTGTTGTTTATGCTAGTCTTTGTCTCTTTAATTCTTCTATGTAGTCATAGGTGTGTGTACTCTTAGTGTCTGAGAGGGTTTCATTTACCTGACCATGTGCTGTATCATAAAGGGTACTAATATTGTATAGCTGCAGTTTGTGTACTTAAGTTTGAGCCATTTTTTCATTTAGTCTGTATTAAGAAGATTGAGCTCAAACTTCGAATATGTGTATTGCATTGGCTAGGAAACAACATATTTGATGTATGTGTGTCTGTAGAAAGTTTTGGAATGTGATTAAAATTTCCTGTGTGGTTAAGCAATTGTGGCCATTGTATTTATGGTTATTGCAAGTCCATTGGTTTTAGCACTTCAGTATTGCAAAATTCATTGTTATTGTTACGCCATCTAAATTGTTTGGGAGAGGTGGCTGCGCTTTAGTGACAACATGTTAATGTTGTGCCCCTCTGTTTTCATTCTTGCTTTGTGTTGGTAGGATTGTGAAAGAGCATTTGACTAGTACTACAAGTAATCTGCTTTATTTGTAGCAGAGAGCATATGAAAGATGCTTAGATTAATGGGTGCGTCTGGACATTCACTTTCCTGACCCCAATGGAATTTTGCATTTTCTCGTATATTCCACACTTCTTAGATGTAGCTATTATCTCACATGACATTCTATGAGATTTGAGAAATGTACTCCAGAAGTCGCTTAGATGAATATTTGCATGATGAGGTCTGAAGTTCCTTTCAATCAAGAAAATAAAACGTCTCTACTACGCTCCTACTTCCTGTCTCAATTGGATCACTCTCCCTTTCCCATCTTGTTTGGTTGTTGCCCATTTTGTTGATCATATTCTTTCATCTGTATGATATCAAGTGGTGTCCTTTTGCATTGTTTAGAGGCTTTTGAGATAATATATTGCTGTCATGATTGGTATTTGGTGTTTGAGAATTCCGCTCAGGAGCATCTTGAAAGTATGATATTTATCTGCTTGAATAGTAGCAGATGGAATATAAAAAGATGCTCACAGATCAATTGGTACCTCTGGACATGCTCTTTCCTTACTATCCATGGAATTTTGCATTTTCTCGTACATTCCACATTTCTTATCCATACTTATTCATAACATGATTCTGGATCTTTGTTTGCATTGTGAGGTTTTAAATGATCAATGGGGATTGTTTGTCTTCTGTGTTTTTGATAGTCTCTGAAACATTCTGTCAATAACTATGTATTAAGTTGAAGCTTGATTGCAGGTCATGTTGCTATTTTGGTTAATTTTGTTAGAAATTAGATGTTTTTTTCAGTTATTGGCTTATTGCTGCTTTTTAATTTGGTGTACTTCTTATTGATGGGTGGTTAGGAAGCATGGTTAGGAAGCTCCACAACACACTTGGTGGCATCCGAAAGAATTTCGATTGGGGGGAGAAGGGGGCTGTTGGCGAGATAAAAGATCAATCTCGAGATTTGGTGGATGGAAACTTGGTAGGACTTTGCAGTCTGTTCTCAACCGCAACTCTCATGGAACTGCTGATGTTGCTCAAATACAAGGAAAAAGTCAGTGTTTCGGTCCAAGACTTGTGGGACTCGGAGGCTGCTGTAGTTAGTGGGTAAGGAAGCTACTTATATGAATCCTCATGAATGCCTTTTGTGGATTTTGGAACATGGTTTTGTGGCTGAACGCGATTACCCCTTTGTCGGAATAAAACAAGAGTGGCAGAGAGACCCTTCTTCTCAAGTTTACAAGCCCCTTCGAGGTGTTGACTCATTTTCCATTTACGGTGAGTTTTTTCTACAATCTTTTGGACTAGAGCAACCAATTGGTGTGAGTATCGAGGTTGGTCCTCTTTTTGACAATTACAAGGGTGGGTACTATTTGGGAGAGGAGGCGGGAGAGCAGGATATTCAAGGGCATACTATGGTCTTGGTTGCTTCAAAGACGGGTGGGGATGGTGTGGACTTTTGGGTGTTACAAAATTCGTATGGAACCGATTGGGGCCATAATGGGTTTTGTTACATTCCCCGTGATTACACGCATCTGATAAGCTAGGCTTTAGGCTGGGTACTCGCTTGTTTTATGTACGCTCGTTTGAAGCATATAAGCAATGACTGTCGTGTACTCTAATTGCTTATTTTTTCATTGTAATGAATTATTATTTTTCCAATGTTATTAGTAGTTCGTGAGCCTTTCTGAAACTCTTGCCATTGCACTATCTCTGTTGCTTTATGACTTGTATCATTTTATCTGCTGCCGCTTAACAATGCTCACAATGCTCGTAGTAAACCAAGTTGGAGACGTCCTGGTTAAATGATTTAAACCAAGTTGGAAACATTGGACTTGCGTACAACAGCGACGAGACGCAAAGAACCCACAACTAGCATATACGCAGGATTGGAGATGTTTGCAATCGTCTCTCAATGAGCTTACAAAAACTTACTACTCACAAATGACTCAATAGCATCCCTAAAAGCAACTAAATGCAAAAGCACAACTCAACTCCCTAGCTTGAAAACGCGAGCAGTACGTCTAGCAGGAGAACGTAAGCAAGATTTACGCCATTTTTCATAAGCCTCGCGATCATATGGGACGGCTTGGCCATCAATAAAAGGTTCCCCTATCAAACCAGAAAAGAATTGACAAATAAGTTCGGACTTAACAAAGCAAAAGAAAAGAGATTGTATTTTCAGAAACTTAACGCTTGATATTTCATAAATGCCGACCAAACACATCATGAGTTGACATGATATAGCAAGCGTAATCCTACACTTCTCAATCGTATAATAACTCAATCAACTGCCAACATTTCAACTTTCACGTGGACTATTAATCAACTCACCCAGGCTCATCAAAGCTCCATTAGATATGTTAGTGAAACTTATTAATCCGTAAATAAGAAAATACAAACAAAATTTTCAAGATGAATCAATGAACAAGGGTAGCCGGACCTATTCAGGTTCGAGAACAGTGTATAGTGTAATTGACTCTTCAAGTATCATTTTGAGAAATTGAAGATGAAAAAAAAAAAAAAAAAAGAGTTACCCCCATATTTCTTATTATCAAAATCCAAGTACGCGTCTGGGAGAACAAATGACACATTGGGTAAATCTGCACAAGGAAAACAGAACCACAACATAAGTGACATCTCTAAGGCCGAAAAATCGAAAATCAGCCTGATTGTTCTAGTGTTAATTTTAAAGTAAACCTTGAAGCTTCTCCGCTAGCTCCTTGGGCACATTAGCTCCAAATGCACAAGAACACCTTGCAAGATCAGTTATGACGAAATACATCTTCTCTCTAGCTTCCTCCTCACTGAAAATTTCACAACTACCCATCAACATAATTTAAACAGCATAAACATTAATTGGTTGCACGCTAAAATCACATCACACGGATTCGCAATTTGGTAGATTGTTTGGTTGACATGAATTACGCACAAGAATTGTAAATTCCTCCAAACTCGAAACGAAAACAACATACGTACGTAGTACTCCCTCCATTTCTTTTGATTCTTTACGTTTGGTTTGAATTCCTCTCACGGATTCAAACCAAACGTAAATAATCAAAAGAAATGGAGGGAATATAATAATTCTAACAAACAACAACAACAACAATGATTGGTTGGGGTCCGCTAACATGAATCGTCATAAGTAACTAGAATATAATTATTACTAATAATAATCTACAGCCAAATTAAATTAATTACGAATTTAAATTAAAGAAAAGAAGGAATTGAAGGAATAATGAACCTGCCAAGGACTTGAGCAAGGGTATCGACATAATACTGAACAAGATGATCCCTAGTTTTGGTAACGTGTAAGGGAGGTGGTGTACACACGGCGACGTGCCAGGTGCCAGTGATGTAAATCCAATCCCTCTTCCGGTATTGCCGGCGGCAAATCATCCATCTTCATTCTTACGTAACTCCTTCTAATATTTAAGGACGGAGACATGTGGTGGCTTCTTCTCGCCACCATCTTCGCTCCGGCGGATATCACCGCACTCACCATGGACCGACAACTTGCCATTCTTGTTGTTTTTATCGCTTGTACAAGACACGAGATGAAGCGTCAGTCAGAAGTTCAGTTGAATGTTTTTTTGGTGGCTACTGGCTAGGGAGGAGGAGTGGCAAATTACTAGGTTAACCTATCATAGAGAAAAGGGTGTCCTTCGGTTTAATTAAGAGAAAAACTTTATGTATACATTTCTAAATGTATATCCCTAGTTTTTTTATTCATATATCACACCATATTTAAATTCTCTCTCCTCAATCTCACCACATGAAAATATAAAAGATACAAATAATACCCCTCATATATGTTTTGTGATGTATATGGAGTATACAAATAGTCTCACTCTTTAATTAACGACCATTTTTGTAAAGAATCACCTTTTAGTTTATCGTTTTTTCTTTTTCGTGTGGAAAAGACTAAATCGCCCAAAACCACTCCCCTACCATCTATAAGACTATAGCACTGCGGTCTACCACACCACACGTTACACCACTCACCTACTCTTCTCGGTTCTTGTTACTCATAATATCAACGAGGAAAATGGTTTTGGCAAAAGCCTTGTGGGACGGGGATTGTGAATATTGTTACATCCGACGTTTCGCATAACATTTGGTTAAGGATGTGAATCAACCGAAATTCCGAATGTTTACCTAATCGACTTCCAATCGGACCATGAAGACTACTCCAAAGGATGATTTTCTTCATTTATACATGGACATCAAGTTGACAAAAAAATAATAAAGATTTGACTTTGATAAAAAATAAAATGAAAAATATCAACAAAAACAGGCGAAAGAAATCGAATAGAAGAGAGATATAAGTAGTTGTCATTTCTGATCCATGCTGAATTTTAACACTTCAACCACCAAGACAACTGGTTTTTTTTTTAATACATTTATTAACAAAGTTATATATAAAGGATTTGAGATTTTAGGAGATAATTTCGCAAACAATTTTGGACAAGATAATCTGAATCATATCAAATCATTTTGTTTTTGGAGATAATTTAGGAAGTATATATATAGGCGCAATATATTAGGATTTAGGAAGTAACACATCTGAGTTTGTTTCGCTTTAACTCAAAATACGAGTCAACGCGTGGGGTCAGAGTTTTAAAAAAAAAGTGTGTCAAATATTAGTCGGGGTTAATTTGAATTACAGTTCACAAAAACGGGACCCGAAAATAGCGGGTCACGGGCCCTAAATTGTAATTCCTACATAAACATAAAAGTACTGAAATAAATTCGCTATATTTATTAATTATTTTTCATTGAATCAAACACAACTTTCTCTAAGATGATGCCAAATGAAACACGTTTCTTTTTGCCTTAATTATAGAAAAAATAGTACAACGGGCCATCTCAAGTTTAGCTCAAAAGAATACTGGATGGTCAAAAGGGGTTCGAGTTATCTATGGCCATAACTTGATCAGAATAAAAATGGGTTATTAACCTTGAACAACGGGTCAAATCTGGTCGTTTAAGCTTTTTTATAGTCCTAATATTTTGCGTTAATTATGAGTAATAAAATAGAGTTATAACCAAGTTCATATAACAACCCGTGCAATTTTGCACGGGCTAATAAACTAGTTTTCTATAATAATGGAGTATAAAGCTTTTGCTGATCTGTACAAAGAAACTTAGGTTCTCACTCTAGTAATAAAAATGGTAGATTTTCTAGTCCATGGATTTTTCGCATGTTTTTGCATGATTTTAATCTAATATATATATATATATAAGAGTACCCCTTCTTAGGTGAGTACTGCGCACCAATTATCAGCCGCACGATTCAGCAATTTCGACGTCCCTGATTATGCCACCTGTCTTCCACTAGAAAGGAATCTGGTCTCCAATTTTTACCCAATTCCCACCATTTTCAGTTTTTTTTTGTTTCTCTCTTCTCCAATTCTCCCTCTCCTCAACATTTTCTCTCTCCTCTCCCACGCTCTCATATCGCCTTCCTTGCCGCCACCTCCTTCGCCTTCCTTGCCGCCACCTCCTTCGCCGCCGCCGTCGCCACCTCTGTCGCGTCTACGCCGCGTCTACGCCGTTACATTTTCAATCTCCTTGCTCTACTCCGGCGCGATCTCTCTTTCTTCTCAGCGTCACTCTCTCTCCTCGTCGTCGCCGGTTTTGATTGTCGTCGCTAGTTTTGCTGCTCGCCACCACCGCCTCGGTCACGTTACCTCCCATCCTCGTCGTCGCCGTCTCTACGAATTTCGGTAAGATCTGTCTAGATTTTGTTTATTGTTTTGATTAATTTATCCTAATTATTTCGATCTATGTATATTGTTCCTATTTTGCTCCCATTTTTTTTTTTTGAAATTTGATTTTGATTCGCTGCAATTGTTGTTCTTTGAGAAAAATGTTGATTTTTTTTGTCGAATTTGAGATCTTCGACGGCGCTATGGCGACCGATTGAGAACTTCGGCGACGTTTGAGTTAATTGTACGTTTCAATTCAGTCGCATTCTTGTTATTTTTGATCGAATCTAGCTTAATTTTTATGATTTAGTTGTTAATTTTGTATTATTTTATGATGTGATTTTGTGGAAATTTTATGTGATGTTTCTGCTACTTTTATCATCTCGCTTTCGCGGATGTAATTACTCACCGCCGCGATGATATTTTGGTTGTTATTTGTTAATTGCGATTGTTGTTGTTATTTGTGGCGGCGGTGGTGGTGGTTGTGGTCACTGTTAGTTATTGTATGGATAATCTATAGGCAAAAACTGTCATTCTATGGGATGTGTTTGTTATTGTATGGATAATCGGTGTTATTGTATGGATAATCGGTGGCATTGGATGGACACTAGGTGTCATTGTATGGATAGTTGGTGTCATTATATGGACATTCTTGTGTCATTGTATAGACAATAGGCATCATTGGATGGAGGTGTCATTGTATGGACACTCTTGTGTTATTGTATAGACAATAGGCATCATTGGATGAAGGTGTCATTGTATGGACACTCTTGTATCATTGTATGGACAATGAGCGTCATTGCAGGGAGGTGTCATTGTATGGACAGTCTTGTGTCATTGTATGGATATGGGGTGTCATTGTATGGACAGTGGATGTCATTCTATGGACACTTTGTGTCTTGTGGTTGTGGTTGTGGTAGTGGTGGTGGTGGTTGTTGTTTTGGTTGTGGTGTGGTCGTTGCTGGAGATATAGAAAATGGAATATGTGTGTCATTTTATTGTTTTTCTATGACAGTCGCGTTGCGGAGGGGCTGCCTCAATTGCAAAAATGCTACATAAGATATCATTTGGATTGATTTTGTTTGTGATGAACGAGTTTGTACTATGTGGTTTGCAAAAATGCTACATAAGATATCATTTGGAATGATTCAAATTGTGTAATTGGGATTTGGATTCTGCTTTTCATTGTCCTTTTGAGAATTTTCTTTCAATTCTTAATTTTGTCAAACATTGTGTGTGGTATAAAATACTAGCAGTGGACAAAACTGCAGAAAAAGAATATGGTTTGGCTGCTTTTAGCTCAACTGGTAAGCATATGTGCATTTGCGCAAATGCTGTAAGTTCAATTCCTACATGAGCTGGTATACTTCTTATGGAACACAAACTGGTTAACAATAATCACAGTCGTGAATGCAAAACTGTATTTCCCCTATTGATCGTTGAGATAAGATCATGATATGCCGCCTTATCAACTCCTAAATCTATATTTCTGCCTGTTTTACATCCAGCTCTCATGTACCTTATTTAGTAGTACAACCCCATAGACATTTGAACCAGCAAGTAGAATTGAATCTGCCTATGTGGGATTTGAACCCACATCCTTCGCATAATAGCGCGATGCTCTACCCTTGAGCTAATAGGCTTTATACATAAGGAATCCAATCATATCCAAATTACATATATACATATACAACCACGAGCAACAATTTATTAAAAACTTACAGGAGACGAGAAATTATCCAAATTACTAGTATTTCTAAACTTCACGGCAATGCTAAGCAATTCCACCCCCCATAAATGTCAATCTGAACAGCAGCATTTCGTACTTTTGCAACTATGCTTGACATCAGAATATCCGAGCCTCACCCCTCAAAAGCTTGCTGCCAGTTAGCAGACTTTTACATTATTATGTAAAGCCTTACTACATCAGCATGTGCAAAGCTACATACTACTGCAACTGTCAAAGTCACAGTAAAAGCAAGACTAAATCGACCACCATACCGTATAGAATTACCAATCACATTAAGACGCCACACACTATAGCATACCTGTAAAAACACACACACACTCCTGACACACATCGGAATACATTCAAAACCCAAAGGCAAAAAAAAAAAAATTGGGCATTGATTGGTTTGTTGACTCGTAAAATTCCCCAACCCAAAAAAAATCATTGTTATATTACAACCGATGTGGGACTTGGACCCACACTCTTGTGCATCGCACAAGGCTCTTACAATTGAGCTAATCGGCTTTGGCAAGAAACAAAACATTACCTACTTCCTATAATCCAAACAGGCGACACATGTTATTTCATAGAATGACACAGAGTTCATGAATTTAAACAGCCATAGAATGACACAGAGTTCATGAATTTAAACAGTCATAGAATGACACACGTTTGCACATACAATGACACAGGTTGTCCATAGAGTGACACAAGATTGTTCATAGGATTACGCAGTTAGCCATAGAATGACACATGTTTGTACATATAGTGACACAAGTTTGTCCAAAGAGTGACATAAGATTGTTCATAGAAATACACAACCATAGAATGACAAACGTTTGTACATAGAGTGACATAAGGTTGTACATAGAGAGACATAAGGTTGTCCTTACAGTGACACAAGTTTGTCCATAGAGTGACACACGTTTGTACACAGAATGACACACGTTTCACACAAGATTGTTCATAGAATTACACAGCCATAGAATGACACACGTTTGTACATAGAGTGATATAAGGTTGTCCATAGAGTGACACAGGTTTGTCCTTAGAGTGACACAAGTTGTCCATACAGTGACACATGCTGTTTTCACTCTAAAAATTAATCTTAAACCTAGTGTCATTTTATTGTTCGGTAAGTGTCATTGTATTTTCCACGAAATCTAAAAATCTCAAATCTACAAATTTAATTCTAAAATCAGATTGTTCAACTCATATTCGAAACATAGTGTCACTCCATTGTTTAGTTGGTGTCATTGTATTTTCCATGAAATTACAAAACCAAAAATCTAGAATCACACGAACAAACAAACAAGAACAAATGAATGAAAAAATTAAAAATTAAAATATGTCACATATATAGATGAACAAAATTCAATTCCGCAAAGATTACATGAAATCGAAAAATGTAAGATTCGAAATGTAAAGAAGAAATCTGACCTAGAATTTTGGTTCATTAGCATGCAATTAAATGAATCAAAATGTTCGACGTGATCCACTTTGATGATTTCGTGATGCATAATCCGATCGAGTCGAACAGATCGGGATCGCGATTTCGCCAAATTTCGCCTGATTTCACCATCATCTTCTCGTTTCAAGAACCTGATTTTAGGCGTCCTTCATCATTCATCTAAATTCGCAGTCATTCTATGTAAATTCGAAACACATATTTGAGAAATTTTGATGAATTTTTGTAGAGTTTTTGGGGATTTTGGGAGAGAGAAAGTGCAGGAGATAGGAAGAAGATGAGAGAGAAAGGGAGTGAACATTCTGACGGGAAGAGGGAAGACTCTCTTTCTCTTTTTTTTTTTTTTTTTTTAATTTTTGAATATAATACGCGCGTGTCACTGTATGTTACACTCCGCGTCACTCTATGGCGGCGCGCATTTCTCACGCGAGGGGGAGTTCAATTGCGTGACTGTCGTGTTAGTTTAACCAAATGATCGTCATTTGAGATTAACTAATTTGCCTTGTCTCATCTCTTACCTTCCTGCCAAGTATGATTTGAGTAATTCTATGCAACAATAAAATCTGATTTTCGAGCAACGAGCTTAGCAAACCGTTAGATTGACCAGGATATGACTACAGTGGCGCTTAAACTCACAAGCTCATATCTTTTTTTTTATTATTATTTTTCTGTTTTGAAATATGTTTAGGTGTTTAGGTGGTTCAATTCATTAGGCGACGTAACAAATGGAAATATATTGCCATTTAACGTACGATAAATGGCACACGAAGTTACGCAATTGTTGGTTGTTTTTTGTTCAAGAATGTTATTCTCGGCTTTGCATGAGTACGCAACTAGTTATCAACCTTGAGATTGCACAAGCCGGTATCATGTTGCGACAAATCCATTAGCACCGATTTATCTATTCCTTAGAATTTTGATTTCCGGATAATTCATTATACCCCTTCTAGTGTAAACACCTGTATTGAGCAGAGTGTACACAATAAAAGCTTCACGAATAACTACGACTACTAAACAGACGATTGTGTTAGCTTGGTCTGTCAGAATTCATGAGGCGATGTTAGACACTACTACTAGTAGCTTGCTGCTGCTACTCGGTAGGATCAAATGGTACATCACCAGGGTGAATATTATGCTTTATCTTTATGCTTCATAATGATTTGGACACGATTTTTTATGCTATAAATGATTCATGCTTTATCTTTATGCGTCAACTTAAATTTGGACACGGTTTATTTGAGTTGTGCACATGCCGAAGTTGTTTGATTGGAGGGTTAATGGAATAACAGAGATCAAGGATCATTCACAGGGAAATCTGAAATTGGAAGGTCTATGTTCCATCTATTCAAGCGCTACAGTCTTAGAGTTGCAGGTGTGGTTGAAGTACAAGAAGGTAGTGAAAATTTCAGTTCGAGATCTTTGGGATATTGATGCAGCAACTATTCATACGGTCGAATAGAGATACAAAAATACCCACCAATGCTTGAAATGGATCAAGGACAACGGGTTTGTCTCGGAAAGCGACAGACCATTGATTAGGTTAAACAACTTTGGTGCAATAGAATCCTTTCCTTCAAAGTGTACAAACATGTGAAGAATATCAGCAGGTATACGGGGAATCCTCCAGTCTGGTTAGAGACTTTTTGCCCCAGTCATTGTTAACATTGAAACTGCCCTGTTTTCAAGATAAACTGTGGTGAGTAGAGACTTTTTGCTCCAGCCATTGTTAACATTGAAGCTGCTTTGTTTTCAAGATAAACTGTGGTGAGTATTACACGGGTGAGAAGGTAAATGAAAAGAAGGATATTGTGGTTGGTGAGAAAGAATAACATAAGGGCATTGAGGGTTATTCTATGGTCCTTGTTGCGTCTAAGTGGTGCGATGAGGATGAGTTTTGTTACTTGGTATGTCAGAATTCGTGGTCCAATGACTGGGGAGACTCTTGATTTTGTTACATCCCGCACTCGCACACTCATCTCTTTACTGAAGTATTAATTCCAGAGTTCGCTTAGCCCTGTTGTTCTTTCTAATGACCAATCTTACTATGAGTTATGTATCCTTTTAGCTACATTCTTCTTCTTATTCACTCTTCATCTCTATGATGAAGTTTCGTTTTCTATTGACACGAATGTTAAATAATGTTCCATCATCTATAACACCCGAGATCTATAACCTTCTATCTAAGACCCAATTATTATTTTTAGGATATTTTGTCAAACACTCCCTTATATAATTTTTTTTGTCAAACACTCCCTTATATAACCAATTTTTTTATCAAAAGCCTATTTCTTTGTTGCAATGAATTATGTTTAGCTTTTGACTTTCCTTTGAAATTGTTTGGTGCTCGCTTGCTTTATTTTTGTAATCGTACGTCTCTCAATGAGCTTACAAAAACTTACTACTCCCACCTGAATCAATATACAGTATCTCTAAAAGCAACTAAATCCATGCAAAAACACAACTATTGAGTTGTAGAGGCCGGGGTAGCTCATTACATGGCATCCTTTAACCTTTGAGCACAGCAGACTAGTTTCGAACATCAACCTTGTGGTTATTCAGTTGTTTCTGCGGAAAGGATTATTCCATTAGAACTCCTTAACTGCTTCAAAACGCGAGCAACACGTCTAGCAGGAAAGTGTAAGCATGATTTCCACCATTATTCATAAATCTCACGACCATATAGGACGACTTGACCATTAATAAAAGGTTCCCCTATCAAACCAAAAAAGAATTGACATATTATAAGTGAGTTGACATGGAAATGGAAATGGAAATGTATTGCCATTTAGCGTAACGATAAATGACACACGGAGTTACGTAATCGTTTTTTTTTCTTTAGTTCAAAAATGTTATTCTCGTGATTTGCATGATTACGAAACTAATTATCAACCTTGAGATTGCACAAGTCGGTACCATGTTGCTACAAGTTCATTAGCACCGGCACGAAACAATAATTCCATTTCCAACATGATTTCCACCATTATTCATAAGTCTCGCGACCATATAGGATTACTTGACCATTAATAAAAGGTTCTCATATCAAACCAGAAAAGAATTGACATATTATAAGTGAGTTGACATGAAAATGGAAATGGAAATGGAAATGTATTGCCATTTAGCGTAACGATAAATGACACGCGGAGTTACGTAATCGTTTTTTTTTTCTTTAGTTCAAAACTGTTATTCTCGTGATTTGCATGAGTACGAAACTAATTATCAACCTTGAGATTGCACAAGTCGGTACCATGTTGCGACAAGTTCATTAGCACCGGCACGAAACAATAATTCCATTTCCAACAACCAAAAAACACGTGCGTGAGAAAACAACAACAACAACAACAACAACAACAACAACAACAGGAGTAAAAAGAACCGATTGTGAGATGAAATGGTAATGCTGACAAGTAATTTGTTGGAGTAGTGTCCTCCGACAATAGTGCGTTGATTAATAAATCTCAATTATGGAATTGACAGGGATCAGTTTATAAGATAAATTTATCAGTTGATCAATGTAAATCAATAACGATTGGCCGTCTAGGGTTTGACGTTATTGTCGTCGTAAGACGGCGGAGATCGACTGGTCCCTATCGGTCATACCTATATAGGATAACGTGATGAACTCCTGTCAGCCAGTTAATGGTTAACTGGCAATGTGTTTAGTATCTGGCCGAAGAGTTTATTATATTATTAATTATATGATAATTAATAATAAATAAACCGACTGATAAAATAGAAATTTTTCAGTGTTAAAATTACTAAATTCGAGATTAGTAATTATAGGGTGTTGTCGTGATTTGTCAGTCGTGACAAATTTAGCTAGAATTAATTACAAGAGTTGTAATTATTAGCTAAAATATGATTAGAAATAATTATTATATCAATATATAATAGTTAATTGTAACTTAATTAGTTAAGTTATGAAATGACTAAATTAACCTTACTATACCTTAAAGGTTGGTTAATTTAAGTGGGGGCAAATTAGTAAATTTGATTCACTAATTTAACCCACCACTATATATAGTCTAACCATGATTAGACTATATACAACTAATCATTTTTTCACACAAAATACACACAAAAAGGAAAGAAAAGATCATCTTCTTTTCTTTCTCTTCTTGGCCGTGCACTTCACCATAGCCACCAAGCTTTTTGAGCTTTGCATGTAGCTTAAAAACACATCTAAACACAAAACTACTTCATCCTAATTGATCCTAATTGTTAGGGATTAGGACTAGTTTGATTTTGGGGTAAACCGAGTTATTACTAGCACATAATAACTCGGTTTTCTCGTGAATCCTTTGGTATGTACCGTGGGAGATTAGAAGAGCTCAAGAATTGAAGTTTGGAAGGAGGATCATCCTTGTTATGCAGCTCAAGACACTCCTTAGTAAAGGAGAGCACAACCTAGAGCCAAAACAAGGTATACGATCTTTAAACTCGGTTTTAGTTGGTTTTAGTAACATGCAAATCGATCCCCACCTAAGGTTTAACTTAATTGAGTTATTAAGTGTTGTTTAGAGTGTCTAAACCACCTTAGGTTCTAACAATTGGTATCAGAGCATTTGGTCTTATTGCATGTTAAAGCCGAGTTGGTTAATTAGGTGAATTATCGACTTAATTAATTCGATTGATAAAATGGTTTTGTCACTTTTGACATGCATGGCTTCTACTGGTCTTAATAGAGTTTAGGACGAAATTGTAGAAATTTTGGAAAATTTTAGCTATTTTTCCATGAATTTTCTGTTTAAATCACATAATTAGCTTAATTATCGAATTAAGAGTTAATTAGATAATTTGCATGTATAAAATTATGTGAAAATTAAGAGGACTAAAATTTCCAGTAATGAAGTTCACCATAGCATTGGTTCGAATTTTTTCAAAATTAAAAGTTAATTTTGGAGTTTTTGTCGTTATTAAGAGTTAATAATGATTAAGTTGGAAATTGTTTTCTTAATTAAATTAGAACAAGAAAATTTCTGGAATTTTGCTCATGCATGTGCTACTGGCCGAATGATTTGTTGGCTAAAGGATATGATTTTTCTAATAGAATTCATAATTGTTATGATTAACTAGAATGAATTAGTGAATTATGGCACTTTTCGAGCAAAAAGAGGGCTAAAACGAATCCATCAAACTAATTGAATCGACCTTAGTGGGACTAAAGGTTGATAAACTAAAAGTTTAGTTGTTGGTTTGGTTCCAAAAGTGTTTTGGTTGATTCATGATTTTAATTGTTAAAATCGCTTTCCATATTAGCCGTATTCTGAATTTTGTTAGTCGGTAAATGTGATTTGCCGAGGTCAAATATATAAGTGTTATACGTTTGACCAAAATCCGAGTATAGTATGGCCAAGATGTCTCGTAGGACCGGTACTGTACCGTAATGTAAGGATGGTATCGGTGGGTTTGTAATTAATTGCGATCTCGTATCGCCTAATTGTAATATTTATTTTTCTATTTTTAGAAAGTAAATGTATAATAGGCTTTTACATGTAATTCTATTTTGGAGCTATCACAAACCTTGGCGTCGAGTCCAAGATTGCATTTGTAGCCGGAGGCCTATTCGAAGACGAGAAGTCGTCGAAGACTAGTGAGGAACTAGTTTAGCTTTCGTAGGCGAGATAGGGCCATACTAGTACTCGTGATCGATTTATTAGTTTAATCGTACGTCGCATGCTTGGTTTATTGCATTTATCCGCCGACGTAGTGGATAGGATATAAACTAAAATTTGCGCACGCGTTTTAGTCGTTAGAAATTGTCGACGATTCGCTAAATATTTAGTTCACTTAATTAACGCGATAGACAATATAAGACGACTAGATCTCCTAAAACCAAAATAGAACGTAATATCGAGAGCTAGCTTTTCCAAATTTAACACCTATACAACCTTGTTCATTAGGAACCACACTCACCCTCTTGTGAGGTGGGACCTTTTTACCTTGGGGAGTAGGGTTGTAAGTGTTACAACGAGTTAGATTTGGTTGATCTCGACGAATTGGGCATAAGGGTTATGCAAATTCGAGGTTAAGGGACAAATATTCGAGAAATTTTGTCAACCGAGAGTTCTAAGGAGTTAGAATCAGCCAAGAGTTGGCTCACCCGAGTGTTATAAATTAGGGAAAAAGCTAAAGACGCCCTCTCGCGTGCCCGAAATTTATAAGTACGACGGATCTCGGAATCGGTTATATAATTAAGGGAGATCAATTATATAAACGAAATTCATGTTTTATGAATAAAATGTGAAGTAATCTTATGCGATAAAATCTAACCAAAATTTCATTTCCAAACTTGTAGAATCCTAAATCGCAATGGCAAATCCAAACGCGAACCCAGTTCTACCGAGTATCACGAAAGACTCATGGCTCCGTGCCTTCATGGAGAAGAACTCCTTGAAGGACGACGGGAGCAACTTCCCAGAATGGGAATTGAGTCTACGATTAGCCGCTAAAAGCGACGGAAAGGAGCGGTTCCTCGTTGAACCACCACCTGCGACGCCAGGGCCTAACGCAACGATGGCCGAGCGTCAAGCGTACGAGTTGTACGAGCAGGAATCAACCGCGATCAAAAATGTTTTGATCTATGCAATGGCGCCAAAGTTGCAGCGCAGGATGATTTATTCCTCCTCATACCAGATATTCGTTAAGTTAACGAATTTGTATTCGCAAAAGCCGCGAATATTGCAATACGATGCCGCCAGTCGTTTCTTTGAGGCACGATTAAGCAAGGGACAGCCGGTTGGTCCCCACGTGCTCAAAATGATCGAATACGTAGAGACGTTAGAGCGACTGGGATGCCCGATTTCTGATCAAATCGCGGTAGATCGTATACTCCACTCGCTACATGACGAGTTCAACAACTTCAGAGTGAACTTTAACATGAACGATTTGAGGAAAAACCTCAATGAAATTCATGCTCTGCTTGTCCAAGCAGAGAAAGACATGGGAGCAAGTGGGAGTACTAGCGGAAAACGAGATGTTTTAGCGCTTAATGTGAGGAAGGAAGGTGGCAAGTTCAAAAACCGAGGCAAAAAGGGGAAGAAACCCGTGCAAGGAAAGGGCAAAGGCAAAGGAAAAGCGCCGGTACACGCTAAGACCAAGCCACCCAAAAGCACGAACCCCGATCAAAGGTGCTTTCATTGTGACGGTGTAGGTCACTGGAAGCGCAATTGCCCCAAATACCTGGAGGAGAAGAAAGCTTCAGGTATCTACACTATAGACATAAACTTTGCTAGTTCCACGTCGTGGGTATTAGATACTGGATGTGGATCTCATCTCTGTAATCATTTGCAGGGGCTGCAGGAAATGCGAGCGCTAGCAAGGGGTGAAGTGGACCTACGCGTTGGAAATGGAGCAAGGATAGCTGCTATTTCTGTAGGAACATATGTTTTGTCGTTAGCGTCAGGGTTGGAGTTGAATTTGTATAATTGTTATTATGTACCAACCCTGAGCAAAAACATAATATCTGTATCTATGTTAGATGCGGAAGGTTTTCGTTTTGAAATTAAAAACAAATGTTGTTCCTTCTCGCACAATGATATGGTCTATGGCATAGCCCAATCAATCAACGGAATATATGTTTTAGATTTAACCACCGATGTCTATCAAGTAGAAAATAAAAAGCTCAAAACAGGTGATCCTGAGTTGTCCTATATCTGGCATTGTCGTTTAGGTCATATAAACGAAAAACGCATTAAAAGACTCGTATCCAGTGGAGTGCTCAAATCACTTGATTACGAATCATATGATAAATGTGAGTCTTGCCTGTTAGGTAAGATGACACGAAATCCTTTTTCCGGAAAAGGAATTCGAGCTAGTGAGCTATTGGAACTAATACATTCAGATGTGTGTGGTCCAATGAGCCTCACAGCCAGAGGTGGTTACAACTACTTCGTCACGTTCACAGATGACTTTAGTAGATATGGATACATCTACTTAATAAGGAACAAAGACGAAGTCCTTCAAAAATTCATAGAATTTCAGAGGGAAGTTGAAAACCAACTTGATAGGAAGATCAAAACCTTACGATCTGATCGTGGAGGTGAATACCTGAGTAACGAATTCCGTTATCACCTGAGAAATTGTGGTATAGTATCACAATTAACACCTCCTGGAACACCACAGTTGAATGGTGTTGCTGAAAGGAGAAATAGAACTCTATTAGATATGGTTCGGTCTATGATGAGTCAGGCCGAGCTTCCTGATTCATTTTGGGGTTTCGCTCTACAATCCGCCGTTTTCCTGCTGAACAGGAGTCCGACAAAATCAGCTTCAAAGACACCATATGAGATATGGAAAGGAAAAGTTCCTGACTTGTCTTTCATAAAGGTTTGGGGCTGTGAAGCTTATGTTAAGAACCGTTCTGACAATAAGCTAGCACCCAGATCTGAGAAATGCCTATTTGTAGGTTATCCTTTAGTAACGCGAGGATATTACTTCTACAATCGTCAGGAGAACAAAGTGTTTGTGTCTCGTGATGCTGTCTTTCTAGAAAAAGAGTATATTTCTAGAAGACAGAGTGGGAGAAATTTTGAACTTCGGGAAGTTCAAGAGCCACAAACAGAGGACGAAAATCAGGATGTTTTACGAGAAAACAGCCCTGAAACGTCTAATACAGTGGTTCCAGCCTCCGTTCCTAGAAGGTCAGGGAGAGTAAGTCACCCACCTGAGAGATACTTAGGTATTGTCGAAGATGATGATAAATACTTAATGTTACTTTTAGAAAGTGACGAGCCTGCAACCTACAATGCAGCCATAACAGGTCTAAATTCTGCAAAATGGCTGGAGGCGATGAAATCCGAAATGGATTCCATGTACGAGAACCAAGTATGGGACTTGGTAGATGTGCCAGTAGGAACAAAAGTTCTGAAATGCAAATGGATCTATAAGATCAAAATCGGCATGGATGGAAACAAGGATGTTTTCAAAGCTCGACTGGTGGCGAAAGGTTTCACGCAAATTCATGGTATTCACTATGATGAAACATTTGCACCAGTTGCGATGCTTAGATCCGTTCGGATAATCTTAGCGATTGCTGCGTTTCATGATTATGAAATATGGCAGATGGATGTCAAAACAGCCTTCCTGAACGGGTTTCTGGAAGAGGAAGTGTATATGACACAGCCAGAGGGTTTTGTCGATCCACGCAATCCTGAGAAGGTTTGCAAACTCAAAAGGTCCATTTATGGACTTAAGCAAGCATCCAGGAGCTGGAATCATCGGTTTGATCATGTAATCAAACAAAATGGTTTCACTCGTAGTGTTGAGGAACCATGTTTGTACATGAAGTTTAGTGGGAGCAAGGTAACGTTCCTAGTCCTGTATGTGGATGACATACTTCTCATCGGAAATGATATTTCGACCCTTAACTCAGTTAAAGGATGGTTAGGAAATCATTTTCAGATGAAGGACCTAGGAGAAGCGCAACGCATCTTAGGCATCCGAATCTATAGAGATAGATCAAAACGGATGTTGGCATTAAGTCAAGAAGCTTATATGGATAAGATTCTTGAAAGATTCAATATGGAGAAATCCAAGAGAGGATATCTGCCAATGGGTCACGGAATAGTTCTGAGTAAATCTCAATGTCCGTCTGAGCCCGCAGATATTGAACGCATGAGAAAGATCCCATATGCTTCCGCAGTTGGATCAGTCATGTATGCTATGATGTGTACGCGGCCTGATGTCTCATATGCCTTGAGCATGACGAGCAGGTATCAGGCTAATCCCGGTGAAAGTCACTGGATAGCTGTAAAGAATATCCTAAAGTATTTGAGAAGGACTAAGGACACATTCTTAGTGTTTGGAAGAGATACTGAGCTACGTGTAAAAGGTTACACAGATGCTAGTTTCCAAACTGATCGAGATGATATGAAATCTCAATCCGGCTATGTTTTTACTCTGAACGGTGGAGCGATCTGCTGGAAAAGTTCCAAGCAATCTGTCACAGCGGATTCTACAACGGAGGCAGAGTACATTGCGGCTTCAGAAGCTGCAAAAGAAGCGGTATGGATTAAGCAGTTTCTAGAAGGGCTGAAGGTTGTTCCGTCAGCAGCAGATCCTGTCACCATCTATTGCGACAACAGTGGAGCAATAGTTCAGGCTAAAGAGCCTAAGTCTAGTAACAGGTCTAGACATGTACTCAGGAAGTTTCATGTAATACGAGACTTTGTGGAACGAGGAGATATTTTGGTTTGTAAAATCGGGACAGATGATAATGTCGCCGATCCTTTGACTAAGCCGATGACACAGGCTAAGCACAACAGTCATGTAGCATCCATGGGATTGAGACACATGACTGATTGGCTGTAGATTATATGATATGTAATAGTTAGATCCTCGTATTAACTTTTTACATACATATATATATATATATATATATATATATATATATATATATATATATATATATATATATATATATATATATATATATATAAAGATTTTATCGTTTAAATTTATTCAGTTTTGTAAATTCTGAATAAATGTATATTCTGTTAAACTCCTATAGGTCGTAGAAACGATTTGAGCCCTATTAAGTGAACATGAATAGCAGAATAATTTAGTCCCTAGTCACAATGTGAGGTGACGACTCTAAGTGACTAGTGTGTAAGTCGATTAGAATGACTGGTTCAAAAGTCATAGGGTCATGGGATGACCGGTCGTTTACCCAAGCAGACTGTGAGACACTCTGTCGGACTTGACCACCTATAGATTCCTATTGCTGGGTCGCAGCTAGGAGCACTGTATTATTCCATTGAGTCGATTCTTTTGACCTGAAACTATTTATCAAAGTTTGTGCAGTAAATAGTGGCTTTGATTTATGTCCTAAGTCGTGCCGTAAAAGGAGGCTATAAGGACATATTTTGGGTCACTATAAAGTTGTATGGAACAATGAAAGTAGAGTGAAGGGATTGTCCGCCCACGTCAGGGTTAATATCTTTAGGCCACTCGAGGAGTAGCAACTGGAAATGCGTGGCCACGCTCGGAAGTAATCTAAGGTAGATTTTTCCGGTCAGACAGTTGCTCTCTCGATCGAGAAAACCACTTTACGATTCACATCGAGTACAAGAGCGACCTGGAAGACATCTTGCATTGAGTGGGAGATATAAAGGGCAAGAGAATCGATCACGCACATACTTGTCTCGGACAAGTGGGAGATTGTTGGAGTAGTGTCCTCCGACAATAGTGCGTTGATTAATAAATCTCAATTATGGAATTGACAGGGATCAGTTTATAAGATAAATTTATCAGTTGATCAATGTAAATCAATAACGATTGGCCGTCTAGGGTTTGACGTTATTGTCGTCGTAAGACGGCGGAGATCGACTGGTCCCTATCGGTCATACCTATATAGGATAACGTGATGAACTCCTGTCAGCCAGTTAATGGTTAACTGGCAATGTGTTTAGTATCTGGCCGAAGAGTTTATTATATTATTAATTATATGATAATTAATAATAAATAAACCGACTGATAAAATAGAAATTTTTCAGTGTTAAAATTACTAAATTCGAGATTAGTAATTATAGGGTGTTGTCGTGATTTGTCAGTCGTGACAAATTTAGCTAGAATTAATTACAAGAGTTGTAATTATTAGCTAAAATATGATTAGAAATAATTATTATATCAATATATAATAGTTAATTGTAACTTAATTAGTTAAGTTATGAAATGACTAAATTAACCTTACTATACCTTAAAGGTTGGTTAATTTAAGTGGGGGCAAATTAGTAAATTTGATTCACTAATTTAACCCACCACTATATATAGTCTAACCATGATTAGACTATATACAACTAATCATTTTTTCACACAAAATACACACAAAAAGGAAAGAAAAGATCATCTTCTTTTCTTTCTCTTCTTGGCCGTGCACTTCACCATAGCCACCAAGCTTTTTGAGCTTTGCATGTAGCTTAAAAACACATCTAAACACAAAACTACTTCATCCTAATTGATCCTAATTGTTAGGGATTAGGACTAGTTTGATTTTGGGGTAAACCGAGTTATTACTAGCACATAATAACTCGGTTTTCTCGTGAATCCTTTGGTATGTACCGTGGGAGATTAGAAGAGCTCAAGAATTGAAGTTTGGAAGGAGGATCATCCTTGTTATGCAGCTCAAGACACTCCTTAGTAAAGGAGAGCACAACCTAGAGCCAAAACAAGGTATACGATCTTTAAACTCGGTTTTAGTTGGTTTTAGTAACATGCAAATCGATCCCCACCTAAGGTTTAACTTAATTGAGTTATTAAGTGTTGTTTAGAGTGTCTAAACCACCTTAGGTTCTAACATAATTAAGGAAAGAGGACTCATAATATTGATCAAGCGGCCTAATTGATGAAAATAAAACCCTATGTTCAAAATTACAATCCCCACATAAACTGATGAACAAGATCAGAAAAAGATAATGATTTTTTTTTCTTACCGTGGGGTGAATCATGAATGAATGAAGCAGATCAATAAAAACAAGATAGAGTAATGGTCAAATAAAGACACGTGGCGACTGAAGCTTTTTTTCTTTTCTTGTTATTTTCATGACAACGTCGTCAACTTCACAATATTAAGTTTTAACACACCCTCATGTATTTTTGTGGAACGACGTCGCATAATATTAGTACCACGTTCTTAACTCTTTATATAAGCAAATAGTAGCAGCCATAATAATAAACTATTACAAACTTTCCATAATTTCAACTTGCATTGAAAAAATGTTTCGTATGGTTGGGAAGCTTGGAATGCAGGTCTCCTCAATGTTACGTTCCTCAACGTTACGTACAACAAGTGTATGATTTTCCCCTTGTTATCATGTAATTTTTTGCATGATTGTTCTTCAAAATTGTTACTACTAGATTTCTTTTATTCATTTTTTTATTTGATTTTCTCTCATTTCTTAGATTTTTCAAGGTTTTGCTTTAATGAATCACCAACTAAAAAAAGTAGCAAACTTGAGTAAATAATTAATAGAAATTTACACAATTTTCTCCACCATCTTCGCTCCGGCGGATATCACCATTCTGAATGGACCTATAGCTTGCCATTCTGAATGTTGATATCGCTTATACTACAAGACACGAGATGAAGTGTTAGTCGGAAGTTAAGTAGAATGCTTTTTTTTTGGTGGCTAGGGAGGAGGATTGGAAAATTACTAGGTTTACCTATCCTAGAGGAAAGGGTGTCCCTCGGTTTCTAAATTAACGACCTTTTTTTTTTTTTTTTTTGTAAAGAACCACCTTTTAGTTTATCGTTTTCTTTTTTTGTGTGTGGAAAAGACTAAATCGCCCCAAATCACTCTCGTACCATCTATAAGACTATAAGCACTGCGGTCTACCACACCACACGTTATATTACACCACTCCTCTACTTTTCTCTGTTCGTGTTACTCATAATATCAACGAGGAAAATGGTTTTGGCAAAAAGCCTTATGAGGCGGAGATTGTGAATATTGTTACATCCGACGTTTCGCATAACATTTGGTTAAGGAAGTGAATCCTCCTAATGTTTGCCTAGAAAGGATGGATTTATTCATTGACAAAGTCTCATATGAGATGGTCACACGATAACTTATTAGGAGACGAAATTAGTTGTTTAAAACGTGAACCATTTAACATTCATTGTGACCATTATATTGCTTTTAGTGATCTTGTTAGTTTGCAATTTAACTACATAAATTGTAATTTTAAAGGTTCACAAAATAAAAAATTAGGCATAATCTATAGAATAACTCATTTACTCATTTTGCATGAGGCATTCCAATCCTACATTAAATTAAAACAGTCACTAGAAGAAGTATAAATGTATAATGATTACTTAAAAGGTAAAAGAGCTCATTATTTATATAGAGAAAGATGGTTGAGACCGTCTCACACCATACTTTTATTCTTATTCATTACTCCCTCCGTTCGGCTTTAAACTTCTTACTTTCTATTTAGGGGCGTTCATCTTTGAACTTCATGCTTGGAATCTTTCCTTATTTGTACATATAAATACCAAAACACCATTACTTTTGTATTAAAAGTGCAAGTGAGACATACCCCTACGTGTAATTTTACACCAAGTGGACCCTAAAACTCATTCTTTATTCTACTTTTCTTAAAAACTGTGTTGCGACCCTACGCGTTTTATAGCCAAACGGAGGGAGTATATTATACATGGACATCAAGTTGACAAAAAAAAATAAAAATAAAGATTTGACCTTTGAAAAAAATAAAATGAAAAATATCAAAAAAAAAAGAAAAAAAGCGAAAGACATCGAAGAGAGAGAGAGATTAGTGGTCGCCATTTCTGAATCCGTGCTGGGTCAACCCCGACGCCTTCTCTCTTTCTCTCTCCTCGAAAAACCCTAGAAACCTCCCCCAATTCAATCAATTTAATCCCCAAATCTCATCTCCATTTCAATCAATTTAATTTCCCCAATTCTCAATCCAATTTATTCCAATTCGCAGCTCAATCAATCTTTAAACAACAATGTCGTCGGAGATCGAGGTGGTAGAAGAGCCGGCAGCTCCGGCGGTGTCCGACGATCGCCGGGGGGAGTTGTCGGCGCCGTCTTCTTCGTCGGCCGGAAATGAGGAGGAGAGTATGAGAGATGACGTGTACACGGCGGCGGCGTACGGTGATATGGAGAAGTTAGAGAGGTTGGTGGAGAGAGAAGGTTGTTCAGTGACGGAAACTGACGGCCTTGGTTACTACGCCTTGCAGTGGGCTGCTCTTAATAACCGCACTGCTGCTGCTCGTTACATTCTCGAGGTCTTACCTTCTTTTTTTTACTTGCTAAGAAAGCTTCTTTATCACGCTTTCTTATATTCTTATGACGACGATTCATGTTTGCCGAACCTATGTTGACTTGTTGTTTATATAATGTTAGTATGAATCATGTTGCAATGTAATTGATTGGGAATGGAATTTGAGCTTGACATTTTGATTTGATTGAATCTGTTGTATTTTATGATGGAGCTGAGTAATGCTGGTGAATAGTAGTTTCCTATGATGTCGGATCGTCTTAAGCTTGTATGTCGTTATTCTTGGATAAGAAATGGTGGAAGTCGTAGGACTGTGTGGATTTGAGGGCATGATTGTGAGCTGCTACCTTGGCAGTAACTTATAGGGCTTGCTCGAATGAGCAGAATCGTTACTTTGGTCCCCTCTTTTTTCCTTTCTTTTACACTCTACTATAATAATTGGCCCCATTCTACACAAGCCCTTGGGTGTGACAATCGTTGTATTCGTTCGTTATTGTAGGCCTTTGTTATGTCGTGTGTGGGGTTAGGTTATACTGTTGCTTGCTCTATGATCATCTGTATTTGGGCCCATAGTGGTGAAAACTTTGAGACGGACATTTGGCGAGTTTATTTGACGCCATCTATATAGAGAATCGATTTTCAAGGTGTTGGGCGCATTTTGGGTATAACTTGGTTGACTTCCCATATGATAGTTAAGATCTCGTCTTGTGTTGGAAGACGTTTGGCATTGACATGTTCGTGTGTTTCCATGTGTAAGGGGACGGGGAATAACTTCATATCTTGAGATGGTTGGGCGTTAACAGTGAGCCGAATGTAGATTATTGTGGAATTGATATCGCTATTGTTGGATTTTCTGTATGCTGTGCTGTGAACGTGTATATTCAGGGTAGTACTTGTTGACCTGAGCTGTGCATTTGTTAACTTTGTATATCAACTAGAGGCAACTTTTTTTTTTTAGATTTTTTTAGATTTTTTTAGCAACTTTTAGTGATGTACTGATGTCTGATGACCCATGGCAATTAACCTTTTCCTTCATTTTTCCCTTTTTAATGTTTAGCATGGTGGAGATGTACACGCAGCTGATCACACTGGGCAAACAGCTTTGCATTGGAGTGCTGTTCGGGGTGCAATCCAGGTTTCTGAGCTTCTTCTGCAAGAGGGTGCTCGGGTCAATGCCGCTGATATGTACGGCTATCAGGTTGGTCTTCATATCTGTTGTAAATTTTGAAAAATCTTGTCTATAGCATTAAAGTTCTAGGTTGTGAACCTAATGATTAAGCTAATGTAACATGGACAGTACTTGAGACTACCCAGTATACCCTGTTTTTATCGGGTGAAACTATTTTAGAATCCTTTCTGTTTTTTTCTTTCATAGTTCAATGCACAGTAGAGTGTTTGAAGCTCATGTAATAAGTTTGTAAGTAGCTCAGGAAGGAAATGGTGAGTTGTTCTCCCTGTCTCTTAAAAATAGGCCTTGTCTGATGTGTGTGGTCTTATCATGTCATGTTTGACCAACATTTTACTACCATTTTAAGTAATATTACCTATAACAAGGTAATCTTCTGAGTGTATTCGACTTCGTTAAGATATAGAAGGTTTTTACTGTAGTTGCTTCATGTGATTCTTAGGCTTTACCATATTCGCTTCCTGCCATTCCTATGCTACTTCTGCTTCTTTGACTTGACATTTTCTTTGTGGTGTTGAGGTTCCGTTGAAGTTTTCTATCTGCCCTCTTCTAGTTATTCTTGCTGCTTGCTGACCAGTAATCGAGAAATTGTAGTTTGTGGTGAACGCCATGGTGCTTTCAAGGGTATTTCAATGTACAAAAACTTGTTTTAGGTTTGTAAGATACAAAGTCGAGTTCTTAAGTCTACAAAAAACGACGTAACAAAAGGACTTTCACAAAACCTGAATAATATAGAAACTCACTACTTATCTTCAGAGTCACAATTTTATTCATGTCTATGGACCGTAGATGACCATAATATTATGGCCAGACAACTATTCAGTAGATCTACTAATTCAATTACCCTGGTTCCAAAGGCTTTGTGGCTCTTCTAAGTGTCCTGATCCTGATCCTCCCACGCATTTTTAAAAGTTCAATAATATCTGTTAAAGGTGGAGCGGTGGGTATGAGGTATTTATTTGACTCAATATCAGTCCAGTGGCAACTTAGTTTAAAATAGTGTTTGGCATACTGGGGCGACGAGGGCCAGTGGCGACTTGGCGAAGGCATGTGCCTCATGGAAGCGAAGCGGACTTTTTTTGCAAACAAATTTCTGTTTTATCAAATAAAAAAGTTTTTTTTTTTTTTTTTTTTTTTTTTTTTTTTTTTTGCAAAATATGTCCTCTTTTTAGGTGTTTAAAGAGGGGCATCATCTTAAGAAGTAAACGCTAGGGATTAAGGGGCAAAGAATAAGATAGAAGAGAAGAAATAGAAGAATAATATGGAAACTGCATAGTTATAGGCCTCGAGTACGCCTCATTGCTCCTCACTATCAATGCCTTACTGGGCCTTGGTGCGGCTCAAGGAATCTATGCACCTCCAGCTCACTGTGGTCTTTTCACTCTTGCCTGACACTCGTTATTTTAAATTAAGATGTGCAGGGCGATCCGCCAATCCCTTTTGTTTTTCAGTAATCATGATGCGTTGTAGCTTTATGCTGATGGTAATCTGAAAGTAGTGGTCCTGTTTGTTTAGGACAAAAGAGATATGCTAATAAAGATCACACTCCCTTCAATAAAAATATACATCACACTCAGTTCAGAATACTGGATCTCTTGAATGTGGCATTCACTATTAAGCAGTTAGCTGTATTGAACTATTGGTCTCTTGGGGTGACAAGGTCAATGCTAAAGTATGTGCATTCGTGCAGGCTTAGTGCTGGAGTTGTTATTTTTTGTTTTCGTTAGCAGAAGCACATATATCTATTTTTTTGGGGTTTAGATTTGTTCACATTTTCTCATTATGAGAAGCAGTATGATCCAGTTATCGTTGTTTCACGCCTCATGGCTGGAATTGTAATGACCTTTAACTAATTGCAGACAACGCATGTTGCTGCCCAATATGGCCAGACAGCTTTCCTCTATCACGTGGTCATGAAATGGAATGCTGATCCAGATGTTCCTGACAATGATGGGAGAAGCCCCTTGCACTGGTATGATTAGACGCATTGCATCTTTTAAAATGTGCTTGATGTAGTATGTACTTATGTTAATGCCCACCCACTCGCTGACATACACAAATGCTACACTATCACGTGCGCACTCACAATCTTGATTCTAACTTTCTAGTTTAACGTATTACATGCCGTGTTTGCTCTACTACCTTCTACATAGGATGAAGTTATAGCTGTTAATACCTGATTTCAGGCTTTGATAACAACTGAACTTGACATTGAACTACTTAAGCTTAAGTGTCATTACATTGGATTGGCTTTGTTCTTACCATTTGCTTGGTGATCCTATCTTGTATCTCTCTGTCTAGATTTGCTTCATGAGCACCTAGATTTAACCCGCACCCCAGTGCTTTGCTGATAAAATGTTTGAGCTCATACAAATATTTCGCCTGGAACTCTATGGTTGGAAGTTTCAATTTGTGTGCGTGAAAAGTACGTGTAACACATCTGTGAACTTAAAGGCAAAGTAATGGAGAAAGGTATCATCTGTATTTCTTCTTTGTAAAGTGGTAGATCGTAAGCCTTAAACCCAGTGGATGTGATCAGTTTCTTAAATAAATGGTGTGTTCAAGGTTCCTTCCTTAGCTGTTGTGCTTATTTGAAGATTTGTAAAACTGTAGGGCAGCATACAAAGGCTTTGCTGATTGTATCCGTCTTCTTTTATTTTTGGATGCATATCGAGGACGTCAAGATAAAGAAGGTAATGATCACGATTCCATTGTAATTTGGGAAACCTGTAGTTTACTATTAAGCTTTCTGGAGAATTTCTTGTCCTTTACTCCTGTATCTTGCTCTTTATTATCAATACAGTTTTTTTCTTATCTAAAAAAAGATAAAGAAGATAATGATGGTGAATTGAATTGGTCATGTATATACTGCTTTATCAAATTTTCTAGAATCTGGGACAAGTGTTTAATTATCTTGAGTTATGTTAGGTTGTACACCCCTCCATTGGGCTGCCATTCGGGGGAACTTGGAGGCCTGTACTGTTTTGGTACAGGCTGGAAAGAAAGAAGACTTGATTGTGACGGATAACACTGGCCTTACTCCTGCACAATTGGCGGCGGATAAGAACCATAGACAAGTTGCTTTTTTCCTTGTAGGTGTTCCATATTTTGATTTGTCTGTATGTTGTTTATAAATTTTGCAACTTCTCTGTGAAACTTATTTGTACATAGGCTGTAGCCTTTGAGGCACTGGGGTGATGTTGATGTGATGCTGTTTCATATATATGTAGGATACCATACTAAATTAATCTCCCTTGTACATTTGATCATGCAGGGAAACGCTCGAAGGTTACTTGACAAGCGCTGGGATGCAAATAGCCGACTTGGAAAGCTTTCAAAATTGGGGCTTGCTCCTGTGCTGTGGTTTATGATTTTACTGCTACTTGTGCTATACACACATTCAGTCATCTTGGGTATTTATCCTCATCTTAGCAGAGATATAATATTGTCTCTGATATGGGCATTGACATTTGTGTATTCTCAATGTCATCTATAGGTCCAGAACTTCCGGTGCTGTCAGTGGGCTTTGGGCTTTTTGCATGGTTAGGCGTTTTCTTAGCTTCTGGAGGACTTGTTATGTTCTACAGGTGCAGCAGGTAAATGATAGAGCCCTTCCACTGATCTTGAAGAATATATAGGAGACTTGTGTGTATTTTTGTTTGGACTTTCTTGATTTGCTGTGTTCATTCTTCTTTTTTTTTTTTTTTCAGAAAAGATCCGGGTTTTATAAGGATGAATGTTCACGATGCTCAAAATATGAAGGATGATGTAAGATCAGTGATTGCACTTTCCCTTTTAGAAATGCATTTCAGGTTGCTCATTTGTTATTTCTATAGTAAGTTGACAGAATATTGTCCCCTTCCTGCAGGAACCTCTTTTGAAGATTGAGATTGACAATCCTGCTCTGCTGGCTGGAAACTGGTCTCAACTCTGTATTACATGCAAGGTATATATTATTCTTGTGTGTCTTTTTTTTTTTTTCCCTTTTATTTTTAAGAAAAAGAAAAATAAATTGTATGAAAGCAAAAAAGCAACTTCAGAGGTCAAAGGGCTCCTTGGATGCAAAAATTACAAAAAGTCTGTGTTTTGAATCCCAGTTATCAATGTATCATCACTGATCTTGTTTCTTTTACTTCTGTGTCCTTAGATTGTGAGACCTCTTCGTGCAAAGCATTGTTCCACATGTGATCGTTGTGTCGAGCAATTTGATCACCACTGCCCTTGGGTTTCAAATTGTATAGGCAAGGTAAAGTAGCTTCTCTTTCCCATTTTCATGATGTTGGTCATGCGTAACTAAGTAACGTCAATGAAAAGGCCCTAATGGAAAGGCTGGTTAGCTAATCCATTACCATGAGAGGGACCAAGAGAATCAGGTTCCAGTAAAAGAAAGAAAAAGGAGAGAAAGGGCTTCCTGTAGCCCACCTTATATTGGCTTTAACGAGTTCTTTAGTCTACTGATATGAAACCTGATCATATGGCAGAGTTGCTTATGAAATGGAAAACTCATTGTTTAGAGGAGTTCCCGGCATTGCTTGCCACTTGGAATATTCTAGATGTTTGCGTTAGTTTATCTGTTTTCTTGTGAATTGTGATGAAACATTTATGGTTATTTTTTCTATTGTTTTTTTCTAATACTTTTGTTACACCTATTTTAGCTGTTTGTAAGTTGTACTGATAATCTGCTTTCTTGATACAGAGGAACAAATGGGACTTTTTCATGTTTCTTGTGCTGGAAGTTGCTGCTATGCTAATTACTGGTTTAGTTACTCTGACAAGTATGTTGCTGTTGCTCTTTAGTATCCATGCTTTAACTTCTTCTCCTACTTTTGAGGCTGGGGGATGGGGTGGGGTTATTGGCATAATTATTTACTCTGGTTGTTGGCTAATGATCTAATTGATTACTATGCGATTCAGGAGTTCTCACTGATCCAATGGCCCCATCTTCTTTTGGAGCATGGCTAAACCATGCTGGTACTCATCATGCTGGTGCAATAGCATTTTTGGTTGCTATCTTTTTTATCTTTTTCGGAGTGGCAGTTTTAACGGTTGTCCAAGCTTCCCAGGTATGGTTTCGTTTATTTCTGCCACACAGAACACCTGTTGGCCCCCCTTAAATGAATTTGGCAATAACTGCTTGACTGATGGCTGTGCTGTTAATGGATACTATGTCTCAAAGGAGTTAGGAGTCCCTATTTTCATTTTTTAGCATTATGCAGATAATCTTTTTGGGGGGAGGGATCGTAGGTCACTATCGGTTGATAAGCTGATTCTACTATCGGGTGCTTGGTGTATATTTAAGGCCAGGCCCTCTGAATTGTGTCTGGTTGTTGATTTCTGACCATGTAGTCGAGTTCTCGATTGGGCACTCGGACTTTTTGTTAAGATAGGTTATCCATCTCTAGAAGGGCACCTTCACATACACGGGATGATATTCGGACCAAGGTCTTAACAAGGCTGGAATGATGCATGTCATTGTGTTGCCCTATGCTATTATGTTTGATACGCTTATTCAATAGTTTTGATGTCTGGACATTGCTCTATTGCGTGTGTTTACTTGATCATGCACCTATTCACGACTAGTGGGGGTGATTCTCTATTGGGTAGCCTGTATTCAGATATTGTTGCAGTGGGTTTATGCATGATATATATCTTTCACCTTGCAGATATCTCGCAATATTACTACAAATGAGATGGCAAATGCTATGCGTTACAGCTATTTGAAAGGTCCTGGTGGTCGGTTTAGAAACCCTTTTGACCATGGGGCTCGCAAGAACTGTTCAGATTTTTTGATTAGCGGTTACAATGAAGATGTGGAGTGTATTGAAGAATCAGTAAATGACGAAGGGATAGGCATGGTGCCTATTGGAAACAACTGCAGCACGCAAAATGGTTTAGTTCATTCTCATCAGACTAATGGCAATGGTCATCATATCAGTGTAGATGTCGATACCCAAAACGCCAAAGCTGGGCATGCGAATGCATGTTGTAACCATCAACATAATCACGGAAGAACAAATGGTGCTCCTTTAGGCCTGGGTTTGGGTCTAGGAAGAAGCAGTGCACGATCTGTTACTGCTTTGTAATACTTAGTTAAAATGATATACTTTGTGTACATTATTGTAAACACACGTCATTGACGTATCTTGTAAGCTGTAAATTGTTCTTCTTTGGTAAGAAATGTCACTGTCGTCCACTTTTTCCTCCTCTTTTCTCAAGTTTTACACCTTCGTTAAATGAACTTTTTTCCCGTGTTGGTGGTATTTGAGCAGTATCAAAGCTTCGGGTGATAAAATTGCAGATGTTGAAAACTTCTCGACTACGGAAGGTAATCTAAACTGAGCTTGATTAGTTTTTAAGTTGAATCATAGCAAACCTGAGACTCTGCAATATATATTGTCAAATTAGACACAAATGATAAACATCCAAATATATATCGTCAAATTGGTTGGATTTCCGTTGATCGTTGGTTTTTTCAGGTTTAATAGGGGAGCCTTTTGTTGATGGCAAAGCCATCCCATATGATCCCGAGGCTTACGAAAAATGGTTTAAATCTTGCAAACGCGAACTTGCTGCTCGGAGTCAGGAGCAATGGAAAGACAACAAGGTAACACCGGCGATCTTTTGATCAAGGATGACGATGTGCCAAACTAGACTACTTGTGAAATAATGTACATGTAACTTAAGACTTGACAATTACGCTTTTGCAATAATTGCTCTGTTATGGACTTGTGGGCTAGCAGCTTAACATTGCGTATGATGGTCAGATTGGTCATTCAGATTAACTTGAGTTTTACTAGTGTTGGTGGTAGATGGACAATATCAAAGCTTGGGTTTGGTTGGTAAAAAGTGGGGAAATCAGTGTTCTTGAATGATAGAATTACAGGTCGTTTAATCCAAGTAGCCAAATAATGACGGTTTTGCTTCGGAAGGAGTTGCTATAAAGTTACGCTACCGATTGATTCTTTTAGTGAAGCACTTGAAAACGAACCAATATCAATGACAATACAAAGGAAGGGGTCAAAGGACCTACAACTCTACAAGGATGTATAATAATCTCAAAAGAGTAATTATTTTCGCAATTCTGATGATTGTTTTGGTACGTCTTAAGTTCATAATATTTAAACTAGTATGAACATTTTGCAACAACTGAGTTTGGGGGGTGACTGTTAATATTAAAGGACTACCATTACATGTCTCATAACCCTTAAGTCAAAACCTGAAACTTTGTTTACCTGAATCAACACTTAACATAAATAAATGACACTCATTCGACCTAATTAGAAATGTCCGAGTTTCAAGCCCTAGAATGAAATAATATTAAGATATCATCAGAAATTACCTTCAAACTCGAACAATCTCAATAAATCGAAACTTAAACAAAGTGAATTATTAGAAATTAACTCAAACCTTTCACGATCTCACTCGACTCAAACTCCGAACCAAACGTATCATAGACGACAACAAGTAGTCCCAATTGTGTTCGCAACTCGCAAGACCGGAACCCCAACGACCAAAACCCCGTTCACTCCCATTTTTCCCGCTTTTTTTTTTTTTATTTTATTTTATTTTACATTAAAAAATAATTCCACAAAACATCCTGCCGTACAAGCACCGGGACCCACCACTGTCCCCACTACTCCTCCCTTATCCAAAAGGTCACAACCGAACCTCCTCAATTTGCCACGTGTCCCAAATCGGCAGCTTCGGTTCTAGGCTCGGATTCACCAGCTTTTAACTCAACTCAACTCTTCTCCTCCATTTTTCTTCTTTCGTGTCATCATCATCTCATAATCATCATCTGAGTGTTTCATCTAATTCTCTCTCTCTCCTAAAACTTCCTCCTCACGACTCTCTTAAAACCCAACACTTCATCCCCAACACAGTAAGATTTTTGCCTTTTATTTTTTATTTTTAACTGTAAATATTATTGTGATTGCGGGTAATTTATTTCTTAATTCATCTTAAGTTGTTGAATTTTATGATTGTTGACGATAATCCCTGTTCCATTCAGTTGAAAATGATGGAAAATTTTGAAGAAAGATTACATCTTTTTTATGATTAATTTCTGGGTTTGTGTTTATTTTGATCATCGGGTATTATAATATTCTTATATACTGGTAATAAGTTGCCCTCTTTTTAATGAGTGATTATAGTTGTTGATTTTGTTATTCAGCAAGTTCATGAACTGAAGGAAATTGATTAGGCGTATTAAAGAAGTCACCTTTTTACTGTGTGTTATGACTTATGACATGAAGGTTTGTAAATTGTGATGGAACTGTGTTAGGGTAAAAAAGAAGTCATCTTTTTTACTTCAAAATGAGAATTGTTGATTGAGATGGTTAAAAGAGAGGTCAAATTCGTATTTGTAATTGGGGTTTATTTTTGGCTGATGATTGAAATGGTGTGGAAATGTGATTGTTTGTTGCATGTACTAGCATATATTATAAGGTGGTTTTATTTTGTACTTTTGATGCATGTGTTTGTGATATTGGAAGTTAGGGTGATGATAATGTGATCTCTCTACTTGGTTAGTTGAGTCATTAAGCTTAAACGCGTGTCGTTTAGCGAATTAGGGACGTTGGTATTGTAAAAACCTTTATTGTAAAAACCTTGTAGTAAAGGTTGAAACTTTGGTCATCCCTGATTCTTTGAGAGAGGTTGAGACAATAGCTTTAAATTGTATGGTTTTTGGTTAACTGTATTAAGTGTTTCGAATTGCTATGTCGTTTTTTCTTTTCAAATAATTAAGATTGTTCTATGTGATTCCTGACCTGCTTGTTGTTATACTTAATATTAGCAAGTAGAAGTTTTGAATACAGGTTCTGCTTTGTGAAATGGAAATCTTGCGTTGTGTTATTTGTCGGTTTAGAACTTATATGTGTGATAGGCTGAGCATGTGATGGGTGGTTGATGAGCAATGTGGCCTAGAAGATTGTGTCGTAGTGTGAGAAATGTCTGAACTTTGGTTGGTTTAAGCTTTGTGACAAGGTGAAAGAAGAGCTCAAGATAGTGTTGATATGAGTCCTGAATGTTCTTCCAAAGACTGGTTGGTTGTTTTTGAAGAATCTTAAGTTTGGGCTGCTGGAATGGGTGGTGTTTGTTCGAGGAAGAGGGGAAACCAGGTCAATGAAGATGGTGTGCGCATAGGCGTCAACAGAAGATACTGCAAAAATGGGAGCTCAAAATGGTTATTGGGAACTCCCTATTTTAGGACGGCCTCTGGTCTTCAGCCAGATGCAGGGAGTTGCCCGTCCCTCATGCAACTATGCATTCATAAAATTCGTCAGGCAGGGAGTTTTTTTTTTTTTTAATCCTGCTCTTACTTTCTGTTTTCTGGTGTAGTCATCCCGTTCACTTAATTGGTGCTTCTTTTGGAAATGTAATAGGATGTCGATAAATATAACTCTTTCTCCATGCTCCCGAGGGATATAAGTCAACAAATATTTGATGATTTAGTTTGCTCGCACTCCCTCACTGATAGTTCTCTGGAAGCTTTCCGTGACTGTGCTCTCCAGGTGATTTCGTAAAAGAAGTTTGATACACTGATATGTAACCATGAGTCTGAGTTAACTGGCTTTCTGAATTCTGTGGTATTTACCAGGATATCTGTCTGGGTGATTATCCTGGGGTTGACGATAGTTGGGTTGATGTCATCTCTTCTCAAGGATCTTCTTTGCTTTCTGTTGATCTTTCCGGTTCTGACGTGACGGATTCTGGGCTGGCTCTCCTGAAATGTTGCTCTAGTCTCCAAGCCTTGACATTTAACTACTGTGACCATATATTGGACCGTGGCCTTCGACATATAGCTGGTATTTTTGATTACCTAGTTCCTTGAAGAACTTTTTGAACCTCTATATTCAAGTTGTATGTACTTCGTTAGAATGAACAAGGAGATCCATCATTTGCTCCTCAGACATAACTGCCATTATTTGTGGTTTGCTTTTGATAAATTTCTCACTTCTTTTGTTCTATGAGTTCTGGCTGCCTCTGAAAATGGTTGTACAATGTGCACCGTACCCCTATAAGGTTGCACAGGAGTGGGGTATTTGGGTATTTAATGTAGCAGAAAGGCAGAAATTGGGAAATGCGGGTTGAGTGAGACGTGTTTATGAAATTCATGCTCTAAGTTTTGTAGCAATGATGCCGGTCTGGGGAAGTATGATGTCTGTTAAAGACAAGATTTTATCCTAGTATCAAATTAAGTGCACACCTGCTGATGTGCTGAATATGTGATTAATAATCTTTGTGACAATGAAGGGGTGATATCGAGTATTGCATGTACAATATATAGAATTAGAAATTCTCCCATAAAGAACATGTCATATTGGTTAGGAAAATATGTTGCTAGAGAAAATAAATGATACCCAATGAACTTTGTTTACTTCCTAGTCTATTGGTTGATCCAAGGTCAAGGATATAATCATTTTACATTTTTAGTTTATCTGTTGAGGAAAAGAAGGTAGTTACTTGTGTTGGACCTGATGAAGTATTGTTCCTCAGGGCTCTCGGACCTCTCTTCTTTAAGTTTCCGAAGAAGTTATGCCATAACTGCTGAAGGAATGCGTGCTCTCTCTGGCTTAGTCAACTTGAAGGAATTGGATCTCGAGAGATGTTCTGGGATCCATGGTGGTTTTGTTCATCTGAGAGGTAATTGTTTAGCATACTATTGGTTTTGCTGTGTGCATTTTATTCGAGGATCCGGGTTAGGCGTCTTTTAAGCTGTGTGCATTTTGTTCTGATGTTTCACAATGGATATGAGTTCTCAAGTATTCAATTTGTAGGTCTCAAGAAACTGAAGACTCTCAATATTCGGTATTGTAAATGCATTACGGACTCGGATTTGAAGGCATTTTCAGGTAACTGTGTTTTCTGTCCCTCTCATTTCCTGTTGCTTGTAAGATCAGCTGCTCATTCGTTGAATTACATTTTAGGCATTTGTACATGAGTGTAAGCGTTGAATGTAAAATGTTTGTAAATTTTCTGGAATAAGTGCAGTTTTGCATCAACACTCATGTCATTGTGTGGCACTTGACCTTGAGTTATTGAAACATAGCCATCAACCTAAGAAAACGTTTTTGCAGGAGTTTGTCACTGTATTAATGCCGATGGGGAATTCTTATGTAAAACTGATGTTTTCTTCTTAATCTTTGGTATTGCAGAGCTGACAAGCCTGAGGGAGCTGCAAGTTTCGTGCAGCAGCATTACTGATGCTGGAGTTGCGTATTTAAACGGTATAGTTTCTTGCAATTCAAAATCCGCTGAACTGTACTACTTTTTTTTTTTTTTTTTTTTTTGGTGAACATTGGCAAATGTTTGTAGATATGTCCTGATAGTACTGTTTCTTTTGGCTTTCATGTAATAGCGTCATTAAAGAAAGAAGGTGACATATTTGTTTCAGGGACAAGCCAGGTGTCAGGTTTCACCTTTTTGTAGCGTAGTCCGTCCTTCAGAGAGATACATTTTTGGGGCTTTATGGATAAACTCAATAACTTATCCTGTGATGCAGTTGTTTTCTAGAATTCTAAGAGTCGTCCATGCAGTGCTACTATGATAGTAGCCTGTTCAGACTTCATAGGTTCATGCTGCTTTATAAACTTTCTGTGCCTCATCTTACGTACTTGATTTGTTGTTGAACTTGCAAATCCTGCCATGCATTGTTGTGCAAGTACTCTTCTTCAGCTGATACTTAGCAACTATGACTATATTGACAGGATTGCATAATCTTATTTTGCTCAATCTGGAAGGCTGCCAGCTCGCTGCTGCTTGTTTGGATTCAGTATCAGGTTACTTCTTAATGTTCTTTCTTGCTTAAGAGAGCTAGCTAGAGATCCATGGGCATACAAAGGAAGTCTTCCTTTTTATTTTGTTACTTGTAAAATATGTCTTTCTGAGATGCCCTCGTGAATAAGATTCTGGAGTTGCAAAGCTCTTGTTTAGTCTGGATAGGAGTGAGAATTCGACGTAAAAATTTGATTTTCATATTATGCCTTCAATAATAATGGCTTATGTTGAGGTAGGATTTGACATTACACCATTTGACTGGTGTTTCTAATTTATACAAATGCCTCTTCTATAGTATCACCATATGAGCTTGATCATTTTCATATATGATCAGCTTTTAGAAGCCATGGATCGCAATTCTTGTATGGCATCTGAATGGTCTGTCACATTGTCACATTGACTTCTGGACAGTGATGAAATGGAGAGGGAAATTTCTGGCATATTAGCTTAGCTGTCGGTTTCACCCAAATATAGTCACAGTGTTAACTGTCACAAACAATGATGAAATGGCAAGGGGAATTTATGTAGCTTAGCTATTGATGATTCACCCAAATTATGTTACAAAAACTGTTACCATAGTTATACAGATTATGATTAACCGTATATTTTGCCTGTTTTATGTTGTGTAGCTCTTGTGGCTCTGTCATACCTGAACCTTAGCAGATGTGGCCTAACTGATCATGGGTGTGATAAGCTTGCAAGTAAGTGTCTTTCTGTATTCTATGAGTCACAATTGGCCTTATTTTTTCATTTTGTCTTCTAAACTTAACTCCGTGTTGCCATCTCACAGAGCTTAAACATTTGAAGGTGCTGAATCTAGCATTCAACAACATAACAGATGCATGTTTGGCGCATCTCAAAGGTTCTATTGCTTCTCACTTTGAGCTTCATCCGTTTGTCTCCATTTACTATTGTATTGTACATTCTGTTAGATAACCAATCAGCCAATTTAGCATCTCTGTGCTTACTCGCATCACTTGCATCTTCTATTAATGAATTCCAGAACCTATAATAATATGCACCTGCAACTTGTTGTAGTACTATTAGATTAGTTTAAACTTTTTGACATGGTGATTGAAACTTAAAATGGTGATGCTTAGTCTTTCTCTTTGTGTGTTATTCAGGTTTAACAAATTTGGAGACACTGAACCTAGATTCTTGTGGGATTGGTGATGATGGACTTGCTAACCTGTCAGGTTTTTGATTCTTCCTTCCTTTCCATTCTTTCTTGCCGTCCTTGAGCTAAAAAGTGCCTTTCTGTCTTTTACTATTTATGAACATGTCAAACAAGTCTCTCCTTTGATTTATCTAAAACTGCATACATATCTTATCTTGCATTACAATCATGCATACATGCACCATTTGATCTCTCATCTTCATGTGATTGTTCTTTGGGCTAATTTCCCTGATGAGAGTGCATGTGACATTGTGAATGACAATGTTGTTGCATCTTTGTTTATGCTCTGACAAAGTGTATGACAATGTCTTTACATCCTTGGCATAGGACTGATTAACTTGAAAAGTTTGGAGTTATCAGATACTGAAGTTGGAAGCACCGGTCTTAGACACCTATCTGGTATGGGATCGCTCTCTTGTCATGCCAACCTCGTTTTTTCAATGTGTTTTATGACTTTTCTTAGTGTCAGATGAGTGTTAATCTTCTTTTTTTTTTCAACAAATTTTCTGGATGGTCTCTAAAACATATCTTGGATAGAGTGTGTAGCTTCATTCATAAGATTTATATCCGAAGGTGTAATGCTCATCCTCAGAATCTCATTTCTTGTTTACTGTGAAATAGAATGTTGCATGCAAAGTTTGTGTTGACCTTATTTTAGAGCTGTGTATGTGTATATCAGATCAACTTCCTTTCCTACATTTTCTGAATTTGGCTTCATTTACCAGGATTGGTGAACCTTGAGAGCATAAATTTATCATTTACCATGGTCACTGATGCTGGCTTAAAGAAGCTATCTGGTTTAACATCTTTGAAGTCCCTTAATCTTGATGCTCGTCAAATTACTGATGTCGGCCTAGCTGCTTTGACAAGTAAGCATGGTTCTTCCCTTCTGTATTGTGGTTCCAGACAGAATTTTCGATTTATGGGCCTTTATTCGCCTTCCTTGTTTCTTCTTAATTTTTGAATGAATGTATGCTTCACAAAATGGTATATATTATCGCTGTTTCAAAGTCTTTTTATGATGTGTGGCAGGTCTTACTGGGTTGGCTCATTTAGATCTTTTTGGGGCGCGAATATCAGACTCAGGAACTCAATTCCTGCGATGTAAGTCCACATACTATTTCTTGCTGCTTTTGCTTGCTAATATTTGGTGGTGGGATGAAAATATATTGCAAGTGATGTATCGCATGCTGCTGTGTTTAGGTCTGTCACGTCTATGTGTCAACCAACTGGTATAGTTATACTTCTCTTTGCTGGTTGATATATTGGTGATATTGGTTTTAGAGTGTTACTCCTCTATCTTTTCTTCTTTTCTTTTGGTTATGCTGATTGCTGGCTGGAACCATAGCAGTATTTTCGGTGTCTGACTTTTATTTTTCTTTTTACGGTTTGAGCTTGACCAGGAAACCTTATCTGCTTCAAATATCCTTAAACTAGTGAAGGTGGGGGGGTAGTCGTGGCTGACAAGTTGATGACTAGAGTAGGCTACCCGATATTAGGATATAACCACATAGGTGATGATAAGGTCTGATTGTTACGTAAGTCAGACTAATAGAAGCCTTTAATTAGTTTGTGTGTTGTTTTCTTATACTGTTTGCGGCCAGGATGAAGATGTCATCGTACTTTTTTTTTGTCTGAAAGGAAGTTGCTTCCATTGGTCATATTGTACGCAGTTATGTGCAGCTTTCAGGTGCTTATATACATTTGTTTTGCACTGCTGGTGCAGGTTTCAAGAACCTTCAGTCACTGGAAATATGCGGTGGAGGTTTAACAGATGCTGGTGTCAAGAACATAAAAGATTTATCATCTTTGACGCTTCTTAATCTGTCTCAAAACTGCAACCTTACGGACAAGACTCTGGAACTGCTTTCTGGTATGTCTTAAATGTGCTGAGTTAGAGTTTCCGTTTGTCTTCCTCAATCTTGATGTGTTCGAGATTTATCATTACTTAACCTTGCATCTCACTTGAATTCGTTTGTGATATATCCGTATACCTAAAGAATGGCATTCTTAGTTTCCATCTTAATGTACATAAGATTATAAATGCCTTGTGCTACATGAGAGCAGTTGCAGCTTTTCTTCTCTGTTGTGGTAGATAGTTTTCCTCTTGAACTTTTTTGTGTTAGCAATAAATCACCTTGCTCAGCTGCTCATGGGTCTGATTCCAATATACTTGTGGCATTAAGTGATGCAGTAATGTTTTTCCTGTCTATGTATAGGGTTGACGGCGTTAGTGTCTTTGAATGTCTCGAATTCTCGTGTAACAAATGATGGGTTGCGTCACTTGAAGTCTCTAAAGAACCTTCGTTCATTGACATTGGAGTCGTGCAAGGTGACTGCAGCAGAGATTAAGAAGCTTCAGTCCTCGGCTCTCTCAAATCTTGTCAGCTTTCGCCCTGAATGAGGTGGCTGCAATTGTAATTACTCCTTGTAAATAGTTAATTTGTGGCTTGTGCTGGCGCTGTAAATAGATCAACAAACACAGTAATAAACTTGTCCCGAAATTGTAAGAAACGAAGAAAGCAAGTTTGCAATATTAAGCTGTAAATATCTTGTACATTTGATCCTTGTATTGTGAACCTCGGCATTCTGGGTGGCTCTTTTTTCTCTCGTTTATTGTCGAGGGGTCGATATTGGAGATTCGTTTTTCTTATTGGTGTCGCGCTGTTTGGTTCATCGATGCCCAATTGGCCATTTTCACCCAATAACTTGTAAGTTTTGAGAGAATACACAGTGGCTTATTCATTGAAAAGACGACAACTATACATACTTACAGTCCTCAATGTTAGGATGCACATTGCACAAAAAAAAAAAAAAAAAAAAAAATAGTGATAATGAACGAAAGCAAGTTGAACTGCCATAATATTATTACAAAGAACAACGTCCCAAGGAAAACAAAAGTAGCGTAAACATAACTACACTTCAACGGTGCAACCACATGACCATTACATTCCCGGTGATAGGGTGGCATTAGCGAGTTCTATTGACTTCTCGCAATTGTAAAATAGTAACGATAATAAATAGGCGTCACCCTCGTCGAATTTGGGATTTCCTCCACAAACACATTTAACTCCTTCGGGGTGAAAGATATCATTGTCATATTTCGGCTTCGGAGGAGAAATTTCACCTACAATCTAATATATATATGTAATCCTGAACCCGCTCAATTCCCACGCTGACACGTGACATATAATAATATTATTATATTGTAAATAAAGTTTATCCAAAATAGGATATGGTAAGTATTACTATATGGTGATATTATTCTAATAAAATAACATTATTACTTAATTTATGGAAAATAGTTATGTAATATAGTAATTAGTTGATTTATGGCAATTTGATCATATATCCCACGGGTGTTTCAAAATGGGATTTTAGCTTTTGAAATGTGACTTTTCCTCTAATTACATTACAAATATCTCACTGGTGTTCGAAATGTGGTTTTAGGTTTTGAAAGGTGATTTTCCATGTAGTTACATTACGAATATCCTACGGGTGTTCGAAATGAGATTTTAGATTTTGAAAGGTAACTTTTCATCTTATTACATTACAAATATCTTACGGGTGTTCGAAACATGATTTTATTTTTAAAGATGACTTTCTATCTAATTACATTACAAAATATCCCACGGGTGTTCGAAACATGACTTTAGGTTTTTAATGGCGACTTTCATCTAATTGCATTACAAATATCCCACAGGTGTTTGAAATGAGATTTAAAGTTTTAGATAAAAATTTTGTTTATACAATTTTAACATTTAAACATAAATAGCCCTGGCGTTTCACGGGCCATCAAACTAGTATATATAGAGAGGAAACCCGCATTAGAAAAACGCACGGGGCTTATTTATTAGTTACTGGTTGCATATAAGCTTAGTATGACAAACTAAACAAGAGCTAATTAAGAGATCAGACGTACCGTAAGAAAAGGGTTGAGGCTCCAAGATTTCACACCGAGTGACACTTGGAGGGGAACATACATATCTTTTCCACGTAGAAAATCTTTGCATCTAAATTATTATTATCGGATTTCCTCCGTGCAAAAAAGTTGGCATGAACTCCAAGAGTAAGACAATCGTCGACGTAAACCGGAACACTCATAACCGGACTTACATACTCGTATTCTTCACCCTAATATGGCACCAAATGTTTACGGATTAGTTAGACCGTGAAATAACGAGTTAAGACAATACACCGGATACAATACGGAGTAGTAAAATTGACAATATAGTTAAGGATGAGGATGATGAAATTAACCTTGTTATTTGCATTGTAATATGCCAAACCCAACATGGCAGTTCTATAAGTTTGCGCCTGAGGCATCTTCGGAGGCCAATCTTCCCTGTGAAAAATAGACAATCATATAAATTTTATACAGTTAACTATAGATAGTAAAGAAAAAGAACAACGAAACCGAAAACTCAAGCTAAGAATGGACCAATATCTTGCAATATACGTTTAATATATAGGTAAACATAGGCTAAAAGATTATGTATTCCAGAGTTGACAATCATAATCGTCATTAACAACAAGATTGAAAGGGATCAGATGGACATACTCGTCCGACTCTTGGTCCAAGCTGCAGCGATTTGAAAACAAAGACGAACAAGTTAGGAATGAAACGATCCATAATACTTTTAACATCGCTGCAATAATCAAGTCACATTGCCGAAAAGACAAAAATTACAAGATGAAAACTTACATTATGTGGCCTTTCTGCTTTGGATCCATGATGATCGACTCCGTATCAGTGACGTTTTTGTCGTCTAAGTAATCCATGTCCGTACGTTTTCAAGTTTCTACTACGATGGACTTGTTAGCTTTTTTATTTTTATTTTTCCTATCACTAGCTTGACTAATAAGGTTTTGGGGGTACCAGCTATTCGTATATACATGAAGAGTTTAGGCTTAAGCAACCTGGATGGGATTGTTGCTTTTCTTGAATTGATTTAGGATAATTATCCCAATCACACAATCTTCTATAAGCTAATTCTTCCATATTCCTAACTTTTGGTAATTTGTAAGGAAATTATCCTTTTCCTACCTTAAATATTAAAAAATCCCAAATTAATGAACTTACAAGTTACAACTCGAAGAAGAAAATGTACACTACTACATCAGTCACTTTATTACCAATTTGTGATTCGCACCCGCACCCGCACCCGCACAAAAAAAAAAAAAAAAAAAAAAAAAAAAGTAGATGAGAAAGGATTGATTTGTCTAGGCCAATCTTGACGTCATTTGGTTTTTGATATGCAAGTGTTAATAATTGTTATAAGATAAAGAGTTTATGAGAAAGGAAAAGTTCGCGACTGCTACAACCGCAACATCCACTAGCAAAGAAGGCCATGACAACACTCAGGCGATATGATCATCATAGTAACATTACTGTGCAAAGTGGTTGCTTCTCATGCGTATACAAGAAGATACACCCTTCCGCATCGATGAACAAAAAGAGCTAGCTACCACGACGTGAAGCTTACACTTAGCTTTATTCTTTGGTACACTATGCAACGTATTTTTAACGTGTGCCATCAGCCATGTAAGTTGAGCTAGGCTCATGGCTCGTTTATTGGGTTAGCCGCGTTTAAAGAACAATACAATATGGATGCATGGACTCGAATCTGTTAGTTAAAGGTGATTTCTTATTTTTAGCTACGTGAGCTAGACTTCCTCACAAAAAGCGGGCCATATAAAAAACGCACCCTCACTAAAGAAGGTGTGCACACTAAATGGTTAATCAAAGTTCCAAAACAAAAATTGTGTCTTCCTCATCCATGGAACTTGTCATTATTCGAGATTCCTTCGCAAGTTTGCCAATTTGTTCATCTTACAAAAGAACAGTCGTTATATCAGGTGAACAAAAAGGAATAGTACAGTCATATTGTTTTACTGCCCGAAAGTCGAAACTATAGGATATGGTATTCGTGATTCTTGTACCGAATAACCGAATATTCAAATCCTATAAATAGGATCAAATGTATGTGTGGCCTTTCTACATATAGATGCTCAATTTCATTCATAAATTGTACTCGGGAAGTAAATACATATAAGTCGAAACATTCATTCATACCTTCACTCTTGGTACGGGAGCAAGACCGCACATAAAATTAAATAGATAACTAAATAAACAGAAGTCAAAGCTTTCAATTTTGACATAACAAACATGCTAAAGATAATGCACACCAACGATCTCAGGAATGTGAAACAAAGTGACGGAATCTTCTACTTCACGTCTAGGTCAGAGCATTTAACATTACATATACGGAGTACTAGTTACTAGTTACTACTTCGAGTACACCAGCAACTACAAAGTCTTATCAAGTTGCAGATAATCAAGCATTAGCAGCATCAGCAGCAGCTTTTTGTGACCTTTCATAATTATCAAAAAGCAAACCAAATGAGACGGAATTGCCCAAATCGTATTTAGGTTTGTATCCACAGACACAGACTACTCCTTCTGGATGAAAGATATCACTGTCGTATGCCGGCTTTGGAGGAGTTTCACCTACAACAATACGAAAACACAAATGTTAGGGAGATATAAACCTAAGGTTCAATTACACACCACTGTTGAAGGACGTAATTGGGTTGGTAAGGTTCTAAAAAAATTAGGCATACAAGAAATTCAAAACATACCGAGAGAAAAAGGTTTCGGCTTCAAGATTTCACAACGGGTGACAAGTGAAGAGTGACATTCAACCTCCACGTAGAAGAGCTCTGCCTCCGTCCCGGACTTCTCTCGTGCAAAAAAGTTGGCATGAAAGCCAAAACAGTGCCCCAAGAAAAGAGGAATGCTCGTGACAGGACTCACATACTCATATTCTGTATCCTATACCAAATGTATGTTCACTTATAAGTCACATATCACAATAACACAATTTCTAAACTTGCTAAATTAACAAATCTGCTGATCTTCGAAAATTCTTGAAACTTATTGCTTTCGAAATTTACAGACAGTCTTACAATCAATTCCTCTAGTAACTCTCTATCATCACGGAAATTGAAATCACACAAAAGAAAAAACAGTCTCTTTAACAATTTGAGTAACAGTTTTGACAAAAACGAAAGCACTTCACAGAATAATCACATAAAGGCATCATATGGTAGTACACTACTGTAGTTTTCATGTAATATGGAGTAATTCGCGTCTTATAAGTTTCATCATCCAAAATTTATCAACTTTTTGTATGTAAAACCCAACGACCTATATTGTCCCGTTTGTATTAAACTACTAATGTTCAACAGGTTACATACAACCTTCACTAACCTACTGGAAATATTAACGAAAATCAGTCTGAAAATTATTTGTCATATTATGAAGTTCATAGTGAGACTAATGCTCCCTCTATCCACGTTTAAACACCCTTAGTGCCTTAAATCAAGCTACTGCGAGTGTTGTCTTTAACATAGAATTTCCAATAAATGTCTATTTCTTTCAAATAGGTGAAACAGAAGAAAAATATTATGGAAACCGAAGCTATGCATTTGTTTTCCTTGAGGAAGTTCCATGTTAGAAAAAAATACAGGCCGCCTCTTTGATGTACGAAGTTTAACAAGAATTATTATTGTCAAAATAGTGAAAAAACAAAGGAGGACAATTTGAACGTTGGGGGGCAGCATAGTGAAAGAAATTTATAAGACGAACCTTATTTTTCGCGTTATAATATGTCAAACCCTTCAGAGCAGCTTCTTTAGTTTGGTCGTACGTCGACTCCTTCCAACTCAACGTCCTGAGAAGAGACAATGATAATAAACAAAAGCATAAGATAATAAATAGTGTGGAGAAGTAACAAAGAACAAAGAACAAAAAACAAAGGACATACTCCATATCGTCGTCGGAGTCACTCCCATATTTAGGAGGTGGTGGTGAGCTGCAACAAAAAGAAAACAAAGAGGAAATGAGAGGCAGACAATAAGAACTAAGACACAATGTGACTAGAACGTTGACAGGAGTTACCTGGCATCACTTTCATCAGTGCTATTGCCATCACTACCAGTGCTAAAAAAGACAAGACATACCTCATCAGTTACTGAACAATTGCATGACAACGAAATAAAAAACAAATCGAATAAGAGCGCTGACCTAACAGTAGTCACAACACTTTTGTCGCTACTGCCATGATCTGATACCGAGAGTGAGCTGCAAAAGAATTGGAAGACAACGCACAAGTCTTACAAAATGCTCTTACACCCAATAAGTCTTAACCCACGTAGTGAATCCTCAATAATAGTCAGCGTAAAACAGAGAATTTACCGGGGTTGCTGCAAGGCAGTGCTTCCTCCATCAGTGATACCAGAATTCATGCTGTTCGTGTCTGTGTGATTGTCACTCCCGGAGCCATGTTGGAACTCTGTTGACAAACTTTAACACCAAAAAAAAAACAAAAATTACACAAAATTCTTAAACTTCAATATTGCACGAAATTACATAGAAATTATGAGAGGCAAAAAACTTCAATATTCCACCAAATTACAACAAAAAATCACAAAGACGAAGTCTTCAAAACCCCCAAATTATACAAAAAAAAAAAAAAAAAAACCCCAAAGACTGAATCTTAAAAACTCCCAAATTGCACAGAAATCTTCAAAGACAAAAACTTCAAATAAACTTCCCAATGAACAAGGAAATTCCGAGATTACACAGGAAAAAAAATGCCCAAAGACGATAGCTTTGAAGATTTCACAGCCCAACAAGTCAAAAACAGATGATTATGAACTTGCTCGGTAGAAACTAAGGTCCGTAACATCTTAGATTCAAACATTCAACATCACAATTCAATAAGTTAATTGCTTTATTGTGAAGATATAAGTTAACCAAATGCTAAAGCAATTAACTACCAAATCTTAACCTTGTTTAGGGGTTTATTATTGCTTTATTGTGAAGATATAAGTTAACCAAATGCTAAAGCAATTGAACTACCGAATAATAATAAAGCCTAAACAAGGTTAACCTATATCTTCACAATTTTCGTGATGATCAAATTCGGAAATTCAATTTTGGGTTGCAAAATTACAGAAATTCAATTGACAGATTGCAAGACTAAATAACACAATGAAAAAAGAATACTTACGTTTTCAGTTTTTTGTGCTGCGGACAAATCGGCACCTCGATCATGTTTTTGTCGCCTAACTCCATGTCCATGTCCATTTTCAAGTTTTTGCGATGAACCCTAGCAAATATCTCCCTTTCTTCTCTTCTCTTATCTTCTTCTTTTTTTTTTTTTTTCTATGTTCGTACAGAGGATTCTTTTTATAGTGCTTTTTTACTTGATGAAACTTGGGAAACGACTAGGTCGGTTGGGCTTGGGCTTAGGTTGGTACTCTTTGTATCTTTTTATAGTCCCACTACTATTCGACTTGTTGGACTGATTAATTCCTTCATTGGTCAAACACGGCTTTTGAATATCGTCTTACCAAAAAATAAAAAAATAAAAAAAATGACGATTATTCTTTGGAGGGGACTCCATAAAGAATTAACAATTGATAGGACGTGAAATATCTAAAACTAGTTTGCATGTCCGTGTCACGCCTAGACCTGACAAACCGATCATTCGGGTCGGGTCATCTTTCGGGTCATGTATTTCGGGTCTATTTCGGATTGGGTCGGGTCTAGTTCGGATGTGACAACTACGGGTCAAATTCGGATCGGGTCGGATTCGGGTCGGGTCAAATTCGGATCGGGTCATTTCAAATTGTTTAAATCCGATCATATTATTGTCATATTTCTTAAAATTTTGTCTAATACTATCTTAATTTGAAGTTTTACTGGTAATTTGAGTGATTATGGATGTGATATATCGAATCTAAGTCATTTTTCCTCAACCGAATCATTAAAACGTCTGGTTATTCGGGTTTAGGTCATTTCAATGCGGGTCATGTTCGGGTCGGGTCAATATCGGGTCAAACAGAATTCGGGTCATTTTCAGGTTCGGGTCGGGTCAATTCGGGTTTCAGATTGAATTCAGATTAGAAATTCGGGTCAAGTTCGGATGTTCGGGTCTGGGTCAGTTTTGCCAGGTCTAGACTCACGCCCGAGCTATATATTTATATTTTTGATAAGAAAAATGTTGGCTTATCTTTATTCTAACAAATGACCATAATGATTATTTTCCATACAGGTTTAAGAGAGACGGCAAACTTTGGATACACAATCCAAAGGCAAATTCGTTAGAACAAAAAAGAAAGCGGGCTAGAGTTTTAGTCAGAAAGGTATTGATGCATAAGTCAAGATTGCAAGAACATAGCAAGTTCAAATTTCTGTCTCGCACTTAATTGCTTTCAATCGAGCTTCTTTCCCGTAAGACAAATCCAAAAGACCGATTTTTCGGATGTTGGCTTGGTAGAGGGAGAGGCAAGAGTGAAAATGGGGTAGGTAGCTCGGAGGCCAGGCAGGATAACCGGGTCTTTCAAGAGCTTTGGCGGGTCCTGAATTGTGCCTGCCTCGTCTGTCATAACATCATGGAAGTCTTGTTTTTGATGACTAGTCGTTGGACCGCGCGCGTTGCGCACGGTCCTCCAACATTATTTACGCTAGTAATTGCTGAGCGGGGACAGTCTAATGACCTACTCCGTATACTATATAGCCATACAAGTACTTCACATACAACTTCGAGTGAGCAACGCGGAATTTGTTTATTGCATTAGTAAAGATGATCTCAATGATAAAATGTCAAATGAGTACAATTTTGACAACAAAATGCGTCAGATTCACTAAAATGGATGGTAGTCATGCAAAGAAGAATCTCAAGGGTATTACAAAACATTTGGCTTAAGGGTATTACAAAACATTTGGCTAGTTGCAAACATGTAATCTGTGTGAGTTGTCGGGTATAGTTGTAAAACATTTTCTTCGCGAAGTCAGAGTCCCTTCCAAGGGTTGAGCACTTCAATCAACCGCCAAACAATCATTGAGAAACCAGTTTCGCATGTTTCTTTTTTTTTTTTTTGTTTCTAAACATCTGAAGAATTTCTTGGTTTAATAACTCAATTCCGAACTGACATAAATTTACCAATTACATTCAGGTAAAACATCTCAAATTAGTATAAGTATATAACATATATAGAGCCAAATATATTTAGACTGTGTCCAAAATAACTAAGCAAATAGCTCAATCCCTCAATCCCTGATTGATTAATAGGCAGCTGCCCCTTCTCAATACACGTCACAATTTCTTCAAAGTGATATCCCCCTACAATTAATAGCAAAAATTTATTTTACTTAGTATCGAAAGACATGATCATATATACATTCTCCCATAGTTTTAAGGGCTATAAGGTTGTCACTTGTCAGCTAAAAAAGGTAAAAACAGAAGGAAAGCACAAAGCGTTGTTGAGTTAAATAAAAAATGGCATACATGTACCACCACCCCTTACATGTTTTTATTCATTGAACCAATGTCTCTCTCTCGAACCACCCCTTACATGTCCTAATGCACTATCTCTCACTCGATGGCGAATCGAAAACCATTTTCTGGCTCTCTGCCCATGTTCCCTTCCTACCCACTGTATATCTCTCTTGATTTCCTCCTTCACCTCTCTCCCCCATCTCTTTCACCCCTTATTCTCTTTTGCCTTACCCATGTTTTTTGCGTTTCCTTTTCCAAAACAGTTTTGCCTTGCCCTAGTCTCTACATTATCGGCTTTATAATCTAGCACCCCCGCTCCTCCACTCCCTAACCTCCTTATGCCCTTGCTATTTGCTAACCTATCTCAAACCACCCTTCGCTCTCATTTATCCCCATTACTTCTACCTCTTGTTCTTTGTTCGTGTATCCTATACCGACTCCTCCTTTCAGTCCATACCCATCCACTTTTACCCATTCTTTTTACTCTTCTCCTCCCCCCCCCCCCCCGAACCCCTTTCTTTTATCCGTTTTTTAGTTTCCTTTTCCAAAAAACCTTCTTCCTTCCTCTCTTCAAAATATGCTTTATACTCTAGTTCCCCCCTGTTTCACTCCCTAACTTCTGTGGTATTTTCGCAATTTTCAGCTGAAGTTTGGTCAATTACATTTCGCACTCGATGGCGAATCGAAAACCATTCTTTGACCATCCTCCCTACCCCTCTCTCTCTCTCTCTCCCTCCCTCTCTCTCTCTCTCCTCCTATACCTCTCATCCCATATATTTGTCCTCTCTCCCATCTCTATTACCCCTTATTCTCTTTTGCCTTTCTGATGTTTTTTTTACGTTTCCTTTTCCAAAACACTTTCGAAATCTCTTCCTCTCATCATCATCTGCTTTATACTTTAGCTTCCCCCTCCTTTAATCATTATCTTCATCACTGCCCTTGCTAACTTATCTCAAACCACCCTTCACCCTCTTTTACCCCCCCTCCTCTCTAACCCTTGTCCTTTTTTCTCGTCTCCTATCTCAACCCCCATTACCCATCTCCTTTCATCCCTTCTTTTCAGTCTTTTTGTCCCCCTCTTTCGACCCTCTCCATATTTTAGTCAATCTTCATTCTCTCTTTCTTAGATTTCTTCCTGAACACATTCTCTTCTCTTTTCGCGATTCCTATACCAAACACTTGACCTGAACCCAACTCTTATTTGAGTTATCTCTGTTCCCTCCTACTTACCCAACTCTTATCTGAGTTAGCTCTGTTCCCTCCTACTAACCCCACCCCCCTCCTTTACCCACCTCTTTTCTCTATTCCCTCGTAGTTGAACCCCCCCTCCCCGTGTATTTGTTTTAAGCCTTCCACTATATCTACTATATGAAAACGTTTTTCTCCCCATCTCCTCAATACTCACTCCATTTTCTCTTAATCCACTTCTTTGGAATCGCTAGCCCTCTCCTTCGCATGCTATTTATTTTGTCTACACTTTCTCTTTCCCTCCTAGGCTTGCTTTCATTCTCTCCTTATTACTAAGTCTCTCTATCTCTATCTCTATCTCTATCTCCATTCCCTTTCCTCTCTCCTATTGTTCTTCAATATCTTCTCGGTTTCCCACACAATATTCATACTCAGATTGAGAAAAAAAGGTACGCACGAAAGCGCCAAAACTTTATAGAATGCATCAAACAAATGCAAAGAGTTCCTCAACAGATTGAGATTTAATCTACATGTTAAAAGACTTACAAAATCAATCGAACATAAATGACCTGACCCAATAAAAATGCTTTACTGAAAGCATATGCAGGTAAAGAAAAGATTTTCAGCTAAATAAATAAAAGACAACCAAACACACGAGACCAACCAGAATATTTTAAAATTTGAAAAAAAAAAAAAGACAATCGTGCTAAGATAAATTTACCTAAATTGCTTCATCAATGATGCCCCATAGAAAGCTCTTTCCTTTCCTTTGCTATTTGCCAGTATCTTCTGCTAAATGGGTAAAAACAGAATCAAATCACAAGCAAACGCCTAATCGAAAGGAATTATAGACTGAAAATGATGAAAAACAAGGGCTCATGCAAGAGTTTTCTGAGATTGAGGCCTCCATGGTGAATAATTCCCTATTATTTATGGAAGAAAACACAAATATACGATAACTAATTCAGAAATTCTTTTATGAAATTTCGAAGAAAAGCATCAAATTTATTTTTTTGGGCAAATTTCTGTCTAAACTTTTTGTTTTTTTTTTTGGATTTTTACGAATTCCCACTTATGTTCTGAACTTCGTAAGGAGATGCTGAGAGCAATAGCAAAAAATTCTTCATGAAAAATCTACAAAAATCATGTTGTGGTATAGAAACTATTTACTACTTAGTATAGCTACAAAAAGCGTTTAAACCAGTTTGATCCCTTCAGCAAACTTAATTGAGAGCACTGAGAACCATACCATGAATAGACTTTAACCTGCACACCAAAGAATTGTGTCAACAGTGGTGCCCCATGTCAAGCTGTAATGACCGGGTTAACTCAGTATCCACCTCCTGAATCTCACCGCCTTTGCCATGCATGTAAGAGAATCTAAATCCCTGCTCACGAAAGAGCAAGTATATTAGAATCAGACAACAACACATGCCGTCAGCTTTACATCTCAATTAATCCTGATGAGCAAATTACACAGGACACAAGTCTACATTCATTAGTTTGCTTCAGAGTATAAGTTCTTATTTCAGATTGACACAGGACATAAGTATCAAGTATTCACATCTATCTATAAGAAATAGGCCAACAGCTCCAGCTTCGCAAAAGATCAACAACAGTTCACAACACTCCATCAGCAAAATTGTGCACAAATATAATGCAAGCGCAAGAGTGGTAGCGTATGAATTTGCGGAAATCGGTTTTGTCTATGATCAAGACCCTTACCTCGCTGATATTAACCCATTCAAAGGATTTTTTCGGGTGTATCCATACCGTAACAAGAGAATGTTGGCCCTAGAAAAGGATGAACAAAATAGTAAGACTGAATGTTGATCAAGCGACAACAAGGCCTGGTAGCCGTTACTCTCTAGGGCAGGACGACCAAAGGGAACTTAAAGCTAGCAAATGGGCATAATACTCTATGATCACCAGAAAATATCTTGCGGCTTGTCGAATTGTTAATATACGACGTAGGTGATGAAGAGTTTGTTGTCTAAAGTTATCAGCCTCAAACGCTCAAATTAAGAAAAACAAATAGGAACACTTGAGCATATCAAACCAAATCTGATATTTTCATAGCCATCGCCCATGTCCGATAAAGCCAAATTACATATAATTATTCGAGTTGTTAGGTACTGGAATGTAATGGACTTAATCAAATTGGCCTTCAATAACGTCCATGTTCCTTATTACTCGAAGAAATTATTTTGTCTATAAAGGGCGTCTTTAATATGGATACAGGCAAGCTCATGTCAAAGAAAGCTATTATTGTAGAGGTTTGTTAGTCATCAATTAAGAAGGTTTACATAGTTATAGAAAAAGTTGAAAAATGATCTACTTCTATAAACTTTGGACTATAGGTCATAGAACCTTCGTTTGTAGGGTATAAGAAGTCAATTCTAAGATTAAATCAAAGGTAAAGCCACAACATGTCATGCACATGTTTGCCTTCAGGTGTACTTGCATATTCACAAACTTGCAGCGCAAAAACATTCGATTCGGATCATAAGCCATACAGTAAGGTACATGAAAAAATAGACATGCCTAACCTCAAGTAACACCTTATGTCTAAAATTCGAATCCCCATCCCGGCTTCTTAATTATACTTGGTTTTGCGTCTTTTGGTAAAATAGAAATAAAGAAATACAAAGCACAATGAAATAATCGTATAACTTATCTTATGAACATGCTGCAATTGCACCAAAACATTCCCTTCTTAAAATACCATTATATCAAATGAATACCTTATTCTGCGAATGATATCATTATTATTGACACTACCAAGAAGCTCTTGGTGTTAATCATCTGATACCCTCAACCCTCTTCTAAACTCCCTGATCAAACCTTCTTTGTCCTGCAAAGATTTATCATAAGTCAATTAGAACATAAAAGTTTAGATATATCTCACCAAGCACTGAATTCCTATTTCCTGAGTTGTCAGGTGCTCTTTGAATTCTATTTTAATCATGGTAAAAATGGACATAAAAAACACAAAAAAAAAAAAAAAAAAAAAAAAAAAAAGGATTTTGAGCCAAAATTGATGGCGAAATTTGAATGCAGCAGATTTCTTAGTTATTTTTTCAATCAAAAAATTGAAAAGGGGGTTAACATATCACTTTTTTCTGACTACGGATTTTTTTGTGGAGCTTACCTGCGATGGAAGCCAAAAACGTGAGTACAACAAACCCTAGAAATGAATCAAGATTGAAAATCAAAATAAAAAATCAACAATAACAATCAAAATTTGAGAAAAGAGGTGCTTACCTTGAGCGATCTGATTGAAAGAGGGATCGAGCAGCAGAATTTCGAAACAATAAAGATCTGAAAAACAAACCAACAATTACCAAAAACAAAATCAATCAAACTAACAATCGCCATTAAACTGATGTAACAACTTAAAGAACTCGAATCGCCATTAAACTGATGGATACACATTAGTGAAGATGAAAGGAACAACAATCACTTACCAAAAAGGAGCTGGAAGATTGAGAGAGTCGGAGGAGAGAGAGAATGAATGAGATGAAGAGTGAGGCAGCGAAGATAACAGATGGTGTAGGTTAGTTTTGGACGATCGAGATGGCGAAGGAGGTTTGGGGGTAGATCACAACCGTGGGATAAGATATTGTTCATCTTGAACAGTCGTCTACAGTATAATAGGCTTGCGTTTCATTGTGAGAAAGCTGCGTTTGATTGGAGTTTTGTGCGTTTGATAAAGGGGAGGCTGCGTTTTGTTGGCCACTGTAGACGGAGAACAGTGGGCATTTAAGCCTCTTTTAGAAGGTAAGGGGATACAGCTCATACAAGATTACAGGTACAAGCCGTACAACTAGTCGTATAGTCAAACTCAAGATGATATAAATTACAAGTTAGGGAGTATTTGGGATGACCACGACTGGCTAGAGCGATCAAGCCAAAAGTTGCAAATAATCAAAGTATCCCTGAGACCTGACTTTTGATGACGACTTGACGAGGGTTCTATCTCTTATTACGCTTGTGTATCCGCTTGGACTTGCCTTGTACATTTGTACTAATTTGTGTTTTTGTATGTTTCGCATACTTTATCTAATCTATCATTTTAAATTATAAAAGTTTGTACAAACTTACTTTGTCGAGGTCTAATCTCTAGTGTAACCGAATCTTTGATTGAAATATGACGAATGTAATCTAATTATTCTAACCAATTAATCCAATCCAAACACGATAACTAAGAAACATTTACGAATATTACTCGATTACTAGAACCACAACTTACCACTCCATCCACTCTTAAATGCCCTCAACTCAAGCCAGATTCTTTAATTTATTGGCAGAACCATCAAAGTAGTCGACTAACCACTCATTACAACAACGTACCAACCATCAGTCATCACCAAAGCTTATCGTCAAAGGTCAAACTCTAACACCTACAACCTCGGTTATCTATACCTTAGCCTTTACCAAAATATCAGCCCTCATCACATTAGTATTTGATTGGGGATAAATGGATAATTAACAGTTTAACACCACAACTAATAATTTTCTATGCAATTTCATATTCCTCTATAGGAATAGGAAATATAAATACACATAAATGCACATTATCCAAATAGGATTTAGACAAACCAAACGATCAATAAATTTACGCCATAGTTGCAACAAAGATAGACCAAAGCAAGCCATTGATTAAGAGTCCACCATGTCACTCTTCAAAAGATGTTGGCAAATGCAAAGTTACGAATAATGTGGAGGATCAACCTAAACATACATTACTAGCTAGGGAACAATCTACTAAGGCTGTTTACATACCAAAAGCTCCTCTACATGTTATATCACATCATTCAAAGGCCGTGGTAATCATATGATCACCTCATGTCAATTCATGCTACTTACCATCATTTTTTTTCATCATTCTAAGTCTTCTAACAGGGATGATTAAGAACTATACCTTACACCCTTAACAGGTAAGTCTTATGCATCGCTTTTGCCAGCACAATGCCGAACCCGGTTCCATCATGGGTGAACCTCTCTGGTTGCTTAGACTCCAGATAAATGAAAGCTTTCCACTTCTTTTCATTGTGCAAAACTTCAGCGGTGCCAACCATGCACACAGCATGCTTATACCTCAAAAATGTACCCGGTATTCCACTCGGCATGAGAAGATACTCACCATCACCTGCATACACTTCTGCCTTCTTGTAACCAGGGTGGTAGAAATCAGTACGGATGTACATCGATCCCACAACACCAGCAGTCTTCTTGAGGTGTTTCTCAATTCTAAGGAATCGCTGATCAAATTCTTCGGAATCAACATCGTTATCTCCCGCCATCATCACCTCTCTATAGCTATCAATGTGGAAAAACTTCGAGATTGAAAACATAAATTAGTTAGATTGAGGAAATTAAACTGGAATATCGATCATTGGATCAATTAATTAAACATATAGTAGTCGATGTGTAGTAATTTACCTTCTCATTCTCATCTGAGCCTTCAACCTTGATATAACCTCCAAGACGAAGATGATCCATTACTGCGGTCATTAGTCGACCAACGTGTTTCGGAGCTTTGAGAAGATCAACAAGGAAACGAATATCCACATGCTTCTTGTGGATATTAAAAAAAAGATTAGAACTTACTTTGAAAAGCTCCAACTCTTTCTTGATATGTTTGACCAGAGTCGTCATCCTCAATGAGTTGGCAAAAGAACAAAACGAGCAACAACCTGTAAAAAAAAAAAAATTCGTACTAGAGTTAATTATTTTATATTATTATAATTCATTTGCAGCTAATCTCTAAAATGCAACTTTATTCTACCCAAAATTACAGCCCAGATTCAAATAATAAGCTTCCATGTGACTTGTCACTTGGTAGAGATAAAATTGTATACTCTGAAAGCAAAAGTATCAAGAACCTCTTATGATAATTCCACAGAAATGAATTTAAAAATGACGTAAATATTGATGAAGATTAGACCGAAGCCCACACATACATAGTGTAATTTTAGCCTATCCCGACCCGTAATACTCTGACCCAGATCCGACCCGTAATAATTCCACAAAAATTAAATATTTTACCTGGATGAATCGTGTCCTGATCGATAACTTTAGGTTTGATATCGAAACCTTTAAACCCATCATTGCAAAGATCAACTCTTCGCTCCAACACCCTTGTATTGAACCTAATCAGATATGCATGTTGCGGTAAGTTTTAAACTCAGATGAAAACCTCAAGAGAACCAGATTCAAAGAACCTCACAAGCTTTGAAATTAAAACTACTGGTACCAGCCGTATATTTTAATCACAAAATTCACCTTATGAGCCTGTCAAGTGTGAAAAGAAAGCAAAAAACTTTGAGCACGAGGACACTACCAAGTCATCGATTTGACAAAACCCCAATGGACTCAAAACTTACTTATTAAAGGAACATCTTTCTGACTTTAAGCAAGAGAACTTTAAGGGGATATGCCAAACCTAAAACCGATTCAGAATTCACCACCAGTCTGGAAAAGTTGTAAGGAATTTACGACATTGTCAGATCAGAGGAGTGGTCTACTGGTATTGGAAGTTTGGAACTGTGTAAAGCATAATTGTTGCTTACAGCTTATTCAACTATTCATATCTACTGAAATACAGATTTTGTCACCCCCCTAAAATAATCCTCACTCCTCAGTAAAGCCATACTGTATTCATGGGCACTAAAAAGATTTAAAAAAAAAATACATGAATACGTAAACCCTGTAAACAATTTATAACACAGATAAACTAAATATTGGATCATAAAAATACTAACTTAGAGCTTCAAGCTTAAAACAACACTGGACTACCTAAACTTGTACAGTTGACACAACAAATACCCTAGTCTGGACCTTCACAATCTGAGGCAAGTCCCAAATAGTAATCTTTGACTATGATACTCTATTGCGGGCCTAATAGCATCATTTACTAAAGGCTTATGCAAGTGGGCGGAGCAATTCCCCACCGCCGACCACTAAAAGTACATCATAATAAGAATTATAAGCCAAGAAAAACACACACAAACGGGTAACTATCACACCTAGCCACCTCCACATTCATCTACACAAATTCACAGCATGTCGATCATTATCATGAAATACAACATAATCAATCGAACAGTGATGCAGCAGCTCATAGAATGTTTTAAAATACAAAAACTAAAGAGAAAGCACTCACTGTGGAAGCTTTCCAGATCGAACAATGGCAAACTTGGACATCGTGGAGTAGGAATAAGGAATCCCACTTTGCTTCAACAGCTCCTCAATCAACTCCTTGGCCTTGTCAGGTTCAGCACTCTCACATTCAACCTCATACAAAGTTCCAAAATCAAAAAGCGTCTCATCCACCTCCAACTTCAATCCATTCCATTCATAAACCTCTCGGATATTCTTAAACCCTCCTAAACAAACATATTCACCACCAGGAGCACCATTCTCTTCCACCTTCATACCAAATTCCTCCCTCACTCTCTTCAAAATCCGAGATTCCATTGACACAATAAGATTCGGATCAGCCCAAATTTGTCTGGCCCAATACGGGTCAATCTCCTCCTCATCCTCCTCGACTCTGCTAACCCCGTCAACTAACAATGCCTTGGCCTTTAGGGACACAACACAACGTTTCGCAGTTTCAGAGTCCTCCCCATAGAAACGGAGACAGAGGATTACAAGCTGGGACGAAAGCTCACAGGCCGCACCATCAAAGAACACATTGTGCTGGAAGTGAGTTTCTTTGTGGAACGCCGACAGCACAGTGGAAAGAGATTGGTGTGCCTTGGAATGGAGTAGCCTCAACTTCAATTCCACTTCCATTTCAATCACCTACCTACAACTTAAACAAAAGATCCAAACTTTAAAAAGCGTACACCTAAAGCTTCGCCCAAAACACAAAGCTCTCAAAATGGTCCAACAATACCTATCAAAAAATCAAAACTTTGAAATGGGTTTTTTACCAAATGCACCCAAATTACACGATCAAACACCTTCTAAACTAAACAGAATTAGGGTTTAATCAAAGCATCAAACTTTTCAACAGCAAAAGTTTCAACCTTTCTAATTCTAATTAAATTGGGGTTTATGCATAATTCAAAAAGATCACAACTTTGAGCAGAAATTACCCAAAAAACACCGGATTAAATCAAAACTTTGGAATGGGTTTTTTACCAAATGCACCCAAATTACACAAACAAACACCTTCTAAACTAAACAGAATTAGGGTTTAATCAAAGCATCAAACTTTTCAATTAAAAATCACACCAAAGCAGCAAAAGTTTCAACCTTTCTAATTCTAATTAAATTGGGGTTTATACATAATTCAAAAAGATCACAACTTTGCGCAGAAATCACAAAAAAAAATACAAAATTAAATCACAAAATCCAAATAAACTAACGTTTTGTCTGGGTTTAAGAGGATTAAATTGAAAAGGGGGAAGAAAAATGAAGGGGAAGAGAGACCAATACCTTGGGCTCTGGAAGTGGACTGCTCAAAGTGATGGAGCAAAGTGGTGATGGTGGTGGTGGTCGTTGGGGAGGAGGTGGTTGCGGCGGCGGTGGAAGTGGGTGTAGAGAAGCGGAATTGGAGGAGGGCGAGTTCTATCTTGCTTGGCTCCCTTCTCTCCTCTCTCCTCTCTCCTCTCTCTGAAGAAGTGGTGAAATTGTGTGACGCTTTTTTTTTGGATGGAGTATTATGCAGGGTACCCCTGAGGTTCCCGACTTTATCCGTGGTACCCTTGAAGTTTCCGAAATTTCCACGGTACCCCTGAGGTTTGCGTTTTTCCCAAATCTGTTAACTTATGGTTGACGTTGTCTAATGCCATCTTTGCCCGTTTGTTTCCGTTCCCCTCCCCGTTTAATTACTCCCTATAATCATCTACATACCCCCTATTAAATTGTTAAATCAAACCCCACACATCAATAAATCCCAACTACCAATATTTTCTCTCAACTGCCAGATTATTCTCTCTCCTCTTCATCTTTTCCACCTTCACATCCTCTGTCCTCTTCAACAATGGCATCAATATTTTCATCTTCCTCCACATTCAGTAATTTAATTCAGGAGCTTCTTCGTAGCGTGAAGTACGAAGCCCGAAGATGCAAGTGCAGAAAAAAAATGGATCTGAAGATTTCAGAGTCCAATGACAACCCAAATAGGCTATATCACAAGTGTATTGATTGTGATACGTTTCTGTGGGTTGTCCCATTCTTAACTGATGAGAAGTATAATCAGCTGAGGCTTAAGCATGGAAGTGGAGATGAGGTGCGACAAACCCCTGCCATAGAGATGAAGATTATTGAAATGCAGAAAAAAATTGATGACATAGCAACTCAGGTTGCTTTTGGAATTAGAGGTTTAGGTTGTATGGTTTTTCTGTTGTTAGTTATTGTTGTATTGAAGATTTAGAATTTAGGGAAAAGGGAAATCATGTATTCTGTGCAATTTCATTTCAGCAAAAAAATTCCATTTCATTTCATTGCAACTATGTTTAACAATTGCACAACTTTCTACAGCTTACAAAAAATTACTTCAGTTTTATGCCAAAGATGACATCAATACTGAGTCGACTTGCAGTAGGAGCAATTTAACCGAAATTTGTATAAAATACGAAAAATACAATTATCTAGGGTACCCCTGTTTTCAAAAAGTTATCCTTGGTACCCCTACACTCTAAACTGCATCATTAGAAGTCCTCGACTTCTTTTTCTGCCTTCCACGACCAGAAGCTTCAGCAGCATTTGAACTTGCCTCACCCGTCTTGAAAGCCTTCTTCTTCCTCTTCTTTTGCAAGTTTGCTGCCTTCTTTTGTGCAGCTGTTAGCCCTCCCATACAAGCTCGTTGATTGTGTCCTAATTGATTGCACTTGCTACATTTGACTGTATTGGATCTCTTCCCCTTGGGTTTCTCCCCTTCGTGTCTCCTCCTGTTTTTTGGTGGCCGTCCGCTGGTCCTCTTCAACTCAGGAGGGGCAAGAGGCAAAGTGGGAACATTAGGAAATTCAGGCCACTGAGCTCTATCAGTTATGGGGTAGATGCTTAGACCATAAGTCTTCTTGTAATTAGCAACAGAGTAGAATGAACTGCAAAAGGCTTTGGGTTGTAGCCTGTTGTGATGAATTACCCTCAAAGCATGCTTGCAGGGTATGCCACTGATCTGCCAACATCCACATAAACATGTTCCTTTTTCCAGATCCACAGGATAAGTGAAGTTGTTTTCCTTTACCTCATATACCATGCTACTACTAGCAAACACCTGACAAAATCTCGAGTCTTCATTCCTGGTCTTTAAGGCTTCTTTGGCATAAGGCACAACATCATCATCATTCCACTTATGACACATGGCCTGCCTTTTAGCAATTCTGATTATACAACTTCTCCTAATCCCTATATACAACAGCAACAACAACAAGGTTGTTCAACAACAACAACATTGGCCTACAATGATCACTTATTAACCAATGAAAGCAAAACAAACTTGTAAAGTTATAAACAATGAAATTACCTTCACATAAGGTAAGAATAGGCTTCACCCTATCTAGTCCCAAAGTTGCATTAAAAGATTCAGTGAAATTGTTGGTGCTGTCTGCACTACACACACTTGGATCAAAAGCATGCCTAGCCCATAATTTCGGATCAATATCGTCCAAATATTTATAAGCCTTTTGATTAAGGTGGAGAATCTTCTCCATGGCTTTGTTGAACCCATACAAGGAGTATGCATCAGCTGCTCCCCAGAAATGAGTCACCATCTTTGGGCTACCGTAGTATTTCTGCAATTTTGAACCAAAGACAGTTAGGGGTACCATGGATAAACTGATAATTTGACAGGGTTACTATGAGGGGTACCATGGATAACTTGATAATTTGACAGGGGTACCATGGATAATTTGATAATTTGACAGGGGTACCATGGATAATTTGACAGGACAACTTACATGAAAATTCTTGAAAAGATGTCGAGCACAGATCCTTCTGTTTGCTTGTGGCAGTAGCAAGTTGAGAGCATATTCAACACCCTAAGAAGAAGAAAAAAAGTGAATAAGCACTACAAAAAAGTACTTCAATAACATATCAAAATAATTGAAATGAATTGAGAATTTACCCCCATTCTGTCGCTCATAAATGTCCACTCATTAAACTGAGTTTCAGCTCCAAATGTGAGTTTCAGGCAGTTGATAAAATAACATCAAGTTGCATTTGTCTCTCCCTCAACAATAGCATAAGCAATGGGAAAAAGTTGTTGATTTGCGTCTAAAGTAACAGCTGACAAGAGCATTCCATTGTATTTGCCTTTCAACCAACAACCATCCACTCCTATTAGTGGTCTGCAACCCCTTAAGAACCCCTTAAATTGAGCATCAAAACTTATAAACAGTTTTTTGAATTGCATAGGCTTCTCTGGTCCTTGTTCCCTCCAACTAATAAATGCCACAGCATCCGGGTGTGTAGATTTCACCATCTCAACATAGGAAGGCAGATCACCGTAAGAGGAATCATGAGCACCATCAATCTCCTCAATTGCCTTTGATCTGACCTTATACATTGTTGGTTCTGGCATCTTCACAGCATATTGCTCAAAAAGAGTTGCGCACAAATGCTTAATAGGAACAGATGGGTATACCTTGATTTCCTCCAACAACTTGTTTTTCACCCAAGCTGTGTTGGCCATAGGATTCCTGTCATTCCTTGCACAAATGTGGTTAGGAGTCAATGTCTTTATAACCCAAGAGATTCGATCAGGTAGAACAGATGCATGAATCCTCCAAGGACAGATCTCTTGCTTGCAATATGCTGTGTACCTCTTGCTGTCACTCTTGGTCACTAAAAGCTCGACCCCATGTTGCACACAAAAGTCCCTTAAAACACTGGTGAAGTGATCTTTGTCCAAGAAAATTAACCACGGGGAAAGTATTATTTTACCAAAACCTGGATGCATAAAAATCTCTCCATTCTTATACACCTTGTCCATGACTTTCACTTCATCCTTATCTTCATCATATTCATCCTTATATTCATCAGATTCATCCTCATCTTCATCATCTGACACAAAGTGCATAGGATGCTTATTTGCATCATATTCCAACTTATCATCATTATCTTCATCTTCAGCTTCACTACATAAACTAATCTTAGACTCAGAAGACTCCCTCATGCTTCCATCCTCATCATTCAACTCATCAAAATCCACATCCTCATCTTCATCTGAATCAGTTGAAACAAGTATAGGCTCATCCCTTGAATTTCTTGTTCTAAGCCAAATACCCTCTATATCTCTTTCAGCAGCCCTTGGCACTGTCCTATCCTTAGCCACATATATTCCCTTCCTCTTAGCAGTAGTTTTAGACATTCTTCTCCCATTTGCCTCATTATCAACCCTTGGTGGGGAATGTGGTGGGGAATGTGGAGGTGAATGCAATGGTGAATGTGGTGGAGAATGTAATGGTGAATGTGGTGGGGAATGTGTTGGGGAATATAATGGTGAATGTGGTGGAGAATGTGGTGCAGAATGTGGTGGAGGCTGTAAGACAGTATATTGTGGAGAATTATGAAAAGGAGATTTTGGAGGTGAATGTGGTGGAGATTGTGTTGCTTGGGTACTTTGGGTAGCATGAGGTTGAGTTCCCTCTCCAAAGCTGTCACAAACATCTTGTTGCATTGGTGTTGGATTGGTTTTCTTCCCCACTGACCCACATTTTTTCCTTGCTCCCAATTTCACTCTTGGACCTTTTTTGTATGAGCCTTCCTCTCTTCCTGTCACATTTTGGCCCTGATCATTCAATGGGGTACCTACCCTCTTAAAATCATTAATTATATAACCCCCATCATCATCATCAATACCCCAAACTGGCTTTTCTAAGCATATAGGCTTAATGAATGCACCCTCTGCCTCTGCTTCCTCTGCTTCCCTCCTAGCCTTCTCCTCTTGTTCCCTCATGAAGGCCTCATGCCTCCTTAACTCATCTTCCCTCTGTTGCTGCCTCATCCTTTCTTCTTTCTCTTCTTTTTCTCTCAACTTTCTCTCATTCGCTTCCATTAACTCCTTAGCTAATGTTACAACATAGCTAGGTTTTGGACTATCTTCCACCCACAAATGAATGTCTCCACCCATTTTAGGATACGATGTAAACATCCTAAGTAAACCACAATCATCAAGTAATTCAACCGTTGCATTCGTTACGGGATGCTTGTATTTCATAATAGGATTTTTAGCAGGTATGACATTTTGTTCATACGCTCGATAACGTAGGTCCGTTATCAAATCTATCATGCTATAACAATCAACACTATAAACCTTTATGTCATACCCTTCATTCCCATAATGAATTACCAACCACTTTTCCACCTTAGCCATAACCTACAGTAGTGAAACTCAAGAAATTCAACAAAAAAAACCCAACACCAACAGCAACAACAACAACTACTCAAGCAGCAACAATAACAACAAAAACGCAAGCAACAACAACTCCAGCAACAACAACAACAACAACAACAACAACTCCAGCAACAACGGATACAACCAAAATAACAACAATGAAATACGAAATTGATTTTTTTTATAACAAATTAAGCAAAAATGCATGCAAACTGAAAAAGATCATACCTTCACTGTTTAATCGTGTTCAGATTGCCCAAAGTGTGGCGAATCTGTGTTGGGTTACCCTCGAAAATCTTCAATCTGGGTAGAAATTTTTCTCGCTTCTTCCTCTTCACAGACGAATTAAATTCCCACCAACCAATTTCACTTTTTTGCAGGGTGTAATAACTGCTAGAGTGATTAATTTTAAGTGTGTGGGGGTATGTAGATGATTATAGGGAGTAATTAAACGGAGAGGGGAACGGAAACAAACGGGCAAAGATGGCGTTAGACGGCGTCAACCATAAGTTAACAGATTTGGGAAAAACGCAAACCTCAGGGGTACCGTGGGAATTTCGGAAACTTCGAGAGTACCACGGATAAAGTCGGGAACCTCAGGGATACCCTGGATAATATCCCTTTTTTTTTTTTTGGTTACAAGACGAAAACTTTTGTTTTGGTTACAAGACGAAAACTAAAAACTACATAAGGTCTATTACAGCCTTGGTCCCAAGGAGGAATAAGGTTCACATTATTGTCGAAAAACTTAGAGAGTCCCTCCACATCCGCAAAACTAATCGAAAGACGCTGGCAATTCTTCATCGGCTGTTGCGGAAGATTCCGCCTCGCTTGGGCCGCTAAGTGATCTGTTACTGTGTTCCATTGTCGCCGTATGTGAACCTACCTACAGTCACACACATCGTCCATGCGAGCTCCCTGCATTTCAAGTACATATTGCTCAAGCGATCCACAGGTTGTTTGACATCATTAATACCATTTATTACAGATTGACAATCTGAATACACAACAAAATCGGTCACATGTTGCGCATGGAGCCAGGAAAGGCCTAAGTAAATGGCGTAGCACTCAGCTTCCGCCGCATCACGTGCATAAGTGTGGGCCAGAAGCCCCATCCTCCACTGTCCATTGAGGCGAAGAAAGCATCCACCAATACCTGCGGACAGATTAGTTCCTACAAAAGATGCATCCACAAACAAAGACGAACTCGACCGGATGTCAGGAGGGGGGAAAGGATAATTTTGTAGTTTTGATTACGCCATTGAGGAATGGCAGGGGGGAGTTTTTAAGTGATTGAGCTTGTGTGATAACCAGTGACGGCGGGGTACTTTCCCTCTCAAAAATCCACGCATTCCTGCGCTTCCAAATGAGCTACTTCTTATGACTTGTTGTGGCGTGTGTTTTTTGGCATTGGCTTCTCAATGAAGTTCAATACACTATTATAGTATTATGTGAGTATGAGGTTGTTTTGGTTATCATTTCGGAACGAGTTGGACTTTAAGTTGAGTTTGTCGATAATCGAGAATATGAGATACTTGAGATACTTTGAAGAGGTTTGCTTTCATGATAAAGAAAAAGTAGATATTGAAAACACGAACCAAAATCATCTGCCTAACTATTTGTACAGGCCTCGCAAATGGGGAAACTATAGTGAGCAAGAGAAGACTTTCAAAAAAAAAAAAAGGTATTTCCTGTGAACACATTATTCCTGATACACAGTAAATGCTTCGAGTTACACTGGCATAGTCCTTGAGTTCCTTCCTCGGAGCGAAACGGGTCAAAAAAAAAAAACTCACTATAGAAAACTTCTTCCGTGTACTAATAAACTAGTAATAGTTGTTTACAAATCAATCATACGCATCATAAATTTCCAGAAAAATACATGATCTAAGTTTACCAAAAGAAGGAAGAATACTATCTAATGAATTCAAATGCCTCTTGACTGTTTGTCTTCGAGGTGACGAGCATTGAGCAGAAGCCTCTGCCAAATCCAGCCTCAGCTACCCTGGTTGCACCCGTATGCACACTACACGACTGTGAGCTGATCAAGCTCTATTTACCCCTGAAGACGAAAGCGAAGAAAAATGAATGACCTGCACAAGTATACAGAGTACTCTACAGAATCATGTAGCATTAACTTATATGGATAAAACGAAAAGGATCCATTCAGCAACAACTTTTACTTCAACAGCTGGTTAAGCATTCAAAATACACACATCCACATCACTGTTCCGCACTCTTGCTTTCCGTAACATTTCTAACACACTCGAACTTCCAATGGAAGCCCACGCACATTCCTTCCTCTTCCGATAACATATTGTACCACAAACAACTTCTCCTCCACCGAGAATCAAGGAGTACTTGCATTTCAACAAATCAAGCTCTAATTTAAGTGGTGGATGTGCCAGTTTCCACAAGAGCCAGCCAAAACTTGCGAAGTGTTGCAGGACAAAAATTTGCACTCACTTCCATTAGCCATGTGCACAGAGTAGTAGTTGAGCATTTGAACAATGAACAACGGAAACAAATAATGTACCGGAAGCTACTGCATAATACACCATCGAAAGAATGCTACTATGTATAAAGGCTGAACTACACCCACACAAGTGTTCTTTTTTCTGTTGTTGGTGACAAGGGATTCATAGCAATAAAAGCCACTAAGCATGTGTAGATATATGTTCTGCTGTCCTGGGTTAACCTTCTCTTCTATTCAAGCATAAACAGCTTGCTAAATTTTGCTATTGCGAGATTGGTGAAGCTAATCTTTGTCTGGAACAAGTGTCCAGCACAATCATATTATCCAAAGAGGGCATTTAGTGGGTAACAGAAATAGTAGCAGATAAGCCTTCCATATTTGTTTTTCCCTAAGATAAGCATCTTGCTAATTAAGTTGATCAATGTCCCAATAAGCTGGGACTTGCTAGTTGCTACCAGGAACTGTAATTTGTTATTCTGATAGTTCTTTAAATTGCCCAAACTTAACTCTTAACCCACATCAAAGCAATAACTCTGCTTCCTTTGCGATCGTCCTTCCTCCTCCCAAATCCCTCAGGATCTCCAAAAGCACCTCTTCCCATTGGAACCCAGTTGAAGCACCAAGACAGCCATGTCACCTCCGGGCCCATCTTCACTAGAAGTACATCAATAAGTGCTCACTAAAAGTTCAACACTATGAAGTACACCAATGCTCAAAATGACCTACAACTCTAATAGTACCAAACACACTAAAAGTGCTCAGTCAACTGTTGACACCATCGTAGACCAGAGTAAGGGAGAGTTTTCCAGCTAATTATGTGTAAAATCTACGTCGAATACCAATGTACATAATTTTTGAAATTCTCGCTCTAACAGAGTAAAGTAGCAAAGAAATACAACAAAATTCCTAGAATTCTAGTTCCAAGAGTGGTGTTGTAATGGCATGTGTTGTTTTGTTGCAGACTTGTGTGGGGAACTTTACTTTACGAAATGCATGAGGAAGATGGCAGCATTTATTGTGGCTATGGTCAAGGAGGAATTCCCAGCTTGGGGGTGAGAAGGTTGGTAAGCAAAGGAGGGAAAAAGGACTGAAGGAGTACAGGTGCAGGGTAGTGGCAAATTGTAAAGAACAGTCAACCACAAAGCATACAAACTCCAATCAGGAAAACATGGATTAAGTATGACACTAGTTCACTAGTGGACTCACCTCAGTATGGAAATCTGTACACATCTGATAATCTGGAACTTGGGTAACTCGAGTTCATGGCATATTCCTTGCATCTGCATCCAAAATGGCAAACTTTGCCATTCATGTCTGCTCTAATGCATAATAAATCTTTGAAACCCGTCGCCGCAATAATGGTTCGAGCCGGAATGAAGGTACCCCAGTGTACCACCTTTTGGCATCATCCATGTCATTCCATGCTTGGACAATCTCATCGATTCTGAATCCTAGGCCTGAAACATAGCAGGTTAAATAGCAATAGGTTATGCAGTTGGGGTGTGGAACTACTACATTGCCAACGATAATACAAACTGATAAACTGCGAAATTGCACAGCTCTAGCTCGCTTTAAGAAAATAGAAGTAGAATAAGACAAAAGTTTCTGACAAACTACCTTCGAGCGCAGCATCATTGGAGCAGTGATTTTTTATCATTACAGTTATATCAGTTGGAGGAGCTCCAGCAAGTTCAAATTTTTCCACAGCAACCTCTAAACACTCGTGCCAAACTGGGAGGCCAAGTTTAAACTCCATTATAGATCGTTCATAAAGCATGGAGCCCCATAAAACATTAATCTGAGACCTGATTGTTGTGGCCTTCTCTTCAGCGTCACTTGCTGATATATCTCGAAGTAGTCTGTCAAACCCCATTTTCTGAAGCTGGGCATGACCATTGCTGGGGCTCGTCAGTGCATTTTGACGCTGAAGCTCTAGTTCCTCCCATATATGCATGCCTTTATCTATATTTTCCTCAGCATTATTGTATAAATCAAGAACTGCTGCAGGAGACCAGGTATCTAGGTCGACACTGCTTGCAACAGCATAGTACCACGAAAGCTTTGCCTGCTCAAATTGCTGTAGGGATAAAGCTAGATATCCTTCATAAAAATTTGGTTTAATCTGAAGTGCTTCCACATATTTCTTCCCAGCTTTCTCATATTCCTGCTGTGCCCAATCATATACATTTTTTACCTGATCAAGTGTGGTATCCTGGGTCAGACCTCCACTATGATGAACCTGCTTCCTTGCCCTTGCCATGTGAACATTTCCACAATTAAAAAGTGCCAATGCAGCCATTTCCTGAAACTTTTCAGCTGCCATATCAAAATAAATCATAGCTTCATCACAACTGACAGTCTCCTCCATTGCCTCAGAGTAGAGCTTCACCCCGAGTTCATGAAGATCTAAGTATGCATCAGAGCTGAACCCAACATAGTTCTTAAATAGCTGAGCAAACTGAACTATCCAATCCTCAATGCACAGTGACCCCTGATCCTTCCCCTTTTTGCTTACATTTCCATTCTCAGTAATATCATTTATTTCTGCTTGTGTATCAGCTCCTCTTAACTTCTCATAGTAAGGGTCGTGCTCTGGACTAACTTCTACAATATAAAGCTTGACAGAAGCTTGGGCGCTCACTGATGATTCAGCCCATCTCAATTCTTCATCAGTTGTAATAGTGATCATGTCACCTTCCTCGTCTTTGTACTTGACCAAAACTGTCTTTGCAGTTGGAAATCTATCTTGTATGACCTCCCTCATTCTGAAAAGACTACAATTGTCAGGTAATTGTGCCCACCTTATATCTTCTCCATAAACCAATTTCACATTTTTCATTGGCTCATCTCCAATAGCATCAGTCATCTTCTCTTCAACCACTATCTTGTCCTCTGCTTTCTTCCCCAACAGGTCCCCAACTTTCTTGTGCTCCTTATCTTCAGATTTCTTTACCGATTTAGCCTTCAATTTCTTCTTCTTTTCTTTGACACCAGACTTTTTATCCACTTCAACCTGATCTTGCTTATCTACCATCCTGTTCCCATAATTGTCATCTTCTTCAGTTTTGTTATTAGACAGATCCTCTATTTTATCCGCAGATTTCTTATTCTTCCGTGATTTCTCTACGGCAGTTTTGGAAGAAGGTGAGGAACTAGGAGATTCAAGATACTCCGGAACAGGATGGACAAATGTCTGATCACCCCTACTTTCAATAGCCTGCTTTACCCTCTCAGCTAACTCTAAAGCTGTCAAATTGTTCGGTTCCATGCCTAAAACTGTGTTCAAATCCCTTAAAGCCAACTCCAACCTATTCAGCCCTTCATAACATCTAGCCCTCTTTATAAGAGCCTTGCTGTATTTCGGTGCAACCTCAAGAGCTAAATTACACTCATGCACAGCACGAGGATAGTCGCTAATACCCATTTCCATATAACAGGCAGCCATATTACTCCTGAGATAAGCTACATCTACATGATTTCTCGGTAGCAATTTAAGCCCCTTCTCATACTTCAACAAGGCACCTTCACAATCCCTCCTCTGAAACAGCCTATTACCCTCCTCCTTCAACTCCTGAGACATAGCAATGAAGACAGCTGTATCATTATCATACACCCTAGGACTACTATCCGCGGTTTTAGTCTGTTTCAAGATCGAATCAGCTGACTTCTCCACATCATGTTTCTTCTTCTTTCCACCTGACTTCCCCATTGCAGACCTACAACCCAAATTACAGGATTCCATCTCAGGTACACTAAATATTATTCCTACATTGTACACACTACAAACACATCTAGGTTAAAACCACATTGTGCAATCTCAGTGACACTAGAGATAACCAACCTACGAGTAAACCGAAAAACGACAAAGACGTTGCGAAATTTTAGCTCAACAACACTAGCTACAGAACCCCAATTGTATACAATTCATAGTAACTAAACCAAGGGTGAAGCAAACAATATCAAGCATTGCCATCAATCTTTCACCATAAAAATTCCCATCAAATGTTGAATTATAAGGGGAAACCTCCTAATCTAATTTGGGTATTTGCAAATCATACCAAACAGAAAAATACAGCTATAAATAAATCTTAAAATTATACATGAAATTGTGCTACATTATGAAAACTATTATAACAGAATTCAATAAAATGATCAATACAACAGGAAATAAGAAAATTTGAGAACTTACAGTTAGGCCAAATGCCTATCTTCTGCAACAAGATGGTATCTTCTCAATGAATTTTCTCTATAATTCAAACCCACCCAGGATCATTTCATAGAACAAAAAAAAAAAAGGAGAATTTACAAAGCTAATTGAATAAAATGGTCCCAGAATAATCCAAGATCAAATTTTTCTTAGCTTAGAAGCCACAATAAATAGAAAAAAGAAAAGAAGCAGCAAACTTTTTTCAGAAAAATGGAAAAAGCAGCAAACTTTGTGTTAATAAAATTACAGAATTTAAATATATAATTATTCAAATTAAATCCGAAATTGGGGTATTTGATGATCAGGGCATTTCAAATTGGGAAAGTTTATAATTGAAGATTTGTATAATTAGGAAGGATATTAAGAAAAACCCTGTTTAATTTCAATTTTAATTTCAATTTAATCAGAAATTTGAGAGAGAAATTAAAAAGGTGGAAAGACAGGGGAATTGAAGCTGAAAATGGGGTAGCTGCTCTACCTGTCAATGCGCACTCTCTCCCTCTTTCTCTCTCCACACGCAATCTTTATTCTTTCCTGTCTTTTAACCAACTCTTGCACTTCTTCCTTGGTTGTTGGAAGCTCGAGTCCGGGCTCGATTCGAGTCGAGTCCGAGCTTGAGCTATCTCCGAGTCTCAACTCTATCTCCAACTTTAAGTTTCATTTATGTTCTTAAGGATGATAATATAGTTGATGGAACCTTCTTTTGCAATTCTTTACCTGATGGGTTGTTGGAGGCTCGAAGTCAAGCCTTTACTCAAGCAAGCTCAAAGTCTTGACTCGATCTGGAGCTTTAGTTTGAAAGTTTAATTCTCGTAAGGGCAGAAATGTAGTTAACGGCAACTCATGAGTTGAGATGATATGTGTAATGTGTTCGATCAAAGCTAATCGACACATTGCTTTATGGATCCGATCATCAAACACTAAGTTCCGAGCTCCGGGAGCCTACTCGGTCCATTAAAACATGAGCACTCTCTCAGTCTCTCGGTCCCTTCATTTGGTCTTGGTGTGGTTCTTTATCGTCAATTTCACTCAACTCGTTATTACTGTTCCAAAAGAAAATCAAAGGCTAGAAATAGACGATTTTACCCTTACTCCCCCAAATCAAACGGAATGTTCTGATTGGTCTAATTGACGTGGTAATCCATGGCATGACCCGTACCCGATCACAGCTTCGGTCGTCTTCAACCCATCAACAAAATTTTTCTCTCTTGCTCATCTTACAGAAGAAGTTTGGGGTTAATTAATTTTGGGGGTTTTTGTGTGAGAAGAAGGTGTAAAGATGAGATTTTTACCATTATTATGGGTGGTAATTTCATGTTTCGCATTATCTCTGATACCCACTTTTGCTGATCAAATTATCACTGCTCGAGTTGGTAAAATTTCCAATCTTTTTTAATTTTTACCCATTTTGCTTATCATCATAATATTGCGCAATTTGATTTCTTTTATCTGCTGTTATTACTTCTGTTAAATTGTATGATCATGATCAACTAGTATAAATTTCCTGGGATTTTTTTTTTCTTATTGTAATTTATAACCCTTATTTGGAAAAGGGTTTGAATTTGTTTGGTTAGTGTGAAGTTGATGATTATGATTTGTTGGGTGCAATTTCTGTAGAAAAAAAAAAAATTATTATGAATCCGTGCCAAAGATCACTTATTTGAGATGAAGTGTTGGACCTACTTTTAGTTTATTAGTAATTGGGTTAGATTATACTGGAGAATTTAGCTTATTGGAAAATCTACTGTGTACATTCGATTTGTTTGTCGCGGTTTACCTCTTTATTTGATCGTAATCCTAGCCCTGATAGTTAATAGTGAGTGGTATTGGGATGTTTAGCTTGGGTTTCGTCGGATATTGAAAAATGTAGTTATTTAAGGGAGTGCTTTCGGTATTTCTAAGCAGGAGAAATGAACTAAGTCAAGCTTGTCCGTTCTTCTTTCCGGGGGGGGGGGGGGAGTGGTTGAGTTCTGTGTTAGATCGTGATAAAGGTGACGTTGAGTAGCTTTGGAGTGTTCTGCTGAAGATTGATTGTCATTGAAGAAGTAGATTCTTTTGGAGAGTGGTGGAGATAATTTGGTGTTGGGGAAGTGTTTGTACCTGTGCCTCCCCCTTTTGATGTGGGTTTATTTTTCATGGTTTAGTTCTAAATTGATCTTGATTCATGAGCTTATCGGCCATGATAGGTTGCTTGTGTAATCTTTGAAATTTCATAATGTGGGTGTTTTAGGGAGTGATAAAGGTACCCTGATGTCGGAAAAATGAGCTTGCTTGAGTTCTCCAATGTACATTGGTTTATATGTCACTGTTATGCTCTGAACTAGATCATATTCGTAGGCCTTGATAGACTGAAAGGTGAGATTGAATAGCTTTGGTAGGTTTTGCTCGAGCTTCAATCATTTCTTTTTTTGGGGGGGGGGGGGGTATTACAGTGTTAATTGGTAGCATAGAGAGACTTCTGCTATATGGCCTATATCTATCCCCATCACGGTTGTTTTATAGACATGTCTTGCGTTTTGACTGTTGTCGGAGGATCTGCTCATTTAGGGTATTTTGAGTGTTGGATGCTAGCTGAGAATAAGCTCTGTTGCATGTCTATAAGATGATCATGGTTGTCACATGAACATTCTTAAAAACTTCAAGTTTACATCTTTATATTCTTATGGTTTCCTTAAAGTTTGGTGCCTGAAACATCTTTTCTTTTTATTTATTTATTTATTTATTTTTATCAAACTATAGCTAGCCTACTATATTAATCTGTTCGTCTACTATCTTAAGTTAGTAAATCTCTTTTCTGATTGAACAATTAATAAGAGCATCATTGTTTCGGTGGCAAGGCAGTGTGCTTCTTATACTGATCCCGCTATATGCAGAGATTGATGTTTAGTTTAATAATCAATAGACTTTAGTGGCATTCGAATACTTCATTAGTTTTCCTGAAGTTGTGATCAAAACTTCACCAACTTCAAGTCTTACTCAATGTTTACAGTTTACTAGCCATTGACTAGCTATGCCCCTCTAAACTTATATATATGAATTATATATTGTCAGGCGGCTCAGTTGTCCGGCGCTCACGTGACCCAAAGTTCAAGATTGAGTTCCACTCAGAAGAGTCTCCGTATATTCCTGTAAGTAACTTACTCATGTCTTGAGTTTTATGGCTCCTGTGAATATTTATTCTCCCGTATACTTTGTGTCCTTTACGCATTCTTCATTCATTATTTTACTCATCCTTGCAATATAGTAGAGATTCGCTAATATATTAGATCACCATTTATCCATAGTGTTTAAATTTTAGTGAAGTGAGGTTCTTAGAGCATCATGGCTAGCAACTGATTTTCGTTGGACTTGTACAATTCTTGTCTAGTAGATTAGTTTTATCACTCCATTTCATTCATGTTCTTCACTTGAGGTTGGCGGGCGCAATCTAGTGTTAGAGTATTAGAGTCTGGAGATACCCAATTGAACGACAAATGTTACTGTGTCTACTGTTTTCATAATGTAGGCCGAAATATTGCAATATTCGTATTTGCATAGACATAGTTTATAACTCAAGCTGTTTCTCTAGCGATGAAGTTTCTAATGCAATATATAGTAGTGTCCAACTGCACGTGAATAACTTGTTGCATTTGGAGTTGCTGTCTGAAACTGCAAACCTCATTTAAGATCTGATCAGAATTTTCAGTAGACAACTGAAGTTTATATCTTGGGCAAAGTGCGATATTGGTTAGCTTATTCAGAAACTCTTGGATGATACCTAAGATAAGACAACTACCACAAGTCACAACAAAGCCTTAGTCCAAAATTATTTGGGAATGATAACTAAATAAGGAGTATAAATTAAAAGGCTGACAGGGCATGACCTCTTTTCGTTTCAATTGCTGCACTTTAATTCTATGTTTTTGAGCGTTGGTATGGTCGATAGGTCTTCTGACTTTGTTGTGTAGGTTCACTATCTTCCTTCTAACATAATATCTCACCTCTATGAAGATTGTAGACTAAAGGTTCACCTTAACCTCGATAGCTCAAATAGACCTCAAAAAAAAGAAAAAGGAACGAATAGGAACCTAGATAGCTCAAATAGATAAGCATATGCAAAAGTTGAAAAGATACATCAAACCTAAATGAAGGCTCAAGGATAGTTCTTAATTCAAAGCTGCTTTAAGTTCTTTACATGGCTGGCTTATCATTCTGGAAAATGCTTTGGCCCTCTACTTTTGTTCGGGTAAAAGAAAACTGGATCTTGCTCTGGATCGAATAGGCATTCAACAAATACCGTTGTGCTGCTCTATACGCGAGAGCCACAACTGTTTCAGACACCACGTTTCTCACTCCAGTTTATAATTGTTTTCCTTGGACCTAAAGCAATCTCAGAATGCTAAAAAGTTTCAGCACCTTATCCTGTCTGCATTGCTATGGCCCCGGGTCCACTGGCAGCTCTCATGATTGTAATTTCATATAAGTACTTCTCGATTTTTCCGGTGTTTATGCTATGTATGAAAAGTATCAAAAGGCTGTGCTCGAGCACAAGAGGAACCTGCCCTAATGCTTAGCAAAAGACAACACATTATGGCAGGCAGCTAAAATAAGTAGTATCTACTGTCCATCATCATAAATTAGCCGTTTTGCATGAATCCTGAAGTCAATTTCCGTTGCTTATTTGTTCCTTTTTTCCTGGATATCAATTTAGATTACTTATCGAGTGATGGTTTTGCTTTACTTTGAGTCATTATGTTTTGTGCATAAGTTTTATAGAGCTTCACACGGATTTGCAGGATGACACCCAGGAGTCAGTCTTCATGCCAGATGAAAATGGAACGAATTATCTGTGCTTTCTACCCAAGGTTGAAAACCCCAAGAGTGGAAAATCGGTCAGCCAATATAACACAAGTAGCATGATTATGGAAAGTGAGAAGCGGATGAAAGTGAAGACGGCAGATGAGCTACTTGCTTTATTGGATGAGCACTGCCTTTTAAGAGTTAGTATTGCTTCCCATGCATAAAGACAGAATTTTTTTTATCTGGTTTTTGGAGGCTTTGTGTGCTTGTATAGCGTGGGGCTAATAATATTACCTGAGGCATTCTTGTAAGTTCCAAAGAGTTGATCAATCTTTCCTTGTGCAGCAAGAGGGTTGGTGGACGTACGAATTTTGTTACAAGAAGAGATTGCGGCAGCTTCATTTGGAAGATGAAAAGGTAGATCTTAGTCAGTCTTCTAGTTTATTGCATGATTTCTAATTCCTTGTTCTTCATGGATATTAACAACATAGACTTGTGATGCAGATTGTTCAGGAGTTTGTCCTAGGAGTTTATGATCCTGAAGCAACAGATGCATATAACCAGAATCTCTCTGACATCTCTATACTAAAAGATCCACAGTCAAAAGATGCTTCTAGGAGGTACAATTACTTCACATCTAAACATAGTAAGTGCAAGGATGAATTTCGTACTTCATTATTGACGGCATAAGTTCATGTAGGTATCATGCTCATCAGTACACTAACGGAACAATGTGTGACCTTACAAATCAGCCTCGAGAGACAGAGGTATAATTTCTTCATGCTCCCCCTCCTGCCTTACTCCTGCTTCACTTTTTTTCTTTTTCTTTTCTTTGATGTAGGCTTTACATCTATATTCAAATCTTTAATTTCTCTTTGCAGGCTAGATTTGTGTGTTCTGAGGGCAAAGCTATGATTAGCTCTATTACAGAGTTAGCAACCTGCAAATATGCACTTACTGTTCACTCTCCTATGCTTTGCACACATCCGTGAGTCGCTCTCTCTAATTACCTGCCTCTCCCGAGTTTTGCTGCCGGATGGGGTTTCATGATAAGTGATGTAATATTTGATTCTTTAACTTTGCAGGCTTTTCCAGGAAGAGCGGCCAGTTTGGCATGCCATCCATTGCAACGTGATTCCCAAGGAAGAAAAGGAGACTGTAGCAGAAGAAAACAATCATGACAGTGAAGTAACAGTGACCCCAGACCTCGAATACCGGTTTGAAGTTGCTGACGCTGATACAGCTGCATCTACGTTGTAAATGTTTTGTACAATGAATATGATAATTACAGATGGGTACAGGTAAAACTCGGGCGAAATGGTGGTATATTGCTGGAAAAGGAAAGTGTAGAATCCTGTAATTTTGTAGACTGCTGTTTTCCATAGTTCAAAAGGCTTTTCCATTGATCCTTGTCCTGATCTACAGCTTTTATTAAGACAGTTGATCTCTACAGCAGAACAGAATGCTTGTAAGCGTGAAGGGCAAGACATTCAACCCCCCCCCCCCTCCTCTTTTCTCCTTATAACTTGGAAGGGTGTTTCCACACCTGCTCTAGCGTGGCACACCACAGTAGGCCAGCACCTATTTTGGCACCCGCAGTTTCCCAAGAGCAACAACACCCACGGTTGATTAGAGGGATGTCATGAGCATGGTAATTATTTCTTTGTAGAAAAGCTACATGTAGGCGAACAATCAACGGCAAACTTCAATTCCCAACTACATCAAAATACACTCTTAATTATAGTCGTTTTTTTAGTTACGGGGATAATAGTTGTTTTTACTAATCCTCTCTCATTTCCGGTTCTCTTAGAACGTAAAATACGCGAAATGTACTCGATCCAAGTCAAACGAACCAAGTCAACAGTAAAAGAAAGCCAAAGATCCAGCAAATTCTACCTGTAAGAAGAATCCAATTCGTTACCCACCTTTAATTCAAAATCAAATTAGTACTTTCCCCCAAAAACCCTAAAAATTAATTTTTTTTTATTTTTTTATTTTTTATTTTTTTATAATAATTAGTCACCACCACTCTTGTCATTCTCCTCTAGTCCAACAACAACAAAAACCCTAGTGTTGCTTGTGCTTGACTAGTAACCCTTGACACCCAAATTCTCTCTCCTCCAAACTTTGTGGGCAATTTTCTCTCTCCTCTCTTCTTCTACAGGCAAGTATCTGACTTTCCACACCCCCAAATTCTTCCCCTTTTTTCATCCTCTCTCTCTCTCTCTTGTTTTTTCTTTTTTTACTGAACTTTCTTTTTTATTTTCCCATCTTTCCTTTTTTTTTTTTTTCTCCTGAATTTTGCAGGGTTTTTGCAGCAATGGAGGTTGAAAGTTACAACTCTCAACAGCTGGGAAAAATGATGACTTACTGTGCTGTGGAATCCCTTTTGCTTGCTGGGAAATCTCTTGCTTGTCTCTTGCTTATGGTATAACTTCTTTCTTAATCTTCTTTTTTGGTGAATTTTGTTGTAAAGTTTGTGTCTTTGGTGTTTTTTCATTGTATGAATTTTTTTGTGTTATATGAACAAGGGCATTGTTTAATTGTTGAAAGTTTGTGTCTTTGGTGTTTTAGTGGTACAATTTCGGTGTCTCTTATGTTCAAATTGGTGGGTTTCTGCTGATACTTCTAAAGTTACTGTCTTTGGTGTGTGGTCACTGTGTAAGTTCGATTTTATCTTGTTTTTCGATGGGTTATTTTTTATTTAGTGTGTAATTTGAGTTTAGTTTTCTAGTATTGGTGTGGTCTGGATGTTTTAGGGTTTGTACTTGACGGGTTTGCTTGCTTAATTTTCTGCTCAAGGTGTGGAATTGATCTTTTTTCTGAAGTTTCGATTTTTGTGGTAGTTCGGTAGAGGGTATCTATCTTATTTCTTACAATTTGTTGAAGTGTATGTTAGTTCGTGCTGCTTGGACCCCATGGTCTAGTGTCTTTGTTTTGTGAGTATCCGTTACTCTGGTATAGCTGCGTAATTCTGCGGTGATTGTGTTTACTCACCTGTGTTTTCTCTTTCTGCTAGATCTTTCGTTTTTCCGTGAATGTTCTTTTTTGAATTGGTTATTCATTGTTAGCGGACAGCATCCATCTGGATTTGAATGCTCAAGTGATACCATAAGTTGACATGATTTGTGCGATTACTCTAGCTTGTATTTCAACTGTTCTGAACTCGTGTCGTCACTTCTGAGTCACAGCTGTTTGGGTTGGCTCAGAAAGAACGTACATTGTTTTGGCTTGTGCATTTCGTGTGGACGTGTGGTTGTTTCACAGATTACATATTTTTTTTGACATATACTGGGGTGTTGCTGTCTTATTATGTTAGCACGTAGTTGTTTGTCTATCCAAAGATGGATATTCATCCCGTTTTGAATGGAAATTTTTACTCTTGCAATATAAATGCTTCCTTTCTTCATGATTATAGCTTCGCTGGATATCCTTCTTTATCAGTATCCTAAAGTGTGATTGTTGTGGAGTATTTGTCCGGTCTGAAAATAGGGGTGCTGTGGTTTTCCCTTTAAAAGCCTATATCTTTTGCTGTCCTCGATCCTATCTAGTTTATGTCCCTAGAATGATAAGGTGCACCCTTCCGTTGCCCTTGAACTTGAATGGTGGATTGCGTCACAACCTATTTGTTTTGTCAATTGTAAAGCTTATCTGGCTGACACATGCTTGCACGAATGCACGCTACTACCTTTTTTTTTTGGGGAGGGGAGGGGGCTGTGAGGTGGCTAGTTGACAAGATTGAAACTTTGAAATGCATTTGAGATGTCTCACGAGCATATTAAGCTATTGATTGTTCCGAGCTTCAGTCTTCTTTTTTGGGACTCAAGGGTGACCAGACTAGTTACTCCGGTTTTTTTTTTTTTTTTTTTTTTTTTTTTTTTTTTTTTTTTTTTTTTTTTTTTTTGAAATCAGACTTGTGATTCAGTTTTGGGTGACTATCTTGTTTCCAAATGTCGTACATGGTAATTCCATTTACAGATGCGGAGAATTATTTTGCATGTGTGATCTCTGCCTTTTTGAACTATGAATCTTATGCTCAAGTAGGGGACACAGTGCTTTTGTTTGCTCCATGATGAGTACAAGTCTACAAGTGATTAGTGAATTGTCGTATATGTTCTGTGATGTTAGATTTCATTACTGTAGAAACTTTGTTGGTAAAAGTTAGTCCTATCTCTCTGTTGAATTGGTGCGCAATTCGGTATTTTACTTCAGTGTTCTATTTTTATGGTATTATCTATTTATTATCAATAATAAATTACAAATTGATTGCAGACTGGAGCTTTGTTGGCGACTGGCGAGCTGACTGCTCTAGAGAACAGGTATGTCAAACTTTCTGTTGCTGTTGATTACATATATTCTTCATTATTTTGTTATGAGGCATGTGATGGTTATAGGTAACTCATATAATGATACCATCCAGGTTTCCTCTAAATGAGCTCCACAAGGCTGAAAAATCGGGCCCTGAGAACAAGGATGCTAGTGACACTGAGGATGATGATGAAGATGATGAGGATGCTGTAGAAGATCAGGATGATGACGATGATGAGGATTTCTCAGGAGGAGAAGGTGGAGGTGATGATGATGACGAGGATGAGGATGGGGATCCTGAGGAAGATAATGCTGGAGCTAATGGAGCTGGTGGGGGAAGTGATGATGATGATGATGATGACGATGAGGATGGAGATGACGAAGAGGATGAGGAAAATGGTGAAGAGGAGGATGAAGAAGAAGAAGATGACCAGCCTCCAGCAAAGAAGAGGAAGTAAGCGAGACGTAGGTCTCCTAGGAGGACTGCTTTCTTCAACCATCTAATTTAGGATCATTGTAGAGGAAGGCATCATGAAGTCTTGTTTGGTTCAGGATTAGGACTCACATGCTTGTCCACTCATTAGAAACATTGGTAGCTTCTAGTCTCGGGTAATTGTTGTGAAGTGATCACATTGTAGTATGGTTAATCATTTGGATGAACATGTTTCCTTTATCAAATATTTGTGTAGTCGGCAGCAGTTTGTGCACATTGAAATCTAAAAATGCTGATTGAAACTCCAAATCAAATCTAAGATGCTTGGTTTTGAGACAATTTGGATTCAGATAAGTTACGAGGAAAACGGTTTTGTTCATGTTTACGGACCATGATATAATTTACCAATCGTACTGTGATGTTTCCTTAGCGTTATGAATTTGAAGGTAAAGAGCGCGGTCCGAACTCCTATTTAGTAGCCAACATCTGCTGAAATTGACTGAGTGGGAAATTACTATTCATTGATTACTTGCATTCCCCAGCATCAGTGAAGCAGTCGTGGGAAAGACCACCAATTAAAAGAAATGCTCGAACAATGTAGCACAACAGCGTCGAACCAGCAAGCTAGTAGAGTAACCAACAAGCAAGTGGAGTTGGATAAAAGGGGGGGTTTTGCAGTTTTACCATCGATGATTCGATGATAACAAATCTGATTGCAACAAAACAAAGATGTCCGAAAAGGAAGGACATTATGATGATAGATTTTGTTACAATAGTCGTTCATCGTCGCCAAACTCGACAAATAAGTAAAAGCACACGTTCATTGTACTTGTAAATCTTAAAAGAGTTCCGGTGATGAAATGCTTCCTGAATAGAAGCCTTCTCGAGCGGACGTGTTTCTCCTGACTTCCTGAGTGCTTAGTCACAAGTTATCCTGCAATGCCACAATCACAGAATGCTATCATTATAAGAAACGATGTTAAGATCCCAGTACAATAACAATCATTAAGAATCAGATACATAAAGCACGACCGATGTTGTGAAACACAATTCTGATAAAGTAATGCCATAGAATATATCAGCAGATTAAGGCACAGAATGTTTACACAAGCTAATCCAGCACAATCCCCAGCATGAATCCAATAAATACATGGCAATCAGCAGCATCTTGACTCTCGAGTGTTTATAGCTCTATTCTATAACACACGAAATCGAACTAGTGAGCACAGACTGAAACTAGTAGAATACATTAGTCATTAGCATTAGCTGGGTGGGTTCCCTACACTACATCTCACGCTTCAGCTTAAAAACTATACAAAATCTTCTCTTGATTCTTCAGGAGACGAATTCCCATTTTCTAGCATGCCACATTCCAAGTTTAGATGGTACTGTCAGGATCAAATGAGTTTCCATACATGTCCTCCCATGCCTTACTTTCAGATTGCATCCGCTGTACAGCCCTCGATTTCATATTCATACGCACAAATAACTCTTCATCTTGTTGGGGATTAAATTGATCTTTCACTTGATCTCCAAAGGACTTAGGACCCCAACTTGGGTCTGAGCACCAAGAGGAACAAGGTTGGGGAAGTAACTTAAAAGCAAGAGTTTGAAGGGAAGGGGTAGCTGCTCCATAATTCGCCCACCATGTCAATGCATCCAGCTCCGATCTGTCATGAAATGAGTCTGTCTCAGAAGATATACCCTCACTTTCAAAAAACTTCACAAATTCTAGATTCACCCAACGCCTCTCCTCCTCATTTGGAAAATATCGCTCTAAGCACACATTTCTCATTGAAGAGATATACGGATCTTTGTGGGGAGGCATACGACTTGGATCTTCGCTCAACCATTGCTCACATGTGTACCTAATGACGGATACAAAGGATCTAATGAGCATTTATACCCGCAAAGTATTTGTTTGGAATAGATTTTAGAGATGTACAACTCACCTTGGATTTAGTGAGTGTGCTAAGGCATATATGGGACTTTTACTCCTTGTCCATGCATCTTGTAAAATTTGGCAAATAAAATTCCAGAATATTGATTCTTCATTTGCTTCCTTCAATTCATGAAGATAGATGGCTTCCTTCACCTTTGTTGTCATGGAACTCCACATCTCATGCATCAAGTGAAGAGAACGTCTTCCCAAGTTAACAACTCTCATCATATCATATATAGGCTCCATGAAAGATGTGATATAATGGATTTTCCCCCAAAATATCTCATTTAGTAATTTTCTTTTCACAAGCAGAGCATGCTCCCTATCATCATTATCAAACAAAGACCATTTCTCACTTTTCACCATCGACTGAAGCTTATCCTTAATCAGTATGAATCGTTTCAGCAGGATAACAACATACCCGTGCCGAGTTTCAGAAAGCCCCAACAACTTAAGATCTTGGGCATCAACAAACATAGAAAGACTAGAGCAGTGGTTCAATAAGAACTCCTTCACCATCATGACACAGTCAACTATCTCCATTAACCAGCTACATTCTCTATATGCAGAAGACTTGTCTTCATCATCATGGGAGTAGCAAATTTTCCTAAGGGCAAGATCAAGCGTATGGGAAACACAAGGAGTCCAAAAGACATGAGGGTATGCTTTCTCAATTAACATTCCTGCGTCTCTGCAAACAGGGTCATTTTCAGTGATCACTTGAACAACATTACTCGGTCCAACCTCCATGATCACCTCTTTGATTGAATTGGAGATAAAAATCTTATCCTTGTTCTGTGCAAAGCAGTTCACTCCTTTCAAGAAAATAGGACCTCCAGTCACAGTAATAAAATTCACAAGTGACTGCTGAGGATAAGTCCAACCACTACACACAATAGTGACTCCTTTTTGTCCCCTCAAAGTTTTAGCACCCTCAACCCATTTGTCAAGATCAGCCCTTTCTCTATCAAGCAAATGTTTACCCAAATTGCTACTATCAGGTGGAACATAATTGGCTATATTTGTTTTGGCTGCAAATGTGAAAGCACTCCTAAAGTAAGGATTCTCAGCAAGACTGAATGATAGGCCAGCAGAAAAGAACATTCTAGCAATTTCACGATCTAGGTGCTCCTTTGGTGGCACAGGAAGCATTTTCTCTAAGTCTCCCATTTTCTTTCTTCTCTTGAACACATACAACTCTTTCTCAGGGAAGGCTGCGCTCATTATTGCCTTCTTCTCAGAAGATGACTCACTAGAAGCAGAGGGAGGAGAAGGCAGACTATAGTCTAGTGGCACAGCTTTCTTCCTTTGCAACTCCGCTTCATCCAACATCCCCTTCATCTGTTTGTGAAGTTCTGCTGTTACCTTAGGACAAGGCTTAATCCCAAGACCTGAGATCCTTAACAAATGTGCCTTAACTCTTGAATAAGATCCTTTGTAGATTCCTAGACAAATATTGCACCTGAATGATATATTCCCACCCCCACCAAATCTTTGCAATTTGGTCACATATTGCCACAATGGTTTGCTAGCAGAATCAGGACTACTCACAAAAATTGGAACACTTCCAATCAAGTTGACAGTCCTAATGTAGCCAGGAAGACGTAGATTAGAAAGGCAACAACTACAAACTTTTACGCAACACTAAACCAAAAAAAGGAAAAAAAAAAAAAAAAAAAAAACTTTAACTCCTCAATCTCATCTAGTTGCATATTCCCTTGTAAATTAAGTATTAACATAGAGAAATAAATAGGATCAGAAAAGAAAAGAAAAAGAAGATAAAATCAAGGGAGCACACCAAGCCACCCATACTAATTACTCAAAGTAAAGGATCATATTCAAACTAAATGGTGGTTATCAGTAGAGGTGCGGGCTCAGCAAAGAGGCCTTGAATTGAACCTTATGGTAATGAGCAATTGACAATTGATCAGGGGTTAGTGAAGGACAATATGCGGTGAACTCAAAAATTATTGAAACAAGCCCTTCTAGAAAGATATGGTGATTAAACACATCTAGGAGGTTAAGCAGATATACAGTAAAAAGTCTAGTCTTTTGCACTAGAACAACTTCAGTACATATCACATGATGTTAAAGTCCAATCAATCATGCCTTTGCCACAAATATCATGCTTCCATCTTTTAGCGTCCAAACAGGGCTATCTATTGTGTACCAGACAAGAAGTATTTATAATATATAAACAATAAAGAGACCTGAGCAACCAAAAATTGAACAATGTAGCATATCTATAGAAAATCTGAACTATCCAAGGTGGTTAAGGGCTTAAGGCACTTAGTGATTGCAATCATCATATAAACATTATCCTCAGAAGTGCTTTACACTAAATCTTTGTGATCATTCTGCTTCCAACAAAGTTCAACCTTTCAAGCACATGCATGTTGCAGTAAGTTTTAAAGTCAGATGAAAACCTCAAGAGAACCAGATTCAAAGAACCTCACAAGATTTCAAAATAAAACTATTGGCACCAGCCGGATATTTTAATCACAAAATCCACCTTATGAGCATGTCAAGTGTGAAAAGAAAACAAAAAACTTTGAGCACCAGGACATGACCAAGTCATTGATTTGACAAAACCCCAATGGACTCAAAACTTACTTATTTAAGGAACATCTTTCTGACTTTAAGCAAGAGAACTTTAAGGGGATATGCCAAACCTAAAACCGATTCAGAATTCACCACCAGTAAGCTTCTCTGGAAAGTTGTAAGGAATTTACGACATTGTCAGATCAGAGGAGTGGTCTACTGGTATTGGAACTTGGAAGTTTGGAACTGTGTAATGCATAATTGTTGCTCACAGCTTATTCAACTATTCATATCTACTGAAATACAGATTTTGTCATCCCCCTAAAATATAATCCTCAGTAAAGCCGTACTGTATTCATGAAGCACTAAAAAGTACATGAATACAATTCAAAAAAAAAAACATGAATACGTAAACCCTGTAAACAATTTATAACACAGATAAACTAATTATTGGATCATAAAGATACCAACTTAGAGCTTCAAGCTTAAATAATCTAACACTGGAGGACCTAAAATTGTACAGTTGACACAACAAATACCCTAGTCTGGACCTTCACAATCTGAGATAAGTCCCAAATAGTAATCTTTGACTCATGATACTCTATTGCGGGCGGGCCTAATATCATCATTTATCAAAAGGCTTATGCAAATGGGCAGAGCAATGCCCCACGGCCGACCACTTAAAGTACATCATAATAAGAATCATCAGCCAAGCAAAACACACACAAACGGGTAATTATCACACCTAGTCACCTACACATTCATCTACACAAATTCACAGCATGCCTATCAATATCATGAAATACAACATAATCAATCGAACAGTGATCCAGCAACTCGTAGCAAGTTTTAAAATACAAAAACTAAAGAGAAAGCACTCACTGTGGAAGCTTTCCAGATCGAAAAATGGCAAACTTGGACATTGTGGAGTAGGAATAAGGAATCCCACTTTGCTTCAACAGCTCCTCAATCAACTCCTTCGCCTTGTCAGGTTCAGCACTCTCACATTCAACCTCATACAAAGTTCCAAAATCAAAAAGCGTCTCATCCACCTCCAACTTCAACCCATTCCATTCATAAACCCCTCTGATATTCTTAAACCCTCCTAAACAAACATACTCACCAGCAGGAGCACCATTCTCTTCCACCTTCACCCCAAATTCCTCCCTCACTCTCTTCAAAATCCGAGATTCCATTGACACAATAAGATTCGGGTCAGCCCAAATCTCTCTGGCCCAATATGGGTCAATCTCCTCCTCGTCCTCCTCAACTCTGCTAACCCCATCAACTAACATTGCCTTGGCCTTTAGGGACACAACACAACGTTTCGCAGTCTCAGAATCCTCCCCATAGAAACGGAGACGGAGGATCGCACGCTGGGACGAAAGCTCAGAGGCGGCACCATCAAAAAACACATTGTGCTGGAAGTGAGTTTCTTTGTGGAACGCCGACAGCACAGTGGAAAGAGATTGGTGTGCCTTGGAATCGAGTAGCCTCAACTTCACTTCCACTTCCATTTCAATCACCTATGACCTACCTACAACTTAGCCAAAAGATCCAAACTTTAAAAAGTGTACACCTCAAGCTTCATCCACAAGGCAAACCTCTCAAAATGGTCCAACAATATCAAACAAAAAATCAAAACTTTGAAATGGGGGTATTATACCAAAAGCACCCAAATTCATCATTTCTTTTTCTGGGTTTAATTACACGATCAAACACCTTCTAAATTAAACAAAATTAGGGTTTAATCAAAGCAGCAAACTTTTCAATTGAAATCATATCAAGCAGCAAAAGTTTCAACCTTTCTAATTCTAATTAAATTGGGGTTTATCCATAATTAAAAAAAGATCACAACTTTGAGCAGAAATCAACCAACAAATACAAAAATTAATCACAAAATACAAAGAACTAACCTTTTTTTTCTGGTTTTAGAGGATTAAATCGACAAGGGGGCAGAAAAAAATTAAGGGGAAGAGAGACCAATACGTTGGGCTCTGGAAGTGGACTGTTCAAAGTGGTGGAGCAAAGTGGTCGTGGTGGTCGAGGTGGTGCCGGCGGCGGTGGTGGAGGGGGCGGAGGTGGAAGTGGAAGTAGGTGTAGAGAAGCGGGATTGGAGGATTGCGAGTTCTTCCTTGTCTTCAATTCTCACTTCTATCTTGCTTGGCTTCCTTCTCAACATTACTCTCTCTCTCTCTCCTCTCTGTGAAGTGTAATTGTGACGCTTTACTTGACTTTGAGTTGTGGCGTGTGTTTTGGCATAGGCTTCCCAATGAAGTTCGATACGTTAACTGATTGTTATGGTTAACATTTCAGGACGAGTCGGACTTTAAGTTGAGGTAGTTAATAATTGTATTTTTGAGATACTTGATAAATGTATAATAGAGTTAAAAAGAGGTTTGCTTTCATGATAAAGAAAAAGTCGATATTGAAAACACAAACCAAAAACATTTTAGAACGATCTGAATTTTAATTTGAGGTGGTTAATAATCGAGAATTTGAGATTTTAAGTCGAGTAGTTGTTTGTATAACAAAGTTGAACGGGATTTTGTTCTTACGACATGATGTATGATTGTACGGTGATACTTCTAAGGCAAAGAAAAAGTCGATATTAAAAACACGAACCAAAATCGATCATTATAACTTCATAAGACACGTTTCGTTGCAAATTTACCTTCTTACAAGTTACAATCATACCTAATGTACCCTCAATCTAATTTCACTGTTTCAAGTCCAATTTCATTATCTTGGCTTCTCAAGTACTCAACTCTCTCTTCCTCTGCGAGACTCCGGCGTTTCACTTTTTCAGTGAGTTTCTGTACATTCTGTCTCTCCTCAACTTATGTTTATGTCATACTTGAACACCAGAATTTATCAAATTTGATTACTTTTTATATTGTTTCATTGATGAATTTAGTATAAAAATGGTGGCATCATCATTGTGTTCTTTTGCTCACCTTAAACCTTATCCATGTACCCAACCTCATCTAACAGTTTCTCTTAAACCCTCCTCATTCATCTCTTACTCATTAGCAAAACCCACTTCTGCTTCTTTGACAAGCCACCAACTTCCTCCAGATTTCACTCCAAAACAACTGCTTGAAACACTAAGGAAACAAAATGATTCAGAAATGGCACTCTGGGTCTTTGATTGGGCTTCAAAGCAGCCCAATTTCAGGCCCACCTTGTCTGTGTATGAGGAAATGCTTAGGAAGCTTGGAAAGGAAAGGTCTTTTGATTCTATGAGGAGGGTTTTGGATGAGATGAAGCTGTCTGGTTGTGAGATTAATCAAGGTACTTTCTTGATTTTTATTGAATCTTATGTGGGTTGTGGTATGTATGATGAAGCTGTTAATGTGATTGATATGATGGAGAAAGATTTCGGGTTCGATTGCGGCACTCATACCTTTAATTTCCTGCTGAATGTTCTTGTTGATGGGAATAAATTGAAATTAGTGGAAAATGTGCATGATAGGATGGTGAAATGTGGAGTTAAGAAAGATGTTTCCACTTTCAGTATATTGATAAAGGGTCTTTGTAAAGCCCATCAAATTAGACCTGCCCTTTTGATGATGGAAGAAATGGAGACTTGTGGACTGACCCCTGATGAGAAAACATACACCACTGTAATGCAGGGTTATATTGAGGAGGGGAATATGGAAGGCGCGTTAAGAGTGAGAGGGCAGATGGTAGGAGCTGGTTGTGTTTCGACTAACGTGACTGTTAATGTGTTGGTTCATGGGTTTTGCAAAGAGGGGAGGATGGAGGAAGCTTTGGGATTTGTTCAGGAAATGACTGCTGAGGGGTTCAATCCTGATCAGTTTACTTTTAATACTTTGATTAGTGGGTTGAGTAAGATGGGTCATGTTAAACATGCTCTCGATGTTTTAGATGCGATGCTTGAAGAAGGTTTAGATCCCGATGTTTACACTTATAACGCGTTAATATCAGGGTTGTGCAAAATGGGTGAGATTGAAGAGGCCATGGAGGTGCTGGAGTTGATGATTTTGAGGGATTGCACTCCTAATACAGTAACCTATAACACCCTGATTAGCGCCATGTGTAAAGAGAACCAGGTTCAGAAAGCGACTGAATTTGTCCGCCTTCTTACAAGCAAGGGGATTTTGCCTGATGTGTGTACGTTCAATTCTCTTATACAAGGTCTTTGCTTGTCCAGACACCACAAACTGGCTATGGAACTATTTCAGGAGATGAAAAGTGATGGGTGCCTTCCTGATGAATTTACGTACAACATGCTCATAGACAGCCTGTGTAATAAAGGTAAAATAGATGAAGCTTTGGACTTGCTTAGGGAAATGGAAAGAAGTGGCTGTGCAAGAAATGCAGTGACTTATAATACCCTTATTGATGGCCTTTGCAAGAATAAGAGGATTGAAGATGCGGAGGAGATTTTTGATCAGATGGAACTGCAAGGGGTTTCTAGAAGTTTGGTTACTTACAATACTCTGATTGATGGGCTTACTAAAAGCAAAAGGGTGGACGAGGCTGCTGAACTGATGGACCAGATGATAATGGAAGGGTTAAAACCTGACAAATTTACATATAATTCCTTGCTGTCGCATTTTTGTCGTGCTGGTGATATTAAAAAGGCAGCCGACATAGTGCAAAGTATGACATCCAATGGTTGTGAACCTGATATTGTTACTTATGGGACCTTAATTCAGGGACTCTGCAAGGCAGGGCGAACAGAGGTTGCCACTCGGCTTCTCAGAACCATTGAGATGAAAGGAATGATAGTAACTCCACATGCCTACAACCCTGTAATACAAGCATTGTTCAAAATGAAAAGATCGAACGAAGCAACTAGGCTATTCAGGGAAATGAGTGAGAAGGGTGACCCTCCAGATGCTGTTACTTATAAGATAGTCTTTCGTGGTCTTTGTTCTACTGGAGGGCCAATTGGGGAAGCTGTCGATTTTTTGGTTGAGTCGTTGGACAAAGGTTTCTTACCTGATTCCTCTTCATTTATGATGTTGGCAGATGGTCTTTGTTCCCTGGCCATGGAAGATACCCTCATGAAGCTTGCTGATATGATAATGAAGAAGGCAAACTTCCCAGCTAATGAGGTTTCTATGATAAAGGGTTTCATGAAAATTCGTAAATTTCAAGATGCATTGTCTACTCTCGGTCGTATTCTAAACAGCCGAAATCCTAAAAGAGGTTATAGATGAAGGAAATGTAATTTAAGGTTCATTAGCGTTGATCAATATGAGAGGTATTGTTTTTAGGTGCAGGCTGTTCTTTGTCAAGATGAGGATGTGGCTTTCACAGGAAGCAAACATGTTTTAACACTTCAATCTATCTTTAACTTGAATCGATTTCGATCTGGCCTTATTTTGCTTCACAAGAGGCCAGTTTCTTGTGCTGTTAAGATTTTGTGCTTTGTTTTTTTTGGGTCCAATTAGCTTGTCATTTGAGTATCTAGTATTATAGCTTCATTTTAGTGAGGTAGCCTTCAACTAGAGAAAGGGTGATCTTACAATTTACCAATTATGGAAATAAGCAATTTGTTGCTTCATGTTGTAGGTTTCGTATGTATGAAGATTGTATTAACTTGATCCTTTAGCTACAATTATGAAGTCCTCCTGATTTGTTTTATATCATGAAATTTATGCAGTTTTGCTTCAAGAATGTCTTTCCTAGCTTTTGTGATGTTATTGTTAAGACCATGGGGAATGTGCTTGGAGGTAAATATGATATCTTCTTGTATACTCTGTGACTTGCCGGTACTCATGTAATGTGTACTGATTCAGCCTGTCTTTAACATTTCTAAGCCACTTGATTATTGCTATGACTTGTGCGTCCCTGCTAAGGCTACTACACTGGGAGATATATAAGTGAGATACTGAGATGCTTGCATGTTTCGTTTTTAAGGAAAAAAATGACGACTTTTTTTTAGAGACATGAAGGTTCAGTTTCATACTACTTACTACAAGTCTGCAACGACCTCGATTTGACTTTGTATATGTAAGGAGTGGAACGTCTAAGAAATATAATTATCGCAACTTTGTCAAATAAAAATACCTCTATGTGACTTTGTTAATGTTACATTCTATCTATTAAATCCATGTTCCAAAGTAATTAACATGGTCAAAACATCAATTTAATCCTTTCCTCCATAACATCTGGTAAAATTAAATTAAACAAATGTTTCAAAACACCCTAAATTTTCAAACAAAACCCACTATAAAATCCCTCATCTTCTCACTCAAACTCCACAACCAAAAAAAAAAAAAAAATTTCAAACTTTCTTTACTTTCTTACTTTTTTTTATCCAAAAGAAGAAAAAAAATGGCAACAAAATCAGTAATTTCCATGCTAACTTTCTCTCTTCTGGTTGGATCATTCCAAAGTGGGCTAGCCCAATGGGCCAACGAGCCCATTTCATCAAGCGGCCCGGTTCCAGGAGGCGTGTACATGGACCAAAAAGGCTTATACGAGTGCTTCTTGGTGTTTTACGTAAATGCCCCTTCATGTATAATTGAGATCTTGAATACTGTTTCAACGGGCCGGTTGAGTTTGGGCCCAGCATGTTGTCACGCAGTGGCCCAAGTTGAAGACCAATGTTGGAAGGCCCTTTTCCCAACCAGCCCAGATCTTCCTCCTTTCCTCAAAGAACAATGTGACCGTTACAACTAATTAATTAAGCCCATCTTTGAATTTTTTTTTTTTTTTGGAGGGAATTTTAATTAGAGATTTTATCTTATTACAAAATAATTACAAGGGTTGAAATTTTACCTTGTTTCTTAGGTGAAATAAATGAAAAAGTGAAGATAGGGCTTGTAAGATAATATAGACTATAGAATGCCGAAATTCTTGTTTAAGAATTATCGTCTAGGGAATGTTATGTTTTAGTAACTTTGTTTATGTATGGTTTTTCCCGCTAATATTATGAGAATGGTATTTTAGTAGCATTTGGTGTTAATTAGACTATCATATTGTGATGGTATTCACGACCAAATTTCATGGAGTACACATTATGTTTTGTACATAATAAGGCGCAAACCTTAATACAGTTAAGAGTATACAATATCTAACTTGAACACTAGTCAGTAGTAGAGGAGTTTTCCTTTGTTACCAAATTAGATACGTGGAGATATGTTTCCTCATCTTTTTTCATTCTTTTGTCTTTCTAGATCTTCACTTCGTAATCACGTAAACAAGTTACATACTCCATTTTCACATCACTTCAAAGACAAGCATCTTAATTGCATGATGAGTAACGTAGTAACTGCTCTCTTCAGTCTTCAAGATGTATATGTCTAGATACTTAGCTTGTTCGTTAGAAGACAACAATTGATATTGAAAGGGACTCCAAAACTCATCACAGATTCATGTTAAGTGCATTATTTAACTCATCACAGATTCATGTTAAGTGCATTATTTCTTGGTTTCTTGTAAGTTAGGCTCACGATCGAATCTTAAGGTCCACAACCCTATTCTACTAACGATCAATAATTTAGATCAAATTTACACCGAACTTTATACATACAACAGTCCACAAATTGACGTGAAATATGTCGTGTAAACATTCGCTGAATATTTAATTTTGACCAATTGTGTACGGTAAACTGTACGTAGACATCAATATTATGAATGAAGAGAACTCTTAAGTCTTGCCATGTCGATCGTCTGATACATTCTTTCAGCATTCACCACGGGACAATGACAACGAATACCATGTTATCCTTCGATCATATAAAGTCTAATCAATCTCCTACACGAATCAATAATGATGACACACAAATTAAAGTAACTCAAAACTTTGTTCTCATCAACCTTTTTGACATTAGACAAAATTTGGATTTTGTCACAAGTAACCTATGTATTCCAATTCTATATAAAAAGACACTCATCAAATTAAATCACAAGACAACAAATCGATCACTTGTACGTATATAGGGGTAACATTTTACATCTTAGAAAAGTGACCTTAACAAAAAAAAAAAAAAAAACTCTAAAATGCAACACATTTACATTTTACATGTGATGTAATTTAATAATAAAACCGGCACAAAATATAACACAGATGACATTGAAATTTGTTAGCGAAGAGTGACACAACTGTCACTTAATCAATTTAAACGGAGGGATTAAAATCCTTAAATCCATATAAAAAAAAAACGACGTAAAGGGATGTTTATCACGTTAAGAATTCATACTCAGACGATTTCCAAAGGGGTCTATATATATCTAATCAAATTGTATATATGTACTGTATATGTATGTTTTACAGTACATTTAGCTTAGCTTATCTAGCCTAATTAGACACGTACGTACTTCAGTCGATACTCCAAAGCAAACCAAATTACAGCATCAATGCATCATGCATGTAAGAAGAAATATGTTACGTAAAAGTTATATTGCTAATGCATGCGTAGTGAAGTATTTGCTTGTGACGAGATTGGTTTAGTATTGTGAAATTACGCGGGCCTGGGCCACACCCGTAAAGAGAAGAGATAATCCACCTGATAAGCCCAAGGAGGTTCCATCCTAAAACCAATTGGCAATAGGAGGAGTAACTCCTTGGTTTATATGGTAGACAAATCTCTTCTATTTTTCCAATGTGGGACACTCATATGTGGAGTATTTTGGGTGTCACTTTAACACTCCCCTCTCACATATGAGGTCCCTTTTAAGGGCAGACTGGCTTACCGTAAAGCCAGCTGCATTTTTGCACTGATTTATCAGTGGCCGATTTATCGGCATTTTTGGCCCAGATGAATTCATTGAGACCCAAGACTTTAACCATGGGCTCTGATACCATGTGAAATTACGCGGGCCTGGGCCACACCCGTAAAGAGAAGAGATAATTGGTTTTATATGGTAGACAAATCTCTTCTATTTTTCCAATGTGGGACACTCATATGTGGAGTATTTTGGGTGTCACTTTAACAAGTATATATGTAAAATTGTAATTAAGCTGAACATTTGAAGGTCAGCCAACCTAGCTTAGAAACTAGTAGACATTTAGACTCTAATCAGTTTATTTAATTCGAATCTTAAGTAGCTATGGAAAAAATTGGCCATATAGCATTATAGCGTCAATAATAAGTTGTCTCAAAGCTAAGTTAAGTACCCTAGTACATAAATTTTTAGACATAATGGGGCGGCATGTGGCATTGAAATGATGGTACTCAACTGACTCATTGACGCCTTCTTGCTGCCTTAGACATCGTTTGCGTAATGACAATCAAGCAGATCGATACCTTCTTAATGTATGTGATTGTTCATATCATTAGGTTAATCATAAAGCGTTTTTAGGCTAAAATTGCAATCGGCGGCGCATAATAGAATAGTGAAGATTTTAAGAAGCAAAATGCATAAATGTACAAGTTCACCGGATGGAATAGTTAGTTGGTGAAATTAGGCTAGACATAGTTCAACTTTACGCTACCAAACACCTACATCACACATGACACGAGTATAGTTTATATGTATATATCCTCATAACAATCACAAGATCGGATTATTTGACCTTGGCTCACCCGATCCCACGTGATGTGTTCATTTGTCCCATTGCACGTACTAATGACCGTGGGACTTATAGTTAACATGCGAAATTCAAGGAATGTGACTCTTACGTTATTGTCATGTCATTTTAAGAATATATGATGGCATGAATTTTATGATTGTATCATGATTTACAAGCTCTTTCGAAGTAGTTGTCGTTTGAGTTGGATCTCTATTCACACAATCGGCAAACACACACACTAAACGCATGTACTCGGGCCCATATTGTGAAATTTAACATAGCCAATGTTATGTGAAGTAGTGGTAGGATCGACAACTCTGATTTAAAATAATGTGGAAGATTTAGCAAATTGGAAGCCAATGTAATTGGCAATACTCACATCAATAAAGGGTTCGATAAGATGCTTTCAGAATTCAGATCCATGAAATGGTATTATAGGGATTTGGGTGAGATAAACTTTAATCCAAAAACAGAGGAACTTGTTTAGAGGAATTCATTTGTAGGGCAGAAGTACAAATTGCCAAAATAAGATTATTTTACTAGTAACATTTAGGAGTACATTCTATAGATGAGGATTGGCATTTAATTACTATTATCAAGAGAATCGATGTTTTTGACCTGTACTGTATACGCAACATGTATGGTCACGCAGACATTTGACCATTTGCTAGATTTGAAACATTTATTAAATTATTATATTATTCTAATAAGCCATGTACTGCTCATCAGACATCTCAGTCACTGTCTCACTGCTTGTTGTAAGACTTTCAACTTTCTGGTCCCACTGCTAGTTGGACTCCATCGGATAATTCTCTATTCTTTCGGACACGCTTATCGAAGATGACGTATTATCTACACACCAGTTAATCAAGAAATTGCTTCCATGACGAGTAATTAGAGTTTTCACATTATCTTCTCTATACGTCAATCTCGACAATGATACAAGTTTCGTAATCTCTCTCGATTTCCCTTCTTTCTTCTCTATAACGCAAAAATGCACTACTACAACAAGTGATGTGGTCCTTGGACTTCAGTAGAAAGATGGCAAGTTGATTTCCTGCTAATAGATTTTCTTTAGAGCTAAGGGAATCCAGGACAAATGCCCCACTCTCCCAACAAACTTTTTCTTAGCTGTGCTTTTAATTTAATTTAATTAAATGCTTTAATTTTCAATTAACATAACTTAATTATTCTCCAATTTCCCACCTCTCTACTCTTTACTCTTTACCATACTATATATATGCTCCATTCCTCCTCATATTCCCTTCACAAGTAAAAAAAAAAACACAACAATGTTCAATTTGTTTCCTTCTTTCTTAAGCTAAAGCAAAGAAATTTGATTAGTTTTATACATTTACAGAAGAGAAAGCATAGTTTTTTGACATGGGTTTTCAGATTTGTGAACTGAGTAGGTGTTTTTTGGTGTGTATCTTAAGCTTCTTAAGCTTGGTTTATTATGTTAATGGAAGCTCATTGGGAGATAGAGTTGAAGCACAAGTTAACATTGATGGGAGAGTTGGCATTGCACAAATTGATGAGAATTTCATATGTGCAACTTTGGATTGGTGGCCACCTGAGAAATGTGATTATGGTACTTGTTCCTGGGGTCATGCTTCTCTACTTAATCTGGTAATTACAGTTTTCACCTTCTTCTTTTTACTGTTGTTACTGTATATAAAGTGGTAAATGTTGTTATAGTTGTTGAAAGATGTGAACTTTTTGGTTGTTTTGTGCAACTTTCTGCTGAAGTTTTCTGTTTTAGTTGTTGCTTAACTTTCTGATGTTGAAAGATGTGAACTTGATGTAGTATTTGGTTTGTTGATATTACTCGAAATTGCGCCTTTTTTTGGTCTAATAATACATTATCTTACTTAAGAAATGACTGTTAGTAGCTGACATTTTGGACTGTAATACTGTTATACAGAACGATATTTATAAGGTGGTTGTTGATAATAATTCTACATTATTAACAATAGGAGGATAGTGGTAAAGATTTTGTGGTAGTAGCAGTCGATATTTGTGTACATCCGACCCCCCCTTACCTTGTCATAGCGGACTATTTGAGGCACTGGTGTAATGTCGTTGTTGTAATAGAGCAAAATGCGTGTCAAAGGTCGCTCTAAATATTGTACTGGTATACCGCAGAATAGTTTTGTAAGCCTGTGTTTTTCTGATGTTGTTTCTTGTGTACAGGATCTCAGCAACCCAATATTGTTGAATGCGATACGAGGTGATTATACTAGTACAAATTTGCATATTACAGTGTTGAATCTTGGGACTGGCACGTTTTTACCACTGACAGAATTGTACTAATTTTCCTGCAGCATTTTCGCCTTTGAAGATCAGGCTGGGTGGCTCTTTGCAGGATAAAGTCATATATGAAACCAAGGATTCGAAACAATGTGACCAGTTCAGTTACAAACAAGAGCAGATGTTTGGTTTTACACCAGGGTGCTTACCTATGAAGCGATGGGATGAACTTAACGCCTTCTTCAAGGAAGCCGGGTAAAATGCAATTCCGTCTTACAATCTCCTGAAGCTGATATCTTCTATCCCTGTGAATCCGAAAAATTTGACATTGCTTCTTCTGTTGATTTCAGGCCACTGGTTGTTTTTGGACTAAATGCTCTCAATGGAAGAAGCTACCCTGCTAGTGGTGGTGCTACTGCTACAGGTGCTTGGGACTCTTCCAATGCCGAATCTCTTATTCGCTACACAGTGGAAAAGGGCTATCCAATATATGGCTGGGAGCTTGGTATGTTGATGAACCTGTTCCTCTGATAAAGTTCCGAGTTTCTGTATGATTTGACAATGCAACAAATCATAGTGATCTTCTAATGCTTGTTTCTTATCTGTGTGGTTGTCAGGAAATGAGCTGAGCGGCTCTGGGGTAGGAACGAGTGTCACAGCAGATCAATACGCCAGTGATTTGATTACGCTGCATAACATGCTGGAAGAGATCTACAAGGGCAGTGAAACTAAGCCTCTGGTCATAGCGCCCGGGGGTTTCTATGAGAAAGATTGGTATGCAGTGTTCTTAAATAAAACACCGAATTACCTGGATGTATTGACACACCATATCTACAATCTAGGACCAGGTACAGTTAATTCTCTTCTTAATCGAAATGTTAAATTTGTAACTCAGTTTGTGATATGAGTTTATAACATTCTTCAGGATCTCACGATGACCTAGTCGATAAAATCCTCAGTTACTCTGTCCTCGATAATGAGGTTGGAAACTTCAGAAATTTCAAAAGGGTTCTCAAAAGCTCAGGAAACCGGGCTGTTTCGTGGGTTGGGGAGGCAGGAGGCGCTTACAACAGTGGTCGAAACCATGTGACAAATTCGTTTGTGTCCAGCTTCTGGTAATTTGAACTGCAGTTCTTTCAGTTTATTAGGCGTTGCTGTTATCATTCTGAAGGATCATAATTGTCGCTGGAAAATAGGTTCTTGGATCAGCTAGGCATGGCTTCGAAATTTGACACAAAAACATACTGCAGACAAACTTTGATAGGAGGCAACTATGGGTTGCTGAACACAACGACCTTTGTCCCTAATCCGGATTACTACAGGTAGGTTTTGCTCATTATAACAGATAGCTCTGGTAACATGTACACCTTATTCCAGTTTTGATAACTTGGTTCTTGTTCTCTGCACAGCGCCCTTCTATGGCATCGACTAATGGGAAGAACAGTACTGTCTGTGAACATCTCTGGGCCGTATAGCACCCGAGCTTATGCACATTGCTCAAAAATATCTGTAAGCTAAAACTTTCCGGAAAACCATATTTTGGAGAAGCTTATGTTACACGCACTCATGCACCATTCTTACAAACAGTTTTTACTATCCTGCAGAAGGGGATCACATTGTTACTGATCAATCTGGATGGCAACAGTACTGTTCAAGCAAATGCCGTCTTCAATGGGGAATCGAGCTTACAGATGCAGCAACATTCGCGCAAAACCAAGTCAAGGATTGGTAGGTTGTATCAGGGAATAGAAGCAGAAAATGTAAGAGCTGAATATCACCTTACTGCTAAAGATGGCAACTTGCAGAGCCAAGTTATGCTTCTAAATGGAGAAGCTTTGGCTGTGAGTTCATCTGGAGAAATTCCTCCATTTACGCCTTTGCATGTCAACTCGACAAATCCGATATCTGTAGGACCTTTCTCAATTGTATTTGTCCATATGCCTTTTGTTCTTCTTCCGGCTTGTAAATGAGATAGGAACCAAAATGGTATCCATCTTATTGGTAGATCATAAGAAATTCAGAGGCAAATGCATATATAGGAAGGGTTTAAGTAATGTCTAGCTCCAGTTTTACACTGTGTTCTACTGCAATGAAATCATAGGCCATTGCCATTAGCAATGCCCTTTAGCTAAACATGACCAAACTAACAATCCAGGTAGGGGGCGTGAGACTGTCGAGAGTAACTCTTGATAAACATGAGCAAACAATCAAATCCACATTTATCTCTCGTCACCACCACCTTGGACTGCTAGCTCAAGTTACAGAAAAAAGCACAAATGCTGGTGAATTTCTGCCTTTACACAGAATTGTAATAAAAGTGTATAACCAATGTACAAATTTCATTTCTATTCACCTTTAAATCTGTAATGGTGATCCAGAGTACATACATAGACACACTCCATAACTCAGCAATAATAATTAGGCAAAGCTGGCTACAGGCTTCTATCTTCGTAGAAAGAATACGAGATGCTATTCCTCCTAGGCTCCTATAGGGATTTACAAAAAGGGGGAGGGGGGATACTAGCTAAGATGAGAAAAGAGCACTCACAATTTTGAAGACGGAGAAGAGTATTGATATTCATCTATGTACTCCGTAGTTTACTCTACCTTGGAAAAGCTTTGAGGTTTGCTGCTTGCAAATGCTAACCAGACGATCGTACCAGTCAAATAGAAGAAGATCGAGGGCGCAAATAATGATATCTGGAAAGCATTTACAGAAAAAAAAAAAAAAATGAGCATAAAAGGAAGTTATATAACAGGCACAGGTTAGACAAAATGTAGGCGAGCAAGACATTACACTCCAAGAATGAGTTGAGTCAAGAAGATAGCCGGTAAGAGCTACCCCGACGATGCCAGGTACAGCTCCAACAGTATTGGTGATACCCTACGTAATATAGCAATCAATAATTAATAAGCAAACAAAGAAGGCTGGTACCAACACAATGTAACTCACTTCAGGAAGGTAATCCTATATCTCCTTTTAATATGGTTGACACTATTTGTTAGAAGTTGATCCTCATCACATTTTCTTATCATGTTTATAAGTGAGACATAATACTGGTATAAACTCTCAATAAAGTACAACGAAGGACTAACCAAGGAAGCTGTTTGAACTCGATTTTTACGTTTTAAGTATGATGTTTAATGGTTACTTTGAGTCGCCTATATACCCATCTGATATCTTATTCTGACATTCTAAATATGGATTCCACATATGGCTAACGTGGCTGGTGAGTGGTGACCTTACGCCTCGATGCTTCCACTTAAATTTGAGACGTTTAGGTTACCGGACCATTCGGGGCCAAAAACAATGAATTATATACTTTGGTTATGACCGAACCAAATTTTCAAAAGGAGCCTAATATTATCAAAAGTTTACTACGAATAGCTTTGATGGATATGAGGGTCGACACCTCTCTTAGGAAAGGTTTTAAGCCCTTTTCGGCACACATTACGCATTGAGCCTAGCGTACGTTTTTCACCGATTTAGGGATCTAAGAATGGAATTTTGGAGCTAATATTTTGCCTAAACCCCCAATAAGATCCCTAAAACCCTGCACTTAAATTGGGGACGTTTTGTTGCAGGACAATTGTGGGCCAAAACGGTGAATTATACAATCATTTTGAAAGGAGTCAAATGTTCTCAAAAGTTTACAACAAATAGCGTTGAAGTGTTTTAAGATGGATATGAGTGTCGATTCATCTCTTAGGAAAGGTTTCAAGACCTTTTCGGCACAGATTACGCATTGAGGCTAGCGTACAATTTTCGCTGATTCAAAGATCTACAAATAGGTTTTTGCCTCTAATACTTCACTTTAACCCATAATACCACACATAGATTCTTCGACTTAAATTTGAGACGTTTTTGTTGCAGGACCAAAAACGATGGATTATTTACTACGGTTTTGGCCAATTTTAACCAAATTTTTTAATGGACCCAAATGTTATAAAAAACTTACCACGAATAGCCTTGAAGTGTTTATGATGGAAATAAGTGTCAATTCCTCTCTTAGGAAATGTTTAAAGCCCTTTTTGGCACACGCGACCCGTATAGGCTAGCAAACGGTTTTCGCGGATTTAGGGATCTACGAACGGGTTTTTGGCTCTAATATTTTGCTTAGACCCATAATATGATCCATGGATGCTTAAGCTAAAATTTGAGACGTTAGTGTTACTAGACAATTCTCGGCCAAAAACGATGGATTAATATACTCCAGTTTTGGCCAATTTTAACCAAATTTTTGAACGGAGTCCAATGTTCTCAAAAGTTTACCACGAACAGTCTTGAAGTGTTTTGGATGGATATGAGAGTCGATTCCTTTCTTAGGAAAGCTTTAATGCCTTTTTCGGCACAGGTTACGCATTAAGGCTAACTTACGGTTTTCGTCGATTATGGCTTTAGAATGAGTTGTAGGCTCTAATATTTTGCTTAACCCCATAATATGATCCATAGTGCTTCCACTTAGATTTGAGAAGTTTTTGTTGCAGGAAAATCCATGGCCAAAATAGATGGATTATACTACGGTTTAGGGAAAAAAAACCAAAAATTTGAAACGAGTCAAATGCTCTTAAAAGTTTACCACAAATAACCTTTTAGAGTTTTTGATGGATATGAGTGCCGATCCCTCTCTAAGGAAAGGCTTTAAGCCCTTTTCGGCACTCGTGACCCGTATAGGCTAGTGTACGGTTTTCGCTGATTTAGGGATCTAAGAATGGGTTTTTGGCTCTAATATTTTGCTTAGACCCATAATATGATCCATGGATGCTTCCACTTAAATTTCAGACATTTTAGTTGCCAGACAATTTGGGGCCAAAATTGGTGGATTATATACTACGGTTTTGGCTAATTTGAACAAAAAATTTGAAAGGAGTTGAATGTTCTCAAAAGTTTACCACGAATAACCTTGAAGTGTTTTTGATGGATATGTGTGTCAATTCCTCTCTAGGAAAGGGTTAAAGGCCATTTTTGCCACACCTAACCACGTATAGGCTAGCGTACTGGTTTTTTGCTGATTTAGGGATCTACGAATGGGGTTTTGGCTCTAATATTTTGCTTAGGCCCATAAAGAGATCCATAGATGCTTCCACTTAAATTTGAGACGTTTTTGTTGCAGGACAATTATGGGCCAAAAACGATGGATTATATACTACGATTTTGGCAAATTTTAATCTAAATATTTGAAAGGAGTCAAATGTTCTCAAAAGTTTACCATGAATAGCCTCGAAATGTTTATGATGGATATGAGTGTTCATTCCTCTTTTAGGAAAGGGTTAAAGCCCATTTTTGCCACACGTGACCCCGTAAAGGCTAGCATACTATTTTTGCTGATTTAGGAATCTACAATTGGTTTTTTTGGCTGTAATATTTTGCTTAAACCCCTAATATGGTCCCTATATAATTCCCCTTAAATTTGAGACGTTTTTGTTGCCAGACAATTCGGGGCCGAAAACGATGGATTATATACTACGGTTTTGGCCAAATTTAACCAAAATTTTTACAGTAGCCAAATGTTCTCAGAAGTGTACCACGAATAGCCTTGAAGTGTTTATGGTGGATATGAGTGTCGATTCCTCTCTGGGGAAAGGTTTAAAGCCCTTTACAGCACACGTTACGCATTGAGGCTAGCATCCGTTTTTCGCTGATTTAGGGATCTACAAATGGGTTTTTGGCTCGAATTTTTTTTTTAAACCCATAATATGATCCATAGATGCTTCCACTTATATTTGAGACGTTATTATTGCCGGACAATTCTAGGTCAAGAATGATGGATTCTATACTACGTTTTTGGCCCATTTTAACCAAACTTTTGAAAGTAGCCAAATGTTCTCAAATGTTTACAACTAATAGCCTTGAAGTGTTTTTTATGGATATGAGTGTCGATTCCTCTCTAGCATATGATATTTATCTCTCATATTATGTTCCCATTCTATTCTGAGCCAACATCCGTGGATTATACTTTGGTTTTGGTCAATTCTGACCAATTTTATGAAAGTTGCCAAAAGTTCTCAGAAGTTCACCATGAATAGCCTTGGAAGTTTTATTTGATGGATGTGAGTGTCGGTTCCTTTGTTAGGGAAGTTCTATGATGCTTTTCGGCAAATAACCACCTACTCAGCCTAATAAGCGATTTTTTTTTTTCCAATTTTGGAATCTAATGATTTTTTGTTCGAATATTTTGATAAAACCCACAATATTATGTCTAGGTTCTTCTACGTTGAGTTGTCTGGTCTCTTTACTATATAACCAGTCTCGTCTCTCTCTGAACCTTTGTGTTAAAGGGCCACGTTGGGGGGAAATCCGAGAATAACATGTGCTGAAAATTTGAAAATCTATTGTTCATATGCTGAATAAACAATACTCAAACTCACATACCAGAAGTATACTCGCATATTCAGATGATATATCTTGATGGGTGCAATAAAGCCCTGCATTAAAACTAGAATAAGCAAACATTTTTTCTAGGCCAGGCTAAGAATGAGATAATGCACTCAGGTGGAACATTACCTGATAATGCGAAACTGGAGAGTGCTAAACCACTAGTAAGCAATCCCACGATTTCCCAAGGCGGTAACCCAACATCTATTGAAGAAAGTGTCATGCAGAAAGCAGGGGAAATAAATGCTATGGTCTGGCAAATCTTTCTTACCTGCATGTATCAAAGAATTTCATGAAAAGAAGCAGATGACAAAATCGACAACAAGATAATTATAGTGTTGTTGACATGCAAAAGTGGGCGTGAATGTGTTCCCAATAATCAACTGAAGAGTGAGATACATTGACATGCTTGGTCATGAGCAAGATATTTCAATTTCAACATCCCTGTGACTTGTCACTTCCTGCACCACGATATGAACTTAATTTGGAAGTCATATTCCAACCCGGATGTGTTCGGGCTGCCCATTCCACATGAAACCTAGTAACTAATTCTCTTCACTAGAATACCATCACAGAAACGCCAACCCGTAATTAAGATTGGCTATCAGGATCTAGTTGGACAAGATCACTTTGTCATACGTCACTCCACCCAGACTTCCCACCCTTACCAACAACAGCGTTACCCCAGTGGCTCAAAGGCTCCCCCGTATGGTGAGGCAAGGGGGGTTGGATGTACGCAACCTTACCCCTATGTTGAATATATAGAGAGGCTCCATCCTCATTAAACCGTGAAAATAACTAAAAGACCTATTTGTTAGGTGAAATCTGCTCCTTGAGTAAGGACAATGATCTCACCCTCTAAGCAAATGTTAAATATGCACAGACAACTCTTCATACTTAATCCCTGTGGCAAGAAAACTTCAGAAGAAAAAAATGCGCAGGACATAATCAGAGTCTTACGGTTGTTGTCTCAACTCCACGAGCGATCAAGTTATCAGCAAATTGTGCTGCAAGGTTGGTAACAACGACTGAGGCCAATGGAGGAAGTACAGAAACCTGAATCAGAAAGTATAAACTAAGTTATGTCAGCTTGGAGATCTAAATGCCAAGAGGCTGTCCATACTCCTATAAACTATAATTTCCTCACTAGAGACATATTTTGCTACTTTCCAGCAGATATGTAGCTAGTGAGACCTTTTACCATCTTCCATGTGGTACCCAATCACAGGACACGTCTTAGACAAGTCCTGAAGTAAATAGGTGGACAAGAACTCTATATAACTTTTCTGAGTCTCCTCCATTTATGTAATTTCACTTACTACTTATCTCAGGAAATCAGGACTCCAAAAGAGGCTCAAGATTTCGAAGTTTTAACTTACCCCAGCAGCCTCAGTCAAATTAAGATCCAGCGCCTCACTACAAAAGACATAAGCTCTAATCAGTTGTCTTACTCTAACAAATATATGTCGAAGAATATGACTAAGAACATACACAAAAATGTAATACTTAAGAAATTTATACCACCAGAATAAACTGAAGAATGGATATCAAATGCATTATGGCTTGCCATTGAATCAAGTAATGTGTAGTTTGCTAGAGCATGCCCCCCCCCCCCCCCAACAAAAAAAAAAGGTAGAATACAAGTTATATTCCTTATAGCCATTTTTTGATGTCTCATAACAGTCATAAGTACTCTCCGGATCTATATAGTATATATCACTGGAATGATTCCCCAGCGTAATTTTTTAGTTTTCTTCCAATTTTTCAATGTATACTTTGAGTGCTCTCCGTGACGACATACTGGTAGATTTTCAATTATATAACAACAATATCATAATTTATGGAACACGATCTCAAAAGTAACTGCAACATTCCTCAGGCACAAAAACTATTCTGTGTGTCCAAGTGCTGCCTCTAATACGGTATGTCATTACAGCATATGCCCATACCCTATCTTGTTTTGTACATTGAGAACAATAAGTGGACAATAAAAAAAATACTCTACAATTTAAAAGATGCAAGTTACTCATTTATAGAAACAATACTCTACAATTTCAGCCTTTTACTATCATCATTTTTCTTAACAATCTTTTACTCAAAGTCAGATGTACTAAATGGCTAAACTTCTGATAATGGAAAAGATTTACTATTTTAATGTAATAATGCAGAACCAGTTTTAGCTGTAATAAGCAGACAAAAGTGATCACTCTGTAAGTCTGAGGATAGGATGCAGATTTTGCATCCATCATCCATGTCACCAGGGAAATAATCGCAGCATAGACTTATGAACCAATTGAATCGCATCAGGATATAAGATCACAAAGACTTACACAAAAGAGGCCAACCATTGGAATCCAACAAACATAATTTACATGGATAAGCAGGAAGTAAAATTTCAGAAACATGCTAGATACTTGAAAAAGGATCTGAGGACTAATTTCTCAACCCATAAAATGCAGTAGTAATATCCCAACCACCATTACCCATTGTGAATAGCAATACACTAATACTGCAGTCGGAGAGTGCCAGCTGCTTAGATTCAGATGCAAGCAGTCAACTCATGAAACAGTCACATACAACCAAAAAGAAAGGGAGATTAAAAAAGGATTAAACTATTTTCTCAAGGTCTAACAGTGAAATAGTAATCAACATACCTAAAGTAAGTAGGCAGCCAAGATAGACATGTATAGTGTCCCCAACTTCCACAGAAATGTGCGTAGATCATTGCCCATACAGCGGGACTTCGAAAAAATGCTTTCCATGGAACAGTCTGTGAATAAGCATGCAAATGGAGGTAAAGATGATCTTCTTGACCATTGATGTATAATTTAGAGTAAATGAGTTGTTTATTCAAGTCAGATGTTCGCCATTATCAATTTTCCCCATGCACAGGATGCTTTAAGGTCTGAGACTGTACATGTAAAAACTGTGTTGCAACAATGCTCATTTAACATAATTGCATAACAAGATGATACTGCCAACAATTATAACCTGATGTGAAGTTAAAGTCAGAGCCTAGGATTTATCTGCAACAGCTCATATCACTTCTAATATGGTGGGTAAGGAATTTGGCTTAAGGTCACAAGTTAAGATTCCCACTTGGGCACTTGAGATGCAAAAATAAAGTTACCTTCAACGAACTGCGTAGCTCCTCCATGGAATTAAAGGGTGATTTACTAACAGATGTTGACTCCACACCTGTCACCAAGAAAGTATGCTTAAGGATGTTATAAATTTTTAAAGAAAGTATGTGACGCTTTTCAAAGAATGAAAATCACTCGGGTTAAATAGCTATGCAAAGGAATTGATAGCTCATAACACTTTCAGTGGATAAAACATAATACCATACGTCATTATCTTTCGGTTCGCTATAAAGAACAGTGGCACAGGACCACTGTAGGCTGACTGGAAAAATTCCATGACAGCGTTCAAGCATGGGGTTTTACAGATGTTTCCACATCGGGGTTGCTGAGATGTAACAGGAATCGCAACTTGAGCATCGTTGTTTTTAACCACAATGGCGAGTTACTCGAGGTCAAGCACATACTGGAAACTTTGAAGCAGTAGTGGATGTAAAAACTTTTAAAGTGAGGTGTTAATGGGGGTGATCAACAAAACTACATATTGCAGTTTAGTAAATTTTACATTTACCAAGGAAATTTGCAAATTTCTCCAAGACTATAGGGGTGATTGACCTTACATATTGTAGCGTACACCCACCACTATGAAGCACTGAGTTTCATCACCACATATTTTCAAAAAGAGTCCATCTAACCTCTGTTTTGCTTGTATTCCAGAAAGGGAAAAATCTACTGGCTGTTACAACTACTTGAGATACATGTTCTCTAGTCAGACTATTGTGGCCTTGTGCTAGAGTAATCCTTTCTCCAAGATCTCAAACATTTTCTGTTTACTTGGCGTCAAAACTATCATAGGACCACCAGAAGTTAAATTTCTAGAAATTATTGGAACTGAAACCACTTCCAAATTAGTGACATCAGCACATCACCATACTGAAACAGACAGCCATCACGGAAGGCACAGCTTAAACTAAAAAAAAAAAAAAAAAAAAAAGGTTTCTTTAAAAGCAAAATCATGCATTAAGAAAGCAGGCAGTAAATATAGGAGAAGGAAAGTAGAAAGTAACTCACTAGGCAACAATGAATCAGCTGACTTAGTTTGTCCTCCTTCAATGTACTGAAAGCCAAGGAACCTTCAAGTACGCATCAAAGTCAAGTTCAGTCAGCCATGAAATCGTCAACTATAACCCACACTCCCACAACAATGCCAAAGTGGACAGGAATCTCATAGGAGGAGAAACAAATTAGAGAAAGAACGTGACTAATTATTAAGATGCTTTCGGGATCATATTATACTGCTCTTTAGTATCTGATAGACAAAGCTCAGGTTACTTTTAAGCATGTCTAAACCATGACTTTCTCAACCAGAGGAACAAGTTAATATCTTTTGGACCAGAAGTCCAACAGTATCTCTCAGATGAAGCTATGAAATTTGAACTCAAGTACAACAACAACAAACAGGCCTTATTCCCAAAATGATTTGGGTCGGCTAACACGAATCCTCATCTGTAACCGTCTTACGCAGGCCAAGTAAAGATAATTATTGTAAGTTCACAGCAGATTTACAACAATCGAATCAGAAAGAATCTATAAGTAAAGCATATATATTAAAAGCGGAACTCACCATGCTACGCCCAATAGGCCAAATAGGTAAAACACAGATTCCCAGCCAAAGTTTTGAATGATTGGAGGAGCCAAGAGAAGCCTGAGATATAAGTCAAACTCAGGGATTTACAAACAAGCGCATCATCTACAGCAATCAAATCACTAGAAGTTCATAAATTCAGATATCTTCCACATTTTATCTTATTTCATGAGCACAGGTTGGAAATAAGAACTTTAATCAATGTTCTCATTTTCAGAGGATTAGAATTTCTAGCCCAGCAGATATATAAGCATTCTCATTCCATCAGTGCACAAGTCACAAAGGTGAAATGTAGAATGAGCCAAAATAACAATCCAGTATATACACCATTGCAAGTAACTGTTCCAAATGAAGCACAATGCTAGTCACATTCATTAGTCTTGCTACACCAGTTGCATAAAAAACAGAAGAATCAGAAACCATACCCGATTACACTTCCAACACTCAAGCCACCAAAAACGAATGCAACAGCTCGTGAGCGCTCCTGCAATGGTATGGATCTGGGCAAGGATATAAGAAAGAAAGTCAAGGAGATGGATACATGAAAAAAAAAACTATTAATGCAGAAATCCACGCTACCATTACTATTGAAATAAATTATCTGCAAAAAGCAGTGAAAAGAGTGCTAAACACAAATGTGATATATTCCAATATGTGTACACTATCACAGACATGGTAAGAAGTACAGTACACCATGCATCTAAGGTATAACAATGTTCAAGTTCACAACTATGAAATTCACAAATTGCATTTTGGAAATGTTTGTCCATGCATTGTACATACCATGTGTGTGTACATTTGACAAATTATGTAATACTCCATACTTTGTTAGGTTGAGTGCCTTAGTTTCAAAAACTTCAATTTTGTCACTTTCCCTCTTAGTGTTACTTGGAAGGAAGAAAAAAATAAAATAAAATAAAAAGATATTTACGTACATGATGGATACCTGGCAATGAGATCAGTGGCAGCAGATGGTGAAACCCCTTCACCTATTCCAACCTGAGTTTCAGAAAGTATAAACGTCAAAAGTAAAACCCATATATTGTTTTGAGCTGAAATGTCTGGACAGCTCAGGGCTCTCTAATAAAATGGAACAACTGTGAACTTTCTTTCCCTGATCTAAGTATTCACCGTACCATAATTCTGGACAACACTAATCCTGGCATGTATCCAGCCAGAACAGGAAGAAGTGCTGTAGACAATGACCAAGCCAAGACTCCAAATGCTAGAATCTGCCTACATAAACAAGGAGTATTCAAGATTTATGCAATTCATAAAACCATCAGACTAGAAAAGTATTACTCAAGCTTAACATGAATATGTCGCAGGTTCAACTTCTAACCGTCATGAGATAAACCTCCTCCAGAGATTTTCTCCTGTACTTGTTTGAAGGAAGTGTTTAACATTTAACCACTGGTAAGCAAACCCTAATGGTAGATTAACTAAAACTCAGGTAAGAAATTAGGGACTTCTCCCACATAAAAAGCCATTTTCTAAAATACTACGAGTATAAATTTGGACATCAACAGATGTTCATTCAATGATGGGCACTGAACGGCCCAAATTGTGTTCAGAGAAGAGGTTAGTGTATAGACAAAGGTACGAAGTACATATCAATATCATAAGCAGTTTGAGCTGTCAATTTCAAAACCAACCTGCCTCCAAATATCTTCGCAAGCCATCCGCCAGGAAGCTGACTCAAAGCATATCCCCAAAAGAAAGATGATTGTACTAATCCGGCAACAGATGAATTCCACCCAAACTGGTGTGACATCGGAATTATAGCCACACTCAAGTTCACCTAGTGAAATTACATTGTATCCACATCAGATCATACAACCCAACCACAACAACAACAACAATAGTCCCAAAATGTTTCGGGTTGGCTAACATGAATCGCCATTACACACACACAATCCACAAATAAATCGCCATGCCGTGACCCGAAATTGAACTGGTAAAAAAGGGCTATGAGACACACATAATCCACGAAATTTGAGATGCAAAACATGAATAACCTTCCCAACAAATTCAATTTGAAACCCACCAAAACAACATTGATGGCAACATTTTTAGCAACAAATAATTAAATCAAATTTGCCCAAGAACTGTTCACAAAATCACAACACCAAACAACCAATCTTTTCCCACAACCAAGAGTTGCTAAGAAACTTCACAAACACAATGCAGCAACAGTGTATAGAAATCCCATCAAATTAACAAACAAAAATACAATAAATTCGAAAACTTGAACTTTACAAAATTGCAAAAAATGAGAGATTATTACCTTATCCATGTTACAAATGACAAAAGCCAAAGAAGTGGTACCAATAAGCTTATATCTTGGCGGCAAATTACTCCAAGGTGGCCATTTCCATTGCAAACCCTCATCTCCTTCATCATCAAATTCATCATTTTTTACCAAAGTTACTGACTTTTTCACCTCATCTTTTACCCTCACTCTCGCAACAGCCCTTTGTCCCAAATTAACCCTTTTTACACTTGAAAACAACCTTAATTTCAAGTGGGTTTTTGTGGGGAAGTTTGGGGGGGAATTGTTATTAAAATGTTGAGCAAAAGTTGGTGTCTTGTAATTCCTGAGCTTCTGTTGAGTGATAAAGAAGCTATCTTTATGTGGTTTCATGGTGAAATTCGCCATTTCTGAGCAGAATTTGAACAAATTTATTCAATCTTCTTCATTACTCCACTTCTTTTATTATTATTGTTTTTTTTTATTGATTCAAGAGGAGAGAGGATGTGGGGTAGCCACGTAGGAATTTGATACAAGGTTGTGACTTATCTAGGACCCACTTACATGACTTGAGTGGCACTGGGTTCTTCTGTTGTTCACTCGCGTCATTCTTCTCAATTTTGTGTTACGCTACCCTAGTACGCCACCGTGATTGCCGTGAGACGGTTTTATATAAGGAGATCGAGCTTTATTTTAAATGGTTTGTCGATAAAGGTAATGTATTGAAAGGAAAATAGTTGTAGATGAAGTTCATTTTAAATGATTTGTTGATAGTCGCACAGAATCTAAATCGATTTGCATATGTATGTATACATGAGTATACACCTAGGCATCCAGCCTTCCTCTTCTTATGATTCCTTTATTTCAACGTGTCGTCTAGAACCTAGATTATCTCACCGATGTTGTTCAATTTCTTTCTTATTACCCTCCTTGTGCAGAGATGAAGTAATATCCACTTAAGACTTTTGCGATGATGTTCCAGTTCACGGTTAAAGGAGCCTCGGCTAAATTATGATGTTTCCATTAATTGCTCTACTAAGTCCGGTGTGGCGGTCGAGTTTTTCTGATGCTTGCTATTGAAATAAGATTGAGCTATGCATTCACATTAATTAAGATAGAGTAACGCTGAAATACTTTTTTATCTCATAGGCTTCACCCCTTCATTTTGAGTAAAAGATTCACGCTTTCTCATTCTCACAGTGAGCTAGATGGTCGACACGACCGGCTTATCAATGTCAATTTAGATTGAAACAATAAGATGTTCAATTGTATGTTGATGGTTTATAAGACACCCAAAATTGAAAAGCACTTTCCAAATTATAAGATACATCTTTAGTGTAAACCTGTTCATCAGAATTAGAAACTCCAATTTGGAGCTCCTCCTTCATAAACTGTTTACGAGCAGTAGTTCCGTAGAAGTTGGAGTTTGACCAAACAAACCCTAAGTTGTCGATGGTGGTACTGGTGGTGCATCACTCGATTGTGTGATATGTCAATGAGGGGAGAGGGGATAAGAGGAATTTATAATCGTGAACTAGTTTACTAATCAGGCTACGACCGGATTAACTTTACCATTCTGCTTGTTATATTGAGTTATCTTACTTATGGAAAATATATATCTAACAAAAAATATATATTATGTACTGATTTATTTGAAAGAGATACAAAAGTGGTATAATAAGTAAGTGAATTAAGGTAATTCTAAAATGGCAATAATTAAACTAACTGAAGTCGGTGAGTGTGGTGGTTGCCCATTTCAATACGTTTACGGGTTTTTTTTAGTGTGTGGGCTTGTGGAGTGGAGAAGAAGCGCAAAACTAAAGTCGGCTCATAAAAAATCAACCGACCCCCAATAATACTAAGAAGGATGAACCCTAAATAATACTCCGTCCTCAGTGAATTCGGGTGTGGAAGAATCATGTGGGGTGAATGGGTAAAAGTCACGTATGTCTTTCTTTCGATATGAATCAATCTATCTATCATCATCATGTTATTGTATGTGTTTCTAATAATGGCATTATTTTAATTAATCGTTATATTTGTGTTTGATTAATTGTTTCCAGTCCGGAGCAGCTGGAGGCGAGTCGTAATCCGAATCTTTTTGATAATTCCAAGTTTGCATCCTCCGATCCTCGTTTTATTTTCATTTATTTTGTTACATTGATGGCTCTATTGTTTCATTTAGACCTTGTAATTGCTCCTTGAAACAATTGTTTCTTTTGCAGTGTGTTTGGACCTCTTCTCAGCTCTCTGAATTCCAGTCGGTAATATGCTAGTCTTGTTTTTCTATTCATATTGTTTTGGCTGGACTTTTGTTGTAATAATTGTTTTTCTATTGGTTTGGTTTCTTATGCAGGAACTCTACAGTCCTAAAGAATTACGTGCCTCACTTTGTTTACTGTTAATACATGATCCTAGCATTTATGCATGTCTGTCATTCTGATTGTTCAGATTACCCTGGTAACATTCTTCCTCACTTCGTGGTTAAGTCTGATTGTTGATGATTGGGCATGCGTAGGCTTATAATCGTGCAGTAATGTAACTGTTATGTACCTGTTGTAATAAAAGTCGCTTAGTTTTCTACTTGTAATGTACTACTCCCTCCGTTTCTTTTGTTTCTTTACGTTTCGTTTGAATATGTGAGAGGAATTCAAACGAAACGTAAAGAAACAAAAGAAACGGAGGGAGTAGTATGATTTAGTCTTGAGACCCCTTTTTTTGTGATATTTTCTGGTTACCCCCTTCAATGGAATTGGTATATTTCCGACTTAAGTTGTATAGTGGTAAGTTTAGAAACTCTATAGAAGGCAGAGAATCCCCATGAGTCTTCTACTGAATAACAGCAAAAACACAGATGGGGAGTGTTTCTATTCTCCACAATGAGGATGGAATTTGAACCCTGGTCTTTCAGTTATTACCGTTATGTTCTTAGTTTTAAAATTTAACAAGAACACATAGTATAGCAGCGTTTAGAGTTACGACTCTTTACCACCAAGACAAGATCGAAGTTTTCACATAATTCAATCGCCGTGTTACATGAGAAACGGCATTGAGAGCATATGTGGACGAGCTTCTATTTGCAACTATCTGGGGTCTGTGTTTGTCTTGTTGTATTCAAGCATTGTGGATCTCTGGACATTCGTGTACAGGTCAACACGAGCTCTATAATTAGGGTGTTGATTTTGCTTAGGCAAGCATTACACCTTCCAAGGCAAATGATTGAAATTGTCTAAAACACCTCATATTTGCTACTCACCCCATAAACGACATAGCTCATTATAGCCCAGCCCAAACCCAACCCACCCAGCCCATTGCACAGGCCTAATCTTCACCGTTGTCATCCCTTAACCATCTTCATTTCCTCTTCTCAAACCAGTTTTCGTCGAAAAAAGTTTCATGCCAATCATTCCTCCATCTTTATCCTCTTCTCTATTCAATTTTTTGTGTCCCAAATTTTCAAGCCACTCAACCCAGAAAATTCGTCCAAAACTATCACCAATTTACCCAGAAAAATCGTCTTATATTATCTCATATAAACTCAGAAAATCGTCCTATATTTTCTCATATAATGATAGGAACCAAGAAAATTGGTCCTATATTTTACCAAATTAAATAATCTCAGAAAAGTCATCTTATATTTCCCCCAATTATCCCGAAAAAAAACATCCTATATTTTTCCCAAATAAACCCAGAAATACCGCCCTACGAAGTCCCATAGAAACCCATTAACGAAGTCCTATAATTTCCCCATCCGCTTCTAGTCTTAACAGACAAAAAAACGAAATGTTAGACCCTTAACTCACAGTTAACTCGCGTAAAACGTACCAAGTATAGAACTTGCAATCACTTTTTGATGAAAAAACAAAAATTGCCTAAGCACTCACACGGTTACTGCACATATTCAGTTGGTTTGTAAAGCTTACCATTGAATAATACACCAATAATCATTAGCCTGCATAATTAGTCCGAACACAGCTCAGAAAATTAGCAATACAAACCCAACAAACCGACAGAGACGTCATTCAAACACAGCAATATAAGTTAGATATATGACAGTATGGGTATCTTCACATCTGTTTGGCAAACCCAGCATCTTAAATCCTCAATGATCATGAAAAGAATTCTAATCCTCAAGAACAAGTTGGAGACAAATGTGACAGACATGCTGATGTACGGAGTGAGAGAGTAGACAAAATCTTTCAGAAGCTTACTGAATCTGCTAAGAAAACACCCAAAATATATACGGAGATTAGTATATAAACTTTAAACTTACATACACCAACAAATACGTCTCTCTCTCTCTCTCTCAATTTTAGCTAGGGTTTATGTGTTAAGAGTTCCTGTCATACTTTGGATTATATATGGCAGCCGGCACACATCCAACGGTCATGCCGTCATGCATGCACATTTGTAGGGTTAGGACCGTTGGATGGATTGAAGAGGGTTTAAGTTTAGTAAATGGTGAATGTCCTTTTTACTTTTGTGAAAGAAGATTTCTACTGTAAATGGTAAACAGCTGACGGACGATCGTTTGTTTACACGGCGAGTAAATGGAAGGAACTTACACAGCCATTAAAGAAATGACACATGGGGAATAAAGATTCCTAACATTGGACATCGTTTCTGAGTTTGACGGTTTGGTATTTTCTTTTGTTTTGATCTTTTTCTTTTAGTTACCTATTCATTTTATGTTCGGGTATTGTGTTAATTTGTTTGATTTCTTGATTGAAGGAAAGAACGGGATGGGGAATTATTCGTTTGCAAATTGCTACACGTCTACAGTGTAGACACAATTATCCGCCCGTTTAACTTGAGAAATAGCAAATTCGTGACAACTAATATATACCAAGGTCGATTATGTCTACCAAGGTATTGTATTTATTTAGTTGAGGCCAGGCTAGTTGTGTTACCACTTTAGATACTGATGAGTTCAGCTCAACTACATACATTGAGTTATAAATCCAATTCGATCAAGTCGATCTTATCTTTCTCACAATTATAAGAGCACGGTAACACTTTTAAACATATCTTGACATTGGCACACTATTATAGTGTAGTGTAGCCCAAACCCAACATAATATATATTTAAAATCAACAAAAAATATAAAATATATAAAACGGACCATTTGGTAGCAAGAGAGCTACCACTCCCTAACTTGTAGGTTGAGGGTCTGATCCTTAAACCCCTAAAATTTTCTATTTGCGGTGAAATGCCCTCACCCCTCCTATGAGGCCTCCTTGCTGGTTTATTAGCCGGTTTCTAACCCCTAGCACCATGGGTTTAACTAAAAGAATGTGAAACTCTTAAAAAGTAGAACTACTATTCTTTTATATATCTCGAACGTACATTTTCGGAAGAACTCTTATAAATTCTTTCTTTGTCTAATATTTTTTATACGATGTATTATTTGTGCAACACTTCCAAAACTGACATTCCAACAGAAGAAAGAGTCAAATTTCCAGACATTGACGGTTTGACATATGACTTTTTATCGAAATGATCGAGGATATATAGAATAATCATTTCGTTTAGGTTATTTTTTGGGCGCAGTTTAGGCGCTGCGCCGACTGTGTAAGGTTCAACCTTAGCACACTCATGTAAATTCGTTTGTAAATTCTTCTTTGAACTTATAAAATTACTTACATTTTCCAAAAAAAAAAAATAATCATTGCGTCACCTTGGTGAACGTCTGCTATTGGTCCGGTATTTCAGCAGGTAAGGAGGTGGATATTGGGGTGGTTGGCACTGATGACAGACCTCTTTGTCCGGCGAATGTGCTATTATATTCGTGGAATGGTGGGCGTGACGTTAGGGGTGTGCAAATGCGGGTTCGGTTAACCGTTCGTCACTTTTTGGCCGACCCTAAACCGTAACCGTTAGTTCGGTTAACCGCACATCGGTTAACCGGATTGGTCGGTTCGGTTTAATCGGGTAATGTTTTAGTACGGGGACACTATTTGACCTAACAAATTAAGTAAAATTGATGGATAAAATATTAAGATTCCACTATACGTCGATACTTCAATTAATTTATGTATTATTTCCCTCAAACAAGTGAATTTTAACAACATATTGGATTAATTATCTTATTTTAGACTTGTGAATTAGTTGACTTATAACCTAATTTATTGAAAATAAGCATTATGTCCACTTTCGGTTCGGGTTCGGTTAACCGCATACACACAAAGTTGCGACCCTAACCCGCATTTTATCGGTTCGGTTACCCGCTTTTTCGGTTCGGGTAAATCGGTTTTCGGTTCGGGTTTCGGTTTGACGGTTTTTTTGCACACCCCTACGTGACGTGTGTGTCGATTTGACTGGTTCATCGCCGTTAACCCAATCTGGCTTGGCCGCTTGGTTGGTTTTGAGCCAGGCGGGGTTGTGCGTGTTGCGGCTCACCGTAAGCGTACTAAGTATGATGCTCAATGCGTTTTTTTTTTTTTTTTTTTGGAATTTCGGCGTCAATAGATAGAAATAAAAGATAATGTAAAGTTCATACAGATAAACAAGATAACAAATTAAAAAGTTACAACAAACAACTACAACAAAGAGGAGCTACGAGCAGTTGGTCCTCTAAAGGGCATGAAAATGTAGTTTTCATCAAAAAATTCCTTGATTTCATCATCAAGGACGCACATATGAACAACCTGTGAATATCCAACGTCTTTCTCACCTTTCTTGCCAAAATATCAGTCATACCATTATCTTTGCGACCAATGAAATCTAAGGTGATCTCGTCTAGCTCATTTAGCAACTCCCTGCAAAGACTATAAAAGTTAAAGTGTTTATCTTTCGACTGATTGTTGTCATTCACGCCAACAACCGCAAGCTGACAGTCCGAGAGAATCCATAAGCTGCTCAAATCCATTTCCTTGATCCAGCTCAAAGTTAGGTGAATTCCTAGCACTTCGCCCGTAGTTGCATCTGGACAAGGTAAACAAGAACATCTACCAGCTAACCATTTTCCTTCCACATTTAGCAAACAAGCCAACCCAGCAATTGTTGGAGTAGGTGTCCTCCGACAATAATGCGTTGACTAATTAAATCTAATTAGGAATAAACCTGGGATATATTATATATACTAAGTCAGTTGATTAACGTAAATCGATAACGCTTGGCTGGCTAGAGTTTGACGTTATTGTCGTTTTGACGGCGGTAATCAACTGATCCCTCCCGGTCACACTGATAAAGATAGTTTCTCCAGAAGATATTATATTTGTATTTAATACAATATAATATAAACCCTAATGTATCAGTTATAGAGTTAACTGATTATGTTGGATAGTGTTTTACGAGTTCGGAACTCGAGTCGGATAAATTATGGTTTTTGTGTAAATAGTCAAAATTGACGATTAGCTATTTAAATTACAAAGAGTTGTAGTTTTAGCTTAAAATGATGTAATTAGTAATTATTATATAGAGATATAATAAGTAACTAACACTTAAAGAAATAAGTGTACAAATTATACCCAAATTGTAACATAAGATGTTAAGGGGTATAATTAGTAAGGGCAAAATGGTCATTTGCCACAACCATTATATATAGTGTGTTTTATGTCAAATAAACACAACAAATCATTTCTACATACACAAAAACTTGATTTTAGAGAGAGAATAGAGAGAAAACCCTCTAATTTCTCTAAAAATTCAGCCTACTTCCAACTCTTTTAAGATCAAGTTTTCTTCATTGCATGTCAATAAAAACTTGATCAAAACACTTTACTAAACCTAGAATAACATTAGCTAAAGTGTTAGCTAATTTTATTTTGGTTTTAGGGTTAAAAAAAAATCTCTTAAAACTAGTCCATTTTGTGAGATTTTTGGAGAGCTTCTTTGGTGGATCAAGAGAGGAGGTTTCCTAACTTGGAAACTCAAAACTAAGGAGGAGGATCCCCATTAATTAGCAGCTCAAGATCCTTCTTTTGAAGGAAGGTCAAAATTCCTCTTGATTAAGGTATAAAAAATATGTTTTATTACCTTATTTATGCTTTAATCTTACATGCAACAAAAGATCCTAGCTAAACTTAATTAGGGGTAATTAAGTACTAATTAGAGGAGTCTAATTAGGGGCTAAATAACTTGCATGTGGTATCAGAGCATCGGTTTAAGTTGCATGTTAATTTTAAGCTTTAATTAGGTTAATTGGTAACTTAATTAATTTTTAATGATAAAAATTGGTTTTATCATATAAACTAAAGTTGCATGTGATGTTTTGGGCATGTGGATGCTCCAACCGAAATTATGGTATTTTAGGAATTTATTTGCTATTTTCTTGCTTAATTTTGGTTGTTTTTACAAGATTTATGCTATTTTCTAATTAATTGGTAATTAGATTAACATGCATGTTGATTTTTGTAATTTAAGAAATTTATAATTTTTCCAGAATTATAATGAGTATAATTTCCAGAAATTATTTCATAATTTTAATTGGCCATTTGTTATTAATTAGTAATAATATAAATGGTGGAAAATTGATTTCTTAAGAGAAAATGACCAAAATAATTTTGCATATTTTTGTCCTTAATTAGCTACTGGTTGTGAGCTTAAATCACATAATGAAATAATTTCTAAATGTTTTTTCATAATTAGTTATGATTTATTTAGATATTTTCGGGTTTATTATGTGATTTTTGGACAAATAGTTAGCAAATATAATCAAATTAAACTAATTAATTCAATTTTAGTGGAGACTAAATATTGAAAAAAAAAAAAAAAAAAAAAAAAAAAAAAAAAAAAAAAAAAACTAATTTGTTGGTGGTTAGTTTAAACTTAAAAGGTGTTTTAAGTGTTGATTATTGATTTTTAAAGTTAGAATCGGAAATTCCTAAATTTACCGGGTTGCTTGTACTGTAAAGTTGAAAATCTGATTTTCGGTCTAATTTGCATGATTCTAAGTATAGTATGGCCATAGAGTACTATAGTATCGGTACTGTACCGAAATGTAAGGACGGTATCCGATTGGTTTGTAATAATTGCGATCTCGTATCGCCGGTTTGTAATAATATTTAATTTTTTTTTTTTTCAAAAAATGTATAATAGGATAGTCCATATGTACATTTGTTTATATTGTAGACCGGCGCTTTTCACGGAGCCAAAAGTTGGTGACTCGAGATCGAATTGAAGACGGAGCCTTTGAACCTTTTGAAGCCTAATTTAGGTTTAATAGCTTTTATTAGGTTCTAGTCTTATGGCCATACTAGGACTTGGATTTATTTGATGCATGCTTGGTTTAATTTCCGCACAATTATAACCAAACTCAAATCCCACATTGTCATATCCATTATCCGCGACTCGCTAGAATTAGTTCACTTAAAAGCGATAGATATAATATGACAAGATCTCTCACAAAAAAAAATTTTAAAATCGAGATTTAGTCCTTCCACAATTCACACCTATGCAACCCTTGTTCATTAGGGGCACGCTCGCCCTAGCGGGGTGTTTCCTTTTTACCTTGGGGGAGTAGGTTAATAAAGAGTTATTACGAGTGAATTTTGGTTTAATCTTGACGTGATTTGCAATACAAGTCTTGCAATACGGGACTAAAGGATTGATTTAGTTGAAATCGATCAACCGAGAGTTCTAAGTGTAGAATCAATCATGAGTTGGTTTACCGAAATTACATAAATTTAGGATGTATCGCCATCCGCGTGCCTAGATTTATATAAGATCGGATCTCGGAATCATTTATATAATTTAGAGAGATCATTATATAAATGCCTAAATTCACAAATAATTATTTTAATGTGAATTTGACGATGAATTTAATCGATTGTTTTTTTTTTCCCACGTTGTAGTTTAAAGTCAAAAATGGCTCAAATGTCCAATTCAGTAATATCCAAAGACTCCTGGCTTCGTAATTTTATGGAAAAGAATGAACTAAAGGAGGATGGAAGCAATTTTACTGATTGGGAGTTAAACCTGCGATTAGCCCTTCAATCTGATAGAAAACAACGTTTTCTATACGAACCCCCGATTCCCGCTCCAGGTCCCGACGCCACCCCTGATATGATACAAATGTATGAAGAGTACAAGCATGAATCTGACCAGATTAAAAATGTATTGATTTTTGCTATGCACCCGCGTTTAAAGAAACGCATGATTGATTTCAGTGCGTATCAAATATTCGCTCGGCTTACGACTAGTTTCTCGCAAAAGCCGCGAATACTTCAATACGAAGCAGCTTCGAGTTTCTTTGAGACTAAGCTCTCAAAGGGCCAACCAGTTGGTCCTCAAATTCTCAAATTTATTGAGAATGTTGAAACTCTTGAGAAGTTAGGATGCCCAATTTCTGAAGATTTTGCGGTATACCGTCTGCTTAATTCTTTGCCTGCAACATTCGATCCTTTTAGGACGAATTACAACATGAATGATTTAAAGAAAAATCTTCATGAATTGCATGCCATGCTTGTACAACATGAGAGGGATTTGGTGTCAAGTGGGAGCGCGAATAAAGATGTTTTATCCATGGCGGTAAAACAAAAGGGGAAGTTCAAGAAGGGTGCGGGCAAGGGTAAGAAACCCGCGCGTGGCAAAGGAAAAGGAAAAGTTGCTTCGGGCAACAATTCTATTGCTAAGAGAGGCGCGACTCCTGAACAAAAATGCTTCCATTGTGGAAATTTCGGTCATTGGAAGCGAAATTGCCCACAGTACCTGGAGGAGAAGAAGTCGAAACCAGGTATATATATGATAGACATTAATTATGCAAGTACCACGTCCTGGGTATTGGACACTGGATGTGGATCTCACCTTTGTAATCACTTGCAGGGGCTGACGAAGGCACGTCGGCTGGCAAAAGGTGAAGTTGACCTCCGTGTCGGGAATGGAGCTAAAGTAGCCGCCGTATCAGTAGGAACGTATATTCTGTCACTGGCCTCAGGGCTAGAGTTGTATCTAAATAACTGCTATTTTGTACCAACTCTAAGTAAGAATATAATTTCGGTTTCTGTTTTAGACGCTGAAGGTTTTGAATTTTCAATACGAAACAACAGTTGTACCTTCTCGTTTAATGATATGGTGTACGGAACAGCCAAATCTATAAATGGTATTTACGTTTTAGATTTGACAAATGAGGTCTATCATGTAGCAAATAAAAAGCTCAAAATAGGAGATCCCGATCAATCCTACCTTTGGCATTGTCGTTTAGGGCATATAAACGAAAAACGCATTGAGAGACTCGTAGCCAATGCAGTTCTCAAACCATTTGATTTTGGATCATATGGAACATGCGAATCTTGTCTTTTAGGCAAGATGACTCGGGCACCTTTTTCAGGAAAAGGAGTACGAGCCAGTGATTTATTGGCCCTCATTCATACAGATGTCTGCGGTCCAATGACAATCACTGCTAGAGGAGGTTATGACTACTTTGTCACTTTTACAGATGATTTTAGTAGATATGGCTACATCTACCTAATTAAATATAAAAGTGAGGTACTTGAGAAATTTATAGAATTTCAAAAGGAAGTAGAAAACCAATTAGGAAAGAAGATCAAGGCCTTACGATCAGATCGGGGAGGTGAATATCTCAGTAATGCCTTTGATATTCATCTGAAAGACTGTGGAATCATATCACAGCTTACACCTCCTGGTACACCACAATTAAATGGTGTAGCCGAAAGAAGAAACCGTACCCTGTTGGATATGGTCAGATCAATGATGAGTCAGACTGAGCTTCCTGATTCATTCTGGGGTTTTGCTCTCCAAACTGCTATTTTCACTCTCAATAGATGCCCGACTAAATCAGCTCCGAAAACTCCATATGAGTTATGGAGAGGAAAAGTTCCGAACCTCTCATTTATCAAGATCTGGGGTTGTGAAGCATATGTCAAAAATAAGACTGACAATAAGCTTACACAAAGATCTGATAAATGTCTCTTTGTAGGTTATCCTGTACATACTCGAGGATATTACTTCTACAATCGTGTAGAGAACAAAGTTTTTGTGTCTCGAGATGCTGTCTTTTTAGAAAAGGAATTAATTTCTAAAAGACAGAGTGGGAGAAAATTTGAACTTAGTGAAGTTCAGGAGCCACAAATGCATAATGAGGCTCAGGATGTTTTGCCAGAAGACATTCCTGAATCGTCTAACTCTGTGGTTCCATTTTCCACTCCTAGAAGGTCAGGCAGATCAAGCCATCCACCAGATCGATACCTAGGTGTGATTGAGGATGGTGGTGATCATTTTTTGCTTCTAGAAAGCAATGAGCCTGCAACCTACAGAGCAGCCATGTCTGGACCGAATTCTGCTAAATGGCTTGAGGCAATGAAATCCGAGATAGATTCCATGTACGAGAATCAAGTATGGGACTTGGTTAACTTGCCTGAAGGAACCAAGGTTCTTCAGTGCAAATGGATCTTTAAGATCAAGACCGGCATGGATGGAAATCAAGATATTTTCAAAGCTCGATTGGTAGCTAAAGGTTTCACACAAGTTCATGGTTTAAACTATGACGAGACCTTTGCGCCAGTTGCAATGCTTAGATCTATTCGGATAATCTTAGCGATTGCTGCTTTTCATGATTATGAGATATGGCAGATGGACGTTAAAACCGCCTTCCTAAATGGGTTTCTGGAAGAGGAAGTGTATATGACACAACCTGAGGGTTTTATTGATCCAAACAATCCTAAGAAAGTTTGCAAACTTAAGAGATCCATTTATGGTCTTAAGCAAGCATCTCGGAGTTGGAACCATCGGTTCAACCATGTGATTAAACAAAATGGTTTCACTCGAAGTGTCGAGGAACCTTGTTTATACATGAAATTTAGTGGGAGTAAAGTAACTCTCCTAATCCTATATGTAGATGACATATTACTCATTGGAAATGATATCCCCATGCTTAACTCCGTTAAGGACTGGCTCGGGAAACATTTCCAAATGAAGGATTTAGGAGAAGCGCAACGCATTCTAGGTATTCGAATCTATAGAGATAGATCAAAAAGAATACTAGCGTTAAGTCAAGAAACTTATATTGATAAGATTCTTGACAGGTTCAATATGAAAGACTCTAAACGAGGCTTTTTACCTATGGGAAGTGGGATAATTTTGAGTAAATCTCAATGTCCAACTAAACCTGAGGATATTGAACACATGAAATCGAAACCTTACGCTTCCGCAATCGGTTCGATCATGTATGCTATGATGTGTACGCGCCCAGACGTGTCATATGCTTTGAGTATGACAAGTCGTTACCAAGCCAATCCAGGCGAGAGCCATTGGATAGCCGTTAAGAACATCCTTAAATACTTAAGAAGGACTAAGGACACGTTCTTAGTTTTTGGAGGGGATTCTGAGCTTCGTATAAAGGGTTATGCGGATGCTAGTTTCCAAACAGATCGAGATGATTCAAAATCTCAATCAGGATATGTTTTCATACTGAATGGTGGAGCCATATGCTGGAAGAGCACCAAGCAATCGGTGACTGCGGATTCTACAACGGAGGCTGAGTATCTTGCAGCGTCAGAAGCTGCAAAAGAGGCAGTTTGGATCCGGCAGTTCCTGGAAGGATTAAATGTAGTCCCTACAGCAGCGGATCCTATTCCAGTCTATTGCGACAATAGTGGAGCAATAGTTCAGGCTAAAGAGCCTAAATCTAGTAACAAATCTAGACATGTACTCAGGAAGTTCCATGTAATTAGAGACTTTGTGGAACGAGAAGATATATCGATTTGTAAGGTTTGGACAGACGATAATATCGCTGATCCTTTAACCAAGCCATTATCACAGGCTAAACACAATGGTCATATTGCCTCGATGGGTTTGAGGCGTATGCCTGACATGTGTTAGATTATATGTTGTAATAGTTAATAAGTGTATTACCTTTTACATATATGATAATTAAATTCATCGTTTTAAGTTTTATTGAACTCGTTTATTAATTCATTTTTAATAAAATGCTGAATTATATATATGCTCTGTTGATTCCTAATAGGTCGTGGAGACGATTTGAACCCTATTAAGTGAACAGGATTAACAGTGTATTCTGTCTCTAGTCATAAAATGAGGTGACGTCTCAATTGACTAGATTGTAAGTCGGTTGATGACTAGTTCAATAATCATGGATTCATAGAGATGAATAACCGATTACATAGACAGACTGTAGATGACACTCTGTCAGACATTTGACCAATTATAGAACCTTTGTGTCTGGTCGTGACAAGGTAATCTATATTATTCCTATTAGTCGATTCTTTCGACCTGAGATTGTTTATCTGAGTTTATGCAGCAGGCAGTGACTTTGATTTATGTTCTAAGTCGTGCCGTAAAAGGAGGCTAAAAGGGCTTCTATTGGGTCATTACCTACTGTATGAAACAAAGAAAATATGTCAAGAAGGGATTGTCCACCCACGTCAGGGTATAATATCTTTGGGCCACTCGAGGAATTGTGACTGGAAATGCGTGGCCACGCTCGGAAGAGATCTATGATAGATATTCCGGTCAGACAGTCATAATCCAGATCGAGAAAACCACTTTTGATAAAGATCCAATGCAAGTTCGACCTGAAAGATACTTCGCATTGAGTGGGAGATATAACGGACAAGAGAATCGGTAACGCATGACTTGTCTCGGACAAGTGGGAGATTGTTGGAGTAGGTGTCCTCCGACAATAATGCGTTGACTAATTAAATCTAATTAGGAATAAACCTGGGATATATTATATATACTAAGTCAGTTGATTAACGTAAATCGATAACGCTTGGCTGGCTAGAGTTTGACGTTATTGTCGTTTTGACGGCGGTAATCAACTGATCCCTCCCGGTCACACTGATAAAGATAGTTTCTCCAGAAGATATTATATTTGTATTTAATACAATATAATATAAACCCTAATGTATCAGTTATAGAGTTAACTGATTATGTTGGATAGTGTTTTACGAGTTCGGAACTCGAGTCGGATAAATTATGGTTTTTGTGTAAATAGTCAAAATTGACGATTAGCTATTTAAATTACAAAGAGTTGTAGTTTTAGCTTAAAATGATGTAATTAGTAATTATTATATAGAGATATAATAAGTAACTAACACTTAAAGAAATAAGTGTACAAATTATACCCAAATTGTAACATAAGATGTTAAGGGGTATAATTAGTAAGGGCAAAATGGTCATTTGCCACAACCATTATATATAGTGTGTTTTATGTCAAATAAACACAACAAATCATTTCTACATACACAAAAACTTGATTTTAGAGAGAGAATAGAGAGAAAACCCTCTAATTTCTCTAAAAATTCAGCCTACTTCCAACTCTTTTAAGATCAAGTTTTCTTCATTGCATGTCAATAAAAACTTGATCAAAACACTTTACTAAACCTAGAATAACATTAGCTAAAGTGTTAGCTAATTTTATTTTGGTTTTAGGGTTAAAAAAAAATCTCTTAAAACTAGTCCATTTTGTGAGATTTTTGGAGAGCTTCTTTGGTGGATCAAGAGAGGAGGTTTCCTAACTTGGAAACTCAAAACTAAGGAGGAGGATCCCCATTAATTAGCAGCTCAAGATCCTTCTTTTGAAGGAAGGTCAAAATTCCTCTTGATTAAGGTATAAAAAATATGTTTTATTACCTTATTTATGCTTTAATCTTACATGCAACAAAAGATCCTAGCTAAACTTAATTAGGGGTAATTAAGTACTAATTAGAGGAGTCTAATTAGGGGCTAAATAACTTGCAGCAATGGCTTTGGTGTGTCTAAATGAAGCATCAACAAACGGTGGTTTAAGAGGGGTATATGGTGGCATGATGGTTAGGTGGGCAAGGTTCTGTTGAGAAACAGAGGCGGAAAAAGCTGCAGTATGCGCTTTTACTGCAGCTTTTTGGGTTATTGCTTCCTCCATTTCTCATTCTCCTCATTGGAAGAATTGGAGTCAGGTGTCGTTGCTCTGAATCAACGCATTCAGCGGTATTTCAGGACGCTGGACATTGGTGCGATGAGTGCGACACATATATTTAATTATTCGATTTGGTTTTTCTATAACCAAAGGTGGGGAGGCCCATATTGTTTCGCGGCTCCCAACCAACTTTTTGCAATTTATTATTTATAATTAATATATTTATAATAAGTTATATGTACTAGTAATGTAGACGTAGGTAAAAACTCTAACTAGACCCATTTCAAAAAAAAAAAAAAAAAACTCTAACTAGACATTTGCGAACGATTTCGTAGTTTCAATTGAACCGTGAGCCTATGAGGCTTGACCAATGAGTAATGATGTCCAGTTACCAAAACGACGAGACACCTGTTATTCAATATATATTCTTCTAAGATTCTAACTTTATCAACAACTAATTATTTTCTGCTGTCTAAAGTTTCGTGTTTTAGCGAAAATTAGACTCTAGCATTTTGCCGAAAATTATTGTGCATTGATATATGATAACATACATCATGCATTCGTGCATGCCACTAGTACGAAGCAATTGCAGAATTGCTTGCGTCCTACTATTGATACTAGCAATACTTAAAACATTCAGGCAGTGGCGAAAATAAGCTGAGTTTTGCCAACGAAACGTTGTCAAGGTACGGTGCAAGTTAAATTTAAGTACTACACTGAAATACTGAATGATAGATGATAATATACGAATAGTCTCTATCACTGAAAAAATTAACCTAAACAGACTTAATAATTAGTTTGGTTTAATTTTAAGACATCTTACTAACTAATTTATCGAGTTTGGTCTAAAGTGGAGAACTTCACACTCATGATCATGTATGGTGGCAGTGAAGAGAAGTATAGCAGCAACTACTCAATTCTGATCATTTGGACCGAAAAAGACTACTTAATTGACTTTTGAATGAAGAAGGTAAGTATTGCTTCAATTCCGGTCGACCATTGTCTTTTTAATTATTATTTTTTCAAAATAATATATGGATGGATTGAAAACCTTAGGGCCCGTTCGGTATCACTGCCGTTTTCAGTTTTTGGTTTTTTTGCGTAAAAAATTTAGCTAAATAAGTTGTAAAAATTAATTTAAACTGTATGTTTCTATAATAGTCATACAGAAAATGAAAACTGAAAACCACTTTTTCTGGTTTTCAAAAACAAGACTTTGGTTTTCAAAAAAACAGAAAACGATACCAAACAGGCCCTGAATTATTCATGGGTACTTTTTGGGGAAGAGGGGGGTTCAATGCTTCTACCTTGCTCGCGGGAGCACAAAGAGCATTGTAGTCTTTCTCACACTAGAGGAGTAGGGACCACACTTAAAATAATTTAAAATTTATTTAAGTGTGGTCTCTACTTCTTTATTGTGAGAAGAACTACCATGTTACTTGTGCTCCCGCAAGAATGGTATAATTTGCGTGATAATTTGGGAGTCTCCAAATTTTAGGAATTGATAGAGGAAGAAATTGCAACATTTTAGATCGTACATTACCAGTAGTGGTGTTTGTCGGGCTCTTACGTTGCCACCTACAATCCATGTTAGTACTTCCTTTACTTTCTTATTTGTTAACATTTGGCTAGAATTTAATTCATATATGTTCAAATTAACCGTCAACGTAGGAAGAAAACAAAGGAGAGTATTGCTAAGACGTCCACTTTCCATGCAGCCATGCAACGTTGAGCTTGCATCCAAATACATACGTATCTAACAACATAACAATCATACATGCAAAAGTGTGGGGTACGTTGCGCAGTGCGTGGACAGATCGAGTAGATCTTTTATCTCATTCCGTTTCCCACTCTATGTAATACACCAATAAAAAATATTGGAAATTCAAAATGTGAGCTTGGATGATACGAGTATATCATTTTGCTTAATTAAATTAGTGGATTGTAATGTGGTAGATGATGTGGGACACACAATATAACAGAGGATCCCTCTGAGGCGTGGGGGGTTTTGGATTGGAGGATAACAGTATTGTAATCTCAATCAAAGAATAATATCGATCGTACATTAAAATTCTAGTGGAGTAGTGGTTTTTGGGCTCTTACGACGCCACCTATAATTCAAGTTATATTAACTAGTAGTATATTCCCTCCGCTTTTTTTAATTTATTATTTATTTTGGTTTGAGTTTACCTTATATATTCAATTTAAACTAGATATGATATCAATAAAAGAAGAAAACAAGAGGAGTCTGGCTTTAATTTGAGCTTTAAATTGACACACGTTTATTGCGTGATATACGTAGTAATGTCACCCTAATTTAATTACCTAAGCTAATACTCCCTACGTGGCTACGTTCATTCTCCATGCAATGCGGCCATGCAACGTTGAACGTGCATGCAAATACGTGATGTACCAAGAACATAACAATCATACATTACATGCATGAAGAAGTGTGGCGGTGGGTTTAGGATTGGAGGAGGATGTAATAAAAAATCCTAATAATAGAAGAATAATGTAGCAAAAGGTCCCCACGACTTCATTAATCACCAATAATTAATAGCATGCTCGTATATATCTTGAGATTATGATGCGTGGCCCCACATAATTACTGAGTATTATATTAGTAACTGACGACATGCCGCTAATTAACAATCTCGATTGATCCATATTTACATACATACATGGCAAATTATGTTGTCGAAAAAAAAAAAAAAAAACATAGGCAAATTATGGTTCCAGATCAACTCCAAGTGGTAGAGTTGTAATCTTGACCGTCGGATTTAAAACAAAGGGTTTAGATTGCTCCAATTCCTCAAGTTGTAAAATAACCCTACCCACACCCAATCAAAGCAATCACCCCACCGACCCGCACAGCTGCACCCAATCAAAACTGTACTGGATTCAATTCCGTTGATAATAATCTTGATTATCTCTTACTCCTCTACACAAAACAAAATAATTACTCCGTATAAATTTATAATCATACATAATACATTACTTCTTCGTACGTTGCTTGACTTGCTTCCAACGGAGTACTTTACTATAAAAGGTGATGAGTTGATAACACCATAATAATAATAATAATAATAATACTTTCTTTTTTCCCATTCATGACACGATTGCACTTGGATGCACATTTATCTTTTCAATATTTGTACATACCCAATGGTTGTTGTCCAGTGTTGCAGTTTATTTGATTGTTTGAGCTTATGATTTCTTTGTATACGGAGTACGGAGTATTTCATAATTCATAGTCTAGTGACATATATATACGCGAACTCTTTTTTACGTATGTTTTTTTTTTGTGTATTTTTACAAAATATACCAATTGAGTTCAAAATTCGAAGAACTTGGTTCAGAACTTATGTCGAAGGTGATCTTTAATTTTTGGAGAGAATAAACAACTTCCTTATGCAGTTATGCCAGACAATAAACTTAATACAAATAAAAACCTCACAAGGACAAAACAATGTATCTACAAATCAAGATCGTCTATTAGTACAAATCTTCGGAAGTCTAGATTGCGCACTTCTAACAAACTTAATACGGAGTAGTAGATGAGATTTAATTTGATTGAGATAAAATTGAAACTGAGATTCGTTTGTCCAAATCACATAACTGGCTAGTGTTGTTTAGTTATTTGTAATTTTGTACGTCTTATAAGAAACTGATAATCATATAAGCTAGAGTATTAGTGCAATACACATTTCGTAAGATAAGGATTAGGAAACATATACTCCAAGCTAGAGTATAGTTTAATTTTGATTAGGAGAGCAGCACATGTCCAATAATTCAACCATCCTCATACGCTTTATCACTGTAATAGTTTAATAGTGTAACCTATGGTACCCGTAAATGACCGATCGAAGCACATTGAAACCCGATCCATACAGGCTGTAACTGGATTTCTTGTGGCGCTGGCGCCATTTACGTACAACTAACAGGTAATACCCAAAAAATAAAGTCTTTGGGAGCTAGCTAGATGCATGATTATTCGTGACTTAAACTTAGTATCATTCTACAGTCCTACGCCTGCAATCATCACTATTTTATCTGATCTAAATATCTATGATGCAAAAGATCATATCAATCAAGTGTCATACAAGTATAGTGTCATCAAGAAATGAACATGTGACCAATCTAAAGTGAGAAAAGTCTGGGGCAAAGATTGGACAAATGAGTGAAAGACATTCTCATAGTAATTACTCCCTCCGTCCCAGTTCAAAAGTCTCATATTCCATTTTGGGACGTCCCACTTCAAACACCCCATCTATTTTGGGACATATTTCTCTCTCCTACTTTTATTAAATTACCACATAATCTCTCACACTATCTCTCCTACTTTTATTAATCCCCACATTCTCTCTCCTCATCTTTCCTAATATTACCCCACTCAACTTATTATATCAATTTTTCTTATTCCACTACAAAAAACGCTCGGGCCGTTTGAACTGGGACGGAGGGAGTACACTATATAGAAGGATGTATGGAGTCGTTTAACGCCTACAGGCTACAGGGAGTATCTAAGATTAGTCATTATCAGTCAACTACTCATTGTAAGTTGTACAATGTGCCAAAAATAAAGCCTTTGTATGAACTGTATCATAAGCAATTAGCATCAGTGGTGGATCCATAGACAAGGGCATAATTTAGCAGACACCTTAGTAATTCTCGAACTGGTTTGCTATGAGATGCCCAAATATGATGGGCCTATTTGATGCCTGAAATATGATTTGTCCATTTTACCCTTCTTTGTCTTTTCTTATTTTTTTTTTAATTTGTCAAGTATAGAAGAAAATTTTGAATTTGGCCGTTTTCTTTAACATTTATAATTAGAAAATGAGAAATTTTTCCCATAAACTGATTCTTTATTTTGGGAGTATTAAGATAATTTCACACAAAAACTTATGAGGTCATGATCTCAACAATTGTTGAAAGTTCAGGTCCTGATTTAGGACTTAAATCTTAATATGTCCGAATATTCCATATAAGATAAACAATTTGGGATCTTTTGACTCCTCTAAACTCTAAAGTATGGTCTTGAATACCTTGAACATCTTTACACGTGCTATTGATTGAACATAATGAACATCTAAAACTCGGAAACAAAAGAGAGGAAAAACATTTCAAAAAACAAATATCTGTGATCCAAGTCACTACTATAAACTTATATAAAGTACTGAATGAATCTTTTTTTTTTGGGTCACTCAATATCTCACATTTGCATAACATTCGAACTAATCCATTGTAACAAATTGATCGATAGGAGAGTGATTAGGCTTAGCAAGGTGATTAAGAAACCGACTGTTACAATAAATTAGCTAATAATTTTCATATCACATAATTACGAATACCAAACGTCGTTATAGGAAAAACTTTGTTTCAGATTTTAATATATAGTATTAGATTAAAAGCTGTGTTTTAAGCAACGACAATCGACTTCAGTTAGGGCATCTCGCATGACACGTGACACCTTAGATAAAAAGCACTAAAAACCATGAAGCGTAGTTGAATCAAGATCATAGAATCAAGCGTAGTAGAATCAACGACTCTTAATTATTTCCAAAATCAATGATCTTTGATTATATTCAAAATCAATGATCTTTGATAATATCCAAAATCAATGATTTTTTTTTATTGTTTCACAAGATCAATGATTCTGGATTATTTCCAAAATCTGTGATTCTTGATTATTTCCAAATTTCATGATTCTCTTCTCTTATACTCCTAATTTTTTCAAAATTAATGATTGTTGAAGGAAAAGCCAGCTATATATCCACTATTGCACATGACATGCAGATTAACATACCCTACAAAAGACTATAAAAAAAAAAAAAAAAAAAAAAACAAGAGACCATCTTTGCTGAATAAGATAGATTGGTATATTTGGAGTACGAAGATATGGGTGAGGCTGCTCTTGAAACAAAGCAAAAAATAGCATCAACATTAGTCCAAGAGATAGCAAAAACTGGTGATGAAATACCAGAAAAGTTTATTTACAAAGATGGTTTTCCGGAAGCCATTGATAATCCTGATTTGTGGAGAGATGGACTCCTTATTGACTTATCCCTGCTCACTTCATCGTCGTCTCAGGCCGTTGAAGATGAGCTTGTAAAGCTCCGATCAGCTCTCTCTGAGTGGGGTTGTCTTCAGGTATATAACTATTTCACTAAATTAATGTTAAGAAATTCACTGCTCCCTCCGTCCCAATTCAAACGGCCCGAACGTTTTTTGTAGTGGAATAAGAAAAATTGATATAATAAGTTGAGTGGGGTAATATTAGAAAAAATGAGGAGAGAGAATGTGGGGATTAATAAAAGTAGGAGAGATAGTGTGAGAGATTATGTGATAATTTAATAAAAGTAGGAGAGACAAATATGTCCCAAAATAGATGGGGTGTTTGAAGTGGGACGTCCCAAAATGGAATATGGGGCGTTTGAACTGGGACGGAGGGAGTAGTTTCCATACTTTTCTTTTAATTGATTTTCGGAATGGTGAGCGAACGTTGCGGGGGTGGAGATGGGGTCATGGGGGTATGAGAAATCGAATCGATCCGAGTAACCAAAGTCGAAAATATTGTTGAAGTCAAATCAAATCTTGATTCTCATTGCCTGATCATTTTATATTAATGGTTAACGTTATTTGTTAGGAATTCTACCACATTTGTTTTTCATTTACTAATATTTGACTTTAATATATGAGAAATGTTAACAAATGAAAACAACGAGATTTTAAGTTAAGTGGAATAGATTCGCGGAAGGCCTAATAGCAGGTGAGCAGGTTGCCACCGACTGAATTTCCAAGCAAGTCGACCCATCATTATTACAAGACTTGGCCGAAGAGGCCCAATTCATATCAGGTTAAAAAATGTTTATGGGCTGTGGCCAGCGTATTCTTGGATCAGTTTTGCCCAACACTTACACGATTACATTTTTTTTATTTTTTAACATTTGATTCATCTTGAATTAGAGTTATATAAGTCAAAATTTGATTACCTAAACATATAACATTGTATAACATTACACACAAAAAGTATTGTATGCGCCTTAGTGTGTCTATCTTTCTAGGGGCTTTGGCCTTCTATGGTTACGTTTATCGTTGTTAAGGTATTAAACCATTACCTCTAAGATTTTTGTTCAGTTGGCCTTCAATGGGTTTGAGTGTATGAAACGTTTTATATAGATGATAGAATTTACTCATAGTGTAAGTGACATTCCTTTTTGTAACTAATAACCAGATTAATTCTATCGTAATTATAGGTGATAAATCATGGGATAGAGAGGAAATTTCTAGAAGAATTAGTTGACGCTACTAAGCAATTCTTTGCACTTCCGATAGAAGAAAAGCTCAAGTGCTCTAGTGCAGACGATTTCCTCCACAACTATGGGAGCGATCCACTTCTCCAAGGCTCTCAACTTTTCAACTGGAATGAAAGGCTGATTCTTACGCTTCACCCTGACGACAAGCGCAAGGTTCAATTCTATCCTCAGACGCCTGCGAATTTCAGGTAATTATCAACGCATGCATGCATTATTTGACAGTCTAAGACTAGGATTATTATTACTACAAGTCTACAATGCTGTTAATATAAGAAACAATTCTAATTAAGAATTTCTGAATTGAGAAATTAACAGAGAAATGATACATGAATACTCGGCGAAATTAGCTGAAATTGTTAATTAATTAAAGTATTTAATTAATTAGTTGCTTCAAATAATGTTTTTAGGATAGTTGTTTTATTAGTGGGTTGTTACTCCTTATTAGAGTCATAATAGGAGTTTAACTAGGACTACCTTAGTTATGCATGTACCCACTTCCCATGTTAGTTTGCTATTTGTAAGGTTAGTTGTTAACTTTGTAAGCCTTTATAAGGCCACTTTCTTATTTTAATCAAAGCATCAGAAACTATTTCCTTCACATGTTTGTTCACTTTATACAAAATATCTTCCTTTTACCAACAGAAATGTCTGAGGCTTTTTACAAGGCAATGGCGCGTTGTTTGGACTTAGAAGAGAATTGTTTCTTAAAACGTCAAGGACAAGGAACAATAGCAGGAAGATTCAGCTGCTACCCTCGCTGTCCTCGTCCTAAACATGTTCTAGGCATCAAACAACATTCGGATCAATGTTGTATGACGATTTTGCTACCTGATAAAGAGGTTGATGGCCTGCAGGTTCTGAAGGATGAGCAGTGGTACAATGTAACGATCATTCCTGGCGCCTTGTTTATCAACGTTGGCGATTTAGTAGAGGTAATTAATAAGCAATCATGCACATTAATGTTGTACAATGATTTACGCGAATATAGCTTTGGATCGATTTGCATGATTTTTGTTGTCATTTATTTACGCGTATTTATTTCAGATAATGAGCAATGGGAGATTCAAGAGTGTGATGCACAGGGTGGTCACAAATTCCGAAAGAGACAGGGTATCATTGGCTGCATTCTGTAACCCAGAAGATTTCAATGAAATGCAACCTATAAATGAACTCATTGATGATGATCATCCCCAAATGTACAACAAGTTCGATTTCCATGAGTTTAAGCGGGCTTTCTCTGAGACACATGCTCAAGGGCGTAGAATTCTTGATGCCTTGAAATTGTACTGAAAATAAATGTACAACAAGTTAGGAATTGGAGACGATCTTTGGTCTTGAATTGCTAGATTTTGTGTGCGTGTATGCCTACAAACAAGTAATAATGTGAGTTAGTCCATGATTTTTCATTGCCATATGGTCATATGTACATCATGTCTATGCTTAAGCTGATCAAATGGCCCAGGCCCGAGGGCCCAACTTTTCCCAGGTTTGGGCCGACCAACTAGGCCCGAAAAAGCCCACAATAATATGGGTCGAGCTCGTGGCCCGAAATTTGGCCCGGTCTGCTTAAAAAAAACGCATTTTTTTTTTAATTTTATAACCTAAGTTTGCAAGACACTTGACAGGACTAAATTTAATCTTGGTGGTGATAAGATCTGCACCATTGAGCCTGAGCTTCTGCGCAAACCTGGTCGAGTATCTGATCACAAGCGTAAGAGTAAAACAAAGTCCCCAAGACCTTTGGGCGTATTCCCTGTTCTGCGTAAATGTGGACGCAAGAAAGCAAGTTACAGATTCGTTGTGAATATCTGCAATGTGGACCGAGCAGATGAGGAGGTTTGTTTCAACGTACTTCGGTCATTTACCGTTCCCATGGACTATAAAGATAAGGGGGTTAATGGTGGTTGGGTATACGCTGCTATGCTTTGTGATCAGTAAGCTATGGAGTTGATTGTAATTATTACGCTTACCGTGACATACTCCTATAGTCCTAATAGTGTATGATACTATCCTAATATACACAATGTTATATATTATTAGCTTTTTAATTCTTAGTTGGTTTTAGTATCTCTTTCACTATTTTTTTTTTTTTTTTTGTTTTGTTGTTGAAATGATCACATAATAGCTACCGTGAATTACTTGCTTGAACTATCTAGAGATTATGTAGTGTCTCCATGTTTCCAATCCGTTTACAAACTCGGGAAAAAATTTGACTACGGATCAGAGACTCTTTATTTAGTTTCTTACGGAGTATTAATAATGGAAGTGTTTACCTAGTGAGCACGGACACTTCTACCACCAACGGTGAATACATTTCAACCAAAACTTCGGATAGAAATTCGCAAATAGAAAACACAAACAACCGATCGAGGATAGCATTACAATGTGTGAGTGTGTGACGAAATTAAAGGATTGTTCTTTATGTCTCAAAGATCTCCACAAACTCAGGAGACGGGGACTAAGTGATCACGCGTGAGAATAAATTGAATCGCACAGGGTCTAAAGCACCCGCGAGAGGCAGAGGAGGGGGCGGGGACTTAGTGATCACAAAGTCAAAAGCGAAGCAGCAGATATCCAACCATCCTCAAATCTTTTATCACTGTAATCCATGGGAACCGTAAATGAGCGAAGCACATTAAAAACAACATCCTCATCATCTGTTCGATCCACGCTACAGAGATTGACAACGAGTCTATAACTGGCCTTCTTCTTGCGGCTACATGTACAAACAACAGGTCCCAAAGGTCTTGCAGAGGTGGTGATCGTTGGCCACTTCCTTTTACTCTTATGCCTGTTATCAGCTACACGACTAACAGATGCCATCCTTTGTTGGTTCGTTAATTACACCCTGCAATCCACGTTGAACATGTACGTGTCTGTCCTTCTTAGCTTGTCGAAGGTTTAACTTATTCGATCAGGAAATAAAATTAACTAAAGATCGGAAACTTCACAGAAGAAATACAAATCTCTAATTATTAATTAGAGTAATGTTAATTGAGATTAGTTTCACTAAAAAAAATCGGAAGTCAACGGTTCGCAAGATTGACAACCCATAGGCCATAGTTTCGGGACTTGAAAATGAAGGGAAAGCCAGCTTTTCATGCATTAGCTATATACGGAGTATCTACTTGCATATAATGGTAAATATCAGACCTTATTATAAAAAAATAAATATGTAAACCATCTTTGTCATTAATATTTGTTAATGTTACGTAGTTGTTGATATTAGTATAATTTTTATTAAATAGACCTCCCAACTAAATACTATGCTTGCTTTCCAACTAATTAACACTCACACACACACACACACACACACACACACACAAAACAATAATCTCAGCTTTATTTCATAGAGATTTTGCTAATTAAGAGTGCTAAAATTTCGAGTGGGAAATATGGGTGAGCCAGCTCCTCAAACAAAGCAAGAAATAGCATCAAAGTTGGTCCAAGTTTTAGCTAAAAATGGTGAAGAAATACCACAAAAGTTTATTTACAAAGATGGTTTTCCGGAAGCCATTGATAATCCTGACTTGTGGAAAGATGGTTTGCTCGTTGACTTCTCCTTGCTCACTTCCTCGTCGTCGCCGGCTGCCGGAAATGAACTTGCTAAGCTCCGATCAGCTCTTTCTGAGTGGGGATGTTTTCAGGTATGTTTTACAAGTTCATCAAATCATACTTTTTTTTTTTTTGTGTGTGAAATTGAGTAGTTTTCGTTATTTGTAATTTACTCGATATTTTGGCTAATGAAACAACGTTTTTATTTTTTAAGAGCGCAATCTAGTGGTTAGTATGTTGTGCCATCGAATAAGATGTCATTATAAACTCCGTCGACACGAGAAATGTTGTTTCACCGTACGTTGTAGTTGAATAATTGAATCTTGGTTCTCATCAATGTGAAAAGCTAACAATATTTGTTAGCGATGATTCTAAAATTTCAACAAGTTACGACTTTCTTCTGGAAAAAAAAAAAGAAAAAAAAGTCAAGACTTTCTTGGTTTTTTTTTCAAGTGGTAGGCCGAATAGGCTGACAAAGATTGGATTGGCAGGCCAGTGAACCGATTTTTACTGGGCTTCTCAAAGAAGCCTTTGTTGAGGCCCAACTGATTTTGGGCTAACTAAGCCTGTGGCCTCCTCATAATTTTGGACATTTGGACCAATCTACCATCAGTTAGTTATTAATTTATCATTATAACCTATGAGCCTTTTTTTTTTTTTTTTTTTTTTTTTTTTTTTTTTTTTTTTGTGCAATAATACGTTTATACTGAATTTTGAGTTTGGGTTACATTGGTAATTGGTAAATTGGTACATACAATACATGTTGCTAAGTCGAATCCTAGTGCATGAACTTGTACGTAGTACTCTCTCCATTTCATTCAATTGTTTACATTAGACTTAAGTGACATTCTAATATGTTTACTAGTAACAACTTTAACTTCGAACAAAATGTTATATAGGTGATAAATCATGGGATAGAGGGCACATTCCTAGAAGAATTAGTCGAAGCTTCTAAGCAATTTTTTGCACTTCCGGTAGAAGAAAAGCTCAAGTGTTCTATTGCAGATGATGTCTTCCAAGGTTATGGGAGCGATTCAGTTTACGGAGGCACTAAAAATGTCAACTGGAATGATAGACTGTTTCTTACACTTTACCCTGACGAAAAACGCAAGCTCGAGTTCTACCCTCAGACGCCTGCAAATTTCAGGTAATTAACAGTACATTTGACAGTCTGAGACTTTGATTAGTACAATACCTGATGTGGTCTTCTGTATTGAGAAATTGGCAGGGGGTTGATATATGAGTATTCGGAGAAATTAGCAGCGATGTCTGAAGATTTTTACAAGGCAATGGCGCGTTGTTTGGACTTAGAAGAGGATTGTTTCTTAAAACATCAAGGGCAAGGAACAATAACAGGAAGATTCACTTGCTACCCTCGCTGCCCGAGTCCTGATCATGTTCTAGGTGTGAAAGCACATTCTGATGGATGTTGTATGACGATTTTGCTGCCTGATAACGAGGTTGATGGCCTGCAAGTTCAGAAAGACGAGCAGTGGTATAAGGTCCCTGTCATTCCCGGCGCCTTGTTTGTCAACTTCGGAGATTTAGGAGAGGTGATTGATCATAAATTCACAATATCATCATATTTGTTGTTCTACAATGATTTATGCAGAATTATGCACTTCAATGCACAGTTTGATGACATTTGCGCGGTGTGCAGGTAATGAGTAATGGGATATTCAAGAGTGTGATGCACAGGGTGGTCACAAATTCTGAAAAAGACAGGGTATCTGTGGCAGCATTCTGCACCCCAGAAGCCGTACATGACATTGGACCTGTACGCGAACTAATTGATGATGATCATCCGCAAATGTACAAGAAGTTCGACATCTTTGAGTATAGGCGGGTTTTCTTTGAGACAACGGCACAAGGGCTTAGAACTCTTGATGCTTTCAAACTCTAATGTATCTAATACTTTACATCATCTGCTCTTGAGTTACTAAACTGTCTGTCTGTGCAACAGTAGTGCAGACATATAGAACACCAATGTGACACAGTTCAGTTTCGGAGGATGTCGCTGTGCGTCTGTTACAGTTGATTTGCATCGTACAAACTTCGTACATTTATCTTACGGAAAATGTTTATCTTCATTTCAATTTCATACAAATTTTATCATCTGATCACGCAAACTTTTGCAATGTCAATTCACGTAATCTATTGTACAAACGTTCGCACTGTACCATGCTCCAATCGATAGCAAGTTCGGCCCATGATAAAATTCTTATTGCCGAATTGGACTAGTTTATAATTTATTGATTACGCAACCATGTCGAGAAAGTCATGCGAACTTATGACAGGATTAGGATAAGATACACAGTAACACTAACACACTATTCCATAGTTGAAAAATACAAGGTAAGGTCCAATTATTACTCAAGCAATAATACAGTTTTCCATCATTTTCATTCTTCTAAGAGTAAGATTCTGCTAAAATGAGTGATCAAGCTCTTCCATATAAGCAAGAATTGGCATCAGATCTAGTACAAGAGATAGCTAAAAGTGGTGAACAAGTACCAGACAAGTTTCTCCAAAAGAATCGTATTCCTGAAGCCATTAATGATCCTGATCTGTGGAAAAATAGTCTCCTAATTGACTTCTCCAAGCTCACTTCCTCGGCCCCGGCTGCCGCTGATGAGCTCGTGAAGCTGCGATCAGCCCTCTCTGAGTGGGGCTGTTTTCAGGTATTCATTTTCCGAGTATATCTTATCCTCGTTATTTTTGGTTTGTACCATTCGATTTAGTCCATATCGAGATTATTGGCAGGCTATACACTGTATAAGACGGTTATTAGACGACATTTCATGTTAGACGACCCCAAATCATTTTGGGAATAAGGCTTGGATGTTGTTGTTGTACACACTGTATAGGATTGCAAATCCCTTCTAATGAATCTTAACACTGCTGTTTTTTTGATTGATTATGTGATCATAGTGTACTGCTAGTGCTTATACCACAAATCGCTTCCAACCCGATACCATCTAAACCCGATTCTTGATCCCAACCCGATACCATTATTTGAACCAAACGAGGCCTGACTTCTTTGGCCTCAGTGTCAATTAAGCTACGTCGAAAGAGTCTGGAAAAGATAAGAGTGTCCACCAAAATTGGGATTGTTTTACAAGTTTGGTCTTGGCAAAAGCAAAAAAAAGAAAAAAAATGACAACTTTTCCAACATAAAAATCCTAATTGTTCATTAACTTACTATAAGACCGTCGTACATAAATTTCGGACAATGTCATGTGCGATAACAATTGCTATTTTGACTTTACATTTAGGTCGTAAATCATGGGATAGAGAGCTCATTTCTCGAAGAAATGGTTGAGGTTGTTAAGCAATTCTTTACGCTTCCTACAGAAGAAAAGCTCAAGTGCTCCGCTATAGATGAAAACATTCTAGGCTATGGGACAGGTAAATTTTACGCAGGTGCTCAAGGTGCCGATTGGAACGATGGCTTGTATCTCACAATTTACCCTGATGAAAAGCGCACACTCGAATTTTACCCTCAAAAGCCTAAGAAATTTAGGTAAATGATGCAATCTAATTAACACTATGAAATATGTTGAAAACAGAGGTACAAGTTCTATTATTATGTAATGTTTACGCCATGTGTGTTACTGATGACATAATTTAGAGTACCGAAAATTGGTCAAGTTCAAATTACGTAAATTAAACACCGTACCATTACATGCATGACTAAAGATGATAAGACGTGAAACCATGATGAGAATTCGGTTAATAAAAATATGACTGGCAAATTTGTGACAGGAAAATAATAGATGAATATTCGGAGAAAATAGCAGCTATGGCCGAGACTATACACAAGGCAATGTCACGTTCCTTAGACTTAGAAGACGATCTTTTTCTGGTTTATCAAGGAAAACAAACGCAAATTAAAGCAAGGTTCATCTACTATCCTCATTGCCCGCGCCCTGACCGCGTTCTCGGCCTTAAACCACATTCCGATGGAACCTACATGACGGTTGTTTTACCGGATAATGAAGTTGAAGGCCTCCAAGTTGTCAAGGATGAGCAATGGTACAATGTCCTAGTCATCCCTGGCGCCTTGTTTATAAACCTTGGCGATTTAGGAGAGGTATGTAAATTCTTCTTTGCACACTTTTTCCTAATTGATTTACAAGTGACCATGGTATAAGCATTATTGATCGTGGATAACACGTGTATAAAATGTCGTGTTTTGATGTTGTAGGTAATGAGTAACGGAATGTTTAAGAGTGTGGTCCATAGGGTGGTGACGAATTCAAAAAAATCGAGGACATCGGTGGTTGCATTTTGGATCCCAGAAGATGGACATGAAATCGGACCAGCAAGAGAGTTGGTTAATGAGAATCATCCCCAAAAGTACAAGAAGTTCGACTTCGATGAGTTTAGGCGTGCATTCTTTCGGATGCACGGGCAAGGGCTTACACCACTTGATGCCTTCAAACTGAAGCAACTCTTTTAGGATATAATTTCAAGTTTGCAAAATTTCTTGTAAGAAATCTCATGTATGTCCTTCATAATTCCCCAATTATCTCCTAATCAATGATTTTATCTTTTTTATTGGTTATGGTTGAAGTAGTGCTTTGATTGTAATGAACATTATTATACCAACCCAAATTTCATCATTTTTAAAAATTGGTTGTTTAACACTAGTTTCTTCGTCATTTAATTGCCCTGTGTTCATCAAGTTGTAGAAATCTTTGCACTGTCTCAGTCAGAAGTCATTGCAAAATAACTTTCGCTTAAAGTGTGATGAAACAAAATAGGGAAATTATCCAATATACCCCTGAGGTAACCGAAATTTTCAGGTATACCCCCGAGGTTACCGAGCTATCCAATATACCCCCGAGGTTTGCAAAATCCCTCCAGCGTACCCCTAAATGGGGAATTTTTGTGTTTTTTCACTAACGGACTTTAACACCGTTAGGTCTTTATTGTGTTTGACTTTTTTAAAACAATTAACCCTTAATAATACCATCAATTATCCAATATACCCCTCTTCCCCACCCAACCCACGCAGCCCCTCACCACCACATCACCACCGCACCACCAGCACCGCAAAAGTGAGCGCTGACGCCGGCGAACCCTTCCCCGGCCCCCTCATACGACGCCTCTTTGAATTCCCCCTCATTTCCACCATCTTCTTCGCTTTTTCTCCTCTTCAACAAAAAACATTATCGGTGGGCAGGGGAGGGTTTCTGGGCGATGGGGGAGGGTTTATGGGCGGCGGGGTAGGGTTTCTGGGCTGTATCGTCGGCGGATAAGGGCTGAGAAAAGGTTTGAGGGAGGAGAGAGAAAATGAGGGAAAGAGGTCGTGGCCATGGAGGAGTGGGAGGTCCGGGGTATGGGGTGGCCGGCGTGTGGTCGCGGGAGGGACCCGCATCTAGTGGTGGGGGTGGAGGTGCGCAAGGTGGTGGTCGGTGCTGGGGCGGTGGTGGTTGGTGAGGGCGGTGGTGGTTGTGGCAGGCGTGAGTGGGTGGTGTCGGGTGGGGGAGGGGGGGATTGGGGGAGGAGAGAGAAAATTTTAGGAAGTTTGTATTAAATAATAGCAAATAATTACAAATCACTATTGGGGCTAACGGTGTTAGACTCCGTTAGTCAAAAACACCAAAAAACACCATTTCGCAAACCTCAGGGGTACGCTGGATAACTCGGAAACCTGAGGGGTATACCTGAAAATTTCGGTAAGCTCAGGGGTATATTGGATAATTTCCCAACAAAATAAAGTGCCCCTTCTTGTACTGCGAAGAACTTGTCAACCGATACAATTCTCGACACAACTTTAATTACAAGTCATTGTGAAACGACTTCTCTGTATTGTGTTATCCACGTACAGGTTTTTGGGGTGTGTTGTCTTCTCGATCAAGTCTTTCTAGGCCCCGTCTATTGCGTGTGATTGACTAGCGAAGTTATTAAGTGGTTCAAATTTCACCTTGAAGTTTCAAGGTATCATCGTTGTCTCAAGGTTGACTTGTTGACTAGCTCTATTTAGTTAGTCTATATATGGCCATGACTGAAAAGAGTTTAATTACCATAATTTACCTCGATCTATAAACTTCATACTAGTATATAATAACATAACCATAATAAATTACCACAAATTCACCGGAGTACCACACATGATGGAATTTTGGTGTTCCACTTGCTTGCTTATGTTCTTGCTAATCTTCTCTGCTTGCTTAAAACAGCCACATTCATCAATTCTATGTCACGATGACGAAAAGCGAGCATTGCTTCAATTTAAACACAGCTTCGACATCGATTGTAGCAGATCGATAAGTGCCCCTTCGCCATATCCGAAAACGAGATCATGGCACCAGGAGAAGGTAGTCGATCACAAAAATGCAACAAAGTCGAGCACTAGTGTCGATTGCTGTAAGTGGGATGGTGTCGATTGTGATAAGAAGACGGGTCATGTGATCCAACTCAACCTTAGTCAAAGCTGTCTTTACGGGACATTTCCTCCGAACAGCACCCTCTTCGACCTTGTTCACCTGGAAACACTTAACCTTGACTTCAACAACTTCAAATTGTCTCAAATCCCCTCGACCATTGGCCGCCTTTACAGACTTACACGCCTTGACCTTTTTGAGTCGTTTTTTAGTGGCCAGATCCCATTAGAACTCGCGCATTTGTCTCGCTTGAATTTTCTCCAACTCTCAAAGATTGGGGACTATTCGGGTTCAAACCCGAACATCAACTTGGAGTTCGGAGACTTAAGTCTAGAGAAGTTGGTTCGAAACTTGACTCGTTTGAGTACACTTGCTCTCGACACTGTTCTTATATCCTCTACTGTCCCTACTATTTTAAGTAACCTGACATCTTTAACAACTCTCCACCTCCAGGACTGCAATCTACATGGTGAATTCCCAACAAGTATCTTCATGCTACCAAATATCGAACAAGTAATATTGAACTACAATTATTACCTTGGCGGTGCTCTCCCTCAGGAGTTTCGATCAGGGAATCGTCTTACAGACATAGGGCTACAAGCAACAACATTCTCAGGAGGTCTCCCACCTTCAATCGGAAACCTTGCATCCTTATCAACTCTAGATCTCTCTATAAGCGGCTTCTCTGGCACACTTCCGTTGTCACTAGGTAACTTGACAAAGCTCACAGTTCTTGACTTTCAACTAACCAGTTTCAGTGGTGACGTCCCTTCCTCCATCAGAAACCTTACACAACTCACAGAATTGGGTTTGTCTTACCTTAGTATTAGCCCCATAGACTTAGATTCCTTGTTGCTCGAGCTCAACAAACTCGAAAAACTGTCCCTGAACAACATGTATTTAGGTAGTCACATACCTCATTCTCTAATGAATCTCACAGGGCTTCAATTTTTGGACCTAAGTGACGCCCAAGTAACAGGTTCATTACCACATTGGTTGGCGAATTTAACCCAATTAACCACATTGACCCTAGATGGTAATCAACTGGAAGGTCCAATACCAGAGTGGCTGCCTCAGCTACCTAATCTTCAATATCTAGACTTATCTTTCAACAACTCGATTGGGAACTTTGACGTGTTCTTGAAGCTCCCAAATTTTGTTTTTCTGGGCTTGTCAGGCATTAGCCTGGCGTTTCCATCTGATTTGAGCTTTAATTCATCCTCTCATCCAAAATTTTCAAATTTGCACATTGAATCATGTAACTTGACAGAGTTCCCGCAGTTTCTTCGACATCAGGATGAGCTACAAGAGTTGTCACTTGCTGGAAATTACATTGCAGGTGGGATACCACAGTGGTTAGTGAACATTACTAGTAACAGCCTTTTATCACTAAACCTTTCAGATAACTCACTGACGCGTATCGAGTCAGCTTCAACTTTCGACACATGGAACATCTTGGAGGTGTTGGATATTAGCAGTAACAAGATTCAGGGACAACTTCCTGCTCCACCAATATTCTTACAGGTATATCAAGTCTCAAACAATCGATTCTCAGGAGTTATACCCAGCGAAATCTGCAATGCAAATTATCTAGTTTACCTTGATGTTTCCAACAACGACATCACTGGTAGAGTCCCTGATTGCATTAGCCATCAGCTTGGTAGCTCTTTGCAAGTGTTGAATTTACGCGAAAACAATTTGTTAGGCACCATCCCTGACATATTCACAGGGTCATGCACGTTGAAGATGATAAACTTGAGCCAGAATAAATTGAAGGGTAAGCTACCAAAATCCCTAGCCAATTGTACTATGCTTGAGGTACTCGACATTGGTAAAAATCGAATCAGTGATACTTTTCCGTCATGGCTAGGGAGCCTCCAAGAGTTGCAGGTTTTGGTCTTAAGACGCAACAACCTTCATGGTCAGATAGTCGAGCCAGAGGACAGCCGTGGTTTTCAAAGTCTGCGGATAATTGACCTGTCTAACAACTTTCATGAGGGTAGCTTACCGTATAAGTATCTCCAAAATTGGCCTGCTATGAGAATTACCAGTGAAAATCAAATACATTCATCTAACTCCAAGTTTGTACTGTCTACTCTTGCCTTTTTAGCAAGTCAATATGAAACATATGATTATGGCATCACAATAACAGTCAAAGGCAGTGAAACATTCTACTCAAAGGCACTGACTGTGTTTCGCGTACTCGACTTCTCGAGCAACAAATTCAGTGGTGAAATTCCAGACATTGTAGGAAGTTTGAGGGGGCTTCAAGCACTTAACTTGTCGAACAACTATCTTAGTGGTCGCATCCCAACATCTCTGGCAAACATTATTGACATCGAGTCATTGGATATTTCTCGAAACAGGCTAACAGGAGAGATTCCAAAGGAATTCTCACAGCTAACAACTCTAGAAGTCTTCAATGTCTCTCACAACTATCTTGTCGGATCAATACCGTCAGGAGACCAGTTCAGCACTTTCGACAACAGCTCTTTCGATGGGAATTTAGGATTGTGTGGAGCTCCATTGTCGAAACGATGTACGAATCAAGGCTCTCGTCCTGCACACGCAACACCAGTAAGTAATGTTGATGAGACAGACGACAACTCAATGTTGATAGACTGGATTGTCAGATCATTTGGCTGTGTAAGTGGGTGTATAGTGGGCTTTATCATTGGAAAATTCTTCATAACTGATAAATATCATGATTGGTTTATGGAGACTTTCGATCTGAAACAGAGAAAGAAGAAGAAGAAGAAGAAGAAGAAGAAGAACAAGTCTCGGAGAACACAGCAAAACAGGATGAGATAGAATAAATCATCTACAAATGCGCTCCTCCTGTACGTGCTTTATTAGTCCCCTGAAGTTTAGTCACTGTATGAAGTATGAACCAATAATAAAACATCATAATGTTATTTTACGTGTGTGTATTCTATTATATCGAATTCAATCATCCCTTGAAATATGATAACGACACATTTCATAACTCGTGCTCGACTCTTACTATGTAATACATAATTCACGTAATACTTATACAAAAGTGAAAAGACCTAAACACAAGTACAATATAAAATTATGCCTTAGTACAATGCTATGCTACACGTATCATGTGTATTGTAGAATGCTTAGTACACTACTACACATATGGTAGAAATGACAAAACTACCCCTGAAATAGAAGGTGGAGATAGATATTGACAAGGGTGGTGAATGATGCATCGCATGTAGCTAGGCACTTTGCCGTGTAGGTAACAATTGAGTGACACATATAATTGCACGTAATTATCTTACCAAAATGAGACAAAATTGGGTCGTAAAATAGACGACACATATATACTTTTTGTGTTTGCGTTTAATTTCAATCCAATATAATTAATAATTTACATTTCATATCTTATTGTATAAAACATATCACATCATATTCCTCATTCGAACATTATTGTGTTTAACAAAAAAAAAAAAAAAAAAAATGGCTGATCAATCTCATTCTGGTGTTGCAACGCACGAATACAAGTATGGTGCTCCGAAATCAGACGGCGGAGATGAGGCTGTTCCTTACATGGACGATCCTGATCTTGTTATTGATTACTCTCTGCTTACCTCTGCTTCTTCTTCACCACAAAAAGCAGCTAACGAACTTCGCAAGTTTAAGTCAGCCCTTTCTACTTGGGGTTGCTTACAGGTCCGATTCCTTCACAACTTTGATCTTATCTTCAATTTTTGTTTTTGTTTATTTGTTAAAGTGCCGAGGCCCGATGGGGTCGAGTCCAGGCGACATCTCGGGCCCACGCCAAGAAGGTGCGACCGTTTTGGGCCAACTATATAAGAGGTGAATGTAATTTATTATGGAAAGTTATTATTGTAACTCTGCCCGTTTCTTTTGTCTTCTTAATTCATCGTAATTGCATGTATGGTCTGGCTGAAATAAATCGTGAAAGTCAGAGATCTCGGCAAATTTTTTGAGGTCGTTTCATATAACTCTTTACTTTGTTAACTACTTTTTCTATTTTATTAGATTCTTTAAAAAATTAAATTGCAACACGACACGGCACTATTAATTTTAAGAGTACGTTACGTAATTGTGCGTGGACATTTTAGTCTAGTAGTCTATCTAATCTAATTATTATTCTAATCTTATTACTTACGTATGTAACGTGACCGTCACACTTATCGAATTGGCTCAATTTACATTAATCAGCTGATAAACCATGGGATGTCAGCCTCATTTCTTGACGAACTGAGAAAAGTATCTAGGCAATTTTTTGCATTTTCCATGGAAGAGAAGCAGAGATATGCACTGCCGGAAGGCGGTAACAACGGATACGATTGTCGAAGAATCTCTGATATCGAAAACGGCCAGCAAATTCCTGAATGGAATGAAGGGTTTAGTCTCACAGTTTACCCGGAAGACCGACGCAAACTCGAGTTTTGGCCCGAGGAACCCTCCAAATTCAAGTAATTACATGTTACGAGTTTTACCAATTAAGCTAGCCGATATATGCATATACAGTATAATCAAAATCGACTTTGTGTAGGACATTGTTTCATGAATATACCACGAGGATGGCCCCCATATTTGAGGAGCTGTTTAAGACAGCGTTACGCTCATTGAACATCGACGAGAATAAATTCGGAGAGCAGTACGGCAAAAACAAGGAAATTAACGCAAGAATTAATTTCTATACACCGTGTCCGGGATCGAACCGTGGCCTCGGTTTAAAACCACATGCGGATTTTTCAGCAATTACGTTACTCATCCAAGATGAAGGAGGACTAGAAATCTTGAAAGATGGCTTGTGGTTCAAGGTTCCTGTCATTCCTGATGCTTTAGTTCTCAATCTTGGTGACCCTACTGAGGTAATTTACGCTCCCCATCTCATTTTTATTGGCCACATTCGACTTAACGATCACTTCTAAGTAGAGACGAACGTAAACTATATGTTATAGGTAATCGACTGACCCTCCAAACAAAGGAAAAAATTCATTAATTTGGTTTAGCATATACTAGCAAACTCGAATTTTTAATGCTATGCGTTCCCCGGTTCAATTAAAGACGAGTTATTCGATTAGGCACGATAGCAATGAAAGTGTCTAATTTGGGTAATATCGATCGATAGGACTTTAGAGATTTCGAGATTTAATTAAATGAATTGTAGTATGGGGCCAATAAAATTGGAACGGACGTGATGCCGAAAACACCTTAATATGTTTATTGTACGCTTGGAACAGATATTGTGTAACGGCATATTGAAGAGTGCGGTTCATAGAGCGGTGACGAATGCCGAGAAATCAAGGGTCTCAATTGCTCTGTTTTGGGACGCTGATCGAAATTGCCACATTGGACCGTTGGATGAGCTTATTACATTATCTCGGCCACAACAGTATGAAACGGTGTCGCTTGCTGATTATACTACCAAATTTTTTCAGGACTATCATTCTGAAGAAAGGTTAATTGATTCTATTAGAATTCGCAATTGATGAAGAATTACGTGTATAATTCGATCTTATGACCAAAAACTTACGTACAATAATATTGCGCAATATCGTATCGTACAAAAATTGGTATCACACGAGTTATGCTTTATGCCTTTATTATATAGAGTATTGAATGAATCATTTGTAGTGGTACGTAGAACTAATTATTGGACCTCAATCATTAACCTAAACTTTTGATTGAGTTGACGTCATAATCATTAGCCTAAATATATAGACGCCACAATAACTCGTTTTTAATGGAAAAGATCGCATACGGTATAGTAAAAGAGTCTTTCTTATTTAAAGGGCACTATTAAAATTGTGTCTGACATGAAATAACGGAGAGGATTTTCACTCATTATGTGAATAAGGCTGTTATCTTAATAAACATTGTAACTACGAAATCTCCAAATCGAGATACGCCTACAATAGTTCATGACACAATTCTAGATCTTCACATCAAGATGCTCCTACAATAGTTCATGACACAATCTCCAAATTTTAATTTCCACAAGAACAAGATCTTAGATGTATATCATACATACACAGCTCTAGTATAGTAAAAAATATATTAATTTTGTATGGCAGATATCACAGTGCAGATCACCCGTCCCATTTTCCTATCCCACTCTGTGTATCCCACCAATCACATGCTATCATTTCATAAATATTTCCAAAACAATATAATTCTTAAAAATAAAATAATGTAATGCTAAAATATTATTGGTGGTGCTTTGCGATGCTTTTTTTTATCTATTATTTCTCACGAGTAGCATCTAAGTTTCCGGCCCTAAAAATGGCTGCATCAACTGTTCTTCGATCATGTGAAACTACATACAACTACCAAGTACCAACAACACATGTGTACACATTTTTTTTTCGAGCAAATCTTTCATATATTGCACTTTGCATTGTAATTTCTCTACCACGCAGGTAAGGTTTACTTAAAATGGAATACAATGACATTTAAAAATCCCAACTTTTACAATTATGGGTCGAAAGTACTATTGCGTTCATCCTAATAAACACATATATATTCCATAAATCGTAATTACAAATTACGATTCCATAAAGAGAGTATCTGCGTAAAAAATTAAGGTATACTCCTACAACAAATTTGGATACTTGCTCCATGCAACTTTACCATAAGTAAGCCAAGATCGTCGTAATTAAGGAGTGTACATACGTACGCCAGACGAGCATTTAAGATACTAATAAACTTATAGAAACATGTACAAATACCATAGGTTAAAAACACATCTTAATATTAACTCTAACACTACTAGATCCTCCAAATCACAAAATTCATCCGTGTAATCAAGGGAAAAAAAAAATCAAGTTATACAGCTAAATTAAATATGGCGATGCCGAAGGGTGTTGTGGCAGTAATAGTGGTGATTTTTGTATTGATGATCACCATTGTTTGCGCTCTTTATTGGATAATATTTCGCATGAGCAAGAATTCGAAATCGTCAAAAGTTGAGTTGATAACTCGTGAAGCATCCGTCGTGTAATCCAGCAATTAAGTTTTATTTGATTTGATTTATTGTCTCTATATATAGCAATTGTATTTCATATTATAATAGTTGTCTTCTGATTCTTATGTTTTATTTATAGTTCTTTTTATATGTAGTAACCTTTAGAGTACTCTGTACCGCCTCATTGTATAACACTACTCGATCAGATTTTTAGCAATCTAGTCAAACAGCTCATAATCAAAGTCATTGCAAGTAATTAAAGTCGAACACAAATTTTAACTAAATTGGTCATAATTAACCTCCATCACGTGCTATTGTACCATACCACTTAATTACGCCTTATGGTCATTTTCGCATTATTTTACTATAAGAGGATCAAACGGGAGGTCTAATGCATGCATGACAAGTAGACACATATACCACTAGCATGCAATGAGCGACACTTCTACTCAAACAGCTAGTTAATTACGTTGTATATATAACAAACAACTCTAACTCTTTTAATTCATGGAAATTTTAAATCCCATGCATGATTTTGCTTAACAATCGAACGACCACAAAACATCTTACAGCCTATTTGGTATCGTTTTTTGTTTTTAGTTTTTGTTTTTTTGAAAACCAAATTCCCGTTTTTGAAAACCAGAAAAAGTGGTTTTCATTTGTCAGTTTACATTTTCTATATGTCTATTATATAACCAACCAATTTAAAGTTTATTTCATAACTTATTTACATAAATTTTTTATGCAAATTCTACCGTGAGACGGTTTTATCGTATGAGACCTCTCACACATTTCAAAAGTAACTATTACTCCCTCCGGTCCTATTTGAACTTCCCATTGAATTTTGCACACTTCGTAAAGAAAAATAATAAATAATTTTTAATATTCATTTAACAAATAAATTTAAGAACTAATTATCACCAACATCTTTATCTTGCCTTCCTAATTGTTACTTTGAAAAAAAAAGTAATATTTTGAGAATGGGAAGAACAAAGGCGAGACCCCAAAAAAGAGGATGAGAAGTGTAAAAAGGACCAGAAGAGTACTTTTAAAAGGCAAACTATTCAAAAGTAACATGCTAATTTATCAAAAGTATCTCACCGTAAAATTACTGTTTTTTACGGAAAAAAAAAAAACCAAAAACTGAAAACGACAGTGATACCAAACAGGCCCTTACAAAACCGGCTCTACTTCGAAAAGGAGGCCATGCCGTGATTAAGGAAAAAAGCAATTAAAATCTTCTATTTTATTGGGATGATTTACAGTATGCTAAAAATCTTTGTATAGCATTGCCAACATTTAATCGCCTCGTAAAATAAGGAATCTTACAATGATCGTAAATTAAAGATCTAAGAAACCTACAACTCTGTCTTCGTTTTTATCTCACCCTTTTGTTTTTATGGTTTGACGTACGGACCATGTTTGTGGTCTTATTGTAGACCAAATGAAAAAAATGCTTGCCTTAAAAATATTAAGTGGAGTTGGTGCACTGCATTGCAGTTTAAAATATAAGTAAACCAATTCAAGAAAACGATTCATTAGGGTTTAAAAGTAACTATCAACATGCTTGTTCAAAACTGAAAATTAAATAAAATAAAATGGGGAGATATCTTTGAGTATGTAGGAGGGCAGTGTGGATCACCCGTCCCACTTTTCTATCCCATTTCGTGTACCCCTCCAATCAAGTGCTAACATTTCATTATTCTATCTTTAAAATATTATATTTTCTAAAAAGATTTAATCTTTTTAGAAAATATAATATTTTAAAGATAGAATAATGAAATGTTAGCACTTGATTGGAGGGGTACATGAAATGGGATAGGAAAATGGAACAGGTGATCCGCACTGGTAGGAGGGTGCACGTATATTACTAGGAGGGAGTACAAATCAAGCTATATATCCTTACGATAATTCCTTGGGGCATCTTCCTCAATAATGCAACTTTCTCACGAGTGAATGAACAAGATCTTCCTAATAATGTCAACTTTCTTATGAGTGGACAAGATCTAATTTGTTAGAATTCCCTCAAAAGATTGTAACCAAAAAAATCAAAGTTTCAGTTCAATAGCATTTCACGAATTTTAAAATCATGATATTTTGGTACAATATTTCTTGACATCCAATGCGAAGGTAAAAAAGATCCTAATAAATCTGGACGAGACTTGTCAAAATATTTTCATGAACGACAAGCACCTAATACCACATGTATAAATACCATAGGTTAAAAACACATTTTATTGAATTATAACCCTAACATTTCATAAAATTAGAAACCTCAACAGCAATACAAAGGTAAAAAAAAAAATGAAGACGAAAGTCGTGGCAGCAATAGTATCATCATCAGTTGCGGTTGTGCTGCTCTTGATTATTATTGCATTTTTTTGGATACGTTCTCGTAAGAATAATAATCAAAATAATAATCAGGCGGTTGCACCGCCGCCGCCGAGAGCGCCCGCTATCGCAGTTACAGTAACCGAGTTGCCTAATAGCCCATAACAGCTTGAAGCCAAAGTTACCAAAACAAAGCCAACCAATTATCTATGTTAGTCGTATGCGATTTAATGCTTCTATAGTCTAATCGAATAATCTACCCCCCATTATTATTAGGGTTATTATTTAATATATGAGTATTTTTTTTCCTTTTTCATTTTGTTACTTTGCTTTATTTGTTGTTAGCAAAGCTAGCAACTCCTAAACTAGCTAGCTAGAACTATTATTCGTTCTATACGAAATTAGGAATATATGCTATGAAAATCAGCAAGAAATAAACTAGTATTTCACTTAAGTTATAGAACTCTCGTTCCTGCTATTGTACGTGTTGTGTCATACTTATCATATAGTATATGCTATGAAATACTACTAACAAAATTTTATTTATGACGACATATCATGCCTCATAATAAATAAATATATACATGCACGACGAGCAACTAACAATGTACTATTCTTTCATGAGTTTCTTCCTTTTCAATTCGTTTATTTTGTGAACACCAACAAAATATATAAATTTGGCTATGACCAAAGATTAAAACTCGTCCTTGAACACCAATCATTTGTACTTTTCTTTAGGTGTAATGTACCATGCACGCGATTGATCAGATTCATATACATTTTTATTTTTAGGTAGAAGATTCATATACATTTATTAGCTCGGAAGTTTTCACTCAGAAATAGCAGAATCATTTGTTCTTACTTCATTCTGTGAATTTAGCTAGAACTACAAACGACATCCGTACGCTCATCATCAAGAACATAACCCATGAATCAAAATTTATGTCGTGCGCAATATCATTTTCCTTAGAAAAATAAGAACAAGTGAATAAGTTCCTAAATATAATACATACACAATGTAAAAGGATCTGTAGTTAATTTTTCATTGTGACCACCTAAAACTTAAGACAATTCAAAGTCTCGTATAAGACTGTCAAAGTAAATTATTTCAAAAATGTGACATTTAATTTGAACGGAACTCATTTGAGCTCATGTGAGGATAATTCAATTTCCAACATAATTATCTTTATTTAGTCGGGTTTTATATAAGAGAATTGATAGCATAGTTAGCCGTGTTCGATCTAATGCATGCGATTGTTTTAATTGTAAGAGAATCTATATATAGTTAGTATTTCATTGCAACCACCAAACATTTAAGGCAATTCAAAGTCTCATATAAGACGGTCAAAATAAATTATTGCTAGAACACTTTACTTGTTAAAAAGTTTTCAACAGTACAACATTGTACAATTACGGAGTATCTGTGATCATTGCATTACGTGTAATGTGACCGTGATAAATAGAAACAAACCACATTAGTTATGACAAAAAAAAAAAAAAAATAAGTTCATTCTTTTAACATCCTCCATGCATGTAATAACTTTCCTCGATCAAGTACTAGTAAAAGAGATCCTAGATGTCATATATACACAAATTTAGTTGTAAAGAAATCTTTCTTTTGCTAGAGACCTTATCAAAATATTAGGAAAATTTGTAGGAAACCACCTCAAATTTTCACCATTTTTTGGGAAACCACCTTATTAAAATAAATTTGTGAAGAACCACCAAATATAAACAAAACCAAAGGGTAGAACCACCTCCTTACCCAAACCACCCTCTCACCACCTCTAACGACCACTAGCCAGTACCATTCTTGCCGTTACTGCCACTAACCACCGCCGACAAGGCCACACCGACCACCACATTTCCCCGACTTCATGTCGTCCACCCTCCATGACCATTTTCTCTCTCCCTCCATTCTCTCTTTTCTCTCGGTTTCCGGTCACTACAAGCATGGTAATTGGCGATCGACGACCATGTTGGGGGTGTCGAGGGTAGCTAAGGTGGTGGTTGGTGTTGACGGGTGGTGATGCATGGTGGTCAGAGGTGTTGGGTGGGTAGTTTGGGTAAAGAGGTGGTTCCACCCCTTGGTTTTGTTTATATTTGGTGGTTCCCCACAAAAAAAATTTAATAAGGTGGTTACCCAAAAAATGGTGAAAGTTGAAGGTGATTCTCCACAAATTTTCCAAAATATTATGCCTCTGAACTATGTACGCATGATGAGCAGCGCTTTTAATAAGCACATATAAATACTATAGGTTAAAAACACGTTTTATTGAATTATAACCCTAACATCTCATATCTCATAAAAATTAGAAACCGTAGCAGCAATAAATTAAAGAAAAATGAAGACGACATTAGTGGTCGCAATATGTTCATCAGTTGTTGGGGTTGTACTGCTGTGCCTGTTCGTTATTGCATTTTGTTCGATACGTTGTCGCAAGAATCAGTCGGATGACACGCCCACGGCACCCGTCCGTCCGAGAGGCCGAATAGTGGCTGAGATGATGGCTGTGACTAATTTCAGTGTTGATGACGTTTTTGTAGAGGACGACAACTACTATTTGTCTACTTATCATCTAATTGAATAGAGTAGTAACGTGGTAAAATTACTAGGTCTATCGCTAAGCTTATATTATAGATTGACTATCATTTTACTTGATCGATAGGCATATCGCTGAGCTACTCTATCGCTAGACTTTAAGTTTGGTGAGATTGACAACATAATGTCAATCTCACTACCAACTTTATACATGTAACGATCTCTGAGTTTTACATTCAGTTTCTTTTACAAAAACATTAAGCTTGTAGTTTACTCAACAATGGCGGTTATTCCACCATTGTTGTTCTTCACCTAAGCTTAGTTTCACAGTATGAAACGGTGTCGCTTGCTGATTATACTACCAAATTTGTTCAAGACTATCATTTTGGAGGAAGGTTAATTGATTCTATTAGAATTCGCAATTGATGAAGAATTGCGTGTATAATGCGATATTATTAGCAAAAAACTTACGTACATTAATATTACGCAATATTGTATCGTACAAAAATTGGTATCACCCGAGGCGCAAATTATACCATACTCCCGGGAGCACAATGACCATGGTGATCCTTCTCACAATAGAGGAGTGTGCACCACACTTAAAATAATTTAAAATATATTGACCACCATGCTCCTTGTGCTCCCGGGAGCATGGTATAAGCATTGCACCCGAGGTATGCTTATTGAATGGACCATCGTATTCGTATAATAAGTTTTTGATGCTTAAGGTTTTGAAATAACCTTGATTATATATTGTTAAGATATACCGAGTAAAATCAATTATTGAGTCTCATTCATTAGTTTAAACTTGTTGTTTAGTTGACTGTTTAAGATATAGGACCTCACAACTACATACGTTTTAATGGAAAAAATCACATACAGTATAGTAAAAGAATCTTTTTTATTACAGTAGGGCACCACTAAAATTGTGTCTGACAGAATTATTATGACACAATTCAAGATCTTCAAATCAAGAATCTCCCACAATAGTTCATGACTTCGTCTCCAAAATTTTGCATGCCAAATATCATAGCTTATAACTCAGAAATATATGTACGACGAACATCACATGAATGAACACATACTAAATACCATAGGTTAAAACACAAAATAATATTAACCCTAGCGTATTAAAGAAACTAAGGGTTATTTTGAGTTTCTAATTTGTACAAGTGATGAGTCGTTCAACAATGGAGGGGTATGAATGGGTTGGAATAATATGTATATTAGTGTTTTTTGTGGGTTGCATCATTATTTCTGCTATTGCTATTTGTTTCAGATGCAAGAGGCGAGACCCATCCGATAGTGGAAGTAACGAGATGACGCCTCATACACCTGCTGCATGAGCGCGTGTTATTATTATTATTGGGAGGGATTATCGGTACTCGGCTACAATCTTTCAGTACTCCCACGCATAATATGAAAACTGTGTTACGGTGGAGTGCCAATAATTCTTGCCTTATTTTTACAATTATATCTAGAAGAATAATATTATTATTTCATACTAGTGTTCTCGAATTATGATGTTCTATTTGCTATTTAAGTAGTAAAACCGATAATCTATATAGTCACATTCGATTTTGTGAACAAAAAAAATCGAATGATATTAATTTTATGTTGACTTTTATGCATTTGGGCCATCCTGTTTAGTGTTCTCCAAGTTGTCAGGTAATTGCTGTAAAAACAGAGAGAGCAAATGCTTGAGTAGTGTGACAAAAACTAGTATGACTTGTATACAGTGACAATATTTATAAAGAAATCTAGTCAAGAGAGAGATTGATTGAGAATTTTCTGTGTGTGTTTTCCATTGATATTGACATGTATATATAGTACATGAGAACTTGTTCTCCAAGTTAGGGTAAAATAAGTCTTACCTAAATACAATTTGATATGGGACAAAATACCTGGACTTTACTAATCACAATAATTTACGTAATTTTTACAATTATTATTGGGAGAGATTATCGGTACTCGGCTACAATCATTCAGTGAAGGCTACGTTACGATGGATTGCCAATAGTTTTTGCCTTATTTTTACAATTATACTAGTGTTCTCGAATTATGATGTTCTAGTATAGTGTTCTCGAACAATAATAATACTATTTCATACTAGTGTTCTGATGTTCTATTTGCTTTTTATTGTAGTAAAATAATAGGGAAAATGGAAGGTGACGATATTACGAGATAATATCGAGAGATATTATGGAGTAATATGGTCAGCAATATATTACCATATACGAAGTTATGGTAATATTGTATATATTGTGAATATCGTAGATATTGTGAATATGTACGAAATACATTTATGGTAGGTTGTATTTAGGAAAGTTGTATTACTTGTAGGTTAAGACGGTGATTTGTAACTAGTATAAATAGGATGTATTATTGATGAAATCAATGAGAAACCATGTACGAACGATTGAGAGGAAACATGTACGAACGAATGAGAAACGGAGAAACACGAAACATGAATCGTGTCTGATAAATTCCGCTGCGTGTTATGTTTCTCCCCATGAACTAGTTTCATGGTACCGACCGACCCGAATCCGTAACATAAAACCGATAATCTATAGTCACATTCGATTTTGTGAACAAAGAAATCAATCCAGTTGCATATGTTTGTGACTTCTCGATCAAAGTATCCACGGACGACTGATATATATTTATGTTTAGTGTCATGCATTTGATCAGCCATCCTGTTTAGTGTTCACCAAGTTGTCGGATAATCGCTGTATTAACAGAGCGAGAGAGAGCAAATGCTTTGAGTGTTTGTGAATTGTTCAGTGCAAATTGCGACTGCATGCCTCTATCGTACAATTGCTGAAAAATGAATTTTCATATATAAGCTAGTATGATTAATTAATCGTACATTTTAAAGTGACAAAAACCATTTGCACTACAAAGTGCCAAAAAACGCAATTTACGTAATTTTATGGACTATGATTACGTTTAACGGAAACCATCGTATCACATTGTATGAGACTAGCTACTCGAGTCTACCGTCACATTGTATGAGACTACTCGACTCTCTAGGATAATTTTTAATATGAATTCAGTGTTTGTTCCGTAGCTTTTTCTAGTACATCATGTCGAATATCTAGCACTATTAGAAAAACGCAGATCATCACGTATCACATACACAAAACTCTTCATTGCTGGTGTACGGTAGCTTTTTATCTATTGTTTTTTTTCCGAGTATGTAGCTCTAAGTTCCGGTCGCAAAAATGGATGCTTCAACTATAATGTTCTTCGTTTGAAATTACAACTGTGCACGCATATTTTTCTAGCAAATCTTTCATATATTGCATGGTAATAAACTAATTGCTCTACGTACGACTATACCGTGTAAGATTTACTTATATAAAATGGAATACAACCACTTGCAAAATCTTAATTTTTACAATTATTGGTCGAAAGTACGATCGAGTGCATCTTAATAAACACACAGACATTCCATAAATCGTAATTACAAAATTTCGATTCCATAAAGAGAGTACCTGCGTACAAAATCAAGGTATACTCCTACAAGAAATTTCCATGCAACTTTACCATTATTAAACAAGATCCCCAGCTCGTAATTAAGGAGTGTACATACGTACGAGCATTTAACTATATATTTAATTAAGATACCATAGGTTAAAAACACATCTTAATATTAACTCTAACACTAGATCCTCCAAATCACAAAAATCAACGGTGTAACCAATTAAGGAAAGAAAATCAAGTTGTAAAGCTAAATATGGCGATGCCGAAGGGTGTTGTGGCAGTAATAGTAGTGATTTTTGTATTGATGATCACCATTGTTTGCGCTCTTTATTCGTTTATATTACGCATGAAGAAAAATTCGAAATTGTCGAAGGTTGAGTTGATAACTCATCGTGAAGCATCCGTGTAATTCAGCAATTAAGTTTAATTTATTTAATCTATTGTCTATAGAACAATCGTATTTCATACTATACTATAGTAGTATAGTTGTTTTCTGGTTATTACCGATCGGGTATGTTTTATTTATATTTCTTTTTATAGGTAGTAATCTAGCTATAGAGTACTCTATACCGCCTCATTATATAAATATATGACACTATATACTCAGATTTTTTAGCAATCGAATCAAACAACCCAAAATCCAAATCATTGTTACTAAAGTAGTTGAGCAAAAATTTTAACTAAATTGTGCATGTACCATATCACTCAATCACGCATTATGATCATTTTCGCAATAATTCACTACAAGAGGAACAAACGGGGATCCAATCATCTAATGCATGCATGGCAAGTGGACACTACTTCTACTCAAACAGCTAGCTACATACATTGTATAACAAACAACACTAACTTTTTTAATTTAATCTAATACTATATGTTAAAACCCGCTACTCTAAAAAATGGGTCCCGTCATCTTTCAAAAACAGAAAATAGAAGAAAGGCGGTGAACAAGAAGTGAAACCAAGTCTTTCCTTAGAGGACGCTTGACACTTATTAATTGAACAGCACAAAGGAATTATATAATATGGTAGTTATTAACAAATTTATGAAAAAAATTACTATAATTTATGATAATAAGTTAGCAACTAGTTTGCATGTCCGACCCGCGCCCGAGCTGTAATCTAAATTGTTATACTCATTTTATGAAATTGTCAATTTATCTTTGTTATATTATTATTAGCAACACTATTGTATTTCATAAATTAGCTACCCACCATAATCACCATTTTATGAAATTGTCAGTTTATCTTTGTTAATTGAACGTTTATGGAAAAAATTACTATAATTTATGATAATAAGATAGCAATTATGGTATAGGTAATTTATGATAATATATTGAAATATAATGTGATTAACAAGTGAGAGGATAGTGAAATAAAAATGAAACAATACAACGGGTGACATGATAGTGGAATGAAAATAAAATAATATAACGGGTGACGTGATAGTGAAATGAAAATGAAATACTATAACAGGTGACGTAATAGTGGAATGGAAATGAAATAGAATAACGGGTGATGGGATAGTGAATAGGAAATAAAAAATATGATGAGTAAGTAAAAATAAATAAATAATGATATGATATGACGGTTGATAAGAGTAGAAAGAAAAATAATGTAAAATGTCATTCCTAATTAATATTATTATAACAAAAATAAATCTACAATTTATAAAACGGGTATAAACAATATAAATAGGTAGCCCGGGCATATATAGGTCGGACATCCAAACTAGTTCATGAAAATTCTAAATCCCATCATGCATGGTTTTGCTTAATTAACAGCCAATCGACCACACAAGATCTTACATACAAAACCGGCTTTACTTCTATCGAAGGAGTCCATGCCGCGATTATAGGAAAAATAGAAGAAAAAAAAAAAAACTTCTATTTTATTGAGATCTTTGTATGTATAGCATTGCCAAAATTTTAATTGCCTCGTAGAATAAGGAAATCTTACATGTTTGATCAAATGAACATATGGCAACATACCCGACGGAGTGTAACTAAAAATATCTTAATCCTACAAAATCTTCCAAAATTCTTCACATCCTCTATGAAAAGTTCAAAGAAGTTTTTTTAGCCAACAAAGTGATGAGGGTGAGATCTAAAAAACACCAAAGTTGTATCTGGTATTTATAAAACACCAAAGTTGAAAAACTTATTTTTAAAACACACTTTAAGCTTTTTGGGTATTTATTAAACACCAAAACAAATAAAACATTAAAAAAATAAAATGAAATTATGTTCTTACTTACTTAAATTAAGAAATACTAGGCTCGTTTCACAATAAGTAAAGATATGAAGTAAATTCAGTTCAGTGATCTTAAAAAAAAAAAAAAAATCACATAATTCAGCAAATGTCAAAAAAAAAAAAAAAAATTACGAACATGATCGAACGGTACTGCAAAGTTCAAAATGTAGCATAAAAACTTGTTTAGACTTCCTATAATCCTAGGTTCTAATTGTGAAGTTTTTTGGATATGACTTAAGCTTGCGTCATGCCTTCGTAGAGAAAATCGATGATGGAGAATTTGAGGAGAAGAAGATGCGTACTTTTTTTTTTAAAGCAGAAAAGTAATTTAAGAGGTAAAATAAAAATTAACATTTTTTATTTGTTTTGGTGTTTAATAAAAATCCAAATAGTTTGAAGTGTATTATAAAAATAAGGTTTTTAACTTTGGTGTTTCATAAATCCCAAATACGATTTTGGTGTTTTTTAAATCCCACCTTTCTCACTTTGGTGGCTAAAAAATACTTCTTTGATGAAAAGTTTCCCACAATTAAAAAGAACCTAGATATCATACATACACAAATTAAGTAAAAAAATCTTAATAATCTTGCGTGAAATTTGCCAAATATCATAACCCTAAATTTAATCCCATGAAACTAATTTTTTTTCAAGCTTCCTATAAAAGTAAATTTTTACGCAGTGACATTAATAACAAAAAAAAAAAAAAAAAAAAAAAAAAAAAAAAAAAAAATTGAATTTTTAGTTCAGCAATAATGGGGTTTCCTCCAATATCGAAGGGTGATCAACTCGCACTAATTAGTTTAGGAATCGGAATTGTGGCGGTCGTAATTGGTAGTCTAATTTGTTGGAAAGTTTGCAACAAGCGTCCGGCATTGCCAAGAGTTGATATGCCACCACCCGTATGATTCATCAATTATTACATTTTACCTTAATTACTCCGTACGTACTATGGCGTTATGTATACGCAAGGGAACTATTTAATCGCGATTGAAATCAACCATTTCATGTACGCTTTAATTTCGACTTAGTGCCAACTTTATTTTTACATATATTCCATATATAATAATCTAGCGATAATATTAATTCAGTTGTATATATATATGTACTAAGCAAGCTTACATTTGTCTTTTTTTTTTTGTTAATTGTTTTCTTTCTCGTGAATTAGGACACTAGCTAGTCTTGTTCAATGCTAATACCATGCTCTCGGGAGCACAAGGGGCATGATGGTCATTCTCAGATGAGTAGGGACCACACTTAAATAGATGTGATTATATTTTAAGTGTGTTCAATACTCCTCAATTGTGAAAACGAAAAACCCCCATTCTCCTTGTGCTCCCGAGAGCATGGTATAATTTGTCAGTATTGTTATTTCATTTACTTGGTTCCATGGTAATCAATTTATTGATCCATTAGATTTTCAAGGTTTTGGTACATTGGTTTTTAATTCACTAATCTTATAGTAGGAATAATGTTATGTTCATCCTGACACTACCTCCTTGTCATAAAATATGACATTTTTGGTTTTCGAGCTGAGCCATTGACTTTCAATTTAACAAAAAACTGTTAACATTAATTATATGGGCAAGTTTATACTGTTAGATTCGTTTCGAAATTACATTTCATGATATCATAATGTTTGGCCTTGTCAAATATCAAATCATTATCATATAATTTATAATAAAAAAATTACAAGAAGTTGGCCGCACTAATAGAAAAAAGCAAAGTGGCGTAAATTGTAAAATACAAAAGGTCGAGTTACAAGAATTGATCGCACAAGAAGTGGCGTCGGTCGTAAAATACCAACTTTGGTTGTAATTTTCTTAATATTATATGATAATGATTTGGTTTATTACCAACTTCTTGTAATTTTCTACTAGTCGAGCAAAGTGACGTCGATTGTAAAATACCAACTTCTTCTAATAAGAAAATTCTAAGGTTTTTGTCCAATTATGTTCATTTCGTCGACCTTTTTCAAAGTATCTTAAAACTCTTTTAATATTACCTTATACATCTTAAAACTTCCCTTGATGATTTTAAGACAAAATCTCTTTCGTCGTATTTGATTGTGTTGTTTTTGGCAAAAAAAACGTGGACTATATATAGCCTACGTTTTGTCCAATTTTGGTCATTTCGTCGACCTTTTTCAAAGTATCTTAAAACTATTGAAGCATCAACTTATACATCTTAAAACTTCCCTTGATGATTTTAAGACCGAAATTCTTTCGTTTAAGGTTGTTTTTCGACTGTTTTTTGTCGAGTTTCGTGTGGAGTGAATTGGACGTTTTTCGCTTATTTGGACCACTAATTGTCATATGTTGTAAACTATTTTCATTTTCAAAACCACATAATATGACCCCTAGAAGCTACTGCGGTAATTTGGTCGTTATTGCTTTTGTGCCGTTTTTAGCCAAAAAACGTGGATTATATCCTACGTTTTTGTACAATTTTGGTCATTTCATCGACCTTTTTAATAGAATCTTAAAACTGTTTTTAATATCACCTTATACATCTTAAAACTTACCTTGATGATTTTAAGGTAATAACTCTTTCGTTTAAGGGCGTTTTTCAGTTGTTCTTTGTCGAGTTTCATGTAGAGTGAATTGGATGTTATTCGCTTATTTGGACAACTTATTATAGGTTTTAACCTATTTAGTTTTTCAAAACGTCATAATAGGACTCCTAGAATCTATTGCGACAATTTTAGCCGTTTTGGCTTATGTACGGTTTTTGGCCAAAAAGCGTGGATTATAGCGTACGAGTTTGTCCAATTTTGGTCATTTCGTCGACCTTTTTCAAACTATTTAAAACCTCTTGACGCATCACCTTATACATCTTAAGACTTCCCTTGATGATTTTAACGCAGAAACTCTTTCGTTTAACGGTGTTTTGCGACTGTTCTTTGTCGAGTTTCATGTGGAGTGAATTGGACATTTTTCGCTTATTTGGACAACTTATAATAGGTTTTAAACTATTTCCTTTTTCAAAACATCATAATATGACCCCTAGAAACTACTGCGATAATTTTAGTCGTTTTTGTTTCTGTGCCTTTTTGGGACAAAAAACGTGGATTATAAAGCCTACGTTTTTGTCCAATTCTGGTCATTTCGTCGACCTTTTTCAAACTATCTTAAAACTCTTTTGATATCACCTTATCTATCTCAAAAGTTCAGTCAATGATTTTACGGCAAAATCTCTTTCGTTTAAGGGTTTTTTCGGCTGTTCTTTGTCGGATTTCATCTTGACTGAATTGGGTGTTTTTCGCTTATTTGGATAACTTATCATAGGTTTTAAGCTATTTATTCTTCACAACATCATAATATGACCCCTAGAAGCTACTGCGATAATTTTAGTCGTTTTTGGTTTTGTGCCGTTTTTGGCAAAAAAAACGTGGATTATAGCCTACGTTTTTGTCCAATTTTGGTCGTTTCGTCGACCTTTTTCAAAGTATCTTAAAACTCTTTAAATATCACCTTATATATCTTAAAACTTACCTTGATTATTTTAACGCAAAAATTCTTTCGTTAAGAGTGGTTTTCGATTGTTCTTTGTCGAGTTTCATGAACAGTGAATTGGATGTTTTACGCTTATTTGGACAACTTATCATAGGTTTTAACCTATTTTATTTTTCAAAACCTGATAATATGACGCCTAGAAGTTACTGCGATAATTTTAGTTGTTTTTATTTCTGCGCCGTTTTTGGCCAAAAACGTGGAATATAGCGTACGTTTTTGTCCAATTTTGGTCATTTTTTCGGCATTTTTCAAAGTATCTTAGAACTCTTGACGCATCACCTTATACATCTTAAAACTTCATGTAATGCTTTTAGCGCAGAAACTCTTTCGTTTAAGGGTGTTTTTCGAGTGTTCTATGTCAAGATTCATGTTGTGTGAATTGGATGTTTTTCGCTTATTTGGACAACTTATCATAGGTTTTAAGCTATTTTATTCTTCACAACATCATAATACGACCTCTCGACTCTACTACGATAATTTCAGTCGTTTTTGGTTTTGTGTCGTTTTTGGCAAAAAAACGTGGACTATAGCTTACGTTTTTGTCCAATTTTGGTCGTTTCGTCGACCTTTTTCAAACTATCTTAAAACTCTTTCAATACCACCTTATATATCTTAAAACTTACCTTGATTATTTTAACGCAAAAACTCTTTCGTTTAAGAGTGGTTTTCGACTGTTCTTTGTCGAGTTTCATGAATAGTGAATTGGATGTTTTACGCTTATTTGGACAAATTGTCATAGGATTTAACCTATTTTCTTTTTCAAAACCTGATAATATGACGCCTAGAAGCTACTGCGATCATTTTAGTCGTTTTTGTTTTTGCGCCGTTTTTGGCCAAAAAACGTGGACTATTGCCTACGTTTTTGTCCAATTTTGGTCAATTTGTCGACCTTTTTCAATGTATCTTAAAACTCTTGACGCATCACCTTCTACATCTTAAAACTTCTTTTAATGTTTTAACGCAGAAACTCTTTCGTTTAAGGGTGTTTTTCGAGTGTTCCATGTCAAGATTCATGTTGTGTGAATTGGATGTTTTTTGCTTATTTTGAAAACTTATCATAGGTTTTAACTATATTATTTTTCAAAACATCATAATATGAGCCCTAGAAGCTAATGCGACGATTTTAGTTGTTTTTGCTTCTGTTCCGTTTTTGGCCAAAAACGTAGATTATAGCCTACGTTTTTGTTTTTCCAATTTTTGTCCTTTCGTCGACCTTTTTCAAACTATCTTAATACTCTTGCTGCATCACCTTATACATCTTAAAATTTCCCTTAATTATTTTTACACAGAAACTTACATTAAAGGGTGTTTTTGGAGTGTTCTTTATCGAGTTTCATGTGGAGTGAATTGGATGTTTTTCGCTTATTTGGACAATTTATCATAGGTTTTAAGCTCTTTTATTCTTCGCAACATCATAATATGACCCCTAGAAGCTATTGCGATAATTTTAGTTGATTTTGGTTTTGTGCCGTTTTTGGCCAAAAATCGTGGATTATAGCCGTTTTTGTCCAATTTTGGTCATTTTTTCGACCTTTTTTAAAGTATCTTAAAACTCTTGACGCAACACCTTATACATCTTAAAACTTCCTTTAATACTTTTAACGCATAAACTCTTTCGTTTAAGGGTGTTTTTCGAGTGTTCTATGTCAAGATTCATGAATTGGATGTTTTACGCTTATTTGGACAACTTATCATAGGTTTTAAGGTATTTTATTCTTCACAACATTATAATATGACCCCTAGAAGCTACTGCAATAATTTTAGTCGTTTTTGATTTTGTGCCGTTTTTGGCAAAAAAAAAACGTGGATTATAGCCTACGTTTTTGTCCAATTTTGGTCGTTTCGTCGACCTTTTTCAAAGTATCTGAAAACTCTTGATGCGTCATTTTATACATTTTAAAACTTCCCTTGATGGTTTTAAGGCGGAAACTTTTTCGTGTAAGGGTGTTTTTCGGCTGTTCATTTTTGAGTTTCCTATGGATTGGATGTTTTTCTCTTATTTGGACAACTTAATGTTTTTCTCTTATTTGGACAACTTATCATAGGTTTTAACCTATTTCCTTTTTCAAAACCTCATAATATGACCCCTAGAAGCTACTGCGATAAGTGTAGTCGTTTTTGCTTTTGTGCCGTTTTGGCCAAAAAAAACGTGGATTATAGCCTACGTTTTTGTTCAATTTTGGTCATTTCGGTCGACCTTTTTCAAATTTTCTTAAACCAATTGACGCATCACCTTAGAAATCTTAAAACTTCCCTTGATGATTTTGAGGCAGAAACTCTTTCGTTTAAGGGTGTTTTTCGATTGTTATTTGTCGATTTTCATGTGGGGTGAATTGGATGTTTTTCGCTTATTTGGACAACTTATCATAGGTTTTAAGCTATTTTGTTTTTTCAAAACATCATAATATGACCCCTAGAAGCTACTGTGATAATATTAGTCGTTTTTGCTTCTGTGCCGTGTTTGGCCAAAAAGCGTAGATTTATAACCTACGTTTTTGTCCAATTATGGTCATTTCGTCAATCTTTTTCAAAGTATCTTAAAAATCTTGAAGCATCACCTTATGCATCTTAAAACTTGCCTCGATGATTTTATTGAAAAAAAAAACTCTTTCGTTTAAGGGTGTTTTTCGATTGTTCTTTGTCGAGTTTCATGTGGAGTGAATTGGATGTTTTAGGATGTATTTGAATTGGATAACCTTATGTTCTTTCGTTTAACGCAGAAACTTAAGTTCCTGCTATTGTACGTGCTGTGCAACGGTTGAATTTGTTAATTCATACTCCGAACTTATCTTATAGTAGTATACTGTATAAGCAACTATGAAATTCTAGTACCAAAAATTTATTTCATGAGACTTATATTACTGTACTAATTATATACATCATGCCCATCAGAAATAAATGCATGGACGCGACGAGCAACTAGGTACTTTTCTTTAGGTATAATGTACCATGCACACGATCGATCGATCGATCATTATACATTTATTAGCTCTTAGTTTTCAATCAGAAATGGCAGAATTATTTGTTCTTACTTCTTCTTGTGAATTTAGCTAGAAGCCTAAGCTTAAACTACCAACAACATCAGTACGTACGCTCATCAAGAACATAACATATAAAAAATATAACGCACACTATTTGGAGAATTCATAAACTCAATATAATTCGTAAATAACTTGCTTACAATGGGGTAGACCCTATTTATACTATTACAATGACTTGACTCTTACGAAACATATCACACAATATATTCTTAAACATATATTCTAGTATATATCATATTGCTAAACACACATAATATTCCTTAACCGAAATTCTCCGGAATACTCCATAATCCTCTATTACCCCCCTCAAACTCATAATAATTTGATTAAAATTACAATGAGTTTGCCAAAACGATAAGAAAACAAAATAACTCCGTCGAGATCTTCAAATCTTCAAATCCGGCACGTTGATCTTCGTCGTCGCAAAACACCATTCTTTCCAAATCCACTCGATCGTCACCCAAAGAACACTAAAAAACTACCGTAAATTGACACGGTTACCATAAATCGCCCATAATCAACTTCACCACTAAACGCCAGCCAGATACAAGGGAACCATGAATCACCATGGTCTCACAAATTATGAAGCGACCATTATCAATTTCATCTTAAAAAGAACCAAACATGGCTGGTAGGACACTCTCTAATAAAACACCGAAAATGAAATACCATGAAGCGATCAACATGGTCTCACAATGTGAAACTGTCATTACCAATTTCACCTTAAAACTACCAGACATGAAAGGTAGGGGCACACCCTCATTCCTTGATCGGCCTAAAATCATCACATAATCCACCAAAATCAAACGACACCTAACCACTAAATCGAAATACCTTTGCCTTGACTTACACATCAGTAGTTACCCATAATTCCATAAACACTCAAAAACAAATAAAATTGACGACACACAACCCACAATCACCGAAAATCACCAAACCAATTCAACTCCAAATCAAGCCAAACACAAACATACTTAACTCTCTTTACATACCCTTTAATTTGCCGACAACTTAAACCCAAAACACCATGACCAAACCAGCCTTGAAGACGTACAAGCCGAATTCCAATTACATCTCACATGCTACGTGCCCACGTACAACCTTAATCGAACCATCCACAAAGCAACGACGAACTCACAGAACCAAATCTCTCGAACAATCAACACATGCACTTGACCTCGACATCAACATCTTCAATATCGCAATAAACCAACGGAGGGGGGTCTTTATTCAAACACAGATAAATCGAAAATAACATAAGACTCTTAAATAAAATCAAACAACAAAACCCTAAAATATTATATCACGAACAATATATCGCCAACGAACACCAAATTCCCGACGAGCAACGAAATCCCGCCGGCAAGCATTATCAATCACATGCCCACCGGCAGACAGCGGAAGCACCTTTTAGAGTCCTCTAGGAAAGAGGCTCTGATACCATATAAGAAATATAACGCACACTATTTGGAGAATTCATAAAATCAATATAATTCATAAATAACTTGCTTACAATGACCTTGGGGTAGACCCTATTTATACTATTACAATAACTTGACTCTTACGAAACCTATCACACAATATATTCTTAAACATATATTCTAGTATATATCATATTACTAAACACACATAATATTCCTTAACCGGAATTTTCCGGAATACTCCATAATCCTCTATCATAACAGATGGATAAAAAACTTATGTTGTGCGCAATATTATTTAATTCATTTCCCTAAGAAGAACAAGAACAAGAACAAGAACAAGTGAATAAGCTCCTAATTACCCCCCCCCCCCACACACACACATATATATATATAGACCAATGTAAAATAAAGAATCTATTGTTAATGTTGCATTGCCGATGACCACCAAACACTTAAGACAATTCAAAGTCTCATATAATGAGACGGTCTCAAAATAAATAATTGTGACGCAACTTTACTTGCTAAAAAGTGTTCAGTATAACATTGCATGTATTACGTGCAATGTGACCGTGATAAATAGAAACAAAGCACAATTATAACAGGGAAAAAAATCATTCTTTATATTTTAACATTCTCCATGCATGTAATAACTTTCTTCACGTAATATAAAAGAGATCCTTAATTACCAAAATATTATGCCTCTAAACTACGCACGCATGACGAGCATTTGATAAGCACATATAAGTACTATAGGTTAAAAAACACATTTTATTGAATTATTATAACCCTAACATCTCATAGATCTAGAAACCGTAGCAGCTAGCTAGTAATAAAGAAAAATGAAGACGACATTAGTGGTCGCAAATTCGCAATATGTTCATCAGTCCTTGGGGTTGTGCTGCTCTTCATTATTATTGCAGTTTGTTGTATACGCAATCGCAAGAATCAGTCGGATGACCCGCCCACGGCACCCACTGTCCGTCCGAGAGGCCGAATAGTGACTGAGATGGCTATGAGTAAAATCCGTCTGCCCGAAATCTCAAGTCAATATAGTATAAACATAATAAATTAAAGGATTAAACCCTTCCCACTTCTTCTCATTTCCAAAATGTTACATACATTTGAACCGAATCCATATCATTTGAGCGTTTGAGGATAATTCCCTTTTTTTTTTTAGTCAGGTTTTATTTATATAAGAGAATTGATATTATCATGGTCGAATTCAACCAATAATCTATGTTAGCACAGTTAGCCGTGTTCGATTTAATGCATGCTTTTCTTATTTTACTGAATAATTTACAATCAACTATTTAATCCAAAATTTACAAAATTATGCAACAAAATGTACTATATATTTGATTAATTTTACTACAAACTAACCATAGACGTTTTTCAATTTGTCTACATATAGACTCCTACTCCCTCCATTTCATTCATTTGTTTATGTTTTGGATTCTTTCACAAAACCCGACCCGACGTAAACAAATGAATAAAATGGAGGGAGTAGTATTTTTGTAAAAAAAAAAAAAAAATCATTCTTAATTAACATCCACCATGCAAATGAATACATTAGTAGTAAAAGAAATCTTTATGTTATTGGCTTATTGCACGAGACCTGACCAAAATATTATGCCTCTGAACTATATGCACGCTCACCGAGCACATATAAATACTATAGGTTAGTAAGACATTTTATTGAATTATATAACCCCGACATCCCATAAAATTAGAAACCATAGCAGCAATAAAGAAAAACGAAGACGACATTAGTGGTCGCAATAACATGTTCATCAGTCGTTGGGGTATTGTTGCTCTTCGTTATTGCCTTTTGTCGTATACGTAATCGCAAGAATCAGGCAGATGACCCGTCCACGGCACCCGTCCGTCCGAGAGGCCGTATAGTGTCTGAGATGGCTATGACTAAAATCATACCCGAAATTAAAGCTTAAGTCAATATGTAGACATAACACATAATTAAACCCGTCCCGCCTCTTCTAATTACGCTTGTGAGGATAATTCTCAACAGAATTATCCTTTACTAGCCGGATTTTACATAGGAGCTAGATCAGATCAGAGTTGATCTTTTCGATCAATTTGAGTTTTATTTAGTATTGTTTTATTTGTTGTCAGCCAATAGTCCGATCCATATATATGGCACGACGTACACATGCTATAGCAATAAACGATACATCACTTTTACTCTATTTAACTCTCAATCATGCGATTGTGTTGTGCGTGCATTGAACGGTTGAATTAATTTTTATCTGAAATTTTAGTCGTTGATTTGATTCATTGTTGAATCATTTCATTTTATGCAAACAATGCACTGAATGAACTCCAACGTCGCATTTTCACGTACGTATACTACTAGATGACAAATTGACTCCTAGGATTACAATCTAGTAGTACAAATTTATTAATTCAGACAATCAAAAGTAACAATATAGCTATATTAGGAGTTGGCAGATTGTAAAATCATTTGTGTTTACAATAAATTTTCATGATTTACAATAAATTTATGCGTAGGTAGTAAAATCCTTTAATATATTATCGCATGTTGCTATATATCCTCTAATTTTGCTTGTCTACCTATGGACTAGCAATTTTGCCCAAAAATTGGAAAAAAAATCTCAAAGTTTTATTTGCATTCATTGAGAAATGACAGCAGATATTTGCCTGATGGTAAGTAAATAAGAAATGTTACGTGTAGGGGTTTGATCGATATGCGAAATAATAGAAACAAAATCTCCATCGTCCTACAAAAATCTTTAAAATAAAGATACTATATATACGACTTTAATTTAAATTGCATGCAACTTCCAAAATATTATTATGCCCTACAAACTAAAAGATCACACATGCATGCGCCACGAGTTGACGATCGAGCATATATATATAATAAGAAGAACATATCAATACGTACCATAGTTTAAAATCAAAATTTAACAAATTATTATAACCCTAATAACATCCCACAAAAATAATAAAAAAAAAAAAACATTTCAACTTCATCAGTAAATAAAAGGAGGTTTTGAGTGTTCAAATTTTACCCAACAATGTCGTCGTCACTTTCGAAGAATGAAAAATTGGCCGTAATAATATCTTCAGTTGTTTGTTTTGTGGTGCTCGTCCTATTTATTGTGATGGGTTGCATATGGTTTTGCAGGTTGGTCCGTCGTTTAGTTCCCAGTAATTGAGATGAGGCCTCATGCTTGTTTATCACCTGCATGATATTTTTTTGGGCTCGCTTGAATAATTGTTCATGCATACTTATATTTAATTAATAAATTATTATGATACTTTCTTTACTTTGATCCCATTTTATTGATTGGTCCATTATTATTTGATTTACAAAGTTTTGGTAATCGATGTTTAATTCATCACTAATCTAGTGACATGTGTCCCGTTTAAGTGTTCAATTGATGTCGCGGAATTTAATTTATCGCAATAATAGTAAGATTAAAGGGGAAAAAAAAGTTAAGGAACTCCAACCTCAACTCGTATTTTTGGCTAGTAAATCAACATCGTTTGCGGTAGCCCTTTTATGACTTTTAGTATGTACAAGGTAAATCTTTTTGCCAATATTTAGTCGTGTTTGGGGAGCATGAGGCAGCCGATCCATCCTAGGCTGCTAATCTGCTATCCTCTAAATTTGACTCCTTCATGCTTTTGAATTGTTAATAATAATTACTTATTTGATCGTGTTAGATAACCAATTGAGCCAAAACTTGGCCGATGGTTAGAACACCCACAATGATTTTATATTCTAACACGCCCCTCACGTAAACGCTCACTTGGGCTTGAAGCGTGAGTAATTCACTGGCCCACAAACACAACACTCGAATTGAGTTCTTTTTATTAAGACTCTAACACAACAAAAGAGGAGTCAGCAGGATTCAAACTCGAGACCTTAGGATCTCCGAGACTCTAATACGACTGATACCATGTTAGATATATAGGTCGAAAAACAGTATATCATAACAATTTAAAGAAATGGAAGTAGCAGTGCAGTATCATAGTTACTCAAGTAAAGTGGCTGGTTGAACGACAAGACCAACAATAATTACATAAAGCCAAAAGATATGTGATCTTATTACATACTCTACTTTTTTAGCATATCCAACTCAATAATCATCAGAAAAATGGCAGCATCATCTGTTCTTCCTGTAAAACTAGAACTACCAACAACACCAATTCAAGAACTCATCAAATCAACAGGATTTAGCAATTCTGATCAAATCCCAGAAAGATATGTTTTTCAACCAACCACAGAATTTAACACTTCTGATGATAAGTTTAATGGTTCTACTACTGTTCCCCCTTTCATGGAAAGTCCCATAATTGATCTTCAGCTTCTCCTTGACTCAACATCACACTCTGGCAAACAAGAGTTGAGGAACCTTCGTGCCGCCCTTAGTTCTTGGGGTTGTTTCCAGGTTAGTATCAGCGTTCTTGTGTATTAAATGTATGTGTATCATTTCTCTCGTATATTTAATCTTCTTTTTTTTTTTTGCATAAAGTTAAGCTGATAGTAGTGTATATGTAGTGTTACTTTTGAGTCACCTAGGACTGTACCTTTTGTGTTACTATGAATTCGATTTAGTTCAATTCAGCTCGATCAAAATAAATTCTGGTTAATTTACTTCAGCTTCGATTTAATTAAGAGAATTTTGGTGAAGACCGTCCTATACAAGACTAGTTAATTTAGTACGACGATTTGTTTGTATGTCTCCTTAATTGAGTAACAATGCAAATTTTTGATGGTGCAGCTAGTAAATCATGGTCTAGCAGGCTCTTTGCTCGATCGACTTCATTTTGTTGGTAAGGAATTCTTTCAGCTTCCTCTAGAAGAGAAGCAGAAATATTCCAGAACAGTGGATTGGTTTGAAGGGTATGGATGTGACACTGTTTCTCAAGATCAGTCAATTAATTGGAATGATAGGTTGCATCTCAGAATTTGCCCTGTTGAACAGAGAAATCTCAAACTTTGGCCTGAAATTGTACCAAATTTCAGGTATCAATCTTTCCTTTACCACCACATTTATATAAGACTTTTTTTTTTTTTTTTGACAAAGCTGAATAAACTATATAAGACTTATAAAATCAAGTTTGTACTATATATAGTGAGACCGTCTCTAAATGAACCAGAATGAAAATTGCGTTGACAGTAGTATGTTGCGAATATGTAGGGCAACATTGGATGAGTACTCGATTGGGGTGAGGAAAGTACTAGAAATCATGTTGAAATCTATAGCTAAATCATTGGATTTGGAAGAGAACAGCTTCTTCAGTAAGTTTGGAGAAGATGGCAATTTGTTTGCAAGATTCAACTTTTACCCTCCATGTCCACACCCTGATCGCGTCTTAGGTCTTAAACCACATTCGGATGGTACACTGATTACGATTCTTCTGCAAGACAAAGAGGTTGATGGTCTACAAGTTCTGAAAGATAACCAGTGGTATAAAGTTCCTGTAATTCCTGATGCCCTTTTCATCAATGTTGGTGATCAATTGGAGGTAAATTTAGGTCCTAATTTTATAGGCCCGTCCTACCAATTGTATTCGTGTAGGTGTTAAAGCACGATCGGGCCTGGGCCGCACCCTTACGGAGGAGAGAGAGTCCACGTTATAAGCCCAAGGAGGTTCCATCCTAAAACCAATTGGCAATAGGTGGAGTAACTCATTGGTTTATAAACATATCAACTCTCTCCTCTTTTTCCAATGTGGGACACTCACAGGTGGAGCTCACTCTAACACTTCCCCTCACGTGTGAGTTCCCTTATTACTCAGCAGACTGGGCTTGGGGCTAACCCGGGCTCTTCTAGCTCTCTTCGGTTCCCACATCTCTTGCCCATCTGCGCAGACTGGTCCTTCACAAGCTCACCGGGGCTCTTCTAGCTCTCTTCGGTGGCATCGCAAACCGGGGCTATCCTAGCTCTCTTCGGTTGCGTAAACTTGATCCATCTTCTAGAGTCACAGGTCTTTAACCATGGGCTCTGATACCATGTTAAAGAGCGATCGGGCCTGGGCCGCACCCGCACGGAGGAGAGAGAGTCCACGTTATAAGCCCAAGGAGGTTCTATCCTAAAACCAATTGGCAATAGGTGGAGTAACTCCTTGGTTTATAAACAGTAGGACGGTTTAATGTCTTACTAAAATATGCGCCTCTCAAATCTTACCGAATGTCTGGTTTATTAATAATGCAGATTATGAGCAACGGAATATTGAAGAGTGCAGTGCACAAGGCAGTGACAGATAAGGAGAAAGCGAGGATGTCTGTGGCTGTTCCGAGTGCAGTTCAGCTCGACAAAGAAATCGGACCATTTAACGAGCTAATAGACCAAGACAGACCACGGTTATACAAGAATGTCAAGAATTATCTTGCAACATTTTTGGAGTACTATGCTAGAGGAGAAAGAGCCATCAATGCTATGAAAATTCAGCAACCAACTCTTCACTGAGTTTTATTCATGTAATTGTCATCCTGCTTTGCAGTTGATCGACATGGATACTATTGTGCATTTTCGGATCATCCTATGAGTCTACATATAGATACAAAAATAATTGTGTCTAGAAAACGGTTTCATACGAAAGTCGTTTCTAGAAAAGAAGAAAAAATTTAGTAGCCATGGTCCCTGTCTCCCTGATTCGGAGTTGGTTACCAAACAACTATATGGCTGACTATTTAGTTTGACAAAATACCAGCTTGCTACGGGCTGGTCTAGTCCAACTTGCCCATTTCTTCGTTTAAAACAGGGCAAAGTTTTTTCAAACCTCAATTAATTTTGGTATACTAAATTGTGAATTTAACTCGGAAGACATTAATCAAAAGTTTGATGTTACCTATTATCTAAATTAGCCGACATTAGAAAAATACGTAAGACTTAGATGTACAAATTTTCGAACCTAAAAAAAACCGTAAAGACCTTCAAACTCGATAGCTTAGTATGATTCCACAAAGAGTAACATCTTGCATTGCTGACTTATTTATACAGTATGTATTACATATGAAAACGTTTTGGGTACAACTGTATTGTGTGAAACGGATCACTACTAAACTATGTCACAGATAAGCATGTCATCGAGTTTTCATATTAATAATAGTATGTCAAAAAGTTTGACAATTTCATAAAAGCCGTAGCTATATAATAAGACCATTTGCTTGTAACTAAAAAAAAAAAATTAAGACCATTTGCACAAGTTCTAACACATCCACTACAATCGTTAATCTGAAATCCTCTGCTTCTCCAAGATAATAAAAATGGCAGGATCAACTGTAACTGTTACGAGGTTCGAGCTACCAACACCAGTTCAACAACTTATACATGACGTTTCTAATATTGGTGAACAAATCCCTGAAAAATACACTCGTCTTCCCAAAAACCAACCTGCTGGTTCTGATGATTCTGTATTATCTGTGGTTCCTCTGATGGACAGTAACATCATTGATCTTACGCTCCTGTCTGCTTCGCCGTCGCCGGAAAGTGAACAAGAATTGCAAAAACTCCGATCAATTCTCAGCTCTTGGGGTTGCTTTCAGGTTTGACTTTCTCATTCTACACCATACTAGTATTTTCTTCTCGTTATAAAATTAGTAAATGATACTGAGTTTCGATACCACCCTCTATCCCTCGTCTCAACGTGGACGGTAGACCCGAAAATAGAGTCTCGGTATCACGTTACCTGATTGTATGTAGTAAGTCTAGTAACCCCTTTTCTACGTATCGATAGTACATTCGTATTATCTCACTTTCCTATTTTAAATGTTACGTGTGTAAATGCGACAAACATTAGTCTAAAATCATTAAGATTGAAGGGAATAGATACGTTACATGTGTTTCTAAAATCATTAAGATTGAAGGGACTAGATACGTTACATGTGTTTCAAATTCGACCACAAAATCATAGTGTCTTACGTACATATCATATACAATAATCTAATTCGACTTTGTATGTAATAATGCAGCTTGTAAATCATGGACTAACCTCGTTAATGGACCAAGTGCGTGACATTAGCAAAGAATTCTTTGCACTTCCATTAGAAGATAAGCAGAAGTACGCTAGGAAGTTCGATTCGATACAGGGGTACGGAGGTGACACAGTGACTGACGCACTGCCTATTAATTGGAATGACAGGCTGCACCTGCAGGTGTATCCCCTTCATCAGCGTAACCTCAAGTTTTGGCCTTAAGACCTGCCAAATTTTAGGTCCTAATTTCGACATTTCGTTATATTTAGCATCGAAATGGCTCATTCAACTGTTTGTGTATCTAGTAGCATTAGGTCGATACAATTATCGACTCAAATTATATTGTGGATCATTCAGAAACAACTTGTCTATGTTGTTAGTGCAGGGTAAGGACGCAAAGGGTGTCCCAAACTCCCAATTACCAGCTGAGTTAGCTTACATTTGAGTTGTTGGACCACAATCAGTTGTTAGCAATAATTTTGGCTACGTAAAAATGCTGATTAGAAACTTGTATAATAAATGTAGGAAAACATTGGATGAATATGCAAGTGAGATAAGAAAAGTGCAGGAAATGATCCTGAAAACAGTTGCAAAATTACTGAACTTGGATGAACACAGCTTCATCAAGAAGCTAGGAGAGCACGGCGTTTTGTTTGCACGATTCAACTATTATCCTCCATGTCCGTGTCCTGATCGGGTTGTCGGCCTAGGACCGCACTCTGATGCTTCAGTACTTACAGTTCTATTACAGGACAGCGAGGTTGAAGGCCTTCAAGTCCTGAAAAATGATCACTGGTTTAAAGTTCCGATTATTCCTGATGCCCTTTTCGTCAATGTTGGTGATCAATTAAATTACGACACGATTTACCTAGTAATGTCAATGTCACGATATATGGTACACGTACATTTAGTGCGTAATGCACCACATATACGATAAATGTTGCGAAAACTGATCTTTAAAAATATGTGTGTGTATATATATATGCAGATCCTGAGTAATGGAGCATTGAAAAGCGTAGTGCACAAGGTTGTGACAAACAGTGACAGAGAGAGGAGATCTGTGGCAATACCATGTAGCACGAGCATTGGGGAAGAAATAGGGCCGTTGAGTGAGTTAGTTGATGATGAGAGGCCTCCTCTATACAAGAATGTGAACAATTACATGAACTTATACTTTCAGCACATAGCCAGGGGTGAAAGACCCATCAATGCAGTGAAGATCTAGTACTCTACTCGTGTTTCAGGTCGTAAGACGATCTTATCCAAAACTAGTTGTTTTGAGAAAAACGATGAACTTATGGTCCAATGAACCAAGATGGCATTTTAGAGATCAAACTTTACAAGGCCCAACATATAGTGGACCAAAAAGATGAAAACTTTTTTTAAAATAAGAATGGATGATAGTTGAGTGGTTTAAGTATTGATCCCATGAAATAAATAAATTAGGTGTATCACCCCCTTTATTTGTAACACGAAAAAGTACATCTGACCCCCTTATTGCATCATTATATTTCGAAAAGTGAAAGCGTTTTTATAAGCGATGGGGTAATGATAATGACGACGAGGATATGGTAAAGAATAGGTACACGATGACATCTTATATGATAGGGGATACTAATATAGACCCAAATATGACAAGTTACACATACAATCAAAATGGCAGAATCATGTGTTCTTCCAATGAAGCTAGAATTACCAGCAACACCAGTCCAAGAGCTGATAAAAACCACAGGCAAACAAATCCCAGCAAGATACATTTTTCCTAACAAAGATTTACATTCTGAGGCTACTACTGATTCTGTGATACCTTGGATGGACAGTCCTGTAATTGATCTTCAACTTCTCTTAGACTCTTCATCTCCTGAACACGAATCAGAGCTGCGCAAACTTCGTTCTGTTCTCAGCTCCTGGGGCTGTTTCCAGGTTTTTGTTTTTGCAGTATTTAGACCATACCCTTAATAAAATTCTGCATACCTGCTGTCAAAATTTTACTGTTGTCGTAATACAATCCAATAAGAACGTAGTTTTTATACTGTTAGTGACCAAAATTGTCAACACTGCAGCTCATAAATCATGGATTTGCAAGCACTGAACTTGATCAGCTTCGCGCAATGGGCAAAGAATTCTTTGCATTACCTGTAGAAGAGAAAAAGAAGTACTCGAGAACGGCTGAGTTGTTTGAAGGGTATGGAAGTGACACAGTGTCTGAAGGTGAGCCTTACAATTGGAATGACAGGCTACATCTCAAAATTTACCCTGCTCATCAGAGGAATTTTAACCTTTGGCCTGAAAACTTACCAAAGTTCAGGTAACTTTTATAGTATAGTTCACATTCTAATTTGATTCGATCAAAATATAAACAATTAAACACCAACAACTATATATACTAGCACAATGCTTCAAAGGCTCCCGCCTATCTTTTTTGATGATCATCATATTTAATATATGCAGGGAAAGATTAGAAGAACATGCTGCTAAGATGAAGAAAGTAGTAGAAAATATGCTGAAAGCAATAGCTAGATCATTGGAAGTGGAAGAGAACAGCTTCTTAAGCAAGTTTGGAGAAGAAGGCATCATGTTTTCAAGATTCAATTTTTACCCTCCTTGTTCATCTCCAGATCGAGTTTTCGGCCTTAAACCACACTCTGATGTTACACTGATTACCATCCTGCTGCAAGACAAAGAGGTTGAAGGCCTTCAAGTTCTCAAAGATGATCACTGGTTTAAAGTTCCAATTATTCCTGATGCTCTTTTCATAAACGTGGGTGATCAACTGGAGGTAAATTCAAACATTCCGCTTTTCATTTTTATCTCCAGCATTTACATTGCGAATAATGATAGGCTGTCACCAGGTGATATCAAAGTGGAGCATCAGCTGCTCACATGACAACTCATTTTCCATTCATTTAAAACTAAGTTAACCAATGATGATTTTGAGGTATAAAATGAGACAAAACACCTTTGGAGATCACATGTCTAATATCAAATATAAATAATATATACAGTATATAAAAGTGCAGTGCCGAAATTGAATACCATCAAGTGGCGCTTTTGAATTGTCACTAAGAATTAATGGGTTTGATGACAATTGGATGGAATTATATGATGCAGATAATGAGCAATGGTTTACTAAAGAGTGTGGTTCACAAAGTGGTGATAGACAAGGATAGAGAGAGATTTTCATTGGCTGTGGCAAGTGCTCCACCACCAGACAATGAGATTGGGCCATTAAGTGACCTAATTAACAAGGACAGGCCCCAACTATACAAGAACCTCAAGAATTATATGGCTATATTTTTGCAGCATATTGCTAGAGGAGAAAGAGGCATCAATGCTGTGAAATTGTAGAACTACTACATACTAGTCTACTCTTCCAAGTTCTTGACATTTTTGTGGTTCATTGGTAACGCATTAGTTGATCAATAGCTTGTTTCTTAAGTTCTTAATTCTTATTGATATGAACAACAAAACGCTTAGAAATTAAGATGGATTCATAATAAGCAAAGAATTATGCCTGATTTGTTGTTATTTAACTGCTTTGGATTTCAAATTCACATGGTATATATCAATAATATTTCTTCGGGTTCCATTTGCATTGATTTTTATGGACACTACTATGACCCAAACTCGAAACCATCCAATCCCACCTGATCGATTCCGGCCTCCACCCAACATTATCCACATGTCAAAAAACAGGGTTTTTTAATGGTAAATCAAAGGTAAAGAATAGGTTCATGTACGATGACATCTTATATACTAATAATATATATAGACGCAAATATAAGTTAGCAACATGTCAAACTGACAATCAAATATGGCAGAATCATCTGTTGTTTCAATGAAGTTACAAATACCAGCAGTAACAGTTGAAGAGCTGATAAAAAACACATGCAAACAAATCCCTGAAAGATACATTGTTACTCCTAAGAGAGTGTTTGGGAACAAGGATTTGAGAATCAAATCCAAATTTGACACAAATCACATGTTTGGGAACTCAAGAATTTGAGAATTTGGATTTGTGTCAAATCCTTTGGAATTTGTATCAAATCCAATTAGGCCAAAAACAAATGACACCTCAAGAGGTGTCATTTTGAAATCCCACCCTCCCCAAACATTGAATTTATATTTGAAATCTACATTCTCAAATGATGGATTTGAAATGATTACAAATTTCCAAATTCATGTTTCCAAACGCTACCTAAAAAAGATTCACATTACGATGGTTCTACACTTCCTTGGATCTGTAATTGATTTTCAACTTCTCTTAGACGCTTCATCTCCTGAACGGGAATCCGAGCTGCGCAAACTTCGATCTGCTCTCAGCTCATGGGGCTGCTTACAGGTTTGGTTCTTCTTTTTATTTGTTTAGATGTTCTGCATTATTATTCTTGTTATCATTGATAATTCACTGTTTGTCTGTTTTAGAATTAATGTCGTAATACATACGTACAATCTTATAAGAAGGTGAGTCTTATACCGTTTATAATGTTGGTGATCAAATTGTTGATACCGAAGCTCATAAATCATGGATTTACAATCACTGAACTCGATCAAATTCGCGCAATGGGTAAAGAATTCTTTGCATTACCTTTACAAGAGAAGCACAAGTACTCCAGAACAGCAGATTCATTAGACGGGTATGGAAGTGATACAGCGGCCGAGGGTGAGCCTTTTGACTGGATGGACAGGCTACATCTCAGCATTTACCCTGTTCATCAGAGGAATGTCAAACTTTGGCCTGATAATCCACCAAAGTTCAGGTAATAATATTTCTACTCGTGTGCTACAAGCAAAGCACATGATATTTTACGTACGTATATATATGTACATTCTTATTTCATTGGATCATAATATATATGCAGGGAAAGATTAGATGAAAATGCTGCTAAGATGAAGAAATTAGTAGAAGATATGCTGAAAGCAATAGCTAGGTCATTGGAAGTGGAAGAGAACAGCTTCTTAAGCAAGTTTGGAGAAGAAGGCATCATGTTTTCAAGATTCCATTTTTACCCTCCATGTCCATCCCCAGATAGAGTTTCCGGCCTTAAAACACACTCTGATGTTACTCTAATTACCAACCTGCTGCAAGAGAAAGAGGTTGAAGGCCTTCAAGTTCTTAAAGATGATCAGTGGTTTAAAATTCCAACTGTTCCTGATGATGCTCTTTTCATCAATGTTGGTGTCTTGGTGATCAGCTGGAGGTAATTAAATTCACCTCTTCCTTTTTACTCTTTGCATGTACATTATTGTGAATAATGACTACGCCGTCACCAGGTGATTGTACCATATTAAAGTTGAGCATCACCCGCTCACGAGATGACTCATCAATAGGGCCGAGGGAGCTAGGCTAACGCATTAACGCTATCTCATTTTCCGTAAATTGAAAACCCAACATCATTAATTACATTAATTCCGAGGCATAAAAAATGAGTTAAATACTATCTCAAGTAGTCACGTGTATATATGATACTAATGTGAAATATGAACATATGTAAAAGTGTATGTAGTTCCGAAATTGAGTATGACCAAGTGGCATGCGCTTTTGCGTGGTCTCTACGAGCTGATGGGTTGATGAAAATAAATTGGATGTATGTATTTTATATGATGCAGATAATGAGCAATGGTATACTAAAGAGTGTAGTTCACAAGGTGGTGATAGACAAGGAGAGGGAGAGGTTTTCTTTAGCAGTAGCAAGTATAAGTATGCCATCACCAGACAAAGAGATAGGGCCGTTAAGTGATCTAATTGACAAGGACAGACCCCAACTTTACAAGAACCTCAAGAATTATATGGATATATTCTTGCAGTATATTGCTAGCGGAGAAAGAGCCATCAATGCTGTCAAAACGTAGGACTACTGTACTACTACGTACTCTTCCAAGTTTTTACGTTTTTGTGGTTGAATTGGTAACATAATATTTGATGAATAGCTTGTTCTTCAAGTTCATGATATGACACTTGTTTTATTGTACATTTGAAACGTTGAAATAATGAAGAATTTTATTGATATATTAAATATAAGGATTTTTCTAACGCAAATTGTTAGAGGTCTACAATGTAGACACAGTTAGTAGTAGTAAATTTGAGATCGGAGTAGTAAAATTAATTGTAATGAAAAATTCAGCTAGTAAAATTAATCGTGTGAGTAGTGAAATTTTGATAGTGTAGTAAAATTATTGCAAGTGTCTACACTATGCACATAAGTCATATGATAAGACTTCATTTATTTTCTTGTGTTTCCATGGTGGGGTTTAATAAAACAAGATTTCAACCTAACCAAGCTCCAATCCACTCCATTTGTGGCTCAACTCGAGTTCTAGCCTAGCCTCGATGTGATGTCTAAGATACTGTATGTATTATAATTTTCACTAGAAATAGTCGGACAGATAATAGAAAAACCAAAAGCAAGCCGCAAATACTATATAGATCCTTCTTTCTCTTCTTGAATTATTCAATGGGATGTTTGTCTCCTTAAAATCTTAATTCTTATCAAAAGAAAGAAAGAGATTACAAATTATAATTATAATTATTATACGAGCATACCATTTCATTTCTCAAGGACGATATATATACCAACGCAAGTTCAATTGAAAATATCGACAATCTTTATTTTATGAACACACAAGCTAAAAAGGAAAATCCAATATACTTCTATTATATGTGGAATGCTTGAAATACGAATACCAATATTAGGATACTCCTGCAATTGATCTTGAATACGTTCTATTATATTGTCATACTTCGTATACTATATATTATGCCACATAATGAAGGAATGTTGGTACGACGAGGATATAATAAACACATATAAATACCATATGTTAAAGTTAAATCACATACTGTATTATTACTCCGTATGTAGTACATCATATCGACTCTAACATCCCTTGCTTACATATAATTAAGATTATCATTATAATCGTAAGTCATACGCAAATGAAGAACTTGTTGCGTTATCTTTTAATCCTGGGGTTGCCTATTTCGGCTGTGGCGATTGGTATTATTGGTTACTGTATCTACATGTGGTTGACGACTAGGAAGCAGCCGGGCGGTGCAATTGAGCTTGGTCGTGTGCTTTTTAAGTAGTAACTAGCTTGCGTGCCCGGCTCACGCCCGAACTACGTTATTATATTTTTTTTAAAAATTAATTATCATAGTTTTTATAATATTAGATTATATTTTATTATTATCTGTTATCAGTTATTAGTCATATATATGCTCATATCTCTTCGTTTTTGGCCATTTTGGCAACTAAATTAAAGTACATACCAAACGATAATAGCATTAGATAACAACTTTATATATCTCGATTCCACAAGTTTTGGTCTATTGGTGCTCCGTTTCTCATTACACTATGACTCCTATAATAACAAGAAGTGTATGTGTAAGATGAACATGGCAATTAATTACAAACCTCATCGACTATACTTTAAAGGTATCATTCAATGAAATTTCTTCCTTCTTGCCAGAAGAGTTTTTAGCCAAATTACTCTATTCATTCGCGCATTGATTTTTCTCCACAATTTTACATTTTATAACTCTAGAATATAGTTATTAGTACATTTTATCATCACCATCCCATTTAATAAAACAAGCTTTTTCAATACGCAACCTAATTAAGCTCCAATCCACTCGATTTGTGGCTCGATTCGGGCTCTACCCAAGGTTTGGTCTAAAGATACGTAGAATACTATAGCCAAATACAATGAGAAATAATAATGAGCGTTAAAAGGCCTATAACTTTTTCTTAAGGCATACAATAGACAAATCGATAAATCATTCATTTTTCCCCCATTCTCTTCTTACTTTTATATTAAGTTGGTCTATCGAAAAACTTAATTCTTACCAAAATAAAGGAAGATATTACAAAATTATACGGGGATATCATTTCATTTCTAAAACCTTTTTATTTACCAAAGAAATTTCAATTGGAAATATCGTCAAAAATCTTTTATGGACACGCTAAAATGGACAATTCAACACTTTCATTAGATTTTGGAGTGCCTGAAAATGGAAATGAAATCAATATCTAAATTTGCGGCTAATTAACCTAAAAGATTAACCTACTTTCTTCAACTATTTAAGTTAAACCATATATATCCTAGAAATCGACTCGAAAGTGGTATTTATTTTTGCAAGAAAAACTAAAGACAGCGTAATTAGAACAGCAAAATGCTTAGTGATGGGGTTCAAGCAGTTATTGTGATATGTATATTACTGGGATTTGCTGGTCTTGTTGGTTTAATTATGTTTCTCTGCCATAGATACTACAAGCGCGACATCCCGTACCCACCACGTACCCACCACGCACCCCAAGAAACAACAACACCTGAGCAACAAGGATCGTAATAGAAGTGTCTATGCTTCCTAGCTAGATATATACAGAGAACTCGAAAAGGCGATGTGACCATATATATGGTTCCATAGTGATTGTTGTTTAATATTGTTATAGCATGTTATACTTTTTTTCTATTGATATAGTTAAAAGGATGTTGTTGGAAAATATAGGTTGATTATTGTACGGGGCGGAATTATAAGACAATAGGAATTTGTAATCGCTGTGTCATGATCGGTGATCATTGAATGAGAAGCGAAATTCGCCCCGACCACCGCACAATCGCATGGACGTCGTTCTCAAGGCCACACAGCACTCCCCTAAGTTGTGTGCTCAATCATGGGGAGTTGGAACTCTCAAGGGTATGCTCAGAATCATGGAGAAACATTGAGGTGGGATATTAGATGTGTACAAAATGTTTCTCCCACACTCATTTATATAGCCATAACAAAATAGAGGGTTAGGAGATAAAACCTCCCCTACTAAAGGCTAAATAATGGTGTTAGTGGGGTGATATAATAGCACATTAATAGGATTAATGGAGGAATCCTAAGAGGAAAAAGTAACCCCCACTAACCTATTTAACACACCCCACTAACTTAGCATTATATCCAACAATCCCCCACTAATGCTAAGTTAGCAACCAATTCTGAGCATGTAGGAAAGGCTTGACACTTAAGTGTGGGTATCTTTCAATTTGAACCCCCACGTAGTGACACGGAACGATTCTTTCATCTAGTGAGTGAACTTCGTCTTGAACTCCTAGAATCCAGGGTAAATTCCGGACACATGTCTTACCTTAGACCCCTTTTAAGTTCCGCGAAAATCCTTCAACCACAAGAATCGCTGTAAAACAAATTTGGCAAATGGTGACCTCCTCATGAGTGCTTCTAGAAAAACCGCCCAAGTCTTTTATAGAAGGATGCCAACCCTTCTCACTCACGTATGTGATTCCCTCTAGTCTATCTCTACATAGACCATCCGTAATAGGACTCCGGAATCATTAAGAGCAAAAGCTCAACCTCACAAAAATAACGCGGTGAGTTCAAGTCCTTCTCAATATAGGACCATCCAACATATGGACATAAACTCATTAAGAGATAAATCTCAACCTCCATATACGGTGATCTTATCAAGTCCGTCTCACTAGAACCACCCAAATTAGGGATATAAGATCATTAAGAACACAATGTGTTCAACCTCAATCACATTCGGTGAATCCATCAAGTCCGTCTCAATAGGACCACCCGGAGGCTATGGATTCATTAAGAGCTAAGCGCTCAATCTATCAAAGTACACATGTTATAGGAATGGGAGGTGTGTACTATGTGAGTCTTTCCATGGCTTCGTTTGACCACCCTTGTGAAAGCAAGTTTGGGTATCAACCATGAATTCCTCACCCCATGGGCGTTACCCCATTCCCCTCGACAACTCAGGAACTAGCCACGTATCTAGCTTTCTTTGTAAAAGATCAGCAATAAAGTTCCTGTCAAAACTCATAAACTCAAACAAGTGAGTTTCAATCTCAATCATTACCTCGATATATCGTGTACAAAATATGTATAATATCTCATATCACAATATGCATCATTCTCAATACACGAATATATATTTATTTGAGAAACACCACAATAATAGAGAAATAGGTAAAACTAGTTTGTAATTACCCCCACAATGGTGTACAAGCTAGTAAAACTCTCAACAATTCTCTCAACCATTCTATCAATGCCAACCAAATTTTGAGTGAAACATCGAAATAGCGAACCCCCACAACACAAGACTTTAACAAAAAAATTACCCTAAGGTAACTCATCAAATCAACGTACAAGAGCGTCTCAAAAGCTCAATTTAAAGTCCATACCACACAAGATAAGGGTGCTAGGCAAACCATTTAATTTCACTCATATAATTAGGCGGAGTATAGAAAAGGTATATGATTGAATTACCATAAATTCTCACACAACATTAAAATATTTCTCTACACTTTATGATTGAGAAAAGGCGAAATCACAAATATTTCGAACCACTCTAGCGCAAAAGAAATTACTCGCATTAGTGTATATGAAAATCCACGAGCCATATCATCTACCTCAAGTAGATTATTATCTCAAAACAATGTTTTTTGTCCATATACACATTAGGGCATAAAAGACAAAACTTCTCACACACTACTTGCGTTCTATTAGCCATTAAGACTTCACAAATAAAAGAACACATATCTAGTTCACGAAGTTTGTCTAAATCACATTTTACTACATATTAGTCAACTCATATGACATTAAAATAGACACGTAAAAGCCCATACGAGAAATGCACAAAACTGACAACTTATAAGCAATATAAATTGAGCTCTAGTGATAAGGCCGACAATACTCTATCACTTGAAAACACACTAGTGTAACCGTCACTTTCCCCCACATTTTCAAGTTATCGAATGTAACATCAAGTAACAATAATTGAGGGACTATTAAAGGACTCACAGCATACAAGAGTTCAGGAATACTAACTCTTTGTCTTCCAAACACAACACCACTGAGGGTCGATTAATAGCATTGGCCTTATACGTTACGTACCACTAGAAGTATTAGCGATAAGACTAAAGTCACCCTCTATTAATGATCACATGTTGCTCCTCAAAGGTTAATAACAAAATCACATATAAACGTTCAAGGATCTGATCTCAATATTCTCAATTACTTTCTATATCTATGAGGAGCTCAAAGGGTTAACGTAAGTCACCATATATAGTCATAAGCCTTAAGACTTTACAATTGTCAAGTCAACACTGAAAAGGCTCAAAGCAATTAAACGCTTATAACCATACTCCATTAATAAAATAAATACGGCAACTCAAGCCTAAGAGTATACGGCATAAACCAAATTATCGCTAATAATAGGCATAGCATCAAAACTGCTAAAAACTGCATAACCAATGAAGATCATACGAGGTAATCGCAACAACGCCTAATTAATCATCGGCTTGACTATTGAAATATCAAATAAGAATTACGCCTCATGACATGCTCATATTACATACTTCATATGAACATAAATAAATTGAGTCGCGTACCTTAAATCGCGATATATAATACCTCAAGTCTGATGTTGCACAACTCGATTAGTTAATTAACAATAATAATGATACGCCGTTATAGTGACCTCGAGTCGCAGAATATCCTCGTGCGAAGTAATAATAATCTACGTCCAGATTATCTGCCGTATACTTAGTGATAAATCTTATACCTTGATTTCCCGTGACACCATAATCCTAAGATGCGCGGTCCATGTCTGGAAAAATAAGATAAGCAATGCACGACTATCCAGCGCTAATATCATTCGGACTATCATCATTTGATAATTCAGAATCTGATCTCCATGCTTTTCTAGGATTACCAAATCCTAGTGACACCTCATTAGTCGTTGCATACTGCATACATATGGACGAATACCATACCGGCATTCCCGAAAGATCTGATGCCCACATCTCCTCTAATATACATCGAGAAGAACAGCAAATACAATAACCTAGAATTTCGTTTCTCAATTGTTGGAAAATATAGGTTGATTATTGTACGGGGCGGAATTATAAGACAATAGGAATTTGTAATCGCTGTGTCATGATCGGTGATCATTGAATGAGAAGCGAAATTCGCCCCGACCACCGCACAATCGCATGGACGTCGTTCTCAAGGCCACACAGCACTCCCCTAAGTTGTGTGCTCAATCATGGGGAGTTGGAACTCTCAAGGGTATGCTCAGAATCATGGAGAAACATTGAGGTGGGATATTAGATGTGTACAAAATGTTTCTCCCACACTCATTTATATAGCAATAACAAAATAGAGGGTTAGGAGATAAAACCTCCCCTACTAAAGGCTAAATAATGGTGTTAGTGGGGTGATATAATAGCACATTAATAGGATTAATGGAGGAATCCTAAGAGGAAAAAGTAACCCCCACTAACCTATTTAACACACCCCACTAACTTAGCATTATATCCAACAGATGTTATATGTTTTTTCAGTATGATTGTCTGTTACTTTGCACCTTTATTTTATTATTTGAATCGTTAGTTAGATAAGTTGTAATTTTGATTCAATTTACTCGTAAATGAAAATATGTTTTGGTTTTCGGAAAATAAAATCTACCCTGTTCCTCTCCTAATACAAGGTCAGTACAATTTATAGCGAAAACAGGTCACAGAAGGTTCAAGACCACAGAATGCAGGCACAGAGTTGAACTATCATTGGGATTTGGGATGCACCCTATAGCCAGTTATACTGTTATACTGTTACTCTCGACTTCTCGAGGTTTCGAGGAGGGCTGTGGTTTTACTATTAGGGGATTTCACGCAAAATTCGTGTCTTGTTCTAGCTTTTATTTGCGCTTTACTTATTATTAGCGGTGTTCCATCGTATGTCATTGCACACGAGTCTGCAGGACGCTTTCCACATAAAACAATGATCACATTCTGTGAATGACTTTGTTAACAGTATTCATGACTCATGAAAGCATTCAAATGTGGCTGCAGTACCTAATATAGAACAAATCTGTGTTTATATTCAGTGTTTAACATGTTGGACGAAAATAGTATTAGTATGTAGACATAAAGTAGGATGGTGTCAGCGCTTAGGTCATAAAAACATGATTAAGCTACGACTAATCACAAATCCACAATCTACAGAGTAATCTTCAAAGCACAGATCAGTATAGAGTGTACGCACCTCTGAATTCTGAAAATTTTGCAGCAACAGAGAACCAGTAGGTAACAAGCATGACAGGAAATGCACCTACGCAAGAGATAGACTTGCCACCCACGACTGTGCAAGAGATAGCGTTGAAGGGTGAGGCGGTGCCAGAGGCGTACATTCAGGAAAATGTCGTAGCAGATGCCCCCCTTCCGTGGATGAGTACTCCAGTAATCGATCTGCATAAGCTGTCTTTGTCACCAGAAGAAAGAGTTCAAGAACTCGAAAAACTGCAGTTGGTTTTCAGCTCCTGGGGTTGCATTCAGGTCTGATTATTCGTCTTGTTTCAATTTTTATGCATTCAGCTGTCTTAACAGAGTAACTGTTGACTGCAGGTCATAAACCATGGGATGAGCAGCTCATTTCTGGATAAAATCCGAGAGCTTACTAAACAGTTTTTCGTGCTACCCCAAGAGGAGAAGATGAAGTATGCAAGGCCTGTAAATGACTTCGAAGGCTATGGAAATTATTCTTTTCACAACCGGAACCTTGACTGGGTGGACCGCTTATACCTTTTAGCTTATCCAGAAGATCGAAGAAGACTACAGTTCTGGCCTGAAAAACCCGAAACATTCAGGTTAGATCGACTTTTAAACATTCATTGTGTCAAAGATCAATCAACTAGAAAGCAAATATTCTGATATCGGAACTTTCAGGACACTTGTACACGAGTTTTCACTCAAGTCACAAGCAGTAATTGAACTGATTCTCAAAGGTATGGCACAATCACTGAAACTTGAAGAAAACAGCTTTATGGATGGAGAAACAGGATCCATGTTTGCAAGGTTCAACATTTATCCACGATCCCCCCGTCCTGACCTCACCCTAGGCATCAAAGAGCACACAGACGGATCAGCCATCACCCTTTTGCTGCAAGATAAAGAAGTTGAAGGCCTTCAAGTCCTGAAAGACGACCAATGGTTTAAAGTCCCCGTCAACCCTGATGCTATTTTTATCAATGTTGGTGATCAAATGGAGGTAATTAACAGTGAGTGAATCCTATCTTGTTTCACTGAATGTACACTGAAACAGAGAAATGATTTTTCTTTTTCTTTTTACAACAGATTATGAGCAAATGGCAGATTCAAGAGTTCAGTGCACAGGGTGGTCACAAACTCGGAAAAGGATAGGGTTTCTTTTGTTATGTTCGGAACTCCAGACCCAGATAATGAGATTGGACCAGTGGAGAAGCTCATTAGCAAAGACCGACCTCAGTTGTACAAGAAAGTGAAAAACTATCCTGAAGTCTTCTATCATTACTATAAGTTGGGTGAACGGGCTATTCCATTTATGAAACTGTGAGCTCAAATGTTGAATCTAGTCTGTGTGAAATTTGATCATGACAGTAGGCACATTCCCTTATGCTACCTGACTCTTTGATCAATTCTATCCAGTAACAAGATACGGCTAGAAATTACATTAAACCAAGCATATAATTGCAGGATGTTGCCTGCAAAGATGTACCTGTGCGCAGCTTGTAATCTCTATTTCATACTAGAACTAGAAAGTGCAAAATTCACAAACAGAGATGCTACGAGATATTGAATGAGATAGATTTATTTCGAAGAAAAAAGTAAAAAGGGACAAATATGATGTTAAAATTGCATGCAGAGAAGTCTTATAGTGTGACAGTGTCCATTCCTTCACGGACTTCAGTCACCAGGTTAACTAAAAACAGCAATGAACGGTTCACACACAAACATATCAGTAAGTTTTTTGTAAGACCGTCCCGTGGTGAGGTTATGAGCTTTTGGGGTACATTTTCGATCAATTCGTAACTTTGAAAGCTCAGTCTCGCCTCTTCCTACGGTAAAAACAATCCTACCTAGTTTTTGCATAACTTGTTTATGTACCTATTCAAGCAAAATACAGTATAGAAAGATAAGCCACCCGCCGTTCCTTGACAAATATATATGACAAACTGATTCCAGAAGCATACCATGGCATATCAGGCTTAGCAGGCATTAATTTGTCCATAAGCTACTTACAATGTCAACTACAACAGTGACAAATTAACATGTAAATTGCAAAAGACAAAAAGGCACCGAACGAAGTTATGCATCTTACTTGCAAATTATCCAAGCTCCTTGTAGCATAAAATTTTCACTGGGATTAACATGGCTGGAACTTATACCGAGCTCCGTTTACCGTTAAAATCTGTACAAGAAATAGACATCAACAGTGAAGATGTTCCAAAGCAATATATGTACAATAAAGAAGCGGCTACGGCGATAAATGTCAATGGTTCTTCTGCAGACATTCCTATAATTGATCTGTCTCTGCTCTCAAGTTCATCAGATGCAGAAATTGAAGAGATGAAGAAACTGGCATCTGCACTCAGCTCATGGGGTTGCTTTCAGGTAAGTTTTCAACTATTATCCCTGGCTAAGGCTAATTTACTGATCCAATAACTACGCGGGATTTGTTGCAGGCTGTAAATCACGGTATTCCAGGCACAACCCTGGACAATCTGCAAGATATTATAGAGGGTTTCTTTCGGCTACCAGTACAAGAGAAGCAGAGATGCTCCAGGCCAATTAATGATGTAGAAGGATTCGGGAATGACCCTGTCATCTATGAGCACCAAGTTCTTGACTGGTGCGACAGGTTATATCTGAGGATTTTACCAGATGATCAGATAAGGCTCAATCTTTGGCCTGAAAATCCCCCAGAATTCAGGTACTAAAACTTTTCCAACAGCATTTTTTGAGTTAGATAAAGAACCCATGATGAACTAAAACTGTCATAAAACGCAGGGAAACAGTAAATGACTATGGAATACATATTAAGGCGATTATAGAAATCATCCTTAAGGCCATGGCAAGGTCATTGGAACTGGAGGAGAACTGCTTCCTGAAACAATATGGCGAAAGAGGGTTCATGCAAGCACGATTCAACTTATACCCGCCTTGTCCGAAGCCTGAATCGGTTCTTGGACTCAAGCCACATGCTGATGGTTCAGCAATTACTGTGGTGCTGCAGGACAAAAAAGTGGAAGCTCTTCAGTTCTTCAAGGAAGATCAATGGTTTAAAGCTCCCATTGTTCCGGGTGCTCTTTTAATTAATCTCGGCGACCAAGCAGAGGTAACAGTACTTCCTGCATACTATCATTAATCTAATGCACCAGCATAAGTAAATGAAATTGATTCTGCAGATAATGAGCAATGGCATTTTCAAAAGCCCCGTCCACAGAGTATTGACAAATCCTGAAAGCAAAAGAATCTCTCTGGCAGTATTTTGTTCACCAGACCCTGAGAGGGAGATTCAACCAACCGAGGAACTCATTCACAGGGAGGGGCAGAGACGATACAAGGGCGTGAAAGACTATCTGAACAACTACTTTCAGTACTATCAAGAAGGAAAGAGACCTATTAATGCTGTCAGACTCTGAATCATAGGGGAAAAACAGGAAATTTGAGGTTCACACAAACACAGAATTTCCAATACAACGACTTCCATGGCAGATTAGGTGTAGACAGAACTAATAAGTTAGGAGCTGGAACTTTACCAAAGCCACAATTCAGTATTTCCAGTCTAATTAGCTACTCGGCTCATACTTCTGTTTTACTAGAATTCAGCGTGAGCTCAATATGGAGAGTCGCTTCCATCGTTCTAAAGCTCTTACATCCAGTTTGTAATCAACTAAGGTTGAAAATTATCCTTTGAACCGACCATATGCAAGCTCAGGTCTATGTCATCAAGTAAAAGAAAAAAAGGTAACAGAAGCTTAAAAAACAACAGTGAGCTGCTTCAATAAAATCAACACGAGAAATTATCTCAACTGAAAAGCTGTCTTTATATAATTGGTAAATCATAACAAAACATCAGTACAAGAATTCTACAGCAATCTCCTACACCTACAGAACTACAGAAGTACAAACAAAAACACAACATGAGATAACTTTTAGGGCAACAAGGAATTCAGTAAACAGCAAAGCTTAAAATATCTGATATGGAATATCAGCCATGGTAGAGATTTGACTTATTCACCTTATCTCGTCAATCATTTGCCATAGAGCTTATTCTTCTACAAAAGTATACGGTGGAGCCATTGCCGCTATGATCAATTAACCAGAGCTCAGCCCACCAAACGAATCAACCAAGTGACGAACCAAGCAATTGTGGAGACACAACTGTTCTTATCCCATCCCCGAATTCACACTTCTCTAGAGACCCTAAGCAGACCCATTCTGCGAGCCATCAGACAACAACTTCATCTCGGAATTCTTCTTAGTAACCCACTCATTAATCTCAGCCTCGTGCAAGTTCCCAAACAACTGATTCCTCAACAACCCATGCAAATGCCCAAACAACTCCCCTTTCACCACTTCAAACGCGGCATCCAACCTCCTCAACTGCTCCAAAGCATTCTTATTATACAAAAACAACCCGTAAAACAACTCAAAACTATCTTTCGACGTATTATCCACCAAATTCAACAAACTCTCGTAACCTTTGGTATTAATCGGTGTATCCTCCAAATGTAGCTGCTCCAACACCCTCCCTACAAAATGCGTGATAAATTGCGACCCAGCCGCATACTTATCATGCTGAGCACAGCTCATTTCCTCAACTCGACAACCTTCTCGCCGAAAAACGTCAAGAAAACTCTCACACCGTCCAATTCTACTATCATCATCCCCAATTCTAACCTTATCATACACAAAAGGCAACCCTAACCAACTAAATTTACCACTCTCCGGTCCAAACATAGGGTGAGTGCACAAAATATCGAAATCTTGCGGTAAATATTGCAAAAATAACGACCTAGGAAATTCTTTAACAGACAAAACGTCAACGAAAAGCGTCGATCTTTTGAGGCGCTGTAATGGCAACGATTTAAGCACAGGCTCAGTCGATAAAATCGAAGTGCAGAGTAAAATTACCTCCGGATGTTCTTCGCAGAGGTCGTGCGGATCGGAGAAGAACGAAACGCCGAGTTTCGCCGCCGCCTGAGAATAATCTGACCTAGAATGTGCCAGAACGGTGTGTCCCTGCGAAACTAGGGTTTTAGCGAGAAATTGGCCGAAGTTTCCGAACCCTACGACGGCGATTTTCAGCTTCGTGTACGATTCTTTCACGGCGGCGAGCTTTGTCTCGTAATCGTACGGTTGCGCGGCGTCGATGTTGCGGATTGTTAAGCTTCCGACGCCGCTGAATTGACGGTGATTTCGGCGGGTGATGGTGGTGGTGGTAGAGAGAGAGTGGTGGAGGAGTTTTCCGGTGGTGGTGGTGAGTGAAGATAGTTTTGAGGAAGAAGTCGCCGCCGCGGGTTTGACGGCGGCGGACGGTTGGAGCTTGGCGGAGAGGGAAAACATTTCGGAATTTTAATTTTAATTTTTTATTTTATATTTTTTTATTTTTCAGTGGAGTTGCCGAAGTCAGATAAAGCCAGTTAAATTGAACTTGAAGTTTGGAGATTTGATTTGACTATTTTAGCCTTGAAGAGAAAATTATTTATACGGAGTAGTTTACTAATCCTCATATTCTACCAAGAAATTAAGACCAAATCCACTATTTTTTCCTTTTTTTTTTTTTTTTTAAACAATGATTGAAGACCAAATACTCATTCAATTGTCAATATTTTGGCAATAAGGTTGATGATATTTAATTTCATTATCTTCTACTCCAGTTCACATTCCCCAAAATGAAAACAAGTTACGGAGTATTTTTGGATATGTGAGCATGTTTGGTGTTTAGGAGTAGAAAGATCAAACGGGGGAGTCAGTTGCTAAAACATAACTCAAGCAAGGTTTAATTCTAAAATCGATTGGTCATAGCGAGGTATGTAGGTCGTGTAACTCCCTTGTTTAATTGGGGTACTATATGTCGTCCTCCATGTATGTCGATGTGCGACTATCTCACATATGTTACAATACGTTACACACATATGTATAATCTAATTAACGCGCGACAACATAAAAAAAAAAAAAAAAAAGTAAAAAGAGAGTTCATCAAGTATCAGCTAATTTGGAATTGTATCCGGCCTCTTGGAAGAATAAAGATAATGGAACTTTTTTTTTTTTTTTTCTTTTTAAATGTCAACCATGCCGAATATGGAATTAGTGTATAAACCGATAAACGTATTATTATCGTAAGTGCTGAAATATTATTAGCATGATCCTTGCAAAAGTGTATGACAAGGAACATTTGGACTTACTACTCCATATATATAAAGGACGAGGCATGCCACCTTAATTTGGACTTGCTATAAAAGGGCGACTACTACTTCATGCCACCTTCGGAAGTCAAATTTCGTTAGACATGGAGTTGGCCGCTGAGCAAGTTCCCTTTGGGAATAAACAATGGCGTTCATGACATTATGATAAGAATGGTAGTAGCTGGAAGTTGGAGGTTGGTGACTGTACGTTGAGAAAATGATTTCGCAATTATGTGGAGATATGTTTTCGTCTTTTAGGTAGACATGTTAATTTAATCCGACAAACTTTTCATCACACACATAACATGTGACACAAATGAACTGGGGAGTACTGCCTTACACGTTGAAACAGGGGAGGATATAACATATTAACATCACTCATAGTGTTATCCTCGAAAAACGGGGCATCAAGAGTTGGTGAAGTCATATCTGCCACATTTGAGGAACAATTTAACGAAATAGTGCTCGAAAAAATAATGTTAAACAAAATGGGTGGAAAAAAAACTTGTTCAACCATATGGGGTGCACGTCACCCATATGTAAAACCGCCACAACCATTGGCGGTTTTAAGACTAAAAAAAAAAAAAAATTTTTTTTTTTTTTGTGAATAGTAAAACCGCCACGGGGAGTAGCGGTTTTACATTGTGTAAAACCGCCAGGGCCCGTGGCGGTTTTAATGTTCACAAAAATTGAGATTTCTGTTTTACTGTTCACAAGTCCTGAAACCGCCATACTCCTTGGCGGTTTTACAAATGGGTGACGTGCACCCCATTATGTTGAACAAGTTTTTTCCCGACCCATTTTGTTTAACATTTGGTTTTTGAGCATTATTTCGAAAAATCGTTCACATTTGAGGCAGTTGGAGCACAAGGAGCCTCCTCCAAGCTTGGAGAAGAAATGGGAGGGAGCCACTGCTTCACCCCAGGAGTAGTCGTAGGAGGCTTCCATCATGATATGATTTTGGGTGGTAATAGCACGGATGCGCATCACCGAGATCGAACTAGGATCTAATTCTTGACCTTGTTCAAGTTTGGACCAATCAACCCGCGATAATCACAACACGGATGAAAGTTAGTTGACGACGATTTACGAATGTGTAATTTTTTGGAGCGTCTAAACCAAGAGGTCCATCAACATCATTGCTCCCAATAGACTCATCAGTAGCACTAAGACAGTCGAGGTCCATGTCCCCGCTATTGATTTCGCAATTATATGAAGCTATGTTTTCGTCTTATAGGTAGACATGTTAATTTGATCCGACAAACTTCCCCTCGCACACATAACATGTGACACAAATGAATTGGAGATAAGAATAGTCGGTGGCTTTTATTGTTTGTGGGGTAATCTGATACATCCTTACAAATTTACAATGATCAAAAAACTCAACTAAGATTATTACATGTGCTTTCCCTTCAAAAACAAAAACAAAAAAATATTACATGCTTGGAAAGCTGTACGAGCAAATTAAACATGAAAAGGACATTAATTTATTTAACATGTAGGTACGGAACTCTTATTTTACAATAAGTTTTAACCGTCACATCATTTTCTCCGAAACTTTCGTATCAGTAAAAGTAACATTCTTGTAAGAATTTGTAGGAGGGGAGAGCATTAACCTCTTGTTATTATGATTGTCGTCGCCAATTTTACCACTAACAATCCCAGCTAGTTCATTACCAGTCTCCAACATCAACTTTTTACTAGCAAAATCATGCAAATACCCAGAAAGCTGCATTTTTACCGTATCAAAGGCCCAGTCCAATCTATCCAACTCCTCCATTGCATTTTTGTTGTACAAAAACAGTCCATAAAACAACTCAAAGCTATCTCTTGCTGTATTATCCACCAAATTCAACAAACTCTCATACCCTTTTGTATTAATGGGTGTATTTGAAAGGCCCACTTTCTCTAAGACCCGACCCATCATGTGGGTTATAAACTGGGAACCGGCTGCATGCTTGTCATGGTCCATACACGTCATCTCAACCATTCTACACCCTGCGTGTTTAAATATATCCAAGAATGTGTTGACTCTGTGGGTCCGGGTTGGGTCTGATCCAACTCGGACTTTATCAAATACAAAGGGTAGCCCATCCCACCCGGACTTGCCAGAGTCCGGGCCAAACATTGGATGGGTGCAAAGGATGTCCAAGTCCTCAGGCAAGTGCCGGAGGAAAAGGGTGCGCGGAAACTCCTTAACCGAGAGGACGTCAACAATGAGGGTGGAACGGCGAAGGCGGTCAACCGGGAGGGAGCGAAGGACCTTCTCCGTTGAGAGAATAGAGGTGCATAAAAGAACCACCTAAACAGAAAAACAACAACAATAGTTCAGATATTTTGACGATATACCGTATTCCATATACACAAGTGAACAACATCTTCATTTCTGTATTACATTATTACTCCACCTACCCAAAAATAAATAAGAGTGACTTGATGAGTACACTAGACTCGATCTAGACGCATGCAAATGATCGACAAGCACAATTCAAAAAACTAAATTGTTAGAGAGCCAACTCTAATGCAATTATACATGCAAATATTCGCATATTAAACCCGTAAAATCTGAGTAGTCTACGTACTTAATTAAAAAAATTATTTCAATTTATAACTTTAATTATTTTAAATTTGGATAATACTTACATTTTGTTAGAAATTTTAATTAAAAGTAGTATACATTTTATGTTCATTGTATTTGTATCATTATTGTATGATGTATGTTCATTGTATTTGTATGCATAGCTCTTCCCTATGTCATTAATACGTGAATACTCTCATGTATTGTTCATACATATTATACATTGAACATAAAATGTACGGAGTATACTCTAACAAGAAATGTGTAAGTTATATGTAAGTTAGCTAGTAGTTTTAGCTCATTATCATTTTCGCATGTTCGTAGGAACGGTAACAAGGCGGCCCATGAGGTTGCGTTTTTGAGTAGGTCCTTGTCGGAAGAGATGGTGTGGCTTGAAAACCATCCTCCACAAATTAGCTTTGTATTAGCTAATGATTTATGCAATGAATGAATTCAGATTTCCCGTCATAAAAAAAAAAAAAAAAACAAGAAATGTGAACGGCATGTATGATAGTCTCTAACATTGTGTCAGCAGCTTGTAATTTTAGCTCTATTACTTTTTTATGTATGTAGGGGAGGAAATAATGTTGCACATGAACTTGCCCAACTTAGTAGAACGTTTGCTGAGGAGATGATCGATCTGGTTAGAGGATCACCTTCCCCAACTTAACTCTGTACTTGTGGACGATTTTCGCAATGAAATCTAATGATACAGGTTGACCGTCAAAAAAAAAAAAAAAAAAGTGAATGGCCACCTTCACAAATTCCCCCTGGCAAAAAAAAAAAAAAAAAAAAAAAAAAAAAAAAAAATACCTGAGGATGTTCCTCGCAAAGGTCATCAGGGTCCCTAAAGAATTGGACACCAATCTCTTTAGCAACCTTTGAGTAATCAGAGCGAGAGTAAGCCAACACTTGATGTCCTTGCTTAACCATTTCTCTAGCCAAAAACTGTCCAAAATTCCCGAACCCTACGACCGCGATTTTAAGCTTCTTTTGCTCATTACTACAAGCTCTAGTAGTAGCTTGGCTAGAGCTAACCAACGTTTGGTCGATTTCAACATGGCTACACGTAGGTGAGCCGTTGATGGCTCTAGCCAAGGAAATCTTCCGACGGTCCCTAGGAGTTGCGTCCCGAGGAAGACGAGAAAAACACTTGTGACGCGAAAATTGGTGGTTTAAGTAGATAATATCCGCGGTTGTTGTTGAGGAAGAGTTGACAAAGGAGATAGAATTCATCATTTTAATTTCTTGTTTTTGTATTGTTCTTGGGTCTTAATTAAAAGTTGAATTAACAGAGAAAATTTTGGGTGGGATTTGGTGGGTGCGGTGAATCGAACTTGGATGACAATAAATTGTATTAAGGTGACTTATCGAGTACGATTTATATAGATCAATAGATGCCGGTTTGAGAACAAGGCATTTGTTTAATGACTCGTGGGGGAGACTATAATAGTTGTATAATAATACAAGTACAAATTTATACTCCGTGTAAGTTTTTTTGAACGAGCACTTTATTTGGAGAATGGTAGATTTAATTATAATGTTCGATGTTCAGGTCGTAAGAGTGGAAGTCGTAATTCAATTTGTTTTATAATCAATCTTATGCATGAAGCTAAGGAAGAAGGTTTAATTAGTATGGTCAATGAAGACTGCATGTTTTTGGCTAGTATGTATGAGTTGGTTTGCATGTAGAGTATGATTATGTCATCTCTTTAATTTGAATAAGTTAGTTGTTGGTGAGCTATGTAATTTATGTGTTTGGTTTTATGACCAAAAGAAATAAAAACATTATGTTTGTGCTTAATATGAGGACTAAAGGAAGTGTGTTCATTTGGTCAATGAATCATTTATATCAAATTGTAAGTATCTATACGCGTGTGCTTTGAACAAAAATCTCATCTAAAACTCATAGACTTATGAAAATGTATTGCGTACAAGAGTTACATAGATATATATTTACTATTCGCAGTAGATATTCGTGACGTACATGATATTGCGAATAGTAGATGATAAAAAAATTTCATTCATGAGTAACTTTATGAGCCTATAAGCTTAAGTATCGATCTAAATTCTAAAGTATCAAATTGATATACGACAATTGCGGTTAATCCTAATTTTGACACTTAATTATTACTTGTACGTCAACGTAAGTGAATAGCTTCGTATGTTTGTGCACAAAATAACTAAGAATGGTCACTACATACTGAGTAGTTATACATAGATGATAATAAAGACACGTATAATAGAGTAAATATAATTGTAAATTATTACACTGGTTATAGTATCTATACAAACGTCAGGCACTCTAGAAAGGTACAACTATTACTCCAAAAAAAACAAAAAAACAAAATTGTATGAATACAATAAACAGCGTGATAATTCACAATTATATCCTTACACTCTATTAAAGTATAGAGAAAAAGTATATTTGTTCAATTCTAACTTTTTAAGATATAAACAAAGATCAATTATGGCAGTAAAACTATGATGATTGATTCCCCCCCCCCCCAAAATAATCGTTCAGATAAATGTGGAGGAATAATATTGTTAAGACTATAGTACCAGATAAATGTGGAGTAGCTTGGAATTATAATTGTGCGTGGTCAGTAAAGTATTATTTGTTAGTGAAGAATTTGGTACCCGATACCCATTTGACATTAAAATTGTAGTGATCGATCGGACTTCACAAAATGGATAGGATTCCAGGTATACGAATCCAACTCCTCTTTATTAAATACACACGGAAAAAATATGGCAATTAGCTTAAAAAAAAGGCGAATTCACCTCACATTTTCATTTTTATGCAATACTCCGTATATGGTAATGTCTTGTCAAAATCAAATCTTGATATTTTGGTCTAGACATCTCTTGTACTACTTGACAAAAAGAAGTTAAATTTGTTGTTGACAAGACTATGTTTTGTAGCCACTAATAATTCACGTGATAGCCTCAAGGTTGTGTAGTTGCCCGCATACCAAAAGCGGGGAACAAAAGGAACAAAACGCTACTGTTTCGCAAATTTCTTGTTTCTTGGCTTCCTTCAATCATATTCAAGGGGTTTGGTCTAGCTCGGCGAGCCTCTTATGCTCAATTGCACAAATAACATGACAAACAACGCCTCAGGAGTTTCTCTTTTGGAATAGTCGGCACGGAATCTTACTCCGGCGTCAAATGTTTCTAAATGACCCATAATGAAAGGGGTAACGATCGACCACTTTCTCGACCAAACAAAACAAAAAAAAGACCAAGTAGAATCGGCTTATGCTCACCAGTCACGGTCACCTGCTTTCGAATAAGTTTTCGCTCATTGACTTGAACGGAAAGATTATGCACATATACAAGGGCAAAAACACCGCCTATCTTAACTCAGATAAGAAGAAGCAGAGCAAAGCTCGGCAATAGGAAGTGAACAACCAGATCGAACCTGGATAGATGCACATGGTCGATTGTAAAGCTCCCGGAAGAAATGAGAAAAGTCCTACAGGCTACAGCAGCAAGTTTAACCGAAAAGGGCAAAAAACAAACAGAATGGAAGGGACAAAAGGAGCAATAAAATTACAGGATGCAGGATTAACAAAGGAGCTCCGACTTGCATACAATTCTGAAGCAAAAGTCATTGAGGACTAAATAGATAATCAAGTCAGCCCTAAGGTTTCGAAGATGATAACTACAGATCTCGCGTTCTTGAATAAGAAAAAAAGGGCAAAGAATAACGTCGACCATATAACTCTACTTCACACGACTGACTCAAATTATCATCATCATCGTTGCCTCACCACCCCCTCAATACGAAAGAGTGGAGAGGCAAGCCCCTCAGCCATGCCAGCTACGATGTTCAAAAATTTTGCGACTACTTCAGACTAACCGTTTTGTGGCAGCAAAATGAAGGAGATAATCCGCGAGTAATCCTTCAGTGCCTCTGGTTGTCTTTAGAGCTTGAAGAGCAAGCCACCGTGGGTGGCAAAGAAGGGGGCAAATACAAGAGACTCAACAGCCATAAGCTTGATCAAGATGTTGAGAGATGGACCGGATGTGTCCTTGAGAGGGTCACCAACTGTGTCCCCAATGACAGCGGCTTTGTGTGCATCAGATCCCTTGGGACCAAGAGTCCTTGCATGCTCGGACGCACCCGCCTGCAATAAAGATCCAGACAAATTTTCAGTACAACTTTCTTCCATAGTTCGTTTGGATTTTTTTTTTTTTTTTTTTTTTTTTTTTTGGGCGATGAGACCACAAAAGAGCAAACCAAGGTCAAAACAGAAGTTTACCTCAATGTACTTCTTGGCATTGTCCCAAGCACCACCAGTGTTGGACGCAGAGATAGCAACCTGCAAAATCGATGTGATTAGTGAGGATTTACAATAGATGCTGCGGGTACTCGAGATTGATATAGTATGTTAGCAATATACTGTAAAGGACCAAAAAAAATCAGGTGAATAAAGGGAATCTATTACCTGAACACCAGAAACAAGAGATCCTGCAAGAACACCAGAAAGAGTTTCCACGCCAAACAAGATCCCCACAATCAATGGAGTCAGCATGACTAGAGCACCAGGGGCAAACATCTCTTTGATAGAAGCATCAGTGGAGATCTTGACACAAGTGGCGTAGTCAGGCTTGGCAAGGCCTTCCATCAAGCCAGGGATGGTGTTGAATTGTCGACGGACCTCCTCAACCATCTTCAATGCTGCTTTACCCACACTCTTCATTGTCATGGCTGAGAACCAGTATGGGAGCATAGCACCCACAATGAGACCAATAAAGACTTTAGGGGTCAACACATCAACGGTGGTGATAGATGCACGGCTCACAAAGGCACCGAACAGGGCAAGAGAGACAAGAGCTGCTGAACCAATAGCGAAACCCTGAAAACAAAACGCTTCTGTTTAGCAAACTCTTCATAATCACATTAGAAAAATCTGCAAGCTCAAAAGGATAATATTGAATTAAAGAAACAACTGAAAACCTTTCCAATAGCAGCAGTTGTGTTTCCAGCAGCATCAAGGGCATCAGTTCTCTCACGGATTCTGTGGCTCATGCCAGCCATCTCAGCAATTCCACCAGCATTGTCACTGATGGGACCATAAGCATCAATAGCCAATCCAGTTGCGATTGTGCTCAACATACCAAGAGCAGCCACCGCAATACCGTACATAGCCGCAAAGCTAAAACTGACAAAGATACTGATGGCAATGGCAAAGATCGGAATGATAACTGACTTATAGCCCAAAGCCAAGCCAAAGATAACATTCGTAGCAGCTCCAGTTCTGCAAGAATCGGCAACATCTTGCACAGGGCTACACAGAAACAAAGACAATGTCAGTTTTATGAAAAGATCGTAGGTGTGGAAGTAAGAAATGTTTGGTCTCCATATAAATACCTGTAGGCATTGCTAGTGTAGTACTCAGTCACGAATCCGATAATTAGACCGGCCCACAAGCCAACAGCAACACATAAAAACAGTTCCCTACACAGTCAAGTAAAACATTCTTCATTAGCATCAAGACAAACGAAGAAAGAATGCACTACGACCAAGACCGTACGATAGCCAAAAACAAGAGGAGAAAAAGCTTACCAGTTCTTCACCTCCTTTTGCTTTCCGAAATCAAAAATAGTAAATGAAGATGGAAGAGCAGTGAAAGAGACAGCTGCAACACCAATAGTCATCAACACGGTAGAGATGATTAGCTGCCTCTTGAGTGCTGGCTCAATCTCCTTCACAGCCTTGATTTCGAAGAAGTCAGTTGCAAATAAGGTTGTAATCAAGCACATTACTATACCAACAGCACTGATCAACAGAGGGTACAACATTGCAGTGAACTCATGGTTCAACCCAAAAGAGGAAATGGATGCAACAACAAGGGCAGCGCAAGACGACTCCGCATAAGAACCAAAGAGATCAGATCCCATACCAGCAATATCCCCAACATTATCACCGACATTATCAGCAATAACCTAATAACAAGACCATAATCACGTAAGTTACTTGAAAATTAGGTTTACAGAGTTAAACCTATATACACACACAAATCCACCAAAAAAAAAAAAAAAAAAAAAAAAAAAAAACTTACAGCTGGATTCCTTGGGTCATCTTCAGGAATGTTCCTTTCCACTTTACCAACAAGATCAGCACCAACATCAGCAGCTTTTGTGTAAATTCCACCAGCAACTCTGCCAAAGAGAGCCATAGAAGATCCTCCAAGACCATACCCAGTAATTGACTCGAAAAGACCTTCCCAATCGTCACCGTAGTATATCTTAAAGAGGAGAATGGTCAAGTACAAAACCAAAAGACCATTTGCAGCAAGAAGGAAGCCCATCACAGCTCCTGACCTAAATGCAACAATGAAAGCTTTGCCAACACCCTTTCGTGCCTCCAGGGTTGTTCGGGCATTGGCATAGGTGGCAATCTTCATCCCAAGGAAACCTGAAGCTAGCGATGTGACTGCCCCAAGCACAAAGGAAATTGTGCTAAAGATGGCTGTGGCAAGAGCTGGCTTGCACCTCTTCGTTTTGTCATATGTGCATGCCTGGCTACTGGTACTGAAGCCCTCAACAGATCCAAGAAAAACAAAGATGATCACTGCAAAAGCGACCATGAAGATACCAACATACTGGTACTCGGTGTAAAGGAAGGAAGTTGCTCCTGTTGAAGACAAGCAAATCAACAGCATCCATTAAGTTAGGTGCCTAAGCACTGAAAACCATTACATCTATAACAGGCCTAAATAAAAAAATAGAAGTCAACAACAACAGAGCATTAGTTAATGGTTCGAGATCAGCTAACATGATTCGTTGTATCACTGTATAGCTATGCACTACCAAACAAACATTCCAACTATAACAGACCTCGGGGGGCATTCCAACTATTACAACAGAGCATTAATTCAGAAATGGTTCACAATCGGTAACATGGTTCGTTGTATGGAATTTTAATACGAGTTTATTTTCAAAACAGCTACCGCAAACCTAATATCAAACGAATTCAATGCTGCAGTGAAACTATACCCACTTCTTCCTGCACCAGTAAACTGGGATAAGACGTTCAAATTTACAACGAAGCCCAAATTCCCTATATTTTGTTATGACGTGAATACCTCACAACCGGTAACTCTCGTACACATTGGGTAATACCGACAAGGGGGCATATTGTACATAACTAGCCACACTTTTAGTACACTCATGCAGGGAGAATGGCAGAGAAGAAATAAAATTTTCAAGATCATATCAACTCTGCTTTCAGCATGTCCAGCTGATATCAAGGAGGCCGGAAAAAATAAGGCCTTGAATTGTCAAATGGAGACATCCATAGAATCAAGGCCCAAGTTCAATGACATGACTGACCTATGGACTCAAGTAGACCTGACTAAGCAAAACTCCAGGATTCAAAGATCATAAACAAATATCAATAAATGGGAATCAGACTGTAAGGGCTAGTCAAGTCCACTGTCCCCCAAGTCCCAGCATTGCCACTAAAGGCAAGATCTATAAGTAGCATATTCCACAATATACTAATTTTATACAGGCAAGTACCAGCTCACATCTTGCAGAGCTTAAAAAACAAAGGAAAGCTGCATTGTGAAGGAACCATGCTAGGAAAAACATATTTTATTTACTAAATTAAACAAAGTTGCAGAAAGCCTTGAATATCAAGTCTGCACACACCATGTGCCACAACTTAAATTAAAGATATAATTAAACATTGGATCTAAAATGAGACCTCCTAGGATATGACATAATCATGTCTAAAATTAACATTTGGCAGGTACCTCACAGCCCCAAGTATCCCTACATTCGTGGGCACTGGGCCCAAGATCAACATATTTTTTGGGAATCTGACAAAATAGTCACAGATCACAGTGAAACTTTCCAATCTCTATGCAGTAAATACTAGAAATGTACTAGTCCTATGACCTAAGACACAGCACATTTACCCTTTCTTATCCTTAAATGTCCCAGGTGACTTGAAAGTGCCCCCATATACATAAGAAGTCACAACTCAATAAAGTACACATATAAATCTAGAAAAGTCCCACAACCAGAAAAGCTATACATTAAGTTTTATCAGGTTATACTATACAAAAAGCCCACTAAAACAAAAGCTAAAATTGACCTGAATTTATTAAAAAGCATTTAGATCTGATAGACTCAAAATCTCAAATACGACTAACTCTGCAAGTAAACGATAGAATTGAAATTTAAATCAAGTGTCCAGACTCCAGAAAGATAAAACCCCGCTTAAACCATAAGTTTCGAATTCAAACGCGTAACAACATCAATTAAGACTCACCAAAATGAAAAAAGAAGTGACCTTTAGTTTAAACTGTTGATACCAACAAACCACAGACGGATAACCATTTCACAGCTATTAATCGACAACACCATTCTACCAAAGAATGAAGCACATTATCAACCATGGACAAAAGACCGCGACTTTTTCCCTTGTTCTACCGATAAACTCCAAATACAAATCAATTATACCAAAACTCAGAACTTGTGACCCCGAAAGTCGATTATAATATCAAATTTTCAATGAACTGTAACATCTACACAATGAAAATCACACTCAAGTTGGCAATTCGTCCAAATATCTTACAACTACACTAAGAACAAAATCAGTCCACAATAAAGGCAGGGCAGCTAGATCGTACATAAAAATCTGAACTTGCATCGATTCTTAAACACAATAGATTAAACTATACAAACAATCAAGTATTATAACTGTGTGATAGATTAACATTAATCAAGTAAGACCAATATCAATAACAATTATTAAGGAAATGTTGTGTAAATTACAAGCTAACCATGAAAGACACAACCTTTACAAGTCAAATCACACCAGGCAGCTCTGAACTTATCAATAAATTTATTAAAAATGGCAAGAAACACTCTAACATTTCAGACATAAAAACACTACTTCAGATTCAAAGTTAATCAACCCCACTCTCTCCTTTGCTAATTCTTTTTAATTTGATAAATTCATAAAAATAAAAATAAAAAAAAAAAAAAAAATAAAAAAATCACACACACACACACACAACATAACACAAAAGACTCAAATTCTACACAAATTAAATCAAACCCAATTAAAAATGAATAAAATAAAATGACGAAAAATTGCAACGTCGATCAAAAAAAAAAAAAATCCCAAAACACTCAAACTTTACACAAATTAAATCATACCCAGATAATAAAAAACATCAACAATCAAAACCCAGAAATTAATTAATTAATTAACAAACAATCAAGTAAAAAAACAAAAGATAAAATCAAAATAGAGGTGGTAAAAAAAATGAGAGAAGGGGGGTAAAAAAAAGGTTGGACCTTCAGAAATGGCGGTTTGAATTTCAGCGCACTTGGTAACAACGCTGTGGTCACTAAGACCTTCTTCTTCTTCAATAAGACTGTCGGCGACGCCGCCATTTTTGGTGGAGTTTGCGGCGGCGGTGGCGGAGAGTTTGACGGTGGAGACAAGGTACCACTGGAAAAGGGAGAAAGCAATTCCGATGACTGCACACACCGGAATAATAATCTCTGTCCCGAGATCTGGGAGTAGCGCCGCCCCCATCGCTGTCCTTCTCTCTTTGTGTAGCGTAAAGAAGAAGATAAGAAGAAGATGAGGAATTTGTGAGAGAGGAAAATGTGAGGGTTTGTAGAGAGAGAGAGAGATGGGGGAGATGAAAAGAGTGTGTGTGGATTTTATAGGGAGGTGGTGTGGTGTGATTGAGAAGATTAGGATGATGATTCAGTAAAAAATAAAAAATACTAAAGATTTGAAATTTACTGCATTTGGTGATTTTTTTTTTTTTACTGTGGTGGATTACTTGATTTTCTTCACACATCATTCCTAGGTGGTGGGATTAAAATTGAGATTAGTTTTTAAGCTAATTTGGTAACACGATATTTTACTTTTTTTGGGGTAGATTATTGGATGGTATTAGTATTTCCTAGTTCGATGTTAGTTGGGTCGGGTCTTGTTCCATTCAACTTATTACTCGTACTTATTAACGGGTTTGTTGTTTTGATAAGACTAGATTAGTTTAGTTTAATGGTAGAATAGATTAGATTAGATTTTACAAAGTTTCTACTGAAAGATCAATACCTCTATTGAATCTTTAATTAAACGTTGTGGATTGGAGGAGAAAAAAAAGTGACTTTGATATTTGTTCACCTTGTTTTGTTTTTTTTTTTTTTTTTTTTCAACATTTGATAACAGGTATCGTTGTCTTTCATGTGTGATGTGTCTATGTAGATTCTAGGGGCGTCTAAAAATTCGTAACATTATGATTTCAGATAAAGAACCTTAAAATTGAGTGTATATATATGTACTTCTACCTATTTAAACTAGTTAACAATCACATCTATGTGTTTCAATCTTCAAATTGGTAGTACTATACAGTAAGGAGTCAGCATGATAGTGTGGATGCAAAATTTGTTAATGCTTACTTGTAGTACAAGTGTAGAACACTACCAAGACATGATGAGATAGATCTTCGTAAAGCTGGCATTATAACACTAGTACTACTAAATAAATTATTAACGATGCCATATGTTTCAACCGCATTTAAAAAATGTTAATACTATGTGCGAATTGCGATTATACGTAGAAGAAAGGATCATGAATCGACTAACCAACGGTGGATTAAGAAAGTCCATGATTGATGATTGATGACTGATGACTGATGTGTAAATCACAGGGTATATTAGGAGATTCATAAAGACGTGACTTAGATTAGAACGTTATTTTTAAACATTCGATTACTTAGTCTCTATTTGTCGTTATGTGCGCATGTCATCATTTGTTTGTTTTGAAAAATTTATGGCTTAATAGTTGGTATCGTTAGTTTGCTAGATTAATTAATTACATAATAAAAACCGTCAAATGAAATGTGAAATATATATATTTTGTCGGTTTAACTTGATTTCGGCTTACCCGTATCTATGAGCTATATCCAAAACAAAGAACCAAGTTCGAGCAATTATGAGAGTTGAGAAGAACAATACAAAGACAATAATTAATGACCATATATTTTAAATGATGAATTTTGATTTTCTTCATTTTCTGTAAATACTAACTAAGAAATGAATAAATTTCTAAACTATACTTTAAACTCTTTCTTAAGCTTAACTATTCTGAACTACTTTCATCAACTTTTAAGTACATTGCATGTCGTTCTTTATAATGTCTCATGAGCCATGCTTACAAGTAGAATTTTTGGTTTCACACCTAATTTACCGGATCATCCTTTTGTAGACGTTCATATTTACATTCGACTCTGATTACAAGCTTGCCATTAGCCGATCCATCCACCCCTCATTGTATTGCTTATTTTACACGTGTTGATTGAGATGATTAGATTACTCGATTAGATACAAGTTTCATACGAAGTGCCAAGGATAAGATCAATGTTCATACTCTATTTCTAGTGAACCATTTGGTATAAAAAAAAACATTGAGATAAAATTATAATATTCTTTTCTGGTTAAATTACTGATATGGTACGTATGTGCTTTGGATAGAGATCAAAAACCAAAGTAAATTCGACACATCATTTTTAATGTGGACCATCGTATTCAATTCCCTTAGCTTTACATTTCGTCTTTCCCCGTTTCTCCCTATCAATACCTTCTTTTAATTAAGTTCACCTATAGGCTTCGTTAACATGATTTTTGTGTAAGATTGAATTACGAGGCCTCGATAAATGATGAATTCTTCGATTTAAAATATAAACTAGAGCACAAGAAAAGTACGTAATTTGACAAGGTCTTACTCAAAACTTCAAAAATTCGAAATTAGACATGTTAGACTCGCACATTAGGGTGTATATTCAAATCAATACCCCCTCTTAGTTGGCGAAGGATTCCTACATACTGCTATTACAGTCTACAAAGTAAAATTAGCATAATATATTATCGATGCTTGACTATCATCATATGATTAGCTTCACTTACGAGTGTCTTATCCCCTAATCCATGGTTAGCTCTTTTTAATTTGTATTATTGCTTTCGTGTTAGATTTTGCCTATGAAAATAGTCACAACAACCACGAGTAAATTAAAGGGCCAACCATGGCCTTACAGATCATATAATGAGATCAAAGTGAGTATATATATCTAGTGCACGAAGTTTTGTTCATTTAGAGGTAGAATCGTAGATAAATGCGCTCAATATAACTTGAACAGATAAAATGATGAGAAACATATCCACCAAATAAAGAAATTCGAAAGATCGCAAATGTGAGAAAACTTTCATAATATCAATTTGTTTAGATGGCTCGAACTCGAATTGAACCCTTAATACAACACACCGAAATATCTTCGATTACTCACAAATATAGTTAATAGAGTCTTGTGAACCACAAAAGGGAGATGGAGAAATAGATTTGGCCCAAAGGGTAGGTACAAAAAGAGGGAGAAAGACTCCAATTGACATTTAGTTGAAAAGACTAAAATTAGTTTGGACCAAATAATAATGATGTGATAATAATAAGAATCTAAAGTGAGTGTGTAGGAAGGTATATTCTCAGAGGAAGACGAGAGCCGCATGCACTTATCGAATGGTGTGCAATTCCTTGTTGAAGATAATTGTCACTTTCCCCTTGTTTATTTGTCCCCTTTGTTGATATGAGAATGAATTGCTTATTAATTACGCTCTTCGTATTGAGTCTCTAACGTATGTAAAAAATGAGATGAGCTTTTTTTTAGTAACGGATTTGCATCGTTGACGCACAACATAAGTTTTAGCTATAATAATATTTTGTTTTTGGTTACAAGCTATGGTAATACTTTCTCAAAACACATAAAGTGACCCTCAAAAACTCCCACAAACATTTGAGTCGCTTTTTTCCGGTGCTATTATAGGTCAAAACCATGGATTATGTACGTTCTTTACCACATTTTTCAAGGTAGCTTAGCCTTTTCAAAATTTCACCATGGAATACCGTTGATATAATTTGGGGTCGGATCACGTGAGTTTTAAGCTCGTTGCCACACATCATCCATTAATGCTAGTGTGCTGTTTGGCCCATTTTAAGCACTTTGCTCTCGGTTCTTTGCCTCTAAATTTACATAAAATGATAAAAGTCACAATTTTACTCCAAAGGTCTTCAACAAAAATTTGAGCCGATTTCGTTCAAGAGCTCATTCCGGACCAAAAACCGTAGATTACCACTTTTAGTTTTTGCCCAAATCCTGTCATGCAAGAGGATGTCTTCCTTCAATTCATGAGGCATACCGAAGTCACACGGAAATGCCATGGCGATCTTGAAAGGAAAAAAAAGAAAAGGTGTCATGTACAAGTCAGAGCGGGGTCAAGACCATTAAATAATCTTACATTAACCCCCAAGAACAATCATCTTAAACATCATAATTAATCGTCAGCAACGGTCACACATGCAGCCGCAGATATAGCCACTCCGTCCAACAACTGATAGATACATCTGCGTTCTTGATCACAAGAATGACGAGAAAGAACACACCACTTTCCACAACCAATATAACATCTAGTTGACTTCTTAATAATCAGATGCTCTAACATGACTGCACTTCCCAATAGATAACTTGCAAACTCCACCCACACTGCTGAGAATTCAGAGTTTTCAATTTCTTTTAAATGACGATGGAAATATGCTGCTGGAAGCTTCTCACGTTTTCGACCACCAGACACAAATGGCAGCTACAACAAGTAAAACATTTGTTGCAAGACAAAAAGAACAAATCATTAACCAATAGTATAGTTTAATAGACAGCCATGCGCATAGACTTTTCTCATCTAGTGTTTCGGAGGGGGTGAAGGGGATAACTTGAAAGTAAATAAATCACTATCACAAATCTTGCAAAAGGAACCACTAAGCGTTCTTTACAAGTTAACTCTAACGACAATAGAACAAAACACCAGGGAGAGTAGTATGTGATACTCACATTCACGTTGAGTTGCTTCAGAAATGGAAAAGATCTGAGAAGACAAGGAAGAACTTGTACAAGATCAGCTTCGGGATAATCATTCTTCATGTACATGTGCAACAATATGACAGAACGAAAATATATGGCCGGGGAAGTAGGCAATTAATGTATCTGGGCCAACAAAGAATAGTAGTCAACATGAAGCCAAAGAAACAACACAGAGCAAAACAAGAAAAAGGTAGCCAAATCCTTCCACACACCTGCGGATACCCTCCACTCAGGAATAGGGTTCTGAGCCCAGAGAGACTATAAGCAAGATTACTGAACATCGATTCCCCTCCACTGAACTCCTTCTCTAACAGGAACACATACATATTTTCCAGATTTGGAGCACTTAAAAAAGAGCATTTCAAAGCCACTTCACCAACATATTCGAAGGTCTTCAGGTTTTTGGCATTCAGTTCAACTTCAAGCAATCCCGGGCATCGGCCAATCATAAGGAAACTCAGACACCATAAGTTAGCACCGATGTGCAATTTCTCAGGAAGATTACAACTTCTTAGTTGTAACCATTTTATGTTTGATAATCTAGAGAGAACACACTGCCATTGGGTTCCCTCTAGTACAACATAATTTAAACTAAGGGTAACTAATTTACTTAATCTAGCATCACCCTCAAGCTTTAGGATACATGAGTTTAGATACAGGTCTTTCAACAGAGAAAACCCGGAAAGAAATGCACCAGAGATGATGTACGACTCATCAGGAGTCCGCTCAAAATCGTCCCTCGTGCAAAAGATATCTTTGCAGATAAACTGCAGGTTGAGACTTACCAGATGCTCTCTGGTAGCAACAAAATTCATCCACCGATCAACATTACTATAATATTCCTTATTAAGGCAGAATGAAAAGCGGAGAGATATGATATCTCGATCTTTGAACCCCAGTAAGACCTGATCCACATTATTCACATATGCTCTTTCGTATAGTTCACACTCCTCTGTATGAAAAGGTTCTGGAGAACCACAAATAACAGACCAATCCAAGTCTAGACATGGCAACGCTAAACATACATTTCTCCACCTTTTAGACAATACAGCCACTCTCATGACATCACGCAAGGACAAGCGTGAGAGAATGTTGAACAAAATTTCATCTGGCAGTTCACTGATGTGATCCCTCAAAGACTGAGAACATGGAACATCATTAACGGATTGACATCGGCTACCATTTGAAGTATTAGCAATAGATCGACATCGGTTACCGTTGTCAACATTATTGATCAATCGAGATAGATTACCCTTGGAAGTATCAGACACCTATCAGGTGAAATCTCACAAAGTTATAAATTTCAAGACCGTAGGACAGGAGAGGTAGAACCAACAAATAAGAAGAATCAAAAGGACAGTGGCAATATACATGCACAAGAAAATGTGTATGTTAAGATATTCTTGCTTAACTTACTATGTCAGCTATCTTAAAGTCAAACCTTGGTTTAAGAAAGCGCACCCGGGGTACGCCCAGGCACAAGGCGCCAAGAGGCGCGGCTGGCATCACATCAAAAGCTCAAGGCGCAACGTGTGCATCATGCGCAGTAAGGCACACACAGAGGCGCAAGCAGAAAGGCGCAACCGAGGCGCACGACTCTGCAATATCCATTTTTAATCCTCCTTTACTTCTACCGTTCCTTTTGCCCCATAATCCCTAGTTTCTACATCTTTACACAATGGCCCTAACTAAATACCAACAAAAGGGTAACTTTATGCAAAATATTGTTTTGAAAAAGAAAAGTTTGTTTGCTAAATGAGTGCTTCTTGCTTTCACGAGGACACGCCTTGCGCCTCATTGCCACACGTCCTCATTGGCTTGGGTGCCTTGCCCCTTGTAAAACTAAGGGCTTGTTTGGTTGGAGGGGGTGTAATGTAAACGCCATTACCACCCAGTTAGCCTAAAAATAAGGAAAGTGGGGGGGGGGGGGGGGGTTGGGTGTAATCCTCATTATCATGTAACGAGAACTCCATTAAGCTAAAGGTAATCCTCATTGTTAACTAAATCCCATGTAATTGTCATTACCTCATTAGATGTAATCAACTAATTCCTTCCCCTTGTGCGTCCTCTTACTCCCTCCCAAATTTCACATTTTTGTGCTAATTTCATTCTTTTATATTGTAATGAGGATTACAAGACATAACCTAACAGTCAAACACAGAGCAGAAAAATTACCTTAAAAAAGGGTAAGCTGTTACCAAAAGATTTTGAGGGTCGGGCACAAAATCCACACCATGCAGCTGCAGCTATTATTAGGCAAGGAACCAGTTCCTTTGTGATATGATCAACAATCTGAAAGTCAAACCAATCACTGGTGAAATCATAAGAATACAAACAAAGCAATAACAGACAAAGTAGATGTAACAAATGGGTAAAACTCCTCAAGCACCGAGTGATGTCCCCAATAGATAGCAACTTCACTAGGAGGAGGAGCATTCGTCATCCTCCAGTTATGCCTAGCACTTGTAGACCCTGATTCTTGGCCCAAGATACGGCTTTAGCCCTATAACTAGATAATGTTTCAGATTAGCATTCTCGATAGGTGAATTCAAAGCCAGAACATTAAGGTCCAGTGGACTGAAGCAATAGGGGATTTCAAGAACAACCCAGTTTAAGCATTGAATTATGCACTCAGATGAAGGTTTGAGTTGGGCAGATGTGAGATCCCCAAAAACCGGTAGTCTGGACTTCCATAGAGAAACCTGGTTGAATTGAAAAATCATAGCCAACAAATAAAGGTTTTTAGGAAAAATCAAATGAGAACCGTCAAAACGTCAAGTAATATGGAGTAAGGAACTGAAACCCTAAGTTTAAGATTCGCTTGGCATCATATATGATAATCCATTGGATTGAAAATCAACTCCCAAAACACTCGAAGCTTGAAACAGAGGAAACAGCATAAGAAATCTGAACGCCAAGAAACAATGTGGTTGATGAACATATCAATAATTTAAATCCCAGCATCTTTAGCATTGGGCCTCATCTTCTGTTACCTTACCGACAGAAAGCAAGTGGCTGGAAGGAATTCTAAAATTTTAGGCAGGAGGATGATATCGAATGATTAAAACTAAGCAATAGTCACAAACGTGTGTGAGTGAATTTTTATACCCCAAATAATTCGGGTATTTGCGTATTTCGTATTAAAGTAAATTAGTGTAGCCAATCCGAACTTCGGATGCTTAGGCAATATCAATCTGAAGTTGTAATTTATACGCAAATAATCTGAAGTTACATCGAGATTCACGATATATACCCGGGGTAAAATGTTCAGTATTAGTTAATAACGACGTGGCAGCTATCTCAATTTTCCTCCTCTCACACCTCACCAACCACCATCACATGTTGACACCCACCGGAAACACGCTCCCTCCATGGCCGTTAATCACCGCCCTAAAAACGCCCTCCACAAAAATGGTATTGCCACCTTACACCACCTAAAAAACTACCCCAAGAATTACAAATCTAGCAACTTTACACCACCAGTGGCCATTTACCACCAATCACCACCAACAAGCTTGGCCTCGTTTTACACCACCCTAAATGCATTCCATCAATTCATGTATTAAAGGGTTGATGAATAACAAATAATTTGCTCATTCATACTAAGCCCATTGTAAGCAAAAATGATCATTCACAACAAGCTTTGCATGCTCGATCATAACAAAAAATGTGGAAAAAGAGATTTGGTATATAAATTTCATTGACTTATTTTCTCCAAAGTGGTGGATGCGTGAAGTGGGAGCTGCGACGGTTTGCCACTTCTTTCTCTCCTCGGGTTTGGTGAGAGCTTAGAATTCAACCAACTTCTCCTATCAACTAATTAGAAAGTGGCGCCGGATCACACATTTGCAAATAGAAAGACTAACAATGTTACCATGGGTGCAATAAGGTGAAGTTTGTTGAAACTTCAGATCATTAGCTTATAAATTGTAACTCAGAATGAGTATCTAAACCCAATGATTTTAAAATAGTTAGCAATTTAGCATCAACTTGCCATAACTTAATCTAGTCCTCGATTTCTTTCACCTGAACCGTGTTACCGTGGAACCCTAAATCAGAAGTACCATAATATAACGAAAGCATTTTGGTATTACAATGATTCCCACATTGCCCACAAATTAAAATATAGAAAGCAAATATATTAAGAAGTCGAGGTTTATTAGTATCATAATCAGTTGAACATCATACTCAAAAGAACTCATCGCGGCTAACTATAAACACAACAAAGATTGCGCACATACAATATCTCTAGTTAATTGGGGGGGGGGGGGGAATCAGCATATGACCACCATGACAAGGGCCACTTTATATGTTAAAAGTAAAGGTAACCATTAAGATCACCAATTGAGAAGGAAAGAAATAAATCGCAAAAGATGGAAGTTGTAAATGCTACACTCAATATAATCAACATCAACCCTAGATCTTCAACATAGAGCTAAGTTGTGTCTAATCACCTCTCAGCAACCTTGGGGTCTACCTCTTATTCTCGTGCATCCGATTAATATAGCTTCTCATACCTCCATGACATAACTCACATAAGCATGAGGGTGTCTCCTTTTACATGACCCAACCACCTGGCATCATGAACTCTTATTTTATGGCCATGATGGTGGTATCCCCAACTTATGTTGCAATAGCTCATTTCCTACCTGCTCTCTACTTGCATTATACCACATTCAACAATGTACTAATCTGATTGAACCGTAAAATCGATACAACTTTATATTTATTACCAAAACTCTTGTTTTCCTCAAATTTGGATCAACTGGAAACTCTTGTTTTGCTCAATAAAATCAAAGCCTTTTTATTTTTATTAATGAATGATCAATCAAAACTTTGATCAACCTTTTCAATTGTTTTCATCAATAATGTAACTTTGAAATAAACCCAAACTAATTTTGAACCTTAATTTTGGGCTTCATGCTCAATTAAAGACACTACAATTAAAAAAGATCAAAACTTTAGCAATTATAATCAAATTAAATACTCCCTCATGCTCAATCAATCTTATCACCCCTCATGTTCAATCACACAGCACATTCAAAAATTAAATTACAATCATAATTACAAATTTTACTCAGAAACTAATAAAGATCCAAACTTTAGCAAATTATGAATCAAATTAAAGAGCACATAACATCATATTATAACTGACAAAACAAAATTATTCAACGAAATTGTAAAAGGGAATGAGAAACTTACACAAACCATTCCAAGGGGGGTATATCCGTAAATTTACAGCAGAACACACGAACATTACTGTACAGTGAAATTCACAAAGGAGGATTTTATTTTTATTTTCAAGGAGGATTTATCGTGATTCTATGAGAACCTTACTGTACAGTGAAAAAAATTGGGGAAGAACAATTGAATAAGAGAGAGGAGAGAGAAAGAGAGGGGAGACAACCTTTGAGACAGCGGCTTAGCATACGGTGTACTTTCAAGTTTAATCTATCTAGTACTTCAATCCTACGTGTGTTTCCAAATTTATATATATATATATTATTATACCTTTAAACCAATCGCTCCTCCCACAAACTCCCCACCAACTTCTGAACCCCAATGTTCCAATACTAAAATCAGACAATTAGGTTTGAGCACCAATGGAGCACCACGCCTCATCAAGCACAAGTAAATTGTACCGCATAGCATCGAGGTATTCAGGAGAGACCCGAGAAGTGGTAACAAAAGACGGAGGACAGGAGACACAGAATCTTGTTGTTGAAGTTGAAGTTGTTGTTGTGGTTCCTGCAATTTCGACACCACCGGAGTCAAATAAAACCCGTTACGCGCCGCAATGATTTCAATTAGTGCCTTGTCCGATTCCTTTACATCTACCATTTGCGCAACCACGGCTTTATCTCTCACCCCAATCTCACAAACATTCTCAATCGAACTGAAAAGGGGGACAAATTAGTCCGATTAATTAATATAGTAAGTACTGTAGTAACTAGTCACTTTTCGAGAAAGTGATATGACCGACTTTCCATATGTGCGAGTAAGAATTATAAAGTGATACGATTTATCGTCCCGAAAAGTACAAACGGTTTATACTTTTACGGAGGGAGTCATCACTAATTGATGATTTCCGTGAAACCCATCATATTACCTCTGTTAGACACGTGCTTCCACAAAATCTTGAACCATTTTCTCCTAAGGACCATTTTGGGTCATAAATCCAAAGTTAAAAAGCCCTTATTTTGTTAAATTTGGTCACTTCATTCAGATTATCCATCTATCTATCTAATATATATATGTAATCCTGAACCCGTTCAATTCCCACGCTGACACGTGCCATATAATAATATTATTATATTATAAATAATGTTTATCCAAAATAGGATATGGTAAGTATATAATATATGGTAATATTATTCTAATAAAATAACATTATTACTTGATTTATGGAAAATAGTTATGTAATAGAATAATTACTTGATTTATGGCAATTTGATCAGATATGCCACGGGTGTTTCCAAATCATGGTAATATTATTCTAATAAAATAACATTATTACTTGATTTATGGGAAATAGTTATGTAATATATTAATTACTTGATTTATGACAATTTGATCAAATATCCCACGGGTGTTTCAAAATGGGATTTTGGCTTTTGAAATGTGATTTTTCCTCTAATTAAATTACAAATATTACACGGGTGTTCGAAATAAGATTTTAGGTTAAAGGTGAGTTTCCATCTAATTACATTACAAATATCACACGGGTGTTCGAAACATGACTCTATGTTTTTAAAGGTGAGTTTCCATCTAACTACATTACAAATATCACACAGGTGTTTGAAATGAGATTTTAGGTTATCGATAAAAAAATTCGTTTACATAATTTTAAAATTTAAACATAAATAGCCCGGGCGTTGCACGGGCCATCAAACTAGTTTACTCTTTACAATGGACACCGTGGGACTACCCTTTATGAATATGAGGGGCTCGTTTACCCTTTCGAGTGTCCTTTAAGCGATTTAGGTCCCATAGAGTTGAAAAAAAAAAAAATCGCAAATTATTTGTAAATGAAGATTCTCTTCCTATTGTTTTACTACCAATTATGTCAAACTCCACCAATCTCATTAAATATCAACTCCATGGGATCCAAACTCTCTTTAAGCATATTCGCCTCGTATCACCTCTTTAGGCTAATTTTAGTGGCATTAACTCTTGACATTTTTACGAGAAGTCGAGAACCCATATTATGATCCTTAGTGGTTCGTATGAATTGATCTGATTTAGGCCATTCTGGTCATAACTGCCAAAACCCTAGATCAGTTATGACCAATTTTTACGTAGTTCTTAAAGCCCTCTGGCACACATCATTAGCTATGAGGCCAACATCTGGTTTTGGCTTATTTTAGACGTACATGTGTTTCATTCCATAAATAGTATTTTTTACGGGGTTATTATGAATCAAAACCATGGGTTATGTGACTCACCCCAACAATAATACAATTGAGCTCATGAAATGAAATTAGGCATAAAGTACAGTAGTACACAAATCACCTTCACTAAATTTCATTACACATCGTCACAATGCAAGCAACATAATTAATCGTAGGCTATAGTCACACACGCAGCCGGGGATATAGCCACTCTGTCCAACGATTCATGGATACATTTGCGTTCTGCATCGGAAAAATGACCACAATAAAGAGCATGCCACTTTCCACAACCAACATAATATTTAACTGATTTCTTAACAACCAAACGCTCCAATATGACCGCACTTGCCAATAGATAACGTGCGAACTCCACCCACACTGTCGAAAAATCACGGAGTTCAATCTCTTTTAAATGACGATGGAGATGTGCCGCTGGAAGCTTCTGAAGTTTTCGACCACGACCACCTAACACGACTGGCATCTACAAGAAGTAAAATATATTTGTATCAAGACAAAATCAATAACCAGTAAAGTTTAATACACATGTGCATAGACTTCTCTCATCTAGGGTCGAAGAGAGGTGAAGACGATACTTGAAAGCATGACAGTTTTCAGATGCTTGTGGTAACGCAGCTCAGCCAACAAATAAAATGTTTGGTTGGTACCACTACCGGAGGTAACAAGATGGTGATTTGATGGATGGGAAAGCGAGAATAGGACAAACATTTTGACTCCAACAACAATAGAACAAATAACCAAGAGGAATAGTGTGTGATACTTACGCTCACATTAAGTTGCTTCAGAAGTGGAAAAGATCCGAGAAGACAAGGAAGACCTTGTACTAGATCAGCTTCGGGATCATCATTCTTCATGTACATGTGCAGCATTATGACAGAACGAAAATATATGGCTGGGCAAGTAGGCAATTTATGTATCTAGGCCAACAACAAACAAAAGTTGTCAATAAGAAGCCAAATAAAAAATACAGAACAACCAACAAGACAAAGACAGTCAAAGCCTTTCACACACCTGCCAATACCGTCCACTCATGGATAGAGTTCTGAGGTTAGGGAGACTGCAAGCAAGGTTACTGAACATGTATTTCCCTCCATTGAGTTCCTTCTCTCCCAGGAACACATACATATTTTCCAGCTTCGAAGCACTCAAAAAAGAGCATCTCACAGCCGCTTCACCAACAAATTCAAAGGTCTTCAGGTTTTCGGCATTCAGCTCAACTTCCAGCAATCCCGGACATTCGCCAATCATAAGGAAGCTCAGACACCATAAATTAGGACCGAACCTCAATTTCTCAGGAAGATTACAACTTCTTAGTTGTAACCATCGTATGTTTGATAATCTAGAGATAACACACTGCCATTGGGTCCCCTCTAGTACAACATAACTTAAACTAAGGGTAACTAATTTACTAAATCTAGCATCATCCTCAAGCTTTAGGACACATGAGTCTAAATATAGGTCCTTCAACAGAAAAAACCCGGAAAGAAATGTACTAGAGATAATGTACAACTCATCAGGTTTCCGTTCAAAATTGTACCTCGAGATAAAGATATCTATGCAGATAAACTGCAGGTCGAGATGACTCCACCCTCCTTAAAATAAAAGTTCAACCTCGAACTGGAGACACTTGACTCAAAACTACTCAAACTTGACGAAACCAATAAAACACATAAGACAACTCACTTAATCACATAAGACTGAACAAAAGTCGACACTAGCATATGACGATGCCAATGTCTAACCAAGACCAACACTGCTCTGATACCATGTTGTAACACCCCCAAATTTCGGCTAATTTTAAACTCTTTTATTATGTAAAACTGTGCCAAAATTCGGAGATATTACAAACTAATATACAAAATTCGGAGATATTACAAACTACGCCAATTGCAAACATAGTTAATCAGCGACGATGACGCATGCAATAGGGGATATAGCAGCCACTCCGTCCAACAATTCACGAATACGGTTGCGTTCGTCATCGGAATAACGATCAGAAGTTTCATACCCCTTCCCACGACCAACATTAACTCGGAACGACTTCTTAATCACTAGACGCTCCAATCTGACAGTAGTTACTAGTAAATAACGTGCAAAATCCGACCACACTGGCAAGAAACGACCGAGTTCAATCTCCTTTAAATGATGGTGGAGATATGGTTGTGGTGGCTTCTCCTGCTTTCGAGGATAAAACACATATGGCAACTACAAGAAGCGAAATATTCAGTAAATGGGAAAGCCCTAGGATGCAATATTCTATATGAATCTTGCAAAAAGAACCACCAAACCAAGTATTTGATACTTACCATCACGTTAAGTTGCTTCAGAAGTGGAAAACCTCTCAGAAGAGAAGGAAGAACTTGTACTAGATCAGCTTCGGGGTCATCATTATTCATAAACAGTTCCAGCATTGAGACGGAACGAAATAGTATGGCCGGGGAAGTAGGTAAGATGTGTAGCTGGGCCAACAAAGGATAAATGTTAACATGAAGCCAAAGAAACAATACAGAGCAACCGACAAGACAAAAAACAGCCATAGCCTTCCACGCACCTGCGAATACAGTCCACCCAGAAATAGAGTCCTGAGACTAGGGAGACTAGGAGCAAGGTTGCTGAACATAGCTTCCCCTCCGTTGCGATCCTTTTCTATCAGTGCCACATACAGATTTTCCAACTTCGGAGCACATAAATAAGAGCATTTCACAGCCACACTACCAAAATACTCAAAGGACTTAAGGTTTTCCGCATTCAGCTCAACTTCCAGCAGTCCCCGACAGAAATCAATCATAAGCACACTCAGACAACATAAGTTAGCACCAAACCGCAATTTCTCAGGAAGATTACATCTTGTTAGTTGTAACCGCTGTATGTTTGATAAACTAGAGAGAATGCACTGCCATTGGGTTCCCTCTAGTACAACCAAATGTAAACAAAGGGTAACTAATTTACTTAATCTAACACCACCCTGAAGCTTTAGGATACATGAGTCTAGATACAGGTCCTTCAACAGAGAAAACCCAGAAAGAAAAGTACCAGAGATAGTGTACAGCTCATCAGGATCCACTTTATGGTTTCTTAAGGCCAAGTGATCTAGGCAGGCAAACTGGAGGTTGAGACTTACCAAATTCTCCCTTGTAGCAGCAAAATCCATCCACCGACTAATAACACTAAAATATTCCTTATTAAGGCAGCATGACAAACGGAGAGATAAGATATCTTGATCTTTGTACCTCCGTAAGACCTGATCCACATTATTCACATATGCTCCTTTATATGGTTCACACTTGTTTGAATGAAGAGTGTGTGAAGAGCCAGTGAGAACAGACCAATCCAAGTCCAGATATGGCAAGGCTGAACAGATATTTCTCCACCTTTTTGACAATACAGCTCCTCTCATGACATCGCGCAGTGACAAGCGCGAGAGAATGTTGAACATAATATCATCCGGCAGATCACTGATGTGATCCCCCAAAGTCCGAGAAAATGGGATATCACTAATCGAGCAACATCCGCCACCATAGGAAGTATCATCAATAGATCGGCGTCGGTTACCCTTGCCAACATCATCAATGGATCGAGATCGCTTACCCTTGGAAGTATCAAAAACATGTTAGGTGAAGTCTCTCAAGATTATAAATTTCAAGACGTGGACTGGAGAAGTAGAACCAATAAATAACAAAAAGAATCAAAAGATCAACTGCAGTATATGCACAGGGAAAATGTATACATTAAAATGTACTTGCATGATTTACTATGTCAGCTATCTTCAAGTCAAACACAAGAGAGAAATTACCTTAAAACGGTGTGAGTTGCTATCAAAAACTGTTGGACGGGAACAAAATCCACACCATGCAGCTGCAGCTATTATTAGGCAAGGAACTAGTTCCTTGGTGATATGACCAATAATCTGAAATTTAAAATCAATCACTAGTCGAATCATAAGAATCTATCTAGTTCTACTAAAACAGAAGCCACTAGGACACGTGGCATCCAATGGCTACACATTTTCCCGCTAAAATTTTTGTTCCTAATAACATGGTTTTTAATAATTTTGTTCCTATTAATTTGCTGCAAGTTCTAACAACTCTAAGTTAATAATGAAAAAGCAGCTAATAGCTAGGGCCTCTTACTTACTGATGTAGTGATTACCCATTTCAATGGCTAAAGACTCGCTCAGATAGAGGTAACTAAAGGTCACTATTCTTTTCTTTTTGTGTTCTTATTTATTTGTGTAATCTTCTAATGCAAATTTCATCTCTATTTCTAAGTCATGGGATTGTAAAGTCACTGAAATTTTGAGTTGGTAAATAAATTTGCCATAATACAAATGTTCCCTTATTAATATTCTTACTTAGAGATACATTCACGCACACACACTTTGATGAGATTGCATTTTATCAAGTGCAAATTAAAGTCGTACGTATACATGATAGCTAAGCTATTCAGTTTTTTTTTTTTTTAAAAGAAGTCCTTGATATCTTGAGTCGGGAAATAGATTCGGGTATATAACTATGTTTCGAACGCCAACAATATAAAACGGTTTTACCAAGACAAAGTTAAGCTAGACGTGTTGCCGTACGTTACGATATTAAAACTTTTGGCTACACATTTCCGTGCATAGCACGGGTATTATACTAGTATAGGAAAAAATAAACACACAAAACAGGCATATCTCCTCATGCATTGATTTATGTCCCGAAAAAAGTGTAAGATGTACCCAAATGCTGTCCAGCGCTAGACCCTGATTAGCGATTCAACTTAACTCCCCACGAAATGGCTCTAACTAAATAAAATTTTAGATCGACATTCCCGATAGGTAACAAAACTTAAGGCCAGAACTTTGAGGTCCAGTGAACTAAAGATCTAAAGCAAAGTGGGGCCCAGTGGACAAAAGGTCTACCTCTTCCCTCTCGCATCTGGTTATTAGAATCTTCTCATAGCCCCATCACATAAGAGTGGAAGTGTCTCTCTTCTTTGCATGACCAAACCACATGGCATCATGAATTCTTGTCTCATGGCCACAATGGTGGTATCCAACTTATATTATTACTTAAAGTTTTACCTACTCTCGATTTGCATTATACCAATATCAACAATGTATCCGCAACTCGGCTAATTTTCTCAAAAGTGTACGCAGACTTTAGATCTTTTTTATGAATTACCTTTCAACATGAATGAGAACAATGAAATGATACCAAATCAAGGGAATCCTGCGTATGTTAACACAGCAGATCCCCTGTACTCGAGTCCTTCTGATGGTCCAGGTACCATCAAATTTGATCCTGCGTCTTTCCTCAAAAAAGCAGAAATTACACTCGATGGAACTCGCACTTGCCACCAAGCGCAAGGCAGGGTTCGTGACAGGTCTGGTACAAAGATCTGAGACTAATGTTGTGAAGCAAGAAGTCTGAGACTAATGTTGTGAAGCAAGAAGTCTCAGACCACTGGAACAGCTTAGTGGTCTCTTGGTTAATGAACAACTCCATTGAAGACATCAATAATTCTGTGATGTTCTTTCCTACAGCAAGGTCCATATGGGATGACCTTGCAGGAAGGTTTTCCTCAACCAATGGAGGAAGGAAATACAAGTTAAGCGAGTATGGTTATGATGCTAAAGCAAGGATGCAGGTCTGTGGGTGAATATTACACAAGTCTGAAGTCTTCCTGGGATTGGAAAATATGAATATTTATCCAATTCTTACTCAACTCAATGATGAGATAAATGCTTAATAGCAGCTCTAAAGAAGCACAAAGAGGAACAAAGGCTGTTCCAGTTCTTAAATGGACTGGACTCCTTTTTTCCATTTATTCAAAGACAAAACTTCAACAATCATTCTGTCAAATATGAAAGTTGGAGGAGTCATATCCTCACGAACAACACCTGCCAATAGTTACACACGCTGTGTCAATTATGACTCAAGATGAAGCTTAAATAAGAATGTTTGATGATGCTCCCACCAAATCTGAACCTTCAGCTCTCCCCATTAAGAGGGAGAACTTTGAAGAAGTACCAATATGCAGTGTGTGCAATAAAAGAGGTCATGTCAGGAATGATTGTTGATGGAAGGATACATGTAACAGCCAAGGAAGAGGAACTCATCAACGGAGGAATAGTAGCCCACAAAAGTCACAAAGGCAACAGTGAAGTAAGAACAAGCCGTACTCCAACAACGACAATGAGTCGAGAAATCACCAGTTTTCAATGCTCAAACTCAAGACAATCCTGATTTGGCTGCATGTGCTGCAACTCAGCAACTACAGCATTTGATGAGTATGGTTCCGGGAAACAAAGATGGGACAAGCAACAATGCTACCAAACAGGAGTGTGACGCAGAGGTTGAGATGGAACGCAATTTTGCACTTTAATGCTGAAATTCAAAACTCTCACTGGATTATTGACTCAGGTTCGTCAGATCACATGGTGTCTGATGTAAGAGTGTTGAAACAGGTAAAACCTGTTGAGAGGAAGTTGAAAATCAACTTGACAAATGGTGAATGTGTGTATGTTACACATCTAGGGATGACAAAACTACCAATTGGGGTAGTTTTAAAAAATGCTATGCATGTGTGAAGATAATCAGTGTGTGGTTCATTCTAACCAAGATTGTTGCATAATGCATGGCGATTCACAGGTTACTAAGAAATTTGCCAGAGGAGGGCTGTACCATCTCCTGGAAAAACCCCAATCATGAATAAACAACCCAGCCTAGCTGCTTTCAACCAAACACCACACCAAGTCCAGCCAAGCTATCTTAAAGACAGAACTGGGCTAGCCAGTCTTTCTGTTAGCTGTAGACCTAGTGTCCCATCTAATGCTCAGGCCATAGATGTGTGAAAATTAGTGAATAATGTCAAAAAGGCTGTAGACTCAAGGTGTAATGTTCTCATGCAATGAAAGCTGCATCTTTTGATTATAATCTGTGGCATAATCGTCTTGGGCATGCTCCTATGTGTAAAATCCCCATTAAATCAAAACTCAAACCTCAAAATCGTCAGAATTGCTTGTCTTGTCCTCTCGCAAAATACACCAAACACTCAAACCTGTGTGGATGAAGGACTTTGTGGTTGAATACCCCAAGAGGAAAAAGGGAGCTGTTCCAATACAAACAACTGTTTATACCCAACAGTCTGTAAGTTTCCTCTGGCAATTTGGTAACTCAACAGTCTAAAATCTCTAAAGCACAGTCCTTCCCTTCCCTCGAGCTGTTTAATATCCAGGATGGAGAGAGGCAATGAATAAGGGATAAGACGCTCTCGAGTCTCGAGGACAACAACACTTAAGACTGTTACGAGGCTACCAGCAGGCAGAATAGCTATTGGATCTAAGTTGATATACAGGGTTAAATACCATCCAGATGGATCTCTCAATCGATGTAAAGCCCGTCTATTCATCCAACAGATAACTAGGGTTCAATAGTTAGACTAACTTTTCTAGTTTCTTTACTTCCTAGCAGATAACTAGGGTTCAAAGTTCAATTTGAGAGTTCTAGATTATTCTCCACATTGAGCAAAGTACAATTGAAAAGATTAAAACCCAACTTGAAATTTTAGCTAATGATGAATCAAATTAAACAATAAATTATCCCTCATGCTCAATCAATCAAGCACTACAATTGAAAATCCAATGTGAAATTCTAGATACAAATTAATAAAGAAGAGAAATTTAGTTTAATGATGAATCAAATTAAAGAGCAAATAACATCATATTATCACTGACAAAAATTAGCAAACTCAAATCAAATTATTTCATAAACTCAAATCAAATTAGAAACTTACACAATCCATTGCAGCGTAAACTAGGTGTTGGACCTGTAATTCCAACCGTTATTCTTCTCAATTTATTTATTTTCAAGGACTGTTTTTTGTACAACCACCGCATAAAATCGGTGATAATATCAACCGAATTTATTTTATTTATTTTCAAGGAGGGTTTATTATACAACAACAGCATAAAATCGGTGACAATATCAACCGATTTTTTTTTTTTTTTTTTTTTTTTTTTTGGGAAGAAGGTTAGAGAAGAGGGAAGAATAAAAGAGGAGACAAACTACTTAAACAGACGCTGATAAGTGTTGTACTTACCGTATCTATCTATGTACCAAGTGACATCATCTAAAGTGTTCTTGTTTGTTTGAATGTCTATTTATCGATAAAAAGAATTACAGCAATTTTTTCCAAGATTTACATAATTTTTGCCAAAATTAGAATTTAGAAGCCTCTAGTCTTTACCATATCTACCACAATGACATCATGCGAACTAGTTTGACCATCGAACCACCCATATAGATGTAGAAGTGGGATAAGGGTACACATACAATAAGTGTATGAGAAATCTTCATACACTGTACCTTTATCAATGTATGTGATTAGATTAAGGGTTAATAACGGATTAAAATAAGTGAAAAAAAAATACAACATTAATCAAAACCACCATCTCACGCCCACAACCACCCACCTATCACCACCAGTCCATTCCTTACTGCCACCATCGGTCACCGCCATCCCTAACCCCACCACCATTGGGCCAGTTTCAGGAACCTCCTAACCCCAGTGGTCCACCCAGCAACCAGCTTACACCGTCCTTCTCTTTCAATTTATTCTCTCACATAATCAAATTAGATGTGAATCTCATCTTCAATTAAACCCAGATCACCACAGTTAAACCGCCGACCGCCAAGTCATGGTCTAGCCATATTGTCTAGGCCAGTTTCCCCCAAATTAATTCAATTATTATGCAATTAGGGGCGGATTCTATGGAGCAAAAAGTGTCAGGGAAGGGTGGAGGAGGCCCCAGCGATGATCGGTGGTGGCTTGGCTGGGTTGGTGGGCCATGGGCGGTTACGGTGGGGACGTCGGGATGGTGGTCGTTGGTAGTTGGGCTGACAGGCGCGGTGTCAATTGGTGGTTCGGGGTAACTGAATAGGGAGGAGAGTGATGGGTTGAGGGTGAAGAAAGAAAGTGTGATTACTTTTGTTGAATCCATCACTATTATCGGTATAATGTTAGTTGTCTTTGTGCTGAGTTGTCGCATTACTAGTGGTGGTGTATGTGATTCCTCATACACCCACTGTATGTGTACCAGCTTCCCCTTTGTTTACTTTGTCTCTTCGCTTTCATTTTTGGAGCGTAAAATTCCGAGTTTCACTAAACCAATCACTGTGATTGGCAAAAAAAGCGAATCACGGATTGGTGGCAAATCCTAGGCCACTCATCTTGCTTTCCATGATCTTGTGGCTTACATTAATTCCCCTTCATATACCCCCCTCTCTCTCCTCACCCCTTCTTCCACCCGCCCACCACCACAATTTGGCTCCGCATACAACGGAAAAAGGGTTTAGGGCCCCACTTAAGGAGACCCCACCCTAAAAAGGGTTGACAAAAACTATTCAAACACTCATCCTTCTTAGAGTGTCTTTTCGTTTTTCCGGCGAAGTAAACGATGTTCCGGGGGTGGGAGGTGGTTCGCCGGCGAGGTCGCTGGTCTGGGTGGGGTTCCGGTGGTGGTGCGCTTGGTTGCGGGCTATCATGCGGTGGTCGGAAGTGGGCTATTTCGGGTTGGCTGGAAAAAGGACGTTTTGCCCCTGCTGGGTCCGTAATTTTATGTTTGTGGCGCTCTTAAATCACACCTAATGTGGTTAAGCCGTAAACTAATATGATCATTAAAAGCAATATAATGATCACAATGAAGAGTTGAGACACCATACATTCCTACATATATGTAAATCACATTGAAAACAAAATAAACGTTGATGACAACATTTGACACCTTTGTTCACTTGTCTCTTCGCGTACATTTTTGGACCGTAAAACCTCCCCAAAATTGAGTAGTAAATAAAAACATCATCCCGATTAGGAGCTTTCTTGGCTTCCTTATAAACACATACTGTCTCGACGAGGAATTATTAGTTTTTTCGTTTTGCTCTTCATAATGAATGGATCGGATTCCATCTCCGTGGTTAACTTAAATCCATGACCGTAAATCACGACTCATACGATGGAGGGTAAAATCTCTACTTCTACGTGTCACGGTGTCAAGTGTCAAGTGACATTTTGGCACAAAACCATAAATAAGAGGAGATAAGAGAAGAAATGAAGATGATTGACAACATTTGACACCTTTGTTTAACTTCACCTTCATTTTTGGACCGTAAAATTCCAAACCCAACACCATAAAATTTCAGTAAAAAAAAAAAAAGCATAATCCTTTTGCTTTTTTTGATCGCAAGTTTAATTCAGTGGAATATCTTCATCTATTTTTCTCTCTCTCTTTTGAGGAGAAAAATAAAAAAATGATGATTATCAACCATTTTTATAGCTACTGAAATTTCTCCTAAATCTTCGGTTAAAAATAAAATAAAATAAAATAAATCAATCATAATCATGGGCAAACGAAAAAGAACAGGAACATCATCTTCTTCTGCTCATCATCATACTCCTTCAGGTTCTCTTTTTTCTTGTTAATTTGATTGCAAAGTTTTGATTTTTTTTTTCCCTAATTTTAATTTTGGGATTGCATTTTTGGTGTAATTTTATGATGGGGTGTGTTTGAATTGTGAAAATGTGGGGAATTTGGAGTGACCCATCATGGGGTTTGATCAGATTGTTAAAAAAATTGGATGTTTTTGATTGGTTGATTAGTTTGTGAACTTGTTCTTGAAGCTTTTGGTAATTTGATGTGTTTTTGAGGTCGAAATTGAGGTTAATGGTTAATTTATCTTGTATGTGATCTGGATAAAGGTGGTGATTATGTGACTTTTGTGAATTTTGTATGCTGATTTGTGAGTTTATACGCCTGCTCTTGCATGTTAAAGTGGCGTGTTTATTACAATTGAAATGAGGGGTAATTGAGGATGATCTGTTGAATAAATGGCATAAGAATCGTGACTCACAATGTCGGGTTATGCGATTTTTTGATATTGAGTGAGCACAATCTAGCTGCACGGCTGCTTGCTCCCATTTTCGTCGAAGTTGAGCGTGGTTTGATTGGGTCTGTGATCGTAACGATTGATCCTTCCTTCGCGTTTTTATGTATAATGGAAGAAGGAATGAGCTGAACTTGCTTAGGCTGAGGCCTATTCGTACATTTGTCGAATTTGAGCATCGTGTTAGCTTTAGTTTTTTGCTGCCTCGTTTTTGTCCTGTGAATATGTTTGCCTCATGCTGATTGATGGTAACGATTGTTTGATCAAGGTTTGATCTTACATAGTCCAGAGAATAATAAGCTTATTTTGGTATGTTAAATTGGTAATTGCTTGATTGAAGCCTGAAAGCGGACTGATTTTGTATAAGAGCTTCACCATTTGTTTGGGTGCCGTGTTCATCTTGTAGCTTATCATGTCTGAGTTGTTCTTGTGGTCAAAATGGTGTTAAGGGACTAAGTCGTGTGGAAGTAGAAATATCCACATTATTGTTGAAAATGTAGCTATTTTGGTTGGGTACGTGGATTACTGAGCTAAGAAAATGAGTGGTCTGACTTTTAGAGACATCAAAGTAGGTATGGAGCTAAAATTGGAAGCAAGAAAACGTTCGTATTGCTCAGCTCATTGGTTTTCAAGTTTATGTATAACATAGCTGGTTTCATAAATGGACTTCTTGTCTACTCGTGGTTTTTGAGTGCCTTTCTCTGTGTTCCTTGTACAAGGCTGCAGGTGCAGTCACACTTGTGGCAGAGTTTAGCACTGTGCCCTTTGTTGAGGACCATGAGGGCTTATTTATCTTTTAGGAATTGTGTGCAATTTCATTATCACCCACCGCAGTCTAGATAGAGACGTTTCAAATTATATAAGCGTGAATAATGCGTGATCATATTAGTGGGTCGGGTTATTTCCTTGCTGCTTATCGTGTTAGTTTGAGTTAGATAAGTGGGTCTCTATGGCTTGTTAGTAGTAATAAGCTAATGGTCATTTTATCTTCTGGTACTTTTCTCGTGCAGATTCTGTGCCATGTTCGTCTGGAAGGAATCTGACACCAGAAGAGGTTTGTCTACTTTTTTTTTTTTCTTTTTTTTTTTTTTTTGGCAAGAACAGAGGTCTGTCTTTGCTACTTAAACTTAGAATATCGGGCGTGGTGCAATGTTCCATCTAGTTTATTTTCTTCTATTACTATCAGTAATTCACTGGAGGCTGACATCATTCATTGTGTTACAGGGCGCTTCCGGACCTGATAACACTCATTTTCTCAAGCCTCATTCTTCTGTTAAAGAAACCATGGATAACCATGGGAGGCATTCAAATTCTCAAATTTCACTTGGTCAACACCATTACAACTTGAGCCGCTCAATGTTTCTGAAACGTTCTCGTCACCACTATGGAAATCATTACTCTCGACGTAACTCACCCAACTACCATAAGCCTTCTACTTCTTTTGGAAAGGGTAGTCCTTTTGGCGACGAAAGATTATGTTTCAAACTTGGTGGTAGATACAACCCTGAATTGGCCCAACGCCCAGGTAACCTTCTTCACCTCTCGTAGTTATTATCTTTTCTTTCTCTCCAGATTTATACTCACTGATGAGTAGTAATAGGTACTCACTGATGAGTAATAATAGGGTGATTTCTGTCGTAAAATGAGCTTGCATGTTAAACGTCGTACTTTCATACTTGGACATGTTTGATTGCTCATGTTAACTGCCTCCTAGTTATTTTGAGATTAAGGCTTTTATGCTGTTGTTCATGCTTGACAAGTTTTTGTTTGGGTATATTTTTCTTAAACTGAACAATTAGTGTGAGATTGACACGCATCAAGAGATGCCTTGTTGCCTCTTAAGTAGAGAAGTTCTGGGTCCGGCACAGTCCGAAAGATTTCTTGAAAGGTGGTTAAAGTGCTGTATCTATTCATGGTTTGTAAAAGTATCTTACTTTTGCCCACTTTTCCCCGTCCTGCTTAGATTACGACTCTGAAGTATCTTTTGTTGTCATTCTCTATTCATTGTTTTACTTAGGAGGGAACTTCCTTTTGAACAAACTTGTATTGCTGGCTAACCCCAGATCCTTTTCAGTTCTTGGTGATTTCAGATTTCATTGTAGTACAATGTACCATAATATATGCATTGAACCAATCATATTGCATCATGTTTGAAGATTAATATACATTTCTGAGCAAACCTAGTGTGATTGTTGAATTTGAAGAGGACTTGAATGGCAGTTTTATGTAGCGGTGAATGTGATAAACAATAAGGTCCCACCTATGACGAAACAGGGGGTGGATGTATGTGGCCTTAGTCTATGTTGAAAGTTAGAGAGGTTGTTTCCGCAGACCCAAGATGAAAGATCTTTGCGGGCTGCTACTTCACAATATGTGGAGTGTAGAAATTTAGAAGTTGAGCAGTGCGATATAAAAATCTAAAATCTGATAAAGAAGTTCAGCAGCGTACACTTGTTATACTTGAATTCCACTTGACATTGAGGAGCCATATAATTCATTCTAGCTCAGCTCCAAAGAACTCTTTACCTGACTGATTAGTTGAGTGGAAAAGGTAAAGGCTTTTGTGCCATTTTATGAACATCTGACTAAGGCAAAGACGCAGTATAGGAATGGTGAATCCGGGCGTAATTAATGCAATCAATTAATCAGTTTTACATGCTTGAAACAAATAGTTACTGTTTAACTCTATTTGTCACATCTTTTACATTTCATATTGGGGGTGTCCACTTACCTTGAGGTTAGTTTCGGGTCGTTCTCATGATTAGATATTTTGCAATTCATTAAAGTCACAGAAAAGGGGGTCAACTTTTCTTTTTTTTGGCGTCAGTATCTTTAGAGAACCACTGTGTCAATATGGTGATTGGGACAATCATTATTCATCTATATCCATAAGGATCAAGTAGTGTCCTCAGATATATGTTGATTTGTTGTTTCGAAATAATGACTTTTCCATCTTGAACTTTTGCATTAGTGACTTAGTGAGTGACCTGCATAAATTATATGGCATGTAAGATGGGACCTTAAGATGAGGCTTATGGAACTTCCAACTGTATAAATTGGCTTGTCTTACAGTCAATTGGTGACCGAAGGAACTGAATAGGGGGGGGGGACCATGCTCTTTCGGTGGCTATGTACCCAGAGAATTGATTACATTTGGGTGAAGCTTGTTCGGTTGAAAACAAGAAAAATTGTCAGTCTAGATAAATAACCTTTAAAAAGCTCACATTTCCACTATTGTGTACGGAGTATCTGTTTCTCCCTTAGCTTCAAAGTGTCAAATATCAAATAGAGAATCAGTTACGAAATATAGAAAGTGGCCTCTCATTTTGGGATCTGGATTGAAATATGACAAATCTTTCTAGGAGGGAGTGTTCTAACATCGTGACGGGTAAGTGGGAGCCCACGGGTTGGCGCACCGGTAAATGTGTTGCCGTGTGATCGATAGGTCACGGGTTCAAGTCCTGGGAGCAGCCTCTTGTCAAAAAAATTGACAAGGGAAGGCTTGCCCTCATTACACCCTTGTGGTGGGACCCTACCTCGGACCCTCGCTTAGCGGGGACGCCAATGTGCACCGGGCTGCCCTTTTTATTGATAATTTGAATCGTTTCCATTTCCAATGGAGCCAAAGACTAATTATTCTTTGGTTTTTGGGATATAATGGAATAAAGCAAAATGACTCATAAAACTGTTTGTGCTTCTTATTTTGTGAAGTAGCAGTTAGTCGGTGCGATTCTCGAAGCAATTTTCATTTTGGGTCATCCGTGCGGAGCCTCTCTATGTTTCAATAGGGGTAAGGCTTGCGTGCATCCGACCGCCCTTACCCCGCCTTATGGCGGGAGCCTTTAAGGCACTGGGGTTAAAGATGTTGTTGTTGATTGATAATTTGAATATCAAACTAAGAAATTTAGAGGTACCTTTTTCCTCGGATGAGAGATTGAAAATCAAAGGCTTCGTATTAGGATAATATGAGAAATTGGACTATCAATAGGCTTTGAATCGAATTTACGTAAGAACAAGACCATGGAGCATGAAGTGTAAGGGTGTCAGGTTGTGCGATGCTTTTGCTTGCTAGCTTTTATGGCATGGAGCAAAAGTGAGAACCTCAACCTTTTGGATTTAAAAGATTAGAATTTAGACGTGATTCAGTTGTACTGCAATCTTAGTTATTATAGCCTTGGAGGGAGGTGAAACTGAGAAGCGCAATCATTTCTAGTTCAAGAAGTAACGAGTAAACAAAATGCAAAATTTATTCACACAATAGTCTCTACTATTAAATTAGTCTCACAAATAGAAGTTTAGGACAAATTTGACAACCCTCACACAAATACTGACTTAAGAAACCAAGTACACCCTCTCACTTAAGGAACTTAGATGGAGAAACCTCACACAAAACTCGCTCTTTGTTGTAGCTACACTGGCTACTACACTATCTTGACCCAACTCATGGTCCCTATTTATAGGGCTAAACTAGTTCCAGAGCCTTCTAGGAGTACAAGAACTAAAACTCTAAATAGATGTCTCTTCACATTTATATACTGTAAATTGAATTCAAAGAGTCTTCAACAGGAAGCTTCCTTTCTGAGAAGAAAAATCATAAGAACAGCCTTTCGTTAATTTCTAATGTGATAAATCTGGATCGCTAATGATATTGAGTCTGGTGTTATGTTTCTGGCATTTCCTGTGAAATGATGATGTTAACAACAATATTTTGGTTCGGCCCATTTTGAGACACAGTTTTCAACTTTTCATTACTCCTTGAAGATGTACTCATGCATCTTTAAAAACTTTACATCCTTTATTTGTACATAGGAGTTACAACCCTCCTTACCTTGTCATAGGCTGGAAACTCAGGAAGGGTTGGGATAATGCTGTTTGTCTTTGTTGTTCATTTGTCCATGATTCCTTGCTCGAAAAATGAGTCCTAACTTCTTGTATTTTATGAAACCCAAATGCAGAATTCACCGAGTTCCGGGAGAGGGGCTTCTGGCGGCCAGAAAGAATTAGGACAGGCTCCTCCATTACTGAAGGAGTATCAGCTGATGGCATGAAGATGGTATGTGGATTATGCCAGAAATCATTCAGACGTAAACCACATAATTTCGGTAGCACTCTTGCTTCAGAAGAGCTATCTATTGTCGCAGTTCTAGTGTGTGGGCACATTTATCATGCTGACTGTCTGGAACAGAAGACTAGTGTTGAGGACAAAAGAGACCCGCCCTGTCCAATGTGCTGCGATATTATCCCCAAAGTTGAGGCTGATTCTGTTCAGGCGAACACATAGGCCACTAACGTTGTATACACAATAGATTAACTAGTGAGGGATAGTTGTGCAGGAAGGACGGTTTATGCTGTCGTCTCAGGATCCGACCCCTGACCCTGTAGCTCTAGCTTTGTACTTAAAACTAGGCTTTCACCCTTGTGCTGTAGTAGTGAGGGAAGAGTAACGTTCAGGTGTTTTTGTACTGCATGCTTAGTCTGACTCACATTTACAAAACTATGTTGTAGACTTGTAGCTGAATCTTTCATTGCGATCATTAATGTATATAGTATGTTGCAGTTCTCTACCTCGCAGCCCTCATGGTCGTATACTTGTATCTGATGGATACGCCATTGCTATCCTTTCCTCTCTTAACTTATGTATGACAAATTTTTCCTTTTTTTTTTTTTTTTTTTGACATAACTCAATGATTAGTACAGTAAGTAGCTAAATGAGATCATCTTGAAAAAGACATGAAAAACCCTACCAGTGAAATTCCACTGGCTAGTTTAAGTTGTTACTTGTTGCTTATGCAATGCAAGTTGTAATTGGTATATTTTTGTATCTTCCTAAGTATATGCTCAAACATTATTGTTGTTCTCTAATCTACCGTTAATTGATTGGTCACATATTGACATTAAGGTAGTGCTTAAGATCGATTATACGTAAAAACAAAGATCAATTCATTAATTATATTGTACTGTGATCAATACCATATCTCCTCATGATTGTAGAACATGTGATAAGATTAGATGAGTGAAATTTACTCACAACCGAACTTATCTAATTGTTTTTCGATCTTCTTCCCTCGTATGTAGTCCGAGCTCTTTATCTATATCCGCTCTGTAAATTCCATGTTATACCATCAGAAGTTTCTTCAAATTGGAAGGAAAAAAGAACAATAAAATTTCTTAGTAAATACTGATTGTTTATACTTCATATGTTGGACTTCCAGCGAAATTGAGTCTGCATTTGGTCCCGCAGTTCAAGCTTGATCAACTTTCTTCAACCCTACGCTACATAGTGCTCCGAGTTGTGATTATATATGTGGTACAATTTGCATTTGCATGTCCTTGTCTTAATTATGACCGAGGATTAATAAGCTAATTACATCTTCTTGACCTAATTAGTAGAAGATATACTTTAGGATATTGGTATCATTTTCAATTGAGTTTAACAATAAAGAACTATTTCTGATATTTAATTTGCAACAACGTCATTCAACTTATATATGTTTGAATAATTATAAAGATGTGCAAGCGTAAAGTACAAGGAGGGTGTAACGTAGACGAGTAGACCTCTTCATCTTTATTTCAAAACAATTTCGAAACATTAGATCAATTCGATATCAACTAAAGTAAAAAACTTAATGATGTACCCCATCCCATGTTGGTGCCTATAAGTCTACAAGAGAACAAGTTACCAACCCAAAGAAGATCAATAATTGGGGGGTCATGCTAGATTGCTAACTTTTGATTCCACTAGAGAAAATTGGCATATGTGACGTAATACGGTAGTTTTTATACTAGAATATAAAAGTGTTCGTTCTAATTTCTTAATTTACTAACGTTTAATTTAACGTTAAAACAACCGAGAAATCAACTGAGTGAAATACTCTGCAATTTGCAAAACCCCATCATAATTCACAAGGAATAAACTCTCAATTATGCCTCGAAAATAAAGGATGTGGCCCAAAAAGTGAAAGAACAACCACTATACTCGGAGAAATCATTAAAATTTTAGGGCACAACAAAACAACACAATGTCTTACACTTAAAACTCTCTGTTGTGTTGAGCCAATAAGAAGATTCGGATCTTTACAGCAGAACATTCTGAACCATATTTCGCATCACCTTTATTATAAAACTTGAATTTTCTTCCCCTCCAAATAAAAAAAAATTAAATAAAAATACCCAGCATAATTCCAAGCATCATCTTCTTAGGAAAAAAAAACCCACAAATTAAAAAGCTTAATTCTTGCCCAAATTATAGGTCAATTAAACCCAAAAAAAAAAATCAATTTAAAGACCAAATCTTTGTTCATATTTCTCACTACCCATTTCATATGATTTCAAACCCACTTCATATTTTTCCTCTTTTCATCAAATTCAACTAAAAAACCCATAAAGATTGAATCTTTTACTTCATAAATCAAAATATGTTGATATAATTTAACAAAAAAGATAAAAAACCCACAAAGATTGAATCTTTTTATCATAATAACATGTTGATAATTTGATATAAATTTCCCAAAGATTTCATCTTTAATATACCCAAATTCCGGCGGTCGAATAACAAGAAAAAAAAACCCAGCAAATTCGACCGTTGGATAAAGACAAGTGTAGAGAAAGTAGTGTTTTTTTTTTGTTGGGTTTATATATACACAGAGATGGTGATGTCGGTTGTAAGTCCAAAAAGATCTTCATCATTAAGCTCTGTTTTCTCAAGAGTTGGGAGTTACTATTATTACAACAACAGTAAAAATAATGGTGGTAAAAAAAGGTCAGCAGCATCATCATATTTACCATTATCATCATCAGGAACAATGGCGTATGATACAATGGAAGATGATGATGATGAAGATGGTGGGTCCACAATGGAGATGGTCCAACTTGGTGCTGAGAGAAGTAAGAATGTTTTGATTTTGATGAGTGATACTGGTGGTGGTCATCGAGCTTCTGCTGAAGCTATTCGAGATTCTTTCAAGTTGGAATTCGGTGATGAATACAATGTGAGTTATGACTTTTTTTTTTTCTTTCCTTTTTTGGTGGGTTCGATTTTCATATGACGATTCATGTTAGCCGACGGTCAGACCATTCTGGGAATAGCCCGAATAAGGTTTGGTAGTTGGTGTTAGGTTCAATTTTCTTGATTTAGAGGTGTAACTTGGTGGTTAATTTAAATGGGTTTGTGTTAATTTTGGGGAATGATTTTGATTAGTGGTTGTTATTTTCTTGTTTTTTTTTTTTTTTTTTTTTTTTTTTTTTTTTTTTTTTAATAAATTGGATGTTTCTATTGGGTTCATTTTCTTGCTTTGGAGGTGTAATTTGGTGGTTAATTTTAAGGGGTTTGTGGTAATTTTGGGTAATTTTATGTTAATTTGGAAATGATTGATTGGGTTTTTGTTGACTTTGAGTTAATTTTGTGTGATTATCTTTGTGGGAAATGAGAAGTGAATTTTTTCGTATGACGATCTTGCCCAAAACGTTGTCTACGTATGATATGACGATTTCAAAACACGATTGATTCATGTTAACCGACCCCTTGGTGGTGGTTGTTAAAAAAATTTAAGTCCTTGGTTAATCATGCTGTTTTAATCTGGTTAAGTAAAGGTCAAATTCTAATATGTATACACAAAAGGATGAAAGTTGATGTTTTCTTCTTGTCGAAATTTCGAATGGAATGGATGTGATTGTCATTAGCTTGTAGGAAATTTGGTGAATCTTAAATCTCAATTTTCAACACCATGTTGATTGCTTCACTCAAATGATCTCTTCAAACTTTGTCTTTCAAAATTTGTAAAATTTGCCCCACATAGATTTTGCTTAGAAGCTGAAATTTCCTTCTTTGTTTGCAAGCTGATGAGATTTGAAATTGCAAATTTGTATGCATCTTCTGTAAAAATCAAGGAAAAAAGGTTAAAAAAATGTCATGTAGTTTGTTGTGTAAGTTGTGTCTTTAAGTTTTGTTGATGATTTGCACGTTGTGGTCCCAGATAATTATTAAGGATGTCTGGAAAGAGTACACTGGTTGGCCGTTGAATGACATGGAAAGACAGTACAAGTTCATGGTGAAGCATGTACAGCTTTGGAAGGTTGCATTTCACAGTACTTCACCTAGGTGGATTCACTCCATGTACCTCGCTGCCATTGCCGCCTTCTATGCCAAGTATGTTTTTGTTCACGCTATCTCATTATCTGTACTGAGAACCCTTTTGTCGATTCCTTTAATCGTGGAAAATTATCATTAGTTAAGTTAATTGATTTCTTAAGAATCTATCAGTCTAAATCATGCTTTGGCATCTGCTGGCTCTTCTGTCTCCTGATTAGACTAATTTGGCATAACAAAGGTTCTAACTTTCGATGTAATTGAATGATATCTTGAGCACCTTCTGATATGGGTTACTCTTAAATCATACCTATGCATCATGTATGTGGCTTTTTCTTTGATGAAAATGATGGATGATCGAAATCATGGCTGTTTATGGTAAATAATGCCAAGCTCAATTGAATAGTATTCATCTTTAATCGATAATTTATCACGTGTCTTGGGGAAAAAGAAGGTCTGGTAGAGTGGTAGACTGGTAGTTGGTGCAAATGATTAATCGTGAAACGTTTTGAATTGGATGAAGGGAAGTCGAGGCTGGTTTAATGGAGTACAAGCCGGACATAATCATTAGTGTTCATCCTCTTATGCAACATATTCCGCTTTGGGTTCTCAAATGGCAAGGACTTCAGAAGAAAGTTATCTTTGTAACTGTTATCACTGACCTCAACTCTTGCCATCCAACTTGGTAAGTTGGAATTCACTCGAGAAAAAAAGCTGCAGCTTTTATGTCACACTGGATTCCTAACATTTAGATACTGTATTCAGGTTCCATCCTGGTGTCAATAGATGCTATTGTCCTTCAGAGGAAGTTGCAAAGAGAGCTTCCTTAGACGGCCTAGAGGATTCCCAAATTCGAGTGTTTGGTTTGCCCGTTAGACCCTCTTTTGCCCATGCAGTTCTTTCAAAGGTGGACATCTTTTTTTTTTTTGGATGATCTTACTCAGCTGACAGACTTTGTGTTACTGATTTACTGATAGTCTTCAAGAAGAATAATCTCCTGATTTTGTTTATTTTCGCGTGTGCTTTCCAGGATGACCTGAGAGTAGAACTCAACATGGATCCACATTTGCCCGCTGTTTTACTAATGGGAGGTGGTGAAGGGATGGGTCCTGTAAAGAAGACCGCCCTGGCTCTTGGAGAAACATTATTCGACAAGCAGCTAGGGAAACCCATTGGGCAAATGATCATTATTTGTGGCCGCAATAAATCTTTAGCTTCCACTCTTGAATCATTGGAGTGGAAAATCCCAGTTAAGGTAATTGACCTGTTTCATCATCTAATTAGTCCTGTATCATACCAGCAGATAACATTATGTACGAGTAATACGATTCTAATATCAGTGCCTTACAATAACAGGTTCGAGGATTTGAGAAGCAGATGGAGAAATGGATGGGAACCTGTGATTGCATTATTACAAAGGTGAAGTTTACATCTTGCTCTTGTTTTTGTTAGTGTTTGTTGCGTACTTGCGTATCCTTTTAAGACCTTCTAAAATTGAAAATCGGGTTTTCTGTTGTAACAGGCAGGACCAGGCACGATAGCAGAAGCATTGATCAGGGGACTTCCGATCATCCTCAACGACTACATTCCTGGACAAGTAAGCTGACATGTTTGATGCAAATTGCTGAATTCAGGTTTTGTAATATGCTAGGAGACAGATGACAGGTCGAAATCTGATCACTCTAACCCTTTTCTTGTGGATACTTCAGGAGAAAGGCAATGTACCTTACGTGGTAGAAAACGGAGCAGGAGTCTTCACACGAAGTCCTAAGGAAACGGCCAGAATAGTCGCAGAATGGTTCAGCACCAAACAAGATGAACTCAACAGAATGTCAGAGAATGCCCTTAAACTGGCAAAACCCGAGGCAGTGTTCGAGATAGTGAGGGATCTTCATGAACTAGCAGCTCAACGAGGGCCGCTAGCAAACTTGCCTTACATGCTGACATCTTCATTTACAAGTCTAATATAACCAAGTCTCAATTCTCCTTTTTCTGGTAGGAAATCTCTTGTACAGCTATCTATCTATCTTCTCATTCTTTTTCGGCCCGAGTATTTGTTGTAGTACTAGAAATCCAGGTATATGTAATGCACTTCAGTTAGTGAGAATCTGATGGCCCTTAAAATTAAGGACACCATTTTGATGTCCTCCTGTCCTGAAGTTCTTAAGGATTGTAGGTTCTTGTTAGTTAAAAGGATAGGGACAAGGACATTTCCTATTTTCCCCCTTATCCATCTTTTTTACATTTATTTGATTTCTACTCTTCTTTGAATTTTGGGTTTAGTAAAAAATGTGTTGTAATTAAAGTTTGTGTTAAAATCGTTTTTGTTACCAATCTCTTGTTAGCCCTCTCATAGCATGCACTAAGGTAAAACCTTTTTGCTAACACCTCAACATAACGTTGCAGGGTAAAATTCTATAGTTTAATTTATCGACAGAAATTATATTGTAACTTTCTTTTGAAAAATGAGTTTGCTTTTGATTTCACACAAGAATTTATATCGATTGTTTGTCGCTTCTTCCATGTTTGTCTCTAGGATAGGTAAGCAATATTTCTAAATTCAAATGTTGCTTTCATCAAATGTTTATTTGAGGTTGCTTCTCATTCATGGCAAAGTAAAGTTGTAATACACAAGTTGGATCGACAATGACTAAAGATATTATACGAGTATCTTAACAACACAAACAACATTTGTATTAATTATAGCTAATGGTCAAATAAATTTTTAATGCATAAATCTCATACGTCAGAAATTCAGAATGTATGAGGGGAGAACGTGTGTATTTCCTACTAGTCTTTGTTACGCAATACTCAAATCGGAATGAGACAAAATAGCCGTTGAATCAACCAACTGTCCTACAACGATACAACTAACAAGTGTCTGTTCTAAAAATTGTTGTGGGAGCCAGTGTTAAGATTTATATAATTGGATGGGAGCTTTATAAGTGAAAAATATTGAGACAGAGGATGAGTAGGGTAAATTATTAACAATAACTCAATTTATATGGATATTAAGGATAACGTCTGTGGTTATAACTATAACTATGACTCGATAGTAGTGTTATGTTGTATCAGTCGTAATTTTTCGTGATTTAACCGCGCCAATCAAATCTTTTCTCCAATTGCGATTGCGAATAAGAACAGAATACTTTTCATGAAGAAGTATGCCTATAAAGTATATACTCCGGAATGTGCTTTGGCACATGAAGTGCAAGCTGTTACATTGATGAAATTGACAGAAGCCAGGGTAGCTTTTGTGGGCCGTGGACTTTGACAGATTATTTGGTTTTTACAATCTTTTCCAGTTGTGATTCGTTGGGCTCCTGCTCTACCGGAATAATGGTCTTTCCATTTCGTGCTTGTGGAACATACTCTTATTTCCTCGAATTTTTAATGTTTAGCACGAATTTCACTTACATAATCAAATCAATTCTTGATCCTTATTTCTTCGAATAGATAATGTTTAGCACAAGTTTCACTCACATAATCAAATACTTTCTTATTTCCTCGAATTTTTAATGTTTTAACACAAATTTCACTCAATAATTAAATACGAGTACTTTCTTATTCTCTCGAAATTTTTTTAATGTTCAGCATGAAGTTGACTCACACAATCAAAGCATAGATTGTCGATATAAAAATATTAGATTATTTTTTTTGTCTCGTGTTAAATTTTTAACCCTTTAGGATGTGACCATCTATCAGTGTCAAAACCGACTCCGTGGCTTTCTAGCTAGCTTAATACGGAGTACTATGCATTTGCGCCACTGAAATTGTCTCATTTTTTTTTTTGTACCGTTAACGTATGCATATGAAATGAATCCAAACCATACGTTAAAAATCCAACCATCCAAAGGAACAGAAAGAGTACTAATCGATCGGGTTATCAAATGGGTCATTCCTATCTCTCGTGACCCAGCAAGCCGCGTGAAGTTTGGTCCAGGCCCATCATGTATGAGTCAATTAAACGTATCTTTGAAGCAAACGGCCAACGAACTTGGACGAAGAAGCCAACAAATTCAGTAAAACCAAAGTTAATTGACTGTTGTAATATCAAATCAAAGGTAAAATTCATCATACTTTGTGCAAAATCAATACATTTTTATCATGATTTGCAATTATTATGTGAAATATGTTATTAATCATCATGTAATTTCTGATGTACAGATTACTGGGTTGGTGAGTTTGATTGAAGCTTCTGCAGTAATTCTTACCCAGAAAACTTGAAGAAATGGTAAGAAATTAGAAACCCATCTGTTTAATTATGTTAATTTGTGATGAAATGAAGTTAATTGCAAAAAAAATGATCATCTGGGTTTTTAAAATGTGATCTTTTTTGAGCTGTTGTGTTGGTTTTTTGAGGAATTGTGTAGAAGATTGGTAATTTTTCTGCTTGATCGTATGATTAGTGAGCTATGGATTGGAGAAATGTTGATTCTTTTCGACTTTTCGATTCGCTGTGGTTACACAATTTGATTGTGGTTTAGATTGCTAGGAAATGCGAGGTTTTGTCAATGATGATGGTTACATAAACATTGTTGTGCAGTAAATTATTTATTTACAGTGTGGTTGTATACACAAAAATAGCGGGGAAGGGACGAGAGTCGAGACCTGGGTGGAGGTGGTGGGAGGGATGAAAGGGAGGTTAGGAAAAAAAAGCGATTGTGGCGTTTGGATAGGGAAAATTCCAGGAGGGAAGGGGAGGGAGAGCTGTTATGAATCCGAAGTTATGTCAGGTGAAGACTGTGGTGGGCTTAAGTTCACACTTGGGCGTGGTTTTATCATCAAGATGCCACCTTTGATAGTTTTCTAAGTGTTGTTCCGACCCATGAAAAATTGTAGGGTGGAAGAGTTGGGTGTTGGAACTTGGAAGTATTCATCCCAAATGTACGTCATCTTGGTGCATTTTGCAGGATATGACAGATACCTGTGACTGAAATTGTTCCTTCCCTTGGTAGATGGTATACCTTAACACCATCCACATGTGCATATCTAATCTTTGGTTCTGAACAAACTTTATCAGCAGGGTCACAGTTAAGAATACTGCTTGCTTTCGTTGGTAGTAGAATGTATGAGTGAAGCTGTGACCATGGTAATTGGTATCAGTCCCTAGCGTGGTTTTTCATTTGGTTTCCGTATGTTCCTTCAACAAACCCCCTGTCCCCTTTGTGTTCCTAGATTTTAGAGAATCTTGCAAGATCGTTCCCTTGTTTATAAGTGGTTCCATTTAGAATCCTCAGGTGGTTATAGAGTTGAGTGAGTCGTTCGGAGGCACAAGCAGAATGTGACCATGAGTATCTGGATTTTCGGTACTTGATACTTCTTTGTTCCATACCTGTTTGCTTGAAGCTTAACAAAAGTGTGACATTTATCTCAAGGGAGACTAATGTCACAGGGAAGGAATAAAGATAGAATCTTCTCCAAGTCGACTGAAAACAGGGTGCATTAATCAAAGAAGGATGAGAATAGGGTATCCTGAAAAAAACAAATTAAGTGAGGCAGTTTGAGGGAATAACAGGAGGTTCAGATGCTCAAATGCAGACTTTAGCTTTCAGGTTGTTTAAGGTTTGAGCAACTGATGAAATAATGCTTAGACAGGAAAGAACAAAGAAAGCAGCGGAAAAAAAAAAAAAAAATACCAACAGCTAATGCTAGGATTGATTAGCTATGAAGTTGGAGGACAAGAGAAACTAAACTCTGTTACCATAAAAGGCCAGGTAAGACATATTCATGTTTGGAGGAGAACAACGTTGAGGTGCTATATGCTTTGTAGAAAGACTGAACATAGTATAGCTGCCTTCAGCCATGCTTATGCTGCAATAGCCATCCATACCACCAAGGTGCGAAAAAGGATGAAGGAAAAAAGGCCTGAAAAGCAAGGGCTAGCCTATCAAAATGGTGTACCATACATGTGGGTAGTAACGCCCGGAAAGAACCCAGAAAACCTTCAATATTTGCCATGTTTCAGGGTAAAAACCTTCTTACTCAAGTTTTTAGTTGTTTATTTGTTGTGCTTCTTGATGTTGTGTGTTAAGTGTTGAGTGAGCTCACATTATCAATCACTCTAAGGGAAGTATTCTTGATAATTTTCTCAGTTGTTTTTGTCGCTTTTGTTTGTTAAGTCTTGAGTTAATTACATCTCCAGAGCCATCCTAAGGGAACCATGATCTATAGTTAGCTCTCTTTTTTTTTTTTTTTTTTTTTTTTTTTTTTTAATCAGGCGCCATTGTATTTCTGAGTCTGCTGCAGTTATTGACAAGCTATGCTGATCATATAGGTTTATCACTCTAGTTTTGTTGATGAGGAAGCCATACCAAAAGCGTGTGGTTGTCCGTTACTTCTATTAAAGGCCCTATGATGGGTTCCAATATGGATTCCTTTATCAGTCATATTATTGGAAATCGCAAAAGATTACAGCAAAAAATCTAAGACTAATTTCCAAACATGTGCAAAAACCGTCCACAACCTTACCTCATGACATGTGCCGAAAGACCTTAGAAAACATCTCTAACATTGAAACCAACACTCATATCCAAATAGCATACTCCAAGGTTGTTTATGGTAATGTTTTGAGAACAATTGGCTCGTGCCAAAAGATTGGTCAAAACTAAAGTATATAACCTACGTTTTTTTCGCCGAAAATGGCTGCGGCACAAAAAAAGCTCAAATTTTTGTCGATGGCCCTAATGGTAATATTATACTATGGTGCTCGGACTTGGTTAGGAGTGTCCGAAATGGACACGGATCCGAGTATCCGACCCTTTTTCATTTCAAAACAAGGGTACGGATACCCGGTCAACCAGTGTCTACTTCCACAGTTGGACACGGTCAAAGTACCCGATAATCTGATTTGGACACGATGTAGAAGTGTCCAAATTAAACGATGGACACAATCTGGAAAAAAAAAAATTTAAGGGGAAAGAAAGTAAATAAAGTAAAAAAAAATTTATAGTATTCAATTCAGGCGTTGGAATGGCACACCTTGGGAATGAAAAGTAAAAAAATAAAGTAATAGTATAGATTAATTATATATCAAATAAATGTTTTTAGTGGACCGTGACTTTTTTATCCTCTTTTTTAGTGAAAAACTTTATTATTTCCCACTTCCCATCACCCTCATTAACCTCTCATTCTCTCTCTTCTCTTAGTTTTCTCTGCACCACACCCATGTTAGTTCAGACGACCACCATTACGCATGGCGACCGGACCCGTATTTAGTGTCGGTATCCGAGTCGTGTCGCGCCGACACGGGTACGGTGGGTCTATTAGCCGCGTCCGAGCACCATACATATTATAGCAATTCGCAAAAGATTAGAACCAAAAACCTAAGGCAAGGATTAAAAATCAGTGAAACACGCACACAAGGTTTACCTCGTGACGTGTGCCGAAAGACCTTAAAAAGCATCACTAACATTGAAACAACACTCATATCCAAATAGCATACCCCAAGGTTCTTTATGGCAATGTTTTGAGAACAACCGGCTCATGCCAAAAAAATTGGTTAAAATTGGCCAAAACTTAAGTGTATAACTCGTGGTTTTTGGTCGAAAATAGCTCCGGCACAGAAAAAGCTCCAAATTTTGACAATGGCGCTAACGGTCGTATTCTTGGAACTTACAAAAGATTAGAGCTAAAAACCTATGGTAGGTATCAAAAATCAGCAAAAACCGCAAATGAGATTTACCTCGTGACGTGTGCCGAAAGACCTTGCAAAACAGCTAAGACACTGAAACCAACACTCATATCTAAATAGCATACTCCAATGTTGTTGATGCAAATGTTTAGAGAAAATTTGGCTCATGCCAAAAAATCGGCCAAATTGACCAAAACTAAAGTATATAACCCACTGTTTTTGGCCGAAAATGGCCCCGACATGATAAAAGCTCAATTTTTTTTCCAATGGCCCTAACAGTCATATTATAGGTGTTTGTTTGCAAAATATTAGAGCTAAATACCTATGGTAGGTATAAAACATCAGCCAAAACAGCAAACGAGATTTACCTCGTGATGTGTGCCAAAAGGCCTTAAAAACATCTCTTACATTGAAACCAACACTCATATCGAAATTTCATACTCAAAGGTTTTTTTTATGGCAATGTTTTGAGGATAATTGGTTGATGCCAAAAATTTGGTCAAAATCGAAGTGTATCCCACAGTTTTTGGCCGAAAATGTCCCTGGCACAAAAAAAGCTCAAATCTTTGCCAATAGCTCTAACGGTCATATTATAGGAATTCACAAAAGATTAGAGCTAAAAACCTATGGTACGTATCAAAAATTAGCAAAACCCGTCCACGAGCCTTACCACGTGACATGGGTAGAAAGGCCTTAGAAAACATCTCTAACATTGAAACCAACACTCATATCCAAATAGCATACTCCAAGGTTGTTTATGGTAATGTTTTGAGGACAATTGGCTCATGCCAAAAAATGGGTCAAAATTGGCCAAAAACTGAAGTATATAACCCACGGTTTTACGCCGAAATTGGCTCTGGCACAAAAAAATCTCCAATTTTTGTCAATGGCCCTAACGGTCATATTATTGGAACTTAAAAAAGATTAAAGCTAAAAACCTATGGTACGTACCAACAATCATTGAAAACCGCCCACGAGCCTTACCTTGTGACATGGGCAGAAAGGCCTTAGAAAACATCTCTGACATTGAAACCAACACTCATATCCAAATAGCATACTCCAAGGTTGTTTATGGTTATGTTTTGAGGACAATTGGCTCATGCCAAAAAATTGGTCAAAAGTGAAGTATAACCCACGGTTTTTGCCGAAAATGGCTCTGGCACAGAAAAAGCTTCAAATTTTGTCAATGGCCCTAACGGTCATATTATTGGAACTTGTAAAAGATTAGAGCTAAAAACCTATGGTAGGTATCAAAAATAAGCACAACCGCAAATGAGATTTACCTAGAGACGTCTGCCGAAAGACCTTACAAAACTGTTCAGACATTGAAACCAACACTCATATCCAAATAGCTTACTCCAAGGTTTTTTGTGGCAATGTTTAGAGAACAATTTGTTCATGCCAAAATAATGGCCAACTTGGCCAAAACTTAAGTATATAACCCAGGGTTTTTGGCCGAAAGTGGCCCAGGCCTGAAAAATGCTCAAATGCTTGTCAATGACCCTAACAGTCGTATTATAGGGGTGTGCAAAATATTAGAGCTAAAAACCTTTTGTAGGTGTCAAAAATCAGCAAACCGGTAAACGATACCTCGTGACGTGTGTCGAAAGGCCTTAAAAAACATCTCTAACATTGAAACCAACACTCATATCGAAATTGCATAGTCCAAGGTTGTTTATGGTAATGTTTTAGGGATAATTGGCTCATGCCAAAAATTTGGTCAAAATTGGCCAAAAGTGAAGTATATCCCATGGTTTTTGGCCGAAAATGGCCCTGGCACGAAAAACGCTCAAATTCTTGTCAATGTCCTTAAATATTGTATTATTGGTGTTTGCAAAATACTAGAGCTAAAAACCTTTTGTAGGTGTCAAAAATCAGCAAAACCGTAAACGATACCTCGTGGCGTGTGTTGAAAGGCCTTAAAAACATCTCTAACATTGAAACCAACACCCATATCGAAATTGCATAGTCCAAGGTTGTTTATGGTAATGTTTTAGGGATAATTGGCTCATGCCAAAAATTTGGTCAAAATTAGCCAAAACTGAAGTATAACCCATGGTTTTTGGCCGAAAATGGCCCTGGCACCGATTCAGCTCAAATTATTATCAAAGGCCCTAACGGTCATATTATAGGAATTTGCAAAAGATTAGAGCTAAAAACCTATGGTACGTATCAAAAATCAGCAAAAATCGCCCACCAGTTACCTCGCGAGTCGTGACATGGGCCGAAAGACCTTAAAAACAGCTCAAACATTGAAACCAACACTCATATCCAAATAGCATATACTCTTAGGTTGTTTATAACAATGTTTTCAGAACAATTGGCTTATGCCAAAAAATTGTTCAAGATTGGCCAAATTTGAAGAATATAACCAGCATTTTTTGGCAAAAAATGTCCCTGGCACAAAAAAAGCTCAAATCTCTGTCAATAGCTCTAACGGTCATATTATAGGAATTCTCCAAAGATTAGAACTAAAAACCTATTGTACGTATCAAAAATCAGCAAAACCTGCTCACGAGCCTTACCATGTGACATGGGCCGAAAGGCCTTAGAAAACATCTTTAACATTGAAACCAAGACTCGTATCCAAATAGCATACCCCAAGGTTGTTCATGGCAACGTTTTGAGCACAATTGGTTCATGACAAAATATGGGTCAAATTTGGCCAAAACGGAAGAATATAACCCATGATTTTTGGTTGAAAATGGCCTTTGCACAAAAAAAGCCCAAATTTTTGTCAATGGCCCTAACAATCATATTATAGGAATTTGCAAAAGATTAGAGCTAAGAACCTATGGTACGTATCAAAAATCAGCGAAAACCGCCCACGAGCCTTACCTCGTGGAATGGGCCGAAAGGCCTTAGAAAACATCTCTGACATTGAAGCCAACACACATATCCAAATAGCATACTCCAAGGTTGTTTATGGTAAAATTTTGAGGGCAATTGGCTCATGCCAAAAAATGGGTCAAAATTGGAAAAACTGAAGTATATAACCCACGGTTTTTGGCCGAAATTGGCTCTGCCACAAAAAAATCTCCAATTTTTGTCAATGGCCCTAACGGTCATATTATTGGAACATAAAAAGATAAGAGCTAAAAACCTATGGTACGTATATGGTAATGTTTTGAGGACAATTGGCTTGTGCCAAAAAATGTGTCAAATTTGGCCAAAACGGAATTATATAACCCATGATTTTTGGCCGAAAATGGCCTTTGCACAAAAAAAGCTCAAATTTTTGTCAATGGCCCTATCAATCATATTATAGGAATTTGCAAAATGTTAGAGCTAAGAACCTATGGTACGTATAAAAAATAAGCGAAAACCGCCCACGAGCCTTACCTCGTGGCATGGGCTGAAAGGCCTTAGAAAACATCTCTGACATTGAAACCAACACTCATATCCCAATAGCATACTCCAAGGTTGTCTATGGTTATGTTTTGACGACAATTGGCTCATGCCAAAAAAATTGGTCAAAAGTGAAGTATGACCCACGGTTTTTGGCCGAAAATGGCTCCGGCACAGAAAAAGCTTCAATTTTTTTCAATGGCCCTAACGGTCATATTATTGGAACTTGCAAAAGATTAGAGCTAAAAACCTATGGTAGGTATCAAAAATCAGCACAATTGCAAATGAGATTTTCCTCGAGACGTCTGCAGAAAGACCTTAGAAATTTGTTGAGACATTGAAACCAACACTCATATCCAAATAGCTTACTCCAAGGTTTTTTGTGGCAATGTTTGGTGAACAATTTGCTTATGCCAAAATAATGGCCAACTTGGCCAAAACTTAAGTATATAACCCAAGGTTTTTGGCCGAAAATGGCCCAGGCACGAAAAACGCTCAAATGCTTGTCAATGGCCCTAACAGTCATATTATAGGTTTTTGCAAATTATTAGGGCTAAAAACCTATGGTACGTATCAAAAATCAGCAAAAATCGCCCACCAGTTACCTCGTGAGTCGTGACATGGGCTGAAAGACCTTAAAAACAGCTCGAACATTGAAACCAACACTCATTTCCAAATAGCATATACTCTAAAGTTGTGTATAACAATGTTTTCAGAACAATTGGCTCATGCCAAAAAATTGTTCAAGATTGGCCAAAATTGAAGAATATAACCAGCAGTTTTTGGCCGAAAATTGCTCTGGCACAAAAAAAAGCTCAAATTTTTGTTGATGGCCCTAATGGTTATATAATAGGAATTCACAAAATATTGTAACCAAAAACCTATGGCAAGTACCAATAATCAGCAAAACCCGCAAACAAGGTTTACCTTGTGACATGTGCCGAAAGAGCTTAAAAACATCTCTAACATTGAAACCAACACTCATATCCAAATAGCATACCCCAAGTTTGTTCATGGCAATGCTTTGAGCACAATTGGTTCATGCCAAAATATGGGTAAAATTTGGCCAAAACGGAAGTATATAACCCATGATTTTTGGCCGAAAATGGCCTTTGCACAAAAAAAGCCCAAATTTTTGTCAATGGCCCTAACAATCATATTATAGGAATTTGCAAAATATTAGAGCTAAGAACCTATGGTACGTATCAAAAATCAGCGAAAACCGCCCACGAGCCTTACCTTGTGGCATGGGCCGAAAGGCCTTAGAAAAAACATCTCTGACATTGAAACCAACACTAATATCCAAATATCTTACTCCAAGGTTGTTTATGGTAATGTTTTGAGGACAATTGGCTCATGCCAAAAAATGGGTCAAAATTGGCCAAAACTGAAGTATGTAACCCACGGTTTTTGCCCGAAATTGGCTCTGGCACAAAAAATGCTCAAATCTCTGTCAATGGCCCTAACAGTCATATTATTGGAACTTAAAAAAGATTAGAGCTAAAAACCTATGGTACGTATCAAAAATCATCAAAAACCGCCCACAAGCTTTACCTCGTGACATGGGCCGAAAGGCCTTTGAATTATCTCTAACATTGAAACCAACACTCATATCCAAATAGCATACTCCAAGGTTGTTTATGGTAATGTTTTGAGGACAATTGGCTCATGCCAAAAAATTAGTTAAAATTGGCAAAAACTGAAGTATGTAACCCACGGTTTTTTGCCGAAAATAGCTCCGGCACAGAAAAAGCTCCAATTTTTGTCAATGGCCCTAACGGTCATATTATTGGAACTGACAAAAGATTAGAGCTAAAAACCTATGGTAGGTATCAAAAATCAGCAAAAACCGCAAATGAGATTTACCTCGTGACGTGTGCTGAAAGACCTTGAAAAAAAGCTCAGACATTGAAACCAACACTCGTATCCAAATAGCAGATTCCGAGGTTGTTTATGGCAATGTTTAGAAAACAATTGGCTAATTTAAAAAATTGGTCAAAATTGAAATACATTATCCTCTTTTTTGGCCGAAAATTGCTCTAGGACAAAAATGGCTAAGATTTTTGTGGATGCCTCTAGCAGTCCAGCTATCATATTATGGGAATTCGCAACAGATTATAGCCAAAAGCCTGTGGCTTGTCCTAAAAATCAGCAAAAACCGTACAAAAGCCTTACCTCGTGAGTTGTGCTGAAAGACCTAAAAAACAACTCAAAGTGAGGAACCAACATCATATCCAATCCAACAATTATATTGTAATGTTGTCCGTGGAAATGTTTTGAGAGCATTTGGCTCATTTAAAAAATTGGCCAAAATCGAAGTATATAAATCCACGGTTTTTGGGCGAAAATGGCTCCAGAACAAAAAAGGCTCCTTCTTTTGTCAAAGCCTCTAAGGGTCATATGATTTGAATTTTTAAAGTAAATAGAGCAAAAAAACTATGACAAGTTACCAAAATAAACAAAAATAAACAAGCATACTCTAAGGTTGTTCATCGTAATGTTTTGAGAACAATTGGCTCTTTTTTTTTTTTGTTGCTTAAAATGGCTCCGTAACAAAAACAGTTCTAATTTATGCGGATGCTTGTATTTAAAATTATGAAAATTCGCAAAAGATTAGAGCAAAAAAACCTATGGCAGGTTCCGAAATTCAGTAAAAACCTCACACGAGCCTTATCCTGTGGCGTGTGCTGAATGACCTTAAAAATCACCTCGAACAAAGGAACAAACACTCATATCCAACAATGACACTCCAAGGTTGGTCATGGTAATGATTTAGAACAATGGCTCATTTCAAAAAGTTGGTCTAAATTGGCGAAATCATCCCAGAAGGGAATTTTTCTATACTTCCTGCAATCTTCACTTTACGCCACGCCGACTCCCCTTTCGTCATAAGGCGTGGAATTAGACCAAGGGTTGGTTTATCAAGTAGGAACTAGCCCTTCTGATTTCGCACGTAGGAGATCCAGACACAGCCCCAGGACTATAGAGAAAGATGTAGATCGATCGCCCCCTAGATAGACAACTACATAGAGGGTCTCTAGAAGTCTTTAGATTCTTTCTTTCAGAACCTGCGTAACGTAAGATCAATATCACAACCAATGAAGTCTGCAAGTTTCATATCTAAAGTAATACCCGCTCTGATAGTTTACGATATAGATATATATATTTAACGAAAAAATTATAAGAAAAGAGATTAATAGATATCGGTAGTTGTCTGGTCGTACCCAAACAATAATATTCCAGAAGAAAATGCACCTAAGATCAAATATTTCGAGCCGGCTTCCGTAGAAAATTCAGACTTTCTTTTTGATGCTGCGATCACATAAAAACATAAACTTTGAAGCTCAATAGCTAAATACATGGCAATTAAATCATAAGCCGAGATCATAAAGAGCATACTGCGAGTAGGAAGTGAAATTAATACAATGGATTCAAAAGCATCAAACCTCTCTTGTTCGAAAAAATCAAAACACATCGAAATGGTACCAGCCGTACTTAATAATAGAAAGATTTGGCAGAAATAAGTATATACACCACGTTTTGGCCAAAATGGCTCCGGAACAACAACTGTTCTCATTTTTGTGGATGCTCTAAAAGAATTTATAAAAGATTAGAGCAAAATATCTACGGTAGGTTCAAAATTCCGCAAAAACCGCGATATTATGGGAATTCGCAAAAGATTATTTTGTTTTGGTAAATTATGTCTTTTATTTAGACTTGATTAAATTTTAAATAAAAAGCAAAACCAATGGAGTTAACTTCACGCTGAGATCTTAGGCTCCAAAAAGTAAGGACTAGCCTTTCAAAATCGTGTGCCATACATATGGGGTAGTGATGCCCAGAAAATATTTAGGATTTGACATGTTTCATGGTAAAACCTTCTAACCCAAGTTTTTATGTTGTTTATTTGTTGTGCTTCTTGATGTTGTGTGTCAAGTGTTGAGTTAACTCACATTTTCAATCATTCTAAGGGAAGTATCCATGATGTATTTTCTCATAGTTGTTGCTTTTGGTTGTTAAGTCTTGAGTTAATTAAATATCCAGAGGTCAGAGCCCTACTAAGGGAACATTAATATGATCTATAGGATTTGGATTGAGCTGTATGTCTGTACCATTGTATTTCTAAAGTCTGGTGCAGCTCTTTTTTTTTTTTTTTTTTTTTTTTTTTTTTTTTTTTTTTTGGGTTAAAATCTGCTGTAGTTAATGACTAGCTGTGCTGATCATATAGGTTTACCACTCCAGTTTTGTTGATGAGGAAGGTATTACAAAAGCTTGCGGTTGTCCATTGCTTCCATTAAAAAGCCATATTAAGGGTCCTGCACCAGTTTCCGACCAAGGTTAGACCCTCATCATCAGTCAAGCAGTGGACAATTCAACAAAACTTGATTTTCAATAGTTTGATGTCCGCTTTTAAATTTTGTACAGCCACTGCTGATATTGTTGATGAAGCGATCACATTTTTCCGTGCCAATGTCTTCTTCAGAAATTTCGACATAAAGAGTTCAGCTGATAAGCTACTTATCTACTTGACGTACTATATCAACATTGCTTTGAAAAGGATTGAGGGCTGCAGAACATTAGCTGAAGGTACGAAAGCGATCATTAATTTGGGCCTTGAGGATGTTCCTGTCCCTGGAGAGACTGGATTCCCTTTTCCGGGCCTATTTGCCCCTTCTAAATCGCGCCAGGAATCAGGTAATCTTATGAACTTCTGAATCTTCTGCACCCCGGCTGTTAGTGGTATATTGCAATTAATCTGTCTGCATCAATCAAAGACAAACATCTTAAGATCTATCCTTGGTTGTGTCACTTTGCGTGTTTGAATAGGAGTTAAGGACTCCCCAGATTTCTGATGCAAAGGCATAATCTTTATCCTGGAAATGATCCTGTTAAGGAGTTTGGGCTATGTTGTATTCTATTGATATTCTTGCTCGCGGATACGCAAACCATCTTCCTTTTCCTTTTTTTTTTTTTGGTACACACAAATCATTGTCTACTAAGATGACATGTCTTTACTAATTTTTGAGGGATGACTATCAGCATGACCTTTAGCTGATAGCCACATTCTCGAGTCTCGTCTTGCCTTATTTACTGACTGCTTTTCTGAACATTTGACGCATTTTGGGCTGCTCAGACTGGTTTTCTTATCCATCTCACATGCATGAACAGAATTATTCAGAAATTATCTGAAACAGATAAGAGAGGAGACAAGCGGAAGATTACTTAGTGTTGCTTACAGACATAATGGCACTCCGAATAAATGGTGGCTGGCATTTGCTAAGAAGAAATTCGTGAACATTGTTGCCCTCTAGGTACCTTGCTTCTTGTTTCAAATATAGAAGAATGAGGGAAGGACTTGCGTGGAAGTGGATTCGAAGAACCGGAATGTCCCAGTGTAGAATAGAAGAATGCCTGCTCTGATTTTGTTCATGTTTCAGACAGAGAAATCAGGAATGAGGAAAGCAACCAGTTGCTATTTCGGATTTGCCCGAACCTGTAAACATAGTGTTGGAAGTTAAACTGTTCGTGTCTACTTCAATTTTATAATTGTTTTGTATTTACAATTTTCCTTATAAAAATTCTCATTTGTTTTCAGTTGTTCGAAAAAGAAAAAAAGAAAAAATCTCAAGATTTCATGGATTTTATTCGTTTGTGGGCACCAAATGGTCTAAACTCTAAACCATGTATTGTGTCACGAAATTGTCTATTGGCTTTGGACTTTGAATTGGAGAAGTGTACCCTTCAAGTAACTCCCAACACGTGGGAACCAGCTCCTCATATTCATCAAGGAAACTCTTATGACGTCCATGGTAAAGTTTCAACAATAGTATTTGGCTACATTAAAAAAATTAGTCAACATTAACCGTATAATCCACGATTTTTGACCCAAAATAGTCCGGCAATTAAAACGGCTCAACTTTTGGGGGAAGCTCTTAAGGACCATGTTATATGTTTTCAAAACATGTCAAACCTAAACACTTATGTTTGGTGCCCAAAACCGGCCAAAAACATAAACTAGTCTCAACAAGTGTCGTATGCCGAGGGGTCCAAAGAACGACAGAGACGTGGGAACCGACCCCCATATCCATCAAAGGACTTTTCATGGAGCTGACGGTTAATTTTTGACGACTTATAACTCCTTTAAAGAAAAGGTATTTAAAATGATTTCAATTCTCCAAGACCAAAAGACGATATCGGCTACGATTTTTCGCCAAACTAGTTTCGCTATCCTCAAGTTGGGTTAATCATAGCCTCACTACATCAGCTGCTCAGCATCAGAACCTCTCGAACCAATGTGACCACATAACATAACCCACATTGTCGAATTCTCTCTCCTCAATCTGGAAAAAAAAAAAAAAACTGGGGGATTTGATGGGTCTTCTTCCGGTCTCTGCCTTGTGTTGAGCGCATAAATCTTCAAGCACACACCTTTCCCTGTCTTTTCTTGGTTACAACAAAATATTATTCCTTTCTTTTTACCAATTAACACCCAAAGATTTGATCTTTTTTTTAGCTTGTTGTTATCGCCAAAAAAGTCTCGACCTTTGTTATGTTGTAAACTCTTCTTATCCATATATCTCATTTTTGTTTCTTCTACTCTCAAAATTTCAATTGACCCACTTAATTTAATTTTGGGTTTTATTTTTATTTTCTGGGGTTGCAATTTTATGTGGTGAAATTATTTTTCAGTAATATGTGGGAGTGATTCAGCTGGGAATAATTGATAGTGGGTTAATCTTTTATTTATGTAAGGTAATTTCTCAATTTTCACTGTTGAATTTGAATTGATTTTAATGCATTTTCTTTTTTATCAGTAATTTTGATTATCTGAATTTTTATAATGTTTATGTTATATATTGAAGATGAAATTTAGTTGCCTATGTTTGTTTGTTACAGAAGTTAGCATGTTTTACAATTGGGGTTTAGTTTTGTTACCTGAATTAGTGAAATTCCAATCATAGTTCTGATGTTGGCACTTGAGATTGTACTTGGTGGTGGGGTTGAAGTGTTGAACAAGTTAAGATCTGCAAGAATTGGGTTGGGCAGTTGGTATCGAATCGAAATCGATATGAGTGTAGCTGTTATTCGAAATTTTGTTGATGTTGTTGGTAGAATAGATTGCAGAAATTGGTTAATTGTTACTCAGCAGATTTTGGTAATCTTATGGATTCTTGTGTTTGGGATTTGGTATTGGCTTTCGGTATCTGGTGTCGAATTTTGATGGAACATTGTGAGTGCAGAGTTGGGGTTGTTTGAATCTTTAGTGTGTTCAATGGAAATATGGAATGTTAAAGTGGAAAGTTTTGGCCTTTTGGGAAATGGTTAATTGCTGATATTGTGTTTGTCCAGTAGATAGTTAGAGCTAGGTTGGTGCTTGTTCTCCATTAGGAATGTATGTAGAGAACTTGCTCAGGTGCGAGGGATGCTGTATGTCAATAGCCTTACTTGTCAAATAGTCAAGACTACTCAATTCTGGGGTTTGATATGAATGCATATGAATGGAGTACATGTACGCATTGAAATTAGGTGTGGTTCTTTCTGTTGATAAGATGATAACTTTGTGCCATTTTATAGCATGGCATTTCAAAGATTCAAATCCCATTTACAGTGTGGGCTTAACTTTTTGGTTTAGTTGGCTGAAAAATCGATATCCAGATGCCATGTTATAGCTGTTGTGGCTCAGTTATTGCTGAGCTTGTGCCTAATGAATTGTTAACGTTGTTTACTTGTAAGTAATTATATTGTACAAAGATAACCACAGCAACCCAGCATTAGGGTGCATGGGCCGCCAAGGTCCTATATGCATGTACCCCCAACTAGTTTGAGATTTAAACACACCGTTTCTAAATGGTGATCCTTTAAGCTTTAATCACCGTGATAATTTATCTATGTGCTCTCAGAATGGAGATTTCCTTCTTGTGATATACACTCAGCATTCGTATTTCAAGTAACTGATGATTCTATGTTGATTGTGATGATCTGTTTCGATAAAAGTGTTATTTCGGTCGTTCCTGCTCAAATGTTATCTTTATTTTTACTTTTTTTAGTTCTCTTTCTTTCTTTTGGGGAAGAAATTAGTTTTTGCATTATTGTATGGAAGATTGGGTTTTGCAAATTTGTCCATTTTAGCTTCCCCTCTCCTGAAACAAGCTTGTGTATTCAGTCTGACATTGTTGTTGTTTTCTTCACCTGATAAAAAAAAAAAAATTCCACCTTGAAGATGAAGAGTATCAGGGATTGGGTTTTTGATCAATTAGTATCTGGTTCATTGATCATGCCTAGACCATTGTCTGGCAGTGGGAGTTGTTTGGCAGACGAATCTCGGAACGAGGAGTTTGTTTCCGCAGGTACTTGATGTTTACTTGAGTATAAACTAGCATCTTCGTGCGCATTATGTTTCTTTAGAGACTGATCTGTGCTGTGCCTTTAAGATTGTGTTTGTACATAGATCATAAAAAGAAAGATACAAAGATCCAATCCAACCTCAGCCCTCTTCGAACAAATGTGATCACTCTAGATTGGTAGAATGTTCTCTTCCCTTGCTTTATTAGGGGGATAAAGTCTTCCCGTTTTCAATAATTGTCTGCATGAGCTGCTATGGGCTGGGGTATGCTAATGTTTCCATGCCTATCTTTATATGTTAAAATTTTAAATGTATCCAACTCCCTTTGTTGCAATGTATGCTAAAAGTGTTCTGCACTTTCGAATTTTATTCACATTATTCTGGTTAGCTCTCTAGTTGTGCTGTTTAGAAGAAATTTTGAAAATTTTAAACTTTAAGCATGTGGGTATTTTGTAGAATTGAGACTTGCCCCATATTTCTTTGTTGCTGACATTGCCTGACAGTCATTGACCCATAGTCTTTGAATATGATTTAAGTTTCTCTGGCCAAACCTCATTATTTCGGTGATAACTCTGCTTGAGGATTTGAGGGCTTGTGTTTAAGATGCCACTATAGTTATCGGACCAGAAGATTGATCCATGTATTGCATTTGGAGCATACAAATCTAGTGCCATACTCATTGTTTAACAAGAAAGTAATGAATTGAGAGTAAAGCTGCCATTGTCGTATTTTAATAGTGAGATTGTCATCTCCACTGTTATACTCTATATTTAGGGGCCTTATATAATACTCCTCTGCCTATTTTTCAGGTTCTGCTCAAAATGGCAATGATGTGGAATCCCATGTAGTCTCTGAAATGCAACCTGCATCCAACAGGGGTCAGGATGGCCGAACAAGCCCACCTTCTCTGCAATCTCTTTTAGAAAATAGCTCCCCCTCCCATGGTTCAACTGATAGGAAGAAGTTGGATCCACTGTCAAAAATTGAAGCACTTCAGATTAAGTTCTTCCGTATTCTGCAACGTTTTGGGCAATCACCAGAAGATATTGTTGTCGCTAAGGTTCTTTACCGCATACATCTAGCTACGTTGATCAGAACGGGGGAATCAGATTTGAAAAGAGTCAGTCTCAATAGTGATCAAGCTCGAGCATTGGCAGCAAAACAGGAAAGTGCTGGCAATCCCCTGTTGGATTTTTCTCTAAGAATACTAGTTGTAGGGAAGACTGGTGTTGGTAAAAGCGCTACCATAAACTCTCTATTTGATCAGCTGAAAGCAGTGACTAATGCTTTTAAACCGGGTACAGATGGTATCCACGAGGTTACTGGTGTTGTGAATGGAGTTAAAGTATCAGTTATAGATACACCTGGTTTCTGGCCATCTTCTGCCAGTAATGTCAGAAGAAACAAGAAAATAATGCTGTCCATCAAAAAATATATTCGAAAATCCCCACCAGATGTCGTCTTGTATCTTGAACGCCTGGATAACATGGACAAGGGGTACAGTGATCTGCCTCTCTTTAGAGTCATGACTGAAGTTTTTGGGTCCACCTTGTGGTTCAACACAATTCTTGTCATGACGCACGCTGCAGCAGCTCCTCCTGAGGGAGCCAATGGGTACCCCATCGGTTATGAGTCTTACGTGAGCCATTGTACGGATCTGTTGCAACAAAGTATCCAGCTGGCCATATCAGATACCAAACTTGAAAACCCTATAGTTTTGGCTGAGAACCACTCGGCGTGCAGGACCAATATTGTTGGTGAGAAAATCCTGCCAAACGGACAGGTCTGGAAAAAACACTTGTTGTTGTTGTGTATATGCACAAAAGTGTTGGGTGACGCTAATTCTCTTTTAGGACTGCAGCACAGTATCGAGCTTGGGCCATCCCGTAACTCTCGTCTCCCGTCTCTTCCTCATCTGCTGTCATCTTTCCTCCGACAAGGCCCTACAGTGATGGATGGAGCTGATGAAGTTGATGAATATTCTATTTCAGATGGTGAAGAGGAAGATGAGTATGATCAATTGCCTCCGATTCGCATTCTGACAAAGCTTCAGTTTGAAAAGTTGAGTCACTCTCAGAAGAAGGATTACCTTGATGAGCTGGATTACCGAGAAACTTTGTTTTTTAAGAAGCAATTGAAAGATGAATCACGGAAGAGGAAAGAAAGGAAGCATCTAGATGAGAAAATTTTGCCTGATGACGGCAATTTTGAGAGTCCAGAAGCATACGCTGACACTGCACCATTGCCTGAGTTGTCTCTTCCTCCAAGTTTTGAGTCTGATTCGCCTCTATATAGATATCGAGGTGTTGTATCAAGTGACCAGTTTCTGTGGAGGCCGGTGTTAGATCCTAATGGATGGGATCATGATGTTGGCTTTGACGGAGTAAACTTAGAAACTGTTGCTGAAATTAAAAGGAACTTAAGTGCGTCAGTCTCAGGCCAGATGAGCAAGGACAAGCATGATTTCAGTATTCACTCTCAGTGTGCAGCAACATATTCTGATCCAGGAGGTCCTACCTATTCTGTAGGTCTGGACGTTCAATCTTCTGGTGGTGATATGATATACACAGTCCACAACCACGCAAAAACAGGGTTGATAAAGCATAATATCGCTCAGTGTGGAGTTTCTGTGACAACGTTCCAGAACAAGCATTACATTGGTACTAAGCTCGAAGATTCCCTGTTTATAGGGAAGAGGCTGAAGGTTGCAATGAATGCTGGTCGAATGGGAGGTGGAGGACAGGCAGCATATGGTGGAGGCCTCGAAGCTACTATTAGAGGGAAGGACTACCCGGTGAGGAACGACAAGACCAGCATGGCAATGACAGTTCTGTCCTTCAAAAAAGAGTTGATACTGGAAGGAAGTTTTGAATCAGATTTCCGCCCAAGTCGAGCAATGAGACTGTCAGTTAACTGCAATCTCAACAGCCGGAAAACGGGTAAAGTTTCTATCAAGGCGTCTAGCTCTGAGCATATAGAAATCGCTTCCATTGCTCTGTTCACCATTTTCAGGGCACTTTGCCGAAGAGGGGAGCAAAAACTTTTACTCGAAGAAACTTGAGTTCCGATGATTTGTACTCAAAAAGTGAAGTTTTGTTGGCCTCTTTAACTAGCGAGCGTAGGTGCCCTTCGACGTTTCTAACTTGTACAGTTATGAAGAGAGATCTGCCATTCTTACCACAGTAAAATTCATCTCTTGTTTACTAGCTTTTGGGTTTCAACTTTGAAAATGTATCAGATTTCAGCTGTGTCCTGTGTCCTGTGCCCTGCAGCCTGTGGCCTGTGAATGCTGTGATGTACACCAGATGAACGAGTCTCCTGTGCCCTGCAGCCTGTGGCCTGTGAATGCTGTGATGTACACCAGATGAACGAGTCTCTGGACAGGAAAATCATATACTCTGAATAAATTACTTTCAAAATTCATTATTTCTGCAACTTAACTTCATTGAGCAACTGCTTCTCGTCCACATAAAAATAAAAACAAAGTATATCCATCCTTCAATTTCGGTAAATTATTAAGAGATCGCGGTTTAGTCTTTTACTTGTAAGATATGTAGTATGCATGATTAAAAGTTTGTGAAATTTTAAGAATTTGACGTAAGTTTTATACTTCGTTCATAACTCTTTTAACTAAAAAGACTCGTGTTTCATTATAATTTCTTACAACATTGGCAACACATTCTTGGTTACGTATTCAAGCAACCTGACCGACGACTTGAGAATTCAAAATTTGTGGTGCATATGGCTAAGTTCCGTAAGACGATTTAGACCATATATTATAATCCGAAAGTAACGTATTCAATTCGGAATGAAATTCTAGTTTGCAAATACCTCAGATGTGATGGTGTGTGATGTGCTTGTTTAAGTTGTTTATCCCATTAATTGCATCGTTAATGTTTGGTCTACTGTTCAATCCAAAACGTTGACAATCTACAACACACCGATAATTCCATGCCTATAGCACTAGTATTACCGCTTAACGTGCAAGTGTGGTGACCATCAAGCCCATAGCATCGATGATTGACCCCGAAAGCAAAGAGGAAGGACATTGATCATGTCCAAACTTATTAGAGAAAATCGATCGACCATTTAAATGTTAGCCGAGAACAACATTAATATTTAACGAGTTTCATCACATAAAGTATCTAATCCTTTTCATGTGGTAGTTATCTATTTAACCACTAGAATTTGTAACGTAATCAATAATGATGTCCATTGACTAACAAAACAATGAACTGGATCAAATCCCGCCAAACGTATGCAATCCTCAACCAATTCATCTCTCCACTCAAAACAAAAAATTAAAAAATCTTATAATTCAACAAATGAGAATTATGTCCTTTACAAGAAACCAACATAAATCATACATACAACAAAACCTACACTTTTACAACCACCCTCAATTTCGAAAACGGGGTGGAAAATAAATCAACAACTCTATATGTACAAACATAATCATAAATGTTGGTAGGACAGTTATACCCAAGCATTACTATCTACTAGTGTTACATACAGGATTGAAAATGAGCAAATGCGCTCGTCTAAATAAGAATATAAGACCGTCTTACCCAAGAATTAACGTAAAATTGTCGTAATAACTTCTAACAAAAGGAACCCCACAAAACTTCAGCTTGAAGAGTAGCAGCTTCAGCATCAGAAACAGAGGCATCCCTAACTCTGCTCAAAATTTCTTGCTTGAAAGCCCTCTTTTCTCTTTGCCGCAACCCTTCTCCGACCTCCAATTGCACGGCAAACCTCGCAACCGCGCTCGCAAATGGATGTCCTTCCAAGTAGTGCTCTCTACTCTCTCTCCTCCCTTCCATTTCTTCCTCCTCACGCTTCCCCACGTCGATCAAATCTCCACCCATTTCCGACCTTTGCAGCTCCACCAGCTTCTCGATCACGTTTTCGTTTATCATTGCCTCGACCGCCTCTTTCCGCCCGAAATACCCGATTTCAAGCACGCACTCGAACCCGATTACTTGAGTAGTGAAATCTTCTGAGCTAAGATACCCAATTATGATCGGAATTTGGTCGTTACACTCGATTTCGTCGACTAATGGTGACTTGATTGACTTGATCAAAGAACAGAGGACGCGTAACGAAGAAGTTGACCCAATTGAAATTAAGGCCTTTGAAGTGGGACCCATCAAAACTTGCCCCACGAAAACATTCTTGTTGAATCTGATCAACGCTTCGATTGCGAGGGCGGCTTCTTCCCGAAGCTTGATCGAGTGAGCTGGGTTTGTCAGAATCGTCTCCAACTCGGAGAATATCCTCGATTTCAGCACCAAATCCTGCAACTCGCGGTTAAAACCCTGGGAAACTCGGTCGTGGAACTGAGTCACCAGGTGAGTCAACTCGGCTTCCTCGTCCGAGTCATGGGATTCCGACGACAACCCATGAATTGCCTTCACGAGAGACTCGACAAATTCGCGGTCGATCCACGCTTGGAGCTCTGACTCGATTGACTCGGCGACTCGGGCGATTTGGTGAGTCGAGACTCGGCGGCGGAGGAACGATCTGAGGCTGTGACCTCGAGTTGTGTGCAGGGTTTCGACAAGGGTTTTGAGGTAAGAGAGGTGGTGAGAGAGTTGGGTGAGATTTGGGTCTGAGAGAATGGTGTCTGACTCGGTTTCGAGCTCGAGTAGAGCTTTAATGGCTGCCGAGTTTGACTCGGTGGGTTCGCTACTCGGGTTTGATTGTAAATCATGAGAAGCTTGTTTGAGAAGTTCAAGCACTTTAAGAACTTGTTGGTTCTCTTGTCTGTCTACTTCCTCCATCTTTTACTAACTTTGTGGGTGGGAAAACAATGGTGATGATGATTTATGGTGGCTCTCCCAACTAATAGTCAACTCCACATGTTCGTCTATAAAATGATGAGGAAAAGTTTGAATATTAGCGTTACGTGGTAGTGGTACGTGCATAGTAATAAAAAATAAACGGAAAATTCACGTGGTACTCTCGAACTTTGACTGATTATACATAGTACCCAACTTAGCAAATTTGTGCATATGGTACCCTTGAGGTTGTACCCTAATACTTCCGTTAGATTTTCCGTTAAGTGATGATGTATTAGTTAGCTGTTAGGTAATTAGTTGATTAAAGTTATTATTTAATAAAATCAAAAAATTAAAAAAAAAATCAAAATTTTAGACTTTTTAAAACAAATCCAAATAATATTTTCATGAAAACGAAAAATCCAAAAAAAATGGATTTTTTTTTTATAGAAATATAACTTTTCTTAAAAAAAATTCATAATTTGTGCACATGGTACCCTTCAGGTTACCACTTTGTGCACACGGTACCCTTGAAATCAAACATTTTGCACATGGTACCCCTAAGATTTCAGTTTTAAAAAAAAATTGAAATAAAAAATTTGAAGTAAAAAACTGTGGAAAAAAAAAATCAAATTTTCTAAAAATTTATTATATTTTCTATTAAAAATATTAATTACATAATTTAATTAACTAATTAAATCACAACTAACCGACACATCATCACTTAACGGAAAAATCTAATGGAAGTTAATATTTGGGTACCATGTGCACAAAGTAGTAAGTTCAGGGGTACTATATGCACAAACTTGCCAAGTTGGGTACCATGTGCAATCAGTCAAAGTTCGAGGGTACCACGTGAATTTTTCGTAAAATAAATGTTTTGTTTTACGCTTAATATGACAACATCGGATCATGGGCTGGGTCTAAATGAAGAAATAAACAGCCCATTTGTCAGGCAGGGCCGGGCTTTTTATTTGGGCCATAATGCTCGGCCCAAGTCCAGCCTATGCAGGCCTTTGGGCTACCCAATACTATCACTAACGGCTTCTACCACGTACTAATTCTATGACCACCCATGTTGTAAAAGCACGAATAAAGAAACAACAAAAAGAACCCTAGCCTCCTCCTCTCTCAAAAACTCTAACCTCTAAATCTAAATCTAGGGGCTACCACCCATCAATTAGATGGTGGTAAGCCCCAATTTTCTTATCATTCATCCTAATTAACTAATTATTACTAGTTATTATCAATAATAACTCGTTTCTACCTACTCGAGAGGGTATCTCTACCACCATATAGGTGGGTTTATACTGAGATTCCCAAGATTTCTCCAAGGTTCCGATGTTCATTAATCTTGTCATGGCGTTGCGTTGGATGTTGAATTCAGGATCAAATAGCATTAACTACGTCGGTTGCCTTTTCTTCTTCGAGTTACATAGGTCTCCGATGCCGATGAAAGACGCAAAGATGTCGACGTGCAAGGGATCAAATTTGTTAATTAGGGAAGAATTGTGTCAATTAGATTTATTTGATGATATTTGTATCTTCATAATTCTTGATGTAAGTGCCGTTTGACGACAATATTAATGAATTTTCATTTCATTTCAAAAAATTCTATGACCACCCGAGTCAGAGTACCAATAATAATTACCTACATTACATATCAACAACACCCTCCTCTTCTCCTCACACAACATATTATCAAACACAATTCAATTAATTACCAAAATGATTTGGGGTCGACCAACATTATTCGATCATAAGCAACATAATTCAATTAATTAATTAGACAATTCTCGGGAAGGGACCTGGGCGCCAAAGGACAACACGGTGGACATGAACATTGGAGCAGAAGGCTTGGAGTTTGACGGGGACCCGAGAAGTAGCAAGGTCAGTAGCCAAAATCAAGATTTCATAGCGTGCCCAGAAAGTTACGGATTCAACAGAAATGACACCAACAAACCGGAGCTCCGAATTGTGGTCATTGTTGTACTTTTCCACAGCAATTTCCCCAACTTTTACAACTGTCGCACAACAAAACATTAGCCCGAAAAGCCCAAAGGCCTGCATAGGCTGGACTTGGGCCGAGCATTATGGCCCAAATAAAAAGCCCGGCCCTGCCTGACAAATGGGTTGTTTTTTTTTTCATTTGGACCCTATGGAACCATAAACGTGAAACGATTGGTAACATCGATATTCATATTGAAAACGTGAATGCGAAGTGATCATATAATAACCTGCGCTGCGAAGGTGGACATGATTGGTGTAAGAGAAGTTAACAGCACAAAACGCTATTTGATTTTTGAAGCTTAATGGTTTTGGGATATCGACCCTCTCGGTCCCCTTGCTGACAATAGAACAGTAGGTCTTGTGGGAGACCGTCTCTCAATGCGAATATTCCATTCGTTCAAATATAAGTTGCATAGGGTTGCTTAACACGTTTATTAAGGAGGACATACCTACTAATCGGTTAATTAAGATTTTTAAAAAAATCATGTGGGTTAGCTTAGACTTTTATCTAACCCTCCATGTTTTTTAAAACTTTGATTAATCGATTAGTGTGTACATCTTCCTCAATAAGCGTGTCATAGCCGAACGGATGGAGTATACGTACTACAGATTTTAACAAAAACCACTCATTTGTACCGTACTTATCCTAATTGTAATCTACATTCACCAATCAGGCAATCATTGGTTACCTCGACAAATATGTGAATATAAACTTAACACATCGTAACATAATTTTATCAATTTATCACGTGATGAATATAAAACGAAGACTCTTTTGGCCTTTTTCATTTGATTGAGGCTTTATAAATCCCAAGGACATTAACCTAGGAAATAAAGTCAGGCCACACACAAAATAAAAAATCGAAAACAACCTTTTTTTTTTTAATCAACTTTATCGTCCGTGGTAATAATTATGAATAAGATGAAATTAGCTAATAAGTGGGTAATTATCTTGTTAATGAGTTGTTTTAGCATAAATTGTATAAGCTTCGTAGTGGTTAATGGAGATAGCTTTACAAGCAGTTACGTTCGTCTAGATCCTCCTTCCACTGATATTCCTCTTGATAGTCCTATCTTTGCTTCTCCTAAGGGCTACAATGCTCCTGAACAGGTATCTTTAATACCCGTTTTTCGAATATAATACTACATACTTAAAGCGCGTTTTACACTTTTGCCTAGCTAGCTAAAAATAAGGCGTATATTATGTAAGCACTGTTTCGAAATGAAGACTATGTATATTATATGTAAGCTCATTTGTTCGGTATGGATAAAAGATTGATCATTATTAGTTCGACAAACCAACCGATTTACCTAAGACAATAATTCTTGTAATTGCTTAATTGATAATCGTATACGTATTGATTTTTGTGAAATTAAGTGACACGAAATAAAGTGACATCTATGGAGTATGGACCATAAACCATGCAACTTTAGCTTGCAATGACAAGTACGTATGTGGGTGCTTGAATTGTGCTTCACTGCTTCATGCTAATGTTTGTGTGACGTGCACCAGGTCGGTGGACGATCATACAAAATGTTAGTACCATCATACTTATATCGATTTACCATACTCTTAAAAAAAAAAAAAATCGAAACGTCTATTATTTGGGTAAAACGCAATTTAAAAGAACATTATATTGAAGTGACGAGCGAATTGAAATCGTATTATATATAATTACGTACGTAATTATAACCCATGCGCTGATTCGAGTTGTATCAATTTGGGCAGGTACACCTGACCCAAGGGGACTATGATGGACAGGCAGTTATAATCTCATGGCTAACACCTCATGAGCCAGGGTCCGACATGGTGTACTATGGAACATCAAACAGTAAATTATCTTCTACTGCAAAGGCCACCGTAACAAGTTACAGTTTTAAAGATTACAAATCAGGATTTATTCACCATTGTCTTGTTGACAACCTTCAGGTAAATAATTTTTTACACGATCATCATCCGATCCGCCTCTTTAATTTTTATAAAAGTGATTTTGTATTAATTGAAAGATTATTGATCGTGACTATAGCGGAATATCATCCTAGGAGTCTATATATAGACACACAAAAAATTGTCTACAATTCAATCTATGTACACCAAGTGTAGTAAAATAAATTTAGTCCACAGTAATTAATTTGGTTGTGCAGTAAATTTTAAAAATGTGTAGTAAATTTATGTCAGTGACGGTAAATCAAAAATATTTTGAATATATCAATGGAAACAATATATAATTTGATTTGTTTCCAAAACAACTAATCCTTAATTTTTGTCATTTACTTCAAACTAAATATTTCCATATTTGTACTAAAAAATTTACTACACATCACATTTTATTTACTACAAACTTAATGTAGACAAATTCTAATTAGTCTACATATAAACTCCTAGCATTTTCCTTTTTTTATTCATTCAATGATAAATAAAACTTGTATTTCATTAACAATCTAACATGTCATTATTTTTTGTTCGAGTGAAGTATAATACCAAGTACTACTACAAAATTGGAACTGGCCTTTCGTCACGCCAATTCTGGTTTCGTACACCTCCAAAAATTGGTCCGGATTCATCTTACACATTTGGGATGATCGGTAGGTCGTCATTGTAACCTAGTCTCACTTAGCTTGTGCTCCCTCCGTCCTAGTGAATTCTTTACCTTTTCCATTTCGAGTCGTCTTAGTGATTTCTTTACCTGAAATTTATGTGTCATGATTTTTTGCTTGCAAAATTACCAACTCACCCTCACTTAAGTTACTAAAAGACAACAACTCCATTTGCATTTTGGTAATTAGCCTCACTTCACATGTGCTTTTGCATTATATTTTCTTTCTCTCTCATCTTCTTGGTCTTTGTGCCCAACACAAAGGTAAGGAAATCATTGGGACGGATGGAGTATGTACCTAATAATCATTTCAATTATAATATACCGTGTCCTAGTTTGACACGTGTACATTATTGTATGTTTAATTTTCAGGAGATTTGGGGCAGACGAATCACTCGCTTTCGACGTTGAAGCATTACATGCAAAGTGAAGGACAAGCCGTGTTATTTGTGGGTGATCTTTGCTATGCGGATAGACATAACGATGTTGCTAGGGAGATTGGAATGAGATGGGATACATGGGGCCGTCTTATGGAGCAAAACAATGCTTATCAACCTTGGATTTGGTCCACCGGAAATCACGACCTAGAATCATTTCCCCAATACGTAAGCGATTTTGGTAGACTCACCATAGAGTCGTATGTGTATTATTGCTTGGTTTGTTGACGTTGTGTTTGAATTGTCGAGGCCATCATAAAAAAATACTTAATTACGAATGAAATACGTGATTTTTTTTTATAATTCATTTGTGAATTTGGCAGGGTTTGAACACTGAATTTTATCAGTTTATGATGAGATATCCTACACCATACATGGCTTCCGGCAGCACTAACTCTCTTTGGTATTCAATCAGACGTGCTTCCGCTCACATAATTGTCCTCTCTAGCTACTCTCCATTTGGTGAGTCGTCGTCGACTTTTATAAATTATATATAAATGACCAGAGTAATTCAAATAAGATCAGGTCAATTATTCGTATATGATATAGCCGAACTTGTTCGGTTGTTTTGTAACTAAGACTTGGTTGTTCGTGGTCTTCAAAATAAATGCAGTAAAGTATACGTCTCAATATAAGTGGCTGCAAGCTGAATTGGAGAAGGTGGATAGAAAGATGACCCCATGGCTAATAGTAGTGATGCATGTCCCGCTCTACAACACTAACTCGGCTCATTACATGGAAGGCGAAAGCATGAGAGCCGCCTACGAACAGTGGTTCCTCGACTACAAAGTTGATCTTGTCTTGGCTGGCCATGTTCACGCTTACGAGCGATCTGTATGTCCATTACATGTTTACTAACCCTATAACATGTGGTTTATAACTGCGGGAAAGATGGTCTTTACGATAAAATACACTATGTTAATGTCAAGACATACATACATGCTACGTGCATAAACTATGTGTTCATGCATGATCAGAAAGTATTGTGTCGTAGGACTATCTTAAATTATTAATTAAATTTTTGTTTTTCGATGTCATGGCTGTTAATTTATTCGGGTTTTACTGTAATTTATTTCTCGAATTTCAGCATAGGGTTTCAAATGTGAAATATAACATATCAAATGGAGCGTGTACTCCGACATTGGTAAAAGCAGCTCCTATGTACATAAATGTAGGAGATGGTGGAAATTCTGAAGGCATTGCTGGAGAGTAAGTTTAATTTTTTCATCGACCTCTTCACACAAATTAGTGAATTACTGTTGGAAATGTGAGAGTAATCTCCAAGCATTGTCAAAATAAAAGAAGGAGAAGGCAAACAACCTTTGTCTTTTGACGTTCCGCGGGTGAATAACTTGCGTGACTAACCTTTTCGTTTCCCATTTTCCTCTTCCTCCTATATATTAATCCTATTCTTTCTATACACGGACACACAGAAAAAATACCAATGCACAAAGAACCAAAAACACATACAAATATAATGGAGTTTGGGGTTCCTTGATTGAGCATAGCATTGGCATACGGGACCTGTTATATCAATCGGTTTCCGTCAGTGCAGACGAAGATCGGTGTTGTGTAACCTGGAGGGCGACCGCCATGAGGGGCTTGCACCCATGGCTCGGCGAAATCGTCTTTAAGGTCAGAGGCTTAAAAACCTCGCCGCAACAAGTGAAGGGTTCGATCCGTCAGATAAGTCAGATTAATTCTCTATATTTCCAACAATCTTAAAGACGATTTTTTGTTGTTAATTTGACTGAATTGAATTAAACCCTAATCCTATTGAGTCGCATAGATAGGTTAATTGTCAATTACAATAGTTTAATTTTGTGCGATAAATAGGTTGTATGTGGTTGTATGATCAAGTCGATTTGTGTGATTTAGTTTTACTGCTGATTGTTTATTATTGCAGTATTATGAGAATCGTGAATTCTATATGGATAATTGATACGTTAAGCTAGAAGCTGCTACTGGTTATCTTTAAAATCATGTACCATGATACATTCAATTAAGCTGTGCGTGTGTTGGCCTATATGGTTTTTTCGTAGCTGTGATCAGATTAGTGAGATAACTACATAACATGTTTTTGATCATGATTTCGATCATCACCGTTCGTATATATGTATTGGATTCCATGTGATTGTAATTCAATAAGCATACGTGTTAAAATCTGCTAGTGTTCATATGGTTTAGTGCATGCATGCTGCGTTGACTTGCTAAATTGGACGAATGTATACTTGCGCATAGCTGTTTTAACTACCGTATGCTTTCTTGGACAAAATTAATGTTTTTGCCTTGGTTAATATTCTTGTATCCTGACTGGTCTTCTCGGTGGGAGACATGTATGATTAATTAAGCTTGTTTGTTGCTTATGGCATTCTTAGCTGTGATTAGTTTTAATGGTCCAAGAGATTTGGTTGTTTCGGTAAGTTTGGTCGTATATGCTACTTGAGGTGCGATATCTTACCTTCAACTTGTACGACGGATCTTATCTGGGTAAACTGAATTTGAGGTGATCGATTGTCTAATAATTTGTATCTTATTGTTGATCGAGGGAAATTCTTAAATCGAAGTTTCGGGCGATGTTGGAAAGTTCGAGATAAAGCTAGATTGTGAGAGTAACTCCTGGTCATCAGACGGATGAAAGGAACCGATATCGCTCGATTAACAGATAAGTTTACCCCTATCTTACCTTGCCGATTAATCCATGATTAGCGTTACTGACGTAATGGATGTTAATAAATTGCATGGTGCGTACAACTGGCATGTTTATGGTGTTGTTGATTTACATATAATTCCAAGTGACTAAGAGTAAGAATAAAAACTTGTTTTTTCCAATTACTTAATTACCTGTTTTTGCTTGTTCAAAGCATATTTATTATAAATAAACCTAAGGTTGTAAACCTGTAATGGTTAGGGTAATGTGAGTAGCTAGTCTAAAGTTGTCATGTATTGTGACGAACTTGTAGTGACTGAGTCAGATAACTTGTTTTGACGTTCTGATTACTCTTAGAGTTGTTTGTTGTGCTCGGTGTGAATCTCATGCATGTTTAAGTATTGTACAAGTACATGTGAATGTGATTACCGAGTTGAACACAAAGTTGTAAACTCTTATGTGTTGTTGTTTGATTACTAGGAATATTTTAAATTCTAGTTAAAACGACATTCACATGTATCTCATGAGTGATTAAGTTCACTAATTGTATGCTCTAATTGAGATTGTTTGAACACAAGTTAACGTCGTTCTAATCTTTTTGATGTGGAGAGTCTATGTGCTTGATTGGTTTCTTTCGAGTTCTAATGTGGGGGTAATTCTTGTAGCCTTGTTAGTTGGTTAGAGGTGCCCGTTGATACATTGGTCGATTAAACTGTTGTAAGTTTGAGGTAACGTTTACCTGTTTCATGAACTTGGTAACTGTGGGGGTTATGTATAAGTTGATTTATGTCGACTGTGTATTTGACTGGTCAGTAAGTTGTTGGGTTACTTGTTCAATTGAGTCAAGTGAAATCCTGAAACATGTTATAGTTACATGTGTGCTGTTATAAGCATGTCCTGATTCAGTGTAAACCCCTGTTATGATGTAATCAAGTGGAAGTTTGACCAATCGTAGATACTAGTGGAACTAGTAGTAATGAACTCCTGAGAAGTCGGAATGCCATGACGAACCTGAGTTTTCAGGTTGGGTTGTTTAATTAGTTCAGCTGATGTTTCAATACGGTCTGAATGAGTTAGTCTGCCTTGTGACCTGTTTAATCCTAAGATGTATGAGCTGAACTTGTGTGAATCTATCTTATATGAAGATCCTCTTTATTTAAATGAGCCTTGTAAGTTGTTGGGTCAATTAAATGATTTGTTTGTTTGTTATTATGCAATAAATTCTGTTGAGAGTTGTATTTGTTTGAACAAACTAAACTACTAGAGGATGTGGATCTTTGAGATTGTAATGGATCTTATTTAAGATATGTTTTTGGATGATTCGCATGTTGTTTGATAAGGGTGGTAAAATATGTTTTGCCTTTACTCTGTGAATAAGTTTGCAACCTTGTGTATAATTGATAGCTCCTTGAGCCTTCGTGTTGCGGTCATACTTTTGTTGAATGTCGAGACGTAGTGCAAGCATAGGTGTGCAAACCTTAAGAGTCATGCGGTGTAAAGAAGCATTGTTTTGAATAGAACTTAGACCAGTGTAACTGGTTTATTTCTGTGGTATGCAAGTGTTTATACACTGATACATACTAAGATTGATAAGTTATGATTTATGGTTGTGTGTGCTTGTATGCGAATCTTGATCAGTGAACCGTTAGATATTTGATAAGTTGATTGTAGAATTTAACTGTATGTCAATTAGATGAGTGAAACAGTTTCTAAAATCTATCCCAGGTGACTATGTTTACGATTGATGGTCTGAGACCATGGGTCAAGATCAAGTAGTCATTGAAATTGTGTTGAGAGTTGGTCTCTCTTAAAGGGTAGATGGGTAGAAGACGTAACTCATTCAAGGTATCTTCTCTTGTATATATTGTTTATGGATCTTTTCTTTGTGAGAATTGAGGAGTGAATTTCTTAGAGAACTTTACACACCTTATCTTGGTATGTGTCCTATGTAGATAAAGAAAGTACACATGTTTCGTAAAGCATTGTCCCAAATGCTTGAGCGGATTGTTTAGATGTTAGATACTGAAACTTGAGGTTTATTTGGAGTAGGTTCTCCTAGTTTGGGAGATATACTCTAATGGAAAACTAAAGTGATAGTATTTAAAGATTGTTCTTACCATTGGGTGATTCCTTGGTAAAGATGAAATCTTTGTATTAATCTAAACTTTGTGTACTGAATAGTCTGATATAGTGTATATGTGTAATAGTTCTGTATTCTCAAGAAAAGTGACCTAAAGTCTGAGAGGGCTCATTTGTGAGTTCTAAACATGACATAAGTATATTAAGGATGAGTGAAATCTCTTAATGAATCTATATCCCTTCTTGTTGGGTGGTCCTAATTCATGGACCTGATAGATTCACCGTGATACTGATATGTAAAGAATGAAAATGCGTTAAAGTTACAATAAATAATAAAGGCCTGATTGTAACAAGCAGAGGAAGCTGTGAAAGAAATGGGGCTTGGATCACCAGAATGATAAGTAACTTTGAATTCCTACTCTAGTTTGTACAGTTCAAAGGATACACTGTTATTGTCATGACACTAATGAGAAATAAAGTTATCTCCATTTCTTTATTTGCTTTGATAGGTTTGGTGTATCAAAGATAATGACGTGCATACTACCTTGTGTTGAGGTTGAGCTTTGAGCTCTTAATGGACCCATAGCCAAGGTGGTGGAGGACGGATTCCTCCTCTCCGGGTTTTGGTGGTGTGAGGGTAGCACACTTGATGGGATCCACCTAGTTGGTTGTGGAACATATGTAGTGGAGGACGTATTCCTCTTACATATGGCAATGAAGACCGAGTCTCCTTGCGTGGCCGATTCCTATGGGAGGGATAGTGATAACTCACTAGAGCTTCCAACGAAATCCAGGTAAGACGTAGGGCCTCATCAACTATGCGTCAGAGTTCACTCGTGAGATAGTCACGTGATCGCGATATAACATTATCCCTTGTAGAACCGAAAGTCGTGGGTTGGGTGGTGCTTTCATATCACCTCTCTTGGTTCAAAAACTTACGTTTACCACCTGAGGCATGACTGCGAGCCTTAAATTCCACAGTGTGTTGATTCAAGTCGTGAGACATCTACACATATGCTTGAAGTTCTTCGTATGCCTTTCCTATGCTCATTTGTCTTTTGATGGTTGTCGATTAGTGGGGGATTGTTGGAAATGTGAGAGTAATCTCCAAGCATTGTCAAAATAAAAGAAGGAGAAGGCAAACAGCCTTTGTCTTTTGACGTTCCGCGGGTGAATAACTTGCGTGACTAACCTTTTCGTTTCCCATTTTCCTCTTCCTCCTATATATTAATCCTATTCTTTCTATACACGGACACACAGAAAAAATACCAATGCACAAAGAACCAAAAACACATACAAATATAATGGAGTTTGGGGTTCCTTGATTGAGCATAGCATTGGCATACGGGACCTGTTATATCAATCGGTTTCCGTCAGTGCAGACGAAGATCGGTGTTGTGTAACCTGGAGGGCGACCGCCATGAGGGGCTTGCACCCGTGGCTCGGCGAAATCGTCTTTAAGGTCAGAGGCTTAAAAACCTCGCCGCAACAAGTGAAGGGTTCGATCCGTCAGATAAGTCAGATTAATTCTCTATATTTCCAACAATTACTACTCCCTTCTGTTCTGAATGATCTTCTTATTTGTTTTGCAGTTTTTGATTAGCCATATTGAGATTAGTATATAGACCAAATGAAAAACCCGTTTGACTTAAAATTAAGTGAAACTTGTAAAATGCACTGCAGAATAAAAGATGTGTTAATTTTTACACCAAGTAAACATTTCATTTGATCTATGTGTAGCTCCCAATATGGCTAGTCAAAAACTGTTAAACAAACGGGAAGATCATTCAGAACAGGAGGGAGTATTTAATTTGCCTAGCTAAACTATGTAAAAAATTATTATTATCTTATTAATTAGGAACCGAAGATTGAAAATCCAGCCATTTTTGTAAATCGAATTAAATTATCTATTCGGTCTTAGTTCTGTCCAATCCAATTCAAATGGACAGATCGATACACCGTATGTATGTAATTAAGCGTGGTTAATTATTTGTGTATTGCAGGTACATATTTCCACAACCTAATTATTCAGCATTTCGAGAGGCGAGTTTTGGGCATGCTATATTGGAGATCAAGAATAAAACTCATGCTTACTATCATTGGCATCGTAATGATGACGGAAACAAAGTGACTGCTGATTCGGTTGAGCTGCTTAATCAGTACTGGTAATTTAATCAACCTTAATGTCTTTTTTTTTTTTTAAAGTCGTTTTAATAATTATTATTACTCCCTCTATTTTCTTTAAAGCCGTTATCACTGCCAAGTACGACATAGACTAGTAGAATTGTCTAGACTAATTAACAACGACTAAACTACACTGTTCTTCTAAGAAAATGGCAAATATAATCTACAGAAGAGCGTATCCTTTCTTACGGTGAAGGTGTGTACAATAATGTGATAATGTCACTTGCAGGACAAGCTGACTGAGCGGATGTGATGAACAGATGAAGGTTTCATTCTACGCTCGTGGAATGGAATGAAATAATGAAGCCCTTCAATATAATAATTTTTTCTTGCTATTTTTATGTAACGGTTTTTCTAAACTGTGTTCATTGGACACATGCTAGTAATGACACATTTCGTTGTATTAATTAGTATTGTCTTCATTGAATAAATTACGATGCATGGCTTATAATACCGGCATCTTTGCTTCATAGTATGTGGAATGGAGTATATAACTGTTGTGCATGTATACACAAGTCGAATCACAGAGTTATTATTCTGGATTACTTGTAACCAAAAAAAAAAAAATATATATATATATATTCTGGATTACACATTCAAAAGAATTACTTGATCGATACAAATTAAGCACGACTATTTTGCGTCTCTATGATTACGATAAGCTTGTAATTAAAAGTTGTTGTCTCGACTAAAACATCATCATTCATTATAGTCACCCTCTTACAATAATGGCATCATCAATCATCAATTAAACGATCACCAATCATTTCTAATCACCAATCATCTGATCACTTTCAAAATCACAGGTATAATTGGAGTTTATTTAGGCTACTGCTAGAGTAATACCTACTCGTACTTTTTTCTGTACAAAATAATTAACTTTATCACCAACGTCACGTTACAGCCGCATAATAATCCGTTCAACATAAAAACATACGGAGTACACGAAACAAACCAAGGTATCGTTTGTCATAAGCGTGGCATTATCATTTACCTAGAATAAATCATCATCAACCATCGACATCCTAACAAAGACAGATCTAAATCAACCCATGTTGTTCTTGTTTGATTCGTAAAGCATCAAACATGGCATGGGACTTCTGTTAATCCACGCATATCCAGTGGACCCCACACACACACGACACCCTTTCTATTTATAATCTCGAGATGACACTCCAACCTTTCTCTTCTTCGAAAACTTCTCCCTCCAAATCCACCATTTCCCCATTCTCTCACTCTCATCATCATCCAGCTTGTTCTTCACGGTACCAATTCTTACCTTCTCTTTCTATTCTTATTTAATTTGATTTTGTTGGTTTGTTAGAATTGTTACTATATTGACTATTAATCACTGTTTATTGTGTTCTTTTTTATTTTATGTGTACCCTTTTGTTATAATGTCATATTGCCAGGGTTTTGTGATCAAATTTTAATTAGAAATGATTGATTTGAGCATTAAAGTTGTGTAAATGGTTGAATTAATTTGTGGGTTTTGTTGGGTGATTGATTATGTGAGTTGGGTCATTCGAAAGTTTTGAACTTTAGATCAATTTATATTGGTTTGATCGAATTTTTTGTGTGGAATTGAGAAAAGTTGTGTTCTTTGGTGTTTTGGGGTTGTTAATTTTGATTAATGGTGGTTAAGTAGGGTGCTTTTGAAGTAATGAACCTGATATTTTGCCAGAACTTTAGGGTTTATATTGAGTTAGCTCCAAAGATCATGGTTTTATAAATCCTTGGATTGCATTTGTGATCTAGCAGTGGCGAAGCTGCCGGAAATGCTACGAGTATTTGATTTCGGTGTATGCTTGAATGCTTCTGGTTCCCATGGGCTACGGAGAGTGATCTTGTGAGAGAAAACCTTACAATGCTCTTGTTACAGAATAGGGAGTGTAAAAAAAACTCAATTTGGGGAATGTGACAATTAGCTCTCATCCCATGTCGATTTCGATAGGTGTAGTAGTTTGATTGTGTTCTCTGCCTATTGTATGTCAATATTTATTTCTTCTGTGGAGTGAACCAGGTTTTTATGTTAAGTTTATGTTTTTTAGTATGCAAAACTATAGTTAGGCCATAGTTTTTGGTCAGCTTGGGATATCAGGATTTTCTTTACAGATGTCCAAACTAAACGGCGTAAATGATTCCATGACTTAGCCATCAAGAATCAAGATTAGATATAGTGTGTAGGCAGTGTTAATGGTGTGTATGTTCTAAACTACCTTATATATGGGCAGGTTATGTTACTACCAGCTGATTGGTAATCGTGATGAGGATGGGAAGGAATATGCAAACAGTGACTAGGGTTCTGTTTGCACATATTGTATTGTGGAGCTATGTTTGTGAAGGGAGTTCTGGGGTAACGAGTTCTTTCGTTCGGTCTGAATGGCCAGCTACTGATATTCCTCTTGATAATGAAGCATTTGTTGTTCCAGAGGGCCATAATGCTCCACAACAAGTAAGCATCATAATCGATCTTTAATGAACTAGAAAGCCAACAAGTTGTACAATTTCCCATTGCATGTATTTTAGGGTTGCAAAATTTACTTGCTTATTTGTATATTTCCCTAGCAACATGGATGATCAATAAACAACTAAAGGATCAAGAACACCCATTACCCTATGTTTCCCTTTAGCCTTATGCATGACAAGTTTGAACATTATATCTTTCTTCACTCCTCCTGAGTCCTTAGATCGAAGCAGCAAATAATCTAAAGCTTGGGTCTAGTGCATGTGTAATCTCATGAATCCAACTGGCCTAGTAAGTTTTGCAGGTTGTCTATTTAATGGCTATTTTCACTTTGCCTCTCATCTTTTGAGTTGCCTTTTAGCCACAGATGAAGTGTTTAGGCATTCATGTAGTTATTAGTAGATCTATGCATATCTGGCCTCCCCAGACCCAGTGTCTGTCTTTTTCGTACTTCAAGATCATGCCTGGTCTTTTGTGCTTGGGGTAATGCCTACGTTGAGTGGCCAACTATTTATAATATGGGAGCCTGAAGCACTGCAGTAATGATGTTTTTATTGTAAGAGCATTATCGAATGTAAGCTCATAGTTCTTGGTGCTCCTGGTATGAGTTACAGTTTCTCACTGCTGAGTAATTCATTTGGGTACTTTGATTGGTAGGTGCGCATCACACAAGGTGACTATGATGGTAAAGCCGTTATAATTTCATGGGTGACACCAGATGAACCGGGTTCCAGTACTGTGCAATATGGAACATCAGAGGACAATTATGACTTCACCGCACACGGGACAGTCACAAATTACACCTTTTACAAGTACAAATCTGGGTATATCCATCACTGCGTTGTTAGTGGTCTTGAGGTAATTTTGTTTAGTTATGGATAACTGATTTAGCTGTAGTGTTGGTTCTGGGTGCTTCATTTGTCCTCTAGGGGGGGGGGTTCATGAGCATATGTCCCGTATGCCTCTGCTAGCGCTCATTCCACTCTCTTGTCTGTGATACAGTATGACAAAAAATACTATTACAAGATTGGAAATGGTGATTCTTCCCGTAAATTTTGGTTCGAAACTCCTCCTAAGGTCGGCCCAGATTCCTCCTACAAATTTGGCATAATCGGTGAGTTGTTTACTTAATTTTCTCCCGTCGAGCAGTATCCTCATCGTGAATGCATTGATTGATTTTTTGGCTATCTCCGTGAAGATACAAACTTTGTGTGTTTTAATCTGAGTTTCTTGATTTTGTACTATTTGTTCTAAAAAGAGATTGTTCAACAAAGTCATCCGATGATCAGTACCAGCTGCAGATAGAATTTTTCGGGCATCACCATTATATCTGGAAGCCTTCTATAGCCTGATGTTCGTATCTAATTATCTTTGATGGTTGCATGCTGTGATGACTGATGAATGATGGCACAGGATAGGTTGTTACCTATCTTAGGCAACTTTTTTGTAAGATGTTAGTAGAGTTTTATCCTTCATTTTGGCTTCTATTTTACTGTCCCTGTACCATGGCCCGCCCCTCACTGTTTGTTATTTGTATTTTTATTTATTTCTGGATGTCATATTTCCCTTTCTTTCTCTAAAGAGAAGACTTTGGCGAGTGACAAGCTACTGAAGGTACTAGGAACCCACTTACATTTTCTGTCCTGTTACAGGTGATATGGGCCAGACATATAACTCCCTATCCACACTTGAGCATTATATCCAGAGTGAAGCCAAGACCGTTCTATTTGTTGGCGATCTCTCTTATGCTGACAGATATCACCAGAATGATATTGGGCTTCGATGGGATACCTGGGGACGTTTTGCTGAGCGAAGTGCAGCATACCAGCCTTGGATATGGTCTGCTGGAAATCATGAGATAGAATACATGCCTGACTTGGTAAGTATATTGGGAAGTCTCATCGAGCTTGATACGCATAAAATTCACAAACTCATTGGTGATATAATAAGTAATAGAAATGTCTAACATTGACGTTTTGTCCAGGGGGAATTCGTACCATTCAAATCATACCTCTACAGATACATGACTCCTTATGCCGCTTCTAAGGGCAGTAGTCCTCTTTGGTATGCTATAAGGCGTGCATCGGCACATGTTATTGTGCTGTCCAGCTATTCTCCATTTGGTAAGCTTTTGTATCCATTCTGTTAAAACCTTGAAAGATGCAATTCTAACTAAATTTGATTTCTAGAAATAGCCATGAATTGCTGACTCCTAGAGCATTCGAAGTTAGAACTATCAGTTAATAGAAAGCATTTTTTGCCCTTTGGTGGTGATTCGAAACAACAATCATAGATAGTTGAGAAAGACGAATTTAGAAGGAATGTGTTCTAATTTACACGGACAATTTGCTAGATTAGTATTTTGCTTGAATGCCAGACCTTTGTGCAAATAATGGGAAAGGAAATGTTGGAAATTTGATTGGACTTTAGCATAATGACACTAAAGTACTCCATATCATAAGTTCATCCAAGGAAGAAAACACAACTGCTATGTTCCAGGGCTTAATATGACGTCATATGGATTCTATGTTAGTCTCGTGGCTTGCCATGCACTCTGCCAGTGTTATGAGTTTTGTGCTTCTGTTTTGTTTAACTCTTTTCATATTCTCACTGGGTGCCATATTGTTGACCTGAGCTCTTCTCATTCCTAAACAGTGAAATACACGCCTCAGTGGAGGTGGCTTAGAGACGAACTGAAGAAGGTGAATAGGGAACAGACACCTTGGTTAATTGTTTTGATGCACGTCCCCATGTACAATAGTAACCAAGCGCATTTCATGGAGGGAGAAAGTATGCGCTCAGTCTTTGAGGAGTGGTTTGTTCATTACAAAGTTGATCTGGTCTTTGCTGGTCATGTTCATGCGTATGAGAGATCGGTAGGTTTTCTTTGTATGCTGACTTTTTATGTGACCAAACGTAAATCTTACATACAAAATGCATTACAATGGAAAACATATGCTTGCTTTTGAAGGATTCAGATGCAATGATTAGTATTTTAAGCTATATACGATTCGAATGGCTTAAGTATCAGATTTCACCCATTAATAGGGTTTGTCATATATAGTTGTTAGCCAAATGTTCTATTTTTATTATAAGAATAATAAAGCTAGCTCTGCCTTTGACTTCATCAGTATCGAGTCTCAAACATACGCTATAATGTATCGACTGGGAACCGTTATCCCGTGCCAGACAAAGCTGCTCCAGTTTACATAACTGTTGGGGATGGTGGAAATCAAGAAGGTCTAGCTGGAAGGTGATTTTTTGAACTTGTTATGTTGAAGCAATTCAAGTTTCTTTCTGTTTATTCAAAATTTTCATCAAAGAATATTTGAGGGATCTTTGTAAGAAGCCAACCTGAAAAGCTTAGACCCTTTCCTGATTGCAGGTTCAGAGATCCACAACCTGATTACTCTGCCTTTCGAGAAGCAAGCTATGGACATTCAACACTGGAGATTATGAATAGGACACACGCTGTCTACACTTGGAACCGAAATGATGATGGGAAGAAGGTACCAGTTGACTCCATGGTTCTTTTAAACCAGTACTGGTAAGTTGGTCACGATGGCACACATCCCCTTCTTTGAAAATTGATGAAAGTCATGTTTACCGATTACCATAGGAGTCATATGACTAAGCTTAAGACATACTCCGTGGTAAATAGTTCAGAAGAGTCTCAGGCAAGCAGGTGTACGTTGGTGAAACAAACATAACTAGGCCAAGAACGGTATTACCAATTTCGTTCAATGAGTCCAAATCACTAGGATTTTGAGTATGATATCAACACTTAATCACTTGTATAATGAAGTTGACCCCTCAATTAGCACTGTAATTCTTGTACCTACTTCCTGCCTCCACGAGGTATGCTTCACCGGAAGCATTAATACCGGGAAGCAATGTGTCTCAGTGTTTAAATCCACAAACGGACTGTACACGTGTTTTTAGAGAGTTTCAAACGAGGATCGAGAATGAGTTTCTGGAAGTTTAATAGAATTTTGCTATTAAAATAAGAACTGTGGCAGTTAGGTCTACGTCTCTTCTCGTGTTCTTGGAAACTGATGTTTGTGATACCGCAGGGCCGGGAACCGACGAAGGAGGAAGTTGGACAACCCATCTACTGGCACTGCTGCTTATTAATGTTGGAAGTGTCGCAGAGCGTTGTTTAATGTGTACTGTGTATTTCTGGTTGAACATTTCCCTGTAATAGCAGATGTATATTCAATCCAATCTTAACTCTCACGATACTTAAACCTACTGTTCCCTGGTACATAACTTTAAACTCCTTGTGTCTCATTTCATGTCCAGATTACATTTTCTGCAAACAAGGCATCTTTGTCTCCGGTTACATGAACGCAGTTTAGCGCTGCTGCCAACGGCTCCTCCCCGCCCTCCGTGACAGTAGGTCTAAAAATGAATATCCCGCAAAAGCATGTACTCATTCCAATCACACTAAATAACCAGTGCCTCTGATTTCTCAATCATATATCGAACACCAACAGGAAATGGCCACCATAGTAGCATACATCTTACATCTTCACAAACACACAATCCCACTGATCTGTTCTACAGAAACAACACGACATAGCAGAGCTTTCCGGCTCTCACATCAACTTTCAGCGCCAGTATACCAACACAAAGCAGTTAAGCTTTATCATGGAAACGATCCACCTCAATTATTTTACAGGCTGATGTAACACTGAGATCAGTACAGTTATGGAAGCGAACACTTAAGACCATAAACATTTTCTAACATAATATTTACTTGAGCTCGTTCTCCAAAAACTTACACGAGGCTAAGCTGCTCTCTACAATTAGCGCCTCTGAAGCAATATAACTCAATTGTATTCTCAGGATTTTCGAAACAGATTCCGCAAAAATAAAGGGATCACAGTACAGCTGCTGAACTAATGCCTTTTGTACACAATCAGCAGATCATCGTGCGTGGTGTACAACAGTCTGAAGTTTGAACTCAGCTTAAATATCACGGTACACAGGTTGAGGTGACCACTTCAGGTTCAAATTCAAGATACCACTCTTAGCTCTGTCTAGAGGAATGCTGGCTTTGTATTCCCCTTCTAATATAACCTTTGTCAATGTCATGATGCATCTACCCAAATAATCCTGCAGGGTTTAGCAAAAAAGCATAAGATGAGCAACATTCGGAATGAACTCGGCAAGAATGAAGTAGCCGATAGCGTGGCCTACAGGTTCGGACTGTCACGGCAGTGGTGGGGTGGTGGCATATCAAACTCATAACGGCATAAAGCATAAATCGTTGCTAAATTAGGAGCACAAGCTCATAAAAAATGTCTTAGTAGTGCTCAGTAGAAAGAAAAATGCAAGGTGAAAGATCCCTGTCAAACTTTACCTTCCCAAATGTGTCATGGTCCCATACTTCCAGAATCAGCATTTCATGCAGCCCATCTTCGACGAGGAAGTCGAATGTTTGATTCCAAACCGGATTCAAGCATTCATTCACAACCTGAAAACAAAGTTATATTCAAGTTGAAGAGAATTACCCCACCAACCATTAGAGATCTATCTTTGACTGGAGTAGCAAATCTGCTGATGAAAAAATGCCAGAAACCTGATGCACCATACTAGCATAGTAGCATGCAATAGGAAGACACAACAACATCGTTAACCCCAGTGCCTTAAAGGCTCCCGCCATAAGGCGGGGTAAGGGGGGGTCGGATGCACGCAAGCCTTACCCCTATTGAAACATAGAGAGGTTGCGCACGGATGACCCAAAATGAATATTACGTCGAGAATCGCACCGACTGACTGCTACTTCACAAAATAAGAAGCACAGACAGTTTTATGAGCCATTTTGCTTTATTCCATTATATCCCAAAAACCAAAAAATAAGTAATCTTTTGCTCCATTGGAAATGCAATAGGAAGACACAGCAAAAAAAAATACGCCCTACTTTTTGCAGTGAATACGCACCCTAGTTTTGTTTCGTGTTGCAGATTTCTTCATAGTGAGTACCACATACGGGTCTGACTTTCCCATAAAATCTACGGCTTCCAAGTCCTCAGCAGAAAGCACTGTTACAGACAACACTCCTCTGACTATGACCTCCTTCCTCTTGGGAACAAGGCTGATACCATTTTCAGCATCATGATTCTCATCTACCCCGTTCTTGAGAACCTTCTCCAAAGACGTCATGGATACGGAAGAGAAAGGATTTGTAACATTGTCCGCCCCAAAAGGGCAATATAAAAGCTCCAACTGTACCTACATAGGAGAAAATAGGAAAAGATACCTCCATAAAAAACTTGCTCACAAAAAACTGACCATAAAAAGTTGCAATAAGTCTGATGATTCCAATACAGGTGATGTTTGCTGATTCCAACAGTATGGAACTTCCGAATGACACTGGCCACATGCCATGCAAAGTGGCTCAACCATTCAATGTAAGTCACATAATAAACCAATCATCTATTCCCTTTGACAATAACAATATCCTCAGTGATGACGCATCTCAAAATCCCGTAGATTATGACCCAGATTATGCATTGCTTTTTTTTTTTTTTTGTGGCGACGGAATTATGCATTGCTTCGATTAGTAAACAAAAAAAATTAGAAGTAGAAGAAAACAGCTAGGCTATGTAGCCACTTGAGAACCTAAAATCCATGAACGATGGAATATCCTATGCGACTCGTTTATCCAAGATAAAACAAGTTCCTCAATGAAGGGGGGAAAAATCACTCAAAGCTAAACAGCAACGTTCTCATTGCCAAAAAAAATTCTAATCAATTTAATGCATAAATTTTCATAGTAGCTGTCAAAAAAAAAAAAAAAAAAAAAAAAAAAAAAACATTCTCCTAAATTTGTATTCTCACCTGACCCCTGTCTTTATTATCTCTCTGGATCTCCAAATCTTTCACTAGTTTGATCCAAATATCCTTCACTTTACCAGGCTCGAGATCTTTTATCTCGAACTGAGCACATCCTATCAGTTCAGCTGCCTGAAGACCCTCATCATCATATACCTTGACCACCAAGTGTTGGGTAGATTTATCTTCAACTATGAACTCGAAGTGTTCATTCCAGATTGGATTCAAATCGTTACTCTGAAGATGGGACAAGAGGAGGAGATAAAGTGTTGAACCCAGGCAAAACAGTTCAAACAGACTTATTCAGAGACAATCACTGTTACTTACAATTGTTTTGCTTGTTTTTGTTCTATCTTTTGTGGGTCTAACATATAATACTGCAAAAGGATCTGATTTTCCAATGAGATCTTTATTCGTCAAATCTTTAGCTTGCACAAGCTTCACCTCTAGCATTCCAACAGGCTTCAACTCCAGGTCGCTGGGAGTTAAACATTCGCAATTAGTTGATATAGCAAAAAAGTATGGCTCAGTGGTTTAATTTGTCAGTCTTCACTACATACCTGTAATCTCCAGGCAAAATGGGGATAACTTTACGAACAGGCCACATAATTGAATCCTCAATAGCATCCCTTATTGTTCCCTGCAATAATAAGAGTAGTCTTGCACTCAGTACTGGATATATTTAGGTGTATGCTCAAGTTACAGTACCTTTTTCTCAATTAAGGTTACTGCCTACAACAGGACACATAAAAGGAGTACATGCAACCGACCTCAATTGCATCGGAAAGCCCAGGTATTGTAGATATGTCTCCACCTATGACTTTAAGAGTCAAATCCAACTTTTTCTGCAGTAGCAAAACAAGATTTAGTGAGCAATACTGATTAGCAGATGCTACACACAGACTGGCACATTATTTGGCAAACATAGGTAGATTTTCCTAGAACCTTGATGCAGATAGACAAACACCACACACACACATAGTTGGATCGGAGAAAAGATGCAACTGCATCAAAACTCCAGTTTCAACACATCTATCACCAACATATTACATGACATACCTTTACAGAACTACATGTCTAGTACCTTTACACTGCACACGGAATGATTGCGAAGACCACAGGCACGCGAAAGGAAAAGATTAGCAAGAAGTTATTCATATTTTCAAAACAACATCCACGTGGAATCCTTGATGGAAACATATTTATTGTGAACAAATCCTGACCAATTATCTATTCGGCATAGGAACCAGGGGTGTAAGGTCAACCTCAACACACCTCGAATAACTTCTCTTTCTAACCTACAATTATCCTAGTGAGAGGGGTGCTCAGCATTTCAGTCACTTCCACAAATTGAGCAAATTTCATTACTACTTTGACCAAAAGTCAGGCGAAATTAAGCAGAAATTATGTACCTTCTTTCTTAGTGAAAAACTGACGGCTCCGAATCCTGGGAACTCTGCAACTAGAGGCTTAAAGATCAACCTGAAAACACCGGTGAATCCAATATCCTTTACCTACATGAAGAACAGAGACAAATCTTTAAGGAAGAGCGTCAACCTCCAAATTTAGCCGATACAAGATTACTACATTTCTTTTCAAAAATCATACAAGAAAGATGAAAATGTATAGCACAGATTCACAGAAGAAGTGTACTTACACGGCAATAGCATCATACACTAGTTTTTTTTTTTTTTTTTTCATTTCTACATGAAGGAACACAAAAGAACCAAAAATATGCAGATACAACTTTAAGTTTGAATTCAAGCAACTGAGCAAGATCACTGAAACAGAAATAGTGATCGAACACATTTATGAAAGATTATGAACCGACAACCAACCAAATGGCTGCCAATTATCACATTCATCATGCAAATAGATATGAGAAGATATCAAACCCACAGCTGGATCAGCAAAATGGTACAGCCTAATCAATCAAATAATCGTCAAGTCCTTTTGAGAGAAAATCTGTACACTCACCTGCACAGGTAATGACAACCCGAGCCGGGTCTTAATAGCAAGAACAATGTTTGGATTTCCATCCCAATTCATTTCCAACTCCATAGTAACGCCATTAGCATTGTCTTCAATAATTGAAACCCCTATACCGAAAAACCATAAAAAATAAAATGACAAAAGGACAGCAATGAAGATAGCTCCAAATCAACTAAATTACTTAAATCTTTGACGGAGAATGTAGAACCAATATCGAAAGAGCATCTGCCACAAAAGTTACAAATTACAGCTTAGGTTGATAGCTGCTACATAAAGAACAAACAAGAGCTTCAAATATGAAGCCTCAAGGCACAAAACCTCAAAGACAACCTATTTCGCTGAGCTGTGCAGCAGGGACCACTTAAGAATGAGAAGATGATGTGAATGTTGATACAAATTTCATCACAGTAACACTAGGTCCAGACTCCAGAGCTGAGTAGGAGGAGGTACATTTATATTAGCTCACAGTTGATTTGACCCTAGGGACCAAATATTTCTTATCGTGAACCTCTCGGACCGTTCTACACATCATTACTAATTTACTACACCCCCTTCACACTGCCTCTGACGTTATTGTTCACGTAAACCACAAAGGTTCATGAAATTTGTACTCTTCAATCCTTAAAGCTCCGCATTGCAATATACTCCCTACTATGTCACATTCAGTATCACCTTGTCCCACCCCTTCCAAAAGTTTGATTTCCTGTATGATCTGTCCAAAAGCATGTCAATCATTCCCAACCCTCTCTCCATTAACACTCAATCAAACCTTCGAAATGTGGTGCTATCACTATCTCAAGAAAGCAACCATTTCTCCTAGGCATTCCTCAACAAACATAGTGGGTCCAAAAAATTTCATCACCAAGCATAAGAGATTAAGAGATACTATATCTTTTTTTTTTCGAAACGGGTAGCATAGATAAGCATAAACTAAAAAGAGTACAAGCGTCCTTAGGATGCTATATCTGATACAATTCCTTTACTTTCCCATTATTACCTAGATATGATTCTCCCACCAAATAATCGAAACTAAATTATACTCTTACACTTCCTTCATTATCGAACAAAATTGATCGAGATAAACCAAATAAAGCCTAAAAACCTTCATTTCTCACTCCATTCATAGTCAAACTCAAAACATACATAATCCAACAACCTACATTCAAAAATTTCGACTTCCAAGGGTCGAATATCTTAACTCTAACTAATGTACCACGATGCATTGGTGATTTGGTGACGATCACGACACAAATCACAAACGCTACAAAGCCTACAATGTCTTATTATAAAACCCGACCCGATCACCCATCACCTCGCACGTTGTATCGATCTATAAACATACCGTTGACCGTCTCACCAACAACAACTATAGTATATTGACTTGTACGCCTCTATACATAAATCAATATAATACAATGTACGGAGTAGTACATTATCATAAGAAATTAAAAAATACCTGTAAATTGAGGAGCAACAGTGCCAAGAGTAAGCTTCGAGAATTTTAAGGAAGATAAAATTATTGGTCTATATTGCTCTAATACTGGCTCCACTGACGCCTTAATCAACTCCGACGCCGCCTAATTAAATATTTAATCACCTTAATTAATCCACATTACTTCCTCAATCACATAATTACTGCAAATTCAATTATTATTACTTAAACAAAAAAATTTACCTCATCAACATATGGCCATATTTTCATCAGATGTGAATTCAGCCAATTCAACTGAAAAAAGAAAATATATACAAGGTTTAATAACTCGAATCTAGACGAAATGTAACGTCACTTCTCACTCCGTACTTTTACTCTGAAAAATTTAACTCTAATCCAAACGAAATGTGACGTTACTTTTCGGTCCGTACAAATTTATTGTCATAAAATACCATAAAATATAATATGATTCGCTGGAAATTATTACTACTCGAGTTTTCGGTGCCGATTAATTTGTCACCTTAAAATGCGTGCCGAAAAATTAACGTTTACACTTCGCGTCAATAGGAAGCTGGTAAAAAAAAGGAGGAAACCTTTTGACGGTGTGAGAAGACGACCCAGGAAGGGTAATAAGGAGGAGGCAGTAACTTTCTAGAATCTTCCACAGTCATTCTTGCAAACGCCGCTATTGTCGCCGCCTGTCCAAATTAAAGTAAAAAAATATCTCAGAACAAAGTTAAAACGAATACAAAAAATTACCGCGGTAATAAATTAGTAAAGCAGAATGATAATGAGCAGTAAAAAAAAAAAGAGGTAGAAGGACGAACAAGTTGTTGGCGAGATTTGGATCTGGCATTTTCGGAGCGGACGAAGAGGACGATGAGTAAAAGTCCGACTACTATTCCGACTACTATACCTAAAACGAACGACATTTTTATTTTAATGATTTATTTTTTAGTATATGGTTTTGAAATGAAATTAAATTTTTAGTATATAGTTTTGTTGGAGTGAATTTGAAAGTAGGACTAGGAAGGAAAGGGGGGGGGGAGTGGGTGAGGTTGGAGGAAGAGGAGGAGAGAGGAAATTGGAGTGATGCGATTGGTTGTGACTTGTGAGTTGTGCGTGATGAAGAAGCCAAGGAAGAGGATGATGAAAAGGGAGAAGAGAGCAAAGAAAATTTAATGATTTTATTTTTCCGTTACATTTGATATGATGTGTGAAAAATAATGTGGGAGGAAAAAAAAAATTAATTAATATTTGTGTTGTCCTTATTTGTAGTTGGTTGGTTTGCCGACGATTACTTTTTTGGATTTGGTGAAGATTGATGAACGTCGGCACGTCGCTATTGAGGGGCTCACGAGACTGTTTGTTTTACAATGCGTTTTGGGGTCGAAGTCGTGGTTAGTTGGTGTGATCGGTAATTTTATATATTTATATGTGTAAGAGAACGATATTTTTGTTAATTTCAACGTAAGAAAACGAGTAAGACTAATTTCTGCGGTTTTGACTTGAGTATCTAATTTCTTCAACTCCACTCTCGTCATAAGCAAGAGTCTTTAAGACATTGAAGTAATGATGTTGTTGATACAAGCTCTGATGTTAAAAGATAGATGATGACCTAGCTAACCTTGATCTGATTAGCTCTTTTATGATCCGACTCTGAATTTGCTCACGATTGTTTATGTGATTTGTGGAAAAGGAAAATATATGGTCTCAATTCTCAAAGAATGGCAATAAGATTGCCATTTTGGGTCATAGGGGGGAGAATGAACATGGGATTAGTAACTTTGTTTGAATCTAAAGCAAGAAAATAAATAAAGGGAAGAAAGAATTGCTTGAAAAAGGCTGCACACCAACACAACACCGACCTTTTTGTGAATCTTAGGATCCTACCTCTAAGATTTAGGCTACCCTCCCTACATTTACTCAGTCAACTTCCATATGGACTGTACTATTTTTTGTTTTGTTTTTTTTTGAGAAGGCTGTGTTTGAAGATGGGCTACCCAACTATCTAATTGCTGAGGAATCATATTTGTTTATGTTGATTATACAAAACTACAAGGTCTTAATCTTATTTTAACTTCCTTAATTATTGGGCCTGGATTAGAAATTGGGTCATTTCTCAGCACAAAACTGTTCATATTTGATTTCATTTATATTGGGCTGGCCCAACTTATTGCAACATCCTTGCTCAATCTAACTTATTGCAACATCACAAAATTCGAGGCAACCATATCAAGTATCCGCGGACATGAATCCTGAGGCCACAATGTCAATCTACTGGTCAAGTGAATTTCTCATACTGATTTCTCCATTTTTCAAGTTGATTTAGAATTTAGAGATGGTCGTGCTTGCTTCATTTACAAGAGCAAAATATATGATCACACGATTTCAAAACTCACTCCTACACATGTTGAGGTCCTATTTTCACCTGGGCTCCTGCTACTATCGAAACCAATGCTTAATTACTAACAGCACTACCAGGTAATTATCGGATTTGAATTTTTCACCGGCAATTTCATACTTGATTGTTGAGCTTAAAGATGAGCTATTATGAGTTAGGTATAAGTTAAGAAAAAAAAGTGGATTAAAAAACAACCTTTTAAGGGAACAATTTGAAAAGGGAAATTTCCTCTAAAAATCAAGCTATTAACCCATGCAAAAACCATCCGAAAATAGCAAAGATGATGACAAACGCAGAGTTTGCATTTACATATTTCAGTCTAAGGACACCTGAAATTTCGTGGCAAAACAAGAATTTGTTTTGAGGCATAAATAGCCTGCAGCTGCAAATGATCCAATTGAGCATTTCTAGTGTCTGATCCAATCATTTAAGGCTGCTTAGCTAGCTTGAATGTTACACTACCTGATGCAGACGTGCCAATATGCCATTATGGGGCCTGGGGCTCTCATGACCCCCTACTACAAACCACAACTTATATTAGGTGGTCCATTTTTAGGTCCTGGATATAGCCACTTCTAATCCATATTAGTTCTCTGACTCGAGACTCTGCCTTTTAATAAATAAACATAAGAAATTTTAACTTATGTTATCTAAGACATCTAGAGTTTTGATTAAACAAAAAAACTGAGCATTTGAGCACAATCGCATATTCGCATTCGCTTCATAAGTGATAAGAATATCTTTTTTACAAGAATCACTCAAGATTAAAACTACCCCAAGATTATGGGCATTCCGCCAATTCTTCGAGCACGTACTCTATAAATCATAATCTTAGCCTAAAAGTATACCATACTTATATAAAGTAAATAGATTAGAAAATGTACTAGTACTCAAGAGTCAAGAACAATTAAATTATTTCTCAAGATAACATGATCTATGACCACCCACAACAATATCCAAAATCACAAATGCTAAAATAGATGAGAACATGATAACATAAAGAATCATAAACTACACCACCAATGCCCCGGCAATACCTACGAAGATTCTATGGTCATTACCGTTAGTGGTAATCACCATAAGAATATAATATTTTACTAAGATTAAATATTACAATGAATATTTTAATTAAACATAAATCTTTTATTTTGGAATAAAATAATATTTTAATATTCATTATTTTGTGTTGTGTTTGGTACTTGGAACATTTTTTTTTTTTTTGCAAATGCTTAATTGTGAGAATTAAGGTAAGTAAAACAATTGATTAAAAAAATTGATTAACCCATTATGCGGCGATGTGCGCTCGTTACCTTGCGTAGAACAATCCATTGTATATACACTATGTACAAACCTATTGTACCCTTCTTGTCCTTGCCTAGAAGGAACCCCGCTACTTCCTAGTAATTTTATTAATCAATATTTCCCTAATTTCATACGGTAATCTTCTTGATCTTGACTCCATGTCAAATTGTCGGCCAATTGTGATTCAAGGTTCAACCTCGTGTCACTAGATTAAAAAGTGTGTTCATTATCCACTTATTTAATTTGAGTTGTCTACAAAATACTAGTATTCGAATGTTTAGCCCCAAAGTATGCCTCTATAGGTAGGGGGAAGGGCCGATGGGAGGAACATAGCTAACGGTAAGACTTGGGTGTGATCTACAGTAAGATTAGCAAGCATAGTTTTTTTCTTAATAATTAATTAATGTTTTCGATGAATGACGATGTAAATGTGAAAATTTATTTAACGTAGTATTAATTTTTGAGAAGTTTAAGCACTACCAAACATGTACTAAATTTTATAATATTTTATAATATAAATATAAGATATCATATCTTTACATTAATATAACAAGTTCACAAATCTTAATAAAATAGTATATTTTTATAGTGATTATCACCAGCGATAATGATTATAGAATCTTCGACCTACCTATCATCCAGTCCCCCCCCCCCAAATCAAAATCAACCACCACCTGCTCACAAAATACAATAGATAAAAAATTTCAAATATTTATTTTTCTTTTTTCAAATCTATTTTTTCCGTCACAAAAGCGTATTCGGTTTCAACTTACAAATTATAAATTATTGATAGACACTTAAGTCTCAAACCCCGGTTTAGATCTTTGGTTGAGCTAGTTTGCCCATAATCCGAGATAGACTCGTGTATTTCTCCTTGTTGACTACTTCCGTAAGGGGGATTTTTGTCGCTGTGCCTCAACCATCAATTTAGATTTTTTTTTTTCAAGGGAAACCATCAACTTAGATTTTTGGTTGATCTGATAAACAACATTGCTCAGTCATTCATGCCAAAAAAAAAAAAAAAAAAAAAAAAACTTATAAAATCATGCTTAAAAACATTACTCCGTATTAAATACCCTAAAAAAAACATTATTAAATAGTTTTGAAACAGTTAAGTCTCAGTTCAACTTGGACTCTTGAGTCTTGAGCCATCATCATCCACTTTAGATTCTACTATAATAACATCAACATGGGAGTCTTCTAGTATACTACAAACTCTCCGTACAAATTTCTGATATAATCATCACGAAAGTTTCAATCTTTTGTTTTTTTTTACCCATTTTTTCTTCATATTTTAAATTTTGTCGATTTTTTATGAGGTGAAAAAATGTCATCAGAGCAGCAAAATGGAGGAGATGAAGAGGTGTTTATGGAACCATTGTTGGCAATCACAAGAAATCACCTCTCTTTTCAGAGTAACACAACTTCACAACTTGCCCTTGTTGGTGCCAACATTTACCCCATTGAAAGTCTTGATTATGAGTATGATCATTTTTTTACCTCCTTTACTTTTTATTTTTTGAATTTGATTTACTGCTCATTAAATTTCAGTTGATTTTGATGCTGGTTTTACTGTAAAGGTGTAAACTTGATCATAAAAATTTGACTGCCCCATCAAAATTTTTATTAATTTGGTGGTGAATTCATTAAAAGTGGTGATCACTGATCAAATTTTGGGGATTTTGTTTTTTGGTAATTGCAATTAGTGGGTTTGAGCAGATTAATTTGATTTAATATGCTAGGTTTTCATTTGTTTTAGTGTTAATTTTGTGATGTTAAGTTAGTTTTGCTGTTGTCTACTTGTCTTCCAATAGAATGAATGTTGGTCAAACTTTTGATAAACCCTTATGAGCTGCATTTTCTGGTATTAAGCTTATCTGATACTCAACTTGGGGATGATCGGTGTGTTTGATTTTCTTAATATCTTATTTTGTGTGTGTTCGTGCAATTTTCGACGCAATTTTCATTATGGGTCATCTCCTCTATATGTTATCAAAGTAGGGGTAAGACTTGCGTACATCTGACCCCACTTACTTCGCCACAGACAGAAGCACTTTGAGGCACTCTTAGAATTTTTACTCAAAATGCTGCTTATTCTACAGGTTGAAAAGGTGTCTGGATTTCGTCTGCTTATAACTAGGTTTTATAGAATTATTGGGGAAATGATCAGTGATAATTGTGTTTGGCCTTTGTTGTGATTGTTGTTACATAGAAAGTTGAAATTTTGTTTCTGGGGTTTTGCAGAATTATTGAGAATGATTTTTTCAAGCAAGATTGGAGGAGTAGGGGGAAGGCTCAGATATACCAGTACATTTCTATGAAGTGGGCATTTGTCTTTCTTATTGGGTTGATTGTTAGCTTGGTTGGGTTTTTCAACAATTTGGCAGTTGAGAACATAGCTGGCAAGAAATTTGTTGACACATCCAACCTGATGCGAGTAAACAAGTACAGTTCTGTAACAATGTTTCTCTTCTTCAATAGTCGAATAGGTCTATAGAGTATTTGATGTACGGGTTTTTGATCGAGTATGCTTTTGCTGTAGGTATAGGACGGCATTTTTTGTCTTCACAGCTTATAATTTGGGGCTGACTCTTTTTGCTTCCCTTATTACTGCGCTTATAGCGCCAGCAGCTGCTGGGTCAGGCATACCAGAAGTGAAAGCTTACTTAAATGGTGTGGATGCACCTGAAATATTTTCCCTCAGGACTTTGATTGTAAAGGTCGGGATTTGTTTAGCTATATCAAAGCCCGTTCTTTTGATTGAATTAGGCCATTTGATTCGGAAGTCCGTTGGAACATTTCTTTGTGAATTTATGTTGCTACTATGTCTTTGTTTGAGTTTTCTTGGTGAATTCTTATCTGCTGATCACAAGTATATTTATCTGTGCTTCTTGTCACTTATATTCTTATCAGAATAATACTGTCATTCGATTCATATTGGTTTTCTTGCTGTGAATTTGTATTAGAGACAGAAGTTCTTTGTGATGCTAGATTAGAACGGAACACTGTATCGATTTTTTTCATATGTTTTTAGTTTACAGTCAGCTTACCGATCTAGAGTGTTGGTCTCATATATATCTTCTGGTACAGATTATTGGTAGCATATCGGCAGTTTCGTCTTCCCTTCTTGTCGGAAAAGCCGGGCCTATGGTGCACACTGCTTCAGCTATTGCTGCATTGCTGGGTCAGGGTGGATCAAAGAAGTATGGGTTGACATGGAAATGGCTACACTATTTCAAGAATGATCGAGATAGGAGAGATCTCGTAACATGTGGAACAGCTGCAGGAATTGCTGCTGCTTTCCGTGCTCCAGTGGGTGGCGTATTGTTCGCTTTGGAAGCAATGGCTTCGTGGTATTGTTAATTCAGTCTATAGCCCTCATTTCATTAAGGCATTCCTGTCATATTACTTCTCTCGAAATGAATTCAGCTTTGCTATAACAGAGACTAGGTTGTTTAAAGGTTGAAATTCTATTTTCAAAATTTCTCATGATGTAATCAAGCTGTTGTTGCTCTGTTTAATTTTGTAGACTGGTAATAAACCGTGTTGTAGAAGTCTGATAGGCCTTGTAGTTAAACTTGAAATTGGCTAAGCATGAACGTGGTGCACTTTTTTAGAAGTTGTGTAGTGTTATGTGGGCTGACTTGCATCCATTACTCTTATATTTCTTTACTATTTTCTAAATTTGGTGAGGATCTCTGTTTCTTAATTCTCATTGCATCGATGTCTGATCGTGTTTCTATTCTTAGGTGGAGAGCTGCACTCTTATGGAGAACTTTCTTTTCAACAGTAATTGTGGCTATCGTGCTTCGTGGTTTCATGGATTTCTGCTTTGCTAAAGAGGGTAACTGTGGACTATTTGGAAGAGGCGGTTTAATCATGTTTGATGTCACCTCAGAAAATTTTGTATATCACGTAAGTGAGGTTCCTGTAGTATTGCTCGTTGGAATCATAGGGGGCTTTTTGGGAGCCTTGTACAATTTCATTCTGACAAAGGTTCTTCGATGTTACAATTTTATCAACGAGTAAGTTGACTATTACTTACCGTTATATTTTGTTTTGCGTAAGAGAAAAAGCACGTGATTATACTGTTATCCCACTTTAAACGCCCTTTGTTTGTCTCATTTCAGGAAAGGCATCATCTATCAAATACTTCTTGCTTGTTCAATCTCTATATTCACATCCTCCCTTCTTTTTGGCCTTCCTTGGCTTGCGGCTTGCCAATCTTGTCCAGCTGATTCAAAGGAACCTTGTCCAACTGTAGGCCGATCTGGTAACTTCAAAAAATTTCAGTGTGCTCCTTTACAATACAACGATTTGGCGAGCTTAATTTTCAACACAAATGACGATGCTATCAAAAACCTTTTTCGTCACAGCACCGATTCTGAGTTTCATGGCACAACAATGCTCACCTTTTTTGTGACTTGCTTTTTCCTTAGTATCATCAGTTATGGGCTTGTCGTTCCATCCGGCCTCTTTGTACCTGTAATAGTGACAGGTGCGTCATATGGACGTTATGTTGGAATGCTACTGGGTCCATCATATTCAAATCTTAACCATGGTCTTTTTGCTGTGCTTGGTGCTTCTGCGCTTCTTGGTGGAACCATGAGGGTGACTGTTTCTTTGTGTGTTATCATGCTTGAAGTGACCAACAATTTGTTACTCTTGCCTCTGATTATGTTGGTTCTTCTTGTATCCAAGACTGTGGCAGATTGCTTCAACGGTAATATTTATGACGTCATGATGAAGCTGAAGGGCTTTCCTTACCTTGAAGCTCATGTCGAGCCCTACATGAGGCAGTTAACCGTAGCAGATGTAGTCACCGGCCCACTGCAATCTTTTCATGGAATTGAGAAGGTGGGAAATATTGTTGAAGTACTCCGAAGGTCACAACATAATGGGTTTCCTGTCTTTGATGAGCAAGAACATTCTGAGTACCCAGTTTTGTTTGGTCTAATCCTTCGTGCCCATTTAATCGTATTACTCAAGAAGAAGGCTTTCTTTCTTACACCAGTGCGAAGTGATGCTGATGCATTTGACCGGTTCTCGTCTGTGGATTTTGCCAAGAGTGGATCAGGCATTACTGATGATATTGACGATATTGAATTGACAGATGAAGAAATGGAGATGTTTATTGATCTTCACCCCTTCACTAATGCTTCTCCATATACTGTTGTGGAGACGATGTCATTAGCAAAGGCTCTTATACTTTTCCGACAAGTTGGTCTCAGGCATATGCTAGTGATACCAACGACTTCCGATGTAAGTTTCATCATCCTTTTTCCTCTCAGTTGTAGTTATTAGCTCACATAGTAAAGGTTGGGTAGTCTTCATTACAAGTTTAGAAGACCACATTCAGAAGACAAAACATACAAGCGACATATCTTCTGTTGCTTTGATTTGCTATATGAACTAAACTCAGACCCCATATCTAATTAAATCTTACATCTTGGTGCAGCGGCCACCTGTAGTAGGGATGTTAACGAGGCACGATTTCATGGCCGAGCATGTGTTGAGCCTGCATCCGTCTCTGCAGCAAAGGAAGTGGAAAAGGTTCAGATTTCAGTTTCCTCACCTATCTAAATTCTTTTAGGACTGCGCGCAGGACCGAAGGTCAATGTTGCTCCAGTTTTTTTTAGAGTTGTGAATACTTCTCTGTTTGAGGTTGCAAACTGTAAAGTACAGCAGAATCTGTAGATCAAGGTGAATCATAGTCAAGTACCCCATTTTTTACCGTATTACTCATTTTTCGGAATTCAACAACTTTCAATTCAATTTTTATGAATTGAAATGAGCATCTGTTAATTGTAAATAGCAAAGTTTTCTGATGATGAGAAATTTTCACAGATGTATTTACGTCTCCTGGGGCGATTAACCGCCATTTTCACAGTTCACCGGCACCTCTTTATCTGAATCCTTACGACGTTCATGCCTTGTGGAGTTGTGGTGAACTAACATAGCAATAATCTGTATGGAATATAAGTATAAGAAGAAAAATGTGCAGCAGCATACAACTTGCTTAATACATGTTGAACAAAACATTTCCAGCATTCCAAATTTCCAATACATAAAGCGATACAAGGTTGTCATTCGAAGCAAAACAATTAGATTGATGGTCACATTCAGAGCTATAATGGACTCCATTTAGAAGCAAGTTCTTGGGGGCGCAAAGAATATACAATGTATACAATATCATCCCACCAACACCGAATTCATTAAATCCCAATCGTGAAGCATAACAAAGGTATCGTAGGTTGAGGAGGAAGGTATCAAGTTCCTTGACGATTTACCCTCGCCTTGTGCTCTGGTAGTCCATCCTTATTGCCCATAACTGCTCCGCAACCGTTTTCATGTCAGGCCGATCTGCTCGTACAGGTGCTGAACATTGAAACGCCAAGCAAAAGATCTTCTTTAGTATTTCTCCATCTACTGGTTGGTTCATTAATGGATCAAGAAGCCTTAGCACATCTCCTTCATTGTAGCTATAGATAGCCTGTACCAATTGGTCATTCAATGCAAGTTATAAACAAGCATTCAAATTGGTCATAAGTGGAATGATTGCAAAGACGGAACATGTACAAGTCATTTCAAATTTTGTAGAGTGGTGTTATTTAAGAGTTTCTGGGCCTTGTGAATTTAGGAACGTTGAACAAGCAGAATACACACAAGAATATAGGCATTGAAAAATGATGAGTGATCAAAAGGAAATTTTCAAGTTTTGGCCAACGCGTAAATTCTGCTCAAAACCATGCAATTATCAGTAGCATTTCGGTTCCATATTATCAACATGCTGAGCACAATGTAGCACCCCAAGCTACAGAAAGTAGAGAAAGAGAGTGTGCCAGAAGGAGTCATGTTGCATACATGCTCTTTTCCGGTGTTGTGTGAGTAAGATTTGGAATAATGCAGCTTTGAATACAAGTCAGATAGAAAGAAGCAGGATATTCGCAGCATAGGAGAAGAGCTTACCCATCTGATTGTTACCCTCTCTGCAACAGGTCTTTTGGGTTCCACAGGGCGGCGGCCGGTCAAAATTTCTAAAAGCAGAATCCCGAAAGAGTAAACGTCACTTTTAGGGGTGAGTTGATAAGTCTTCATGTACTCAGGATCAAGATATCCAACTGTTCCTTTCACTTTGGTTGAAATATGCGTGTGATCGCTATCAACAGGACCAACTCTTGCAAATCCAAAATCAGCTACTTTGGCCTTGTAATTCTCAGCTAGAAGAATGTTGGATGACTTCACATCACGATGGATGATTTGTTTCTCTAATATCAATTGTCAAAACAAGATTATAATAAGAATTCTGAAGCGGAGGTCTAGAGACACTAATGAAAACAATCAATTCAGAAGGTCAATGGCAATTTTCAGAATACACCATACAACATTCCATTTCCACATCGCATGTAAGCTAGCACGGAACCACAAATGTCAACAAATACCCCCCAAAAACTCCCATCTATGACGAGGTAAGAAGGTGGATGGGTGTGAAATGTACACAGTCTTACTCTTACTCCTACATTGAAAACATAAAGAGGTTGTTTACAGATGGCCCAAAATGAAACACGTCAAGAGTTGTATCTACCGAATACTGACTACTACTTCACAGTATAAAACCATTTAATGAGCCATTTTCTGTATTCCACCATATTCCAAAGCCAAAGTAGTGAGTCTATGGCTCCATAATCTGAACTGATGGAGGGTACTCGTAAATCTTAAGGATCCAAAGGATGGTGAGGGTGAGATTGTCTACTATCAAGTACTTTAAATCCATCTGATCCACTGTTTTGACACTCTTACGAAATCAATCTAATTGTAGCAACATGAAGATAAACGCCATAAACCCATAAGTCCATAACTGAACTGTTACATAAATATAATCCTATTACGGTTTTTCTAACATGTGCCCATAGGGCACATGATAAAACTCCAGATTCTTCCCTAATTAAGTGATATTCTCACTTGGAAAAACAAATAATGGAATCTCATTGATTAATTCAGGAGAATATCACTTAATTAAGGAAGGATTTTGAGTTTTATCATGTGCCCTATGGGCACACGTTAGAAAAATCCTATTAATATTAACATTGTTAAGTGGACTCTACCCTTTGGTGGCTCAATCAACATAAAACAATTCTTCCTCCTATCCCCTAACTGGCTAACTCCCTCTCAATAAATAGATGGACAATTCTCTAAGATGATTGGATGTTTTTATCATTTATGTTCTTCGCTAATGCAGAAGGCTATCAGTACTAGAGTCCACAACCAAGTTATAGCACTTCTAAGCAAGTAAGACGAGATGTTTCCAAGTTACCTGCATATAAATGAAGATAAGTTAAGCCATGTGCAACATCTATGGCAATCTCAAGGCGCTGGCTGAAGTCTAATATCTTGTCCGTCTGTCCTGTTAAAATTTAAGAACCCAACATCAGTACTCCATAACAAGTTAAGGACTGTATCTGCATGAGTGCACGAGTAGGTCTTACCATCCAAATGTTCTCTCAGTGTACCATTTGAGACATATTCAGTAACAATAAGTCGTTCGTTTCCTTTGTCAACAAATCCAATCAGTTTTACCAGGCTGAGGTGTTCAATTTTTGATAGGATCTCAATTTCACTGTTGAATTCAGCAGAATCAAAATTTTCCTGTTATGAAAGTAGAAGGAAATAAGGAAACAGATTGATCTTTTACCCACTGTCCAAAACAAAATTCGAGTTTCACAGACATTCTTCAGAGTTCACATTACAACTATGGGACAGAGTTATAGAGATCAAAGATGACTTTTACCTGATAAAGATACAATTTAAATTTATGTCTAGTTATCCAAGTTCCTGCCGAAGTTATATGACATTAAATCAGCTTTGCTTAGATTAACTGGACTTTTATGGGAAACACGAGTTTTAGAGTGACGAGCTTGTGATAAGAGACAAGCAAAGTAGTCATCACATCATATTCATCTGACTGATATTGGATCACGCAAAGTTTGCCAAGAGACTGGACCCTGCTTGAATCCCCCACATATGTTCATGTCCATCTAAATGATTTCCAGCTTTTAACCCCAGATTTTTGAAAGGGAAAATCAACATTATACAGCAACAGGTGCAGTTTATTATTGAAAACATAGTTCTTGGTTTTCTAAAACTCCCCTTACAAAAGAGCGTGCATCCCAGATACAGCTTAAGGCAAAAGTTGTAATATGAAGTATGAACTCACTCACCTTTTTAGCCCGTTTTACAGCGATCCACCGTCCACCTGGTAGTTGGGCCTTGTATACAGTCCCAAAACCACCTTCACCAATCTTGAAGGCTGAAGAGAAATTATGCGTGGCTTTTGCAATCTGACTAAAATTTAGATGTACTGAACCGAACCTATTCAACTTTGGGGACATTGGATAACGAGGACTAGATGGAGGGTGCCGAGATTGATTAGGACTAGGTGGGGGGAGTCGCGAAGGGGATGGACTAGGTGGGGCGTGCCTCCATGGACTAGCTGTAGCCTTTTCCAGATGAGAACTCATCTCAAAGGAGGAAGATGAATCCACTGCAGCAGAAAGTACCTAGTCAGCACTCAGCAGTCTGTTGATTTACAGTTCATACAGAGTAAACTCCCTCTGAACTGATGACATCAATTACAGTTGACACTACCATAAATGTGATAGAGAAGTTTTAAATTTGCATATCATAGATACCAACAACAGGCTCAAGGGATCATCACTGAGGAGCACAATATTACTTACTTAGTGTCAGATCCTTATGGGAATCAGTAGAGTGAAGATCCTTCTTCTTTGATTGAAAGCAGGGGCACATAAAAATACAACCCAAAAGGAGAACTCCAGGTATTGCCATCGCCACAATTTTCGGGGAAAAAGAATAATGTTCAGTGTTCTCGTTTTTGTCTAAGTGGGCTGCAGGTAATTTGGCTTCTTTGGTTCCACTTTGCAGAATTTTCCTTCCAGCCTCAAATGCAAATACTTTTAGCCCTAGTATCCATGGTGCTAAGCTTAAAAAGCATATAAAAACTTTCAACCCACGACAGCAATTACCCATCCTCGATGTCTGAGTTTACTTCACACAATTACATCCTCATGCTTGCTAAACAAGCGAACAGCTGCAGCAGACCATGATAATCAAATAATTTTTTGTACACTCATGGAGATGAAGTAAAACACATCATTCTCATGAAAGCATAGCAAGACAACACTAACTGAAACCAAGTTGTCTCAAAAGAGGCTAATGGCTCCCCTGCTTTGTCAACACTCTGAAGTCAAATCCTTCTAGGTGTTGAAGTGTGTGGCTTGTATGAAATATGTAGATGCTTTGGACAAAAACCCCGGGGTATAGATAGATCTTCCACAAGGAACTTTGTTATTTGAACACGATCAAAGCTGAGATAAAAGATGCAGCCGAGGTCAGAATCTCACCATAGAAAATTAGCTGCCAGGGCAAAAGTGAATAAGGGCTGATCACATTGGCCCTATAAAGCAGATGAGATCATATGTTTGCAACTTTCTATATAACAATAAGATTATATGTCCAAGTGAGCAAAAGTGATTTTAAACTCAATATGACGTGTATATTACAACCCAAAGTCCCATATTTTATAAATCAATCAATCATTTCCAGAAAAGGGCCACATTATCTATATATTGACTCATCAGTAGCAGCAAGCTATACTGAATTATAAAGCCCCCATACATATCGATGCTAGTCATCCACAAACCACCACGACTAGACTCCACGACACAATCACTACCAACGCCGCAAATACCTAGTTAACAAGCACAAGCCTTTGCAGGTTCAATAATACAGGAACAGACCATTTGGGAAATGGCACATTTGAAGTTCCAATCTCATCATTGAGCAAAATTATAGTAGACATCCAATGTGCTTATAACAAATAATCCGTATACGGATATATGCCCAACAACAAAATCACCAAAAACTACAAGCATACGACAACAACAACATCATCATTACCCCAACGCCTTAAAGGCTCACTCCTATTGAAACATAGAGAGACCGCACGGATAACCCAAAATGAAAATTGCTTCCAGAGTCGCACCGACTCACTGCTACTTCACAGTATAAGAAGCACAGACAGTTTCCTAAACCAATTTGCTACAAGCATACTTTATCAAAATCAGCACAATGAGCTGAATTTTGCAGACCCAGATTCTCAACACCATGTAACTAAGACAATTTCATACACTACAAACATTACACAAAACAAATACAAGCCAAACAATTCCGAACTCGGGTTCGAACAAGATCAGTATCTCATGATCATAAACTAAGCAAGAAATTCAATTTGTCCCAAAATTCAAATACAAATTAAGCAACAAAAATGAAATAAATAACAACTCACAATTTAGAAACAACAGCATTACTATCAAAATTCAACAAAAAGACCAGAAATTTCCATCTCACAGATGCTCCAAATCATCAACAAAGAAAAACCCATATACTTAAAAATCAATAAAACAAAGATAAACCAATCATTTCAGAACTAGGGTACTAACAAATTTAGTATCTTATAACACAAGCTACAATAAAAACTGAACTTTTTTACTGATTGGGGTTGTAGAACAAACCTAGAAAGAGGAGGCTGAGCTGGGAAATTGACTAAAGTTGTGATCTTTTGATGAATTTGTTTTGTTAGGAGCAAAAGAAAAAAAAAAAAGGTGAAATGTGCAAAGAGCTGGAAACCGCGATTTTTCTGGGTTGATGTAAGACACAGATACAAAGTGTTGACTAACTTAATTTATGCAAGTCAAGTGGGACAATCTTGACTGTTCATAGTGTTGTGTTGGTAGAGGGGAATTTTAGGAATGTCTTGTTTACGCTAAGTAACTATACATACTTATGGATAGATTGGAAGATTGAGTAAAACTCGGATTTAAAGTTCGACAATTTTACTCTTTTGTGGTCGTTGAGGTAATATACATGACCATTTAGTTTACATAAATTGTAGATACAAGGATTGGATTGTATGGGTAAATATGTATCGGTGAACAAAATATCGAATAGGGAAAAGTTGTGAATTGGACGCTAACATCGTATATGTAATACTCCGTACGTTGGTTACAATACAAGTGTGAATGCCAAGGGGCACCAAGCAACAAATTTGGTAGTTACATTGAAATTGTACAAGAAAAAGGAGGTAGCGATGAGATTGTGAAAAAAACGAACATTTCTTATCGTAGAGTATTAGGTGGGTAGAAGTGTAGAACTATAAGCCGAACTATAAATTTGAGTATGTGGACCGGTAGAGGTGTGCAAAAAAACCGCCAAACCGAAACACGAATCGAAAACCGATTTACCCAAACCGAAAAAGCGGGTAACCGAACCGATAAAATGCGGGTTAGGGTCGCAACTTTCTGTGTATGCGGTTAACCGAACCCGAACCGAAAGTGAACATAATGCTTATTTTCAATAAATTAGGTTATAAGTCAACTAATTCACAAGTCTAAAATAAGATAATTAATCCAATATGTTGTTAAAATTCACTTGTTTGAGGGAAATAATACATAAATTAATTGAAGTATCGACGTATAGTGAAATCTTAATATTTTATCCATCAATTTTACTTAATTTGGTAGGTCAAATAGTGTCCCCGTACTAAAACATTACCCGATTATACCGAACCGACAAATCCGTTTAACCGATGTGCGATTAACCGAACTAACGGTTACGGTTTAGGATCGGTCAAAAAGTGACAAACGGTTAACCGAATCCGCATTTGCACACCCCTATGGACCGGTACACCAATTTATCACAACAACTATTTTGTAAAGTTGTTTTTCGCCGTTCAATTACGATTTTATCGAATGTCATATTATCAATATGAAATCGAAAATTGTTTTATTAACTTATGAACCCCATATACAATCAGTGCGAATACGATATCGTCATTTGACTTAACAATTTTATCGCAAATGACATTCTTCAACACAAGTAAAATATCGTCCTAACTACCAATTTGTGAGCATCACAGGTGACGTAAAATTGAATTAGCCGAATAGAAAGCAATTGGGCCAAGTTCGAAAAGCCCAGATTGAATCGACGAAGAAAATGTAACCTGACCCCCAAGCTTTGATTTGGGCCTTGGCCCATTAAAGTGTATTGTTCAAGTGTTTGGTTATGTACGACTTGCAAACCCTTTTTTTCCACCCACTCCAAATCGAACGTAAAGAAAATGAATGAAATGGTCGGAGAAGGATTTAAATTTCTGTCCGATTCATGAAAATTCTATAGCGGTATGAATAAAGAGATTGGTTCGGATTGGATTTAATAAATTTCAACGCCGTTAGTTCAGTTCCACTAAACCTCGGTCCCTAATGGATAGCTAATATTGTTAGTCCATTCATTTATTTAATTTCTGTTTGATAAGTTTAATTCTTTTAGGTCAAATTCGAGAATGCAATTGATCACATAAATTTTTACTAGATTCAATTTATTCAAATATTTAAGTCGAATAAATTTCAAATAATTGGTTAAGGAGAGTAGGTAAGCCAATCTCATTATATCTATGTAATTTGAGATCTAGTATTCTAGTGGATGAGTGGTTGTTCTCCTTTTGGAACATTATAGTTAATTTTTATACATTTCATGCATTTGTTAGAACGAGTACACGTCTAAATGAGAGGACTAGTTTAATATACATGTCCAAATGATTGAGGAAGGGACGAATGAGCAATAATATTGCTAGACATTTTAAGGTGGAATTTGGGTTGAAAATTCTGTCGTTGTACGAAAACAATATGTTGAGCTTTCAGTCTAGTAAGCTAAGCTAAGTCCTTTTCGCTAGCAAGCTAGATCGAGTTCGGAAATATCTGCATCTATCATCGTATGTCCGTATTCCAATTGAAATATTTTGATAGACCAAATTCTCGCATCGTATTCTTTAGATGTCGTATTTCCAATCACATGTATAAGGTGGCTTTGTTTTCATCCATACAAACTTTAATTTCATAGAAGCTAAGTAAGAATAAAGCGTGAAGAGTCGGTCAATAATTATTGATTGATGTTATCATTTAGGTTCCTTCTTTGTCAAGATGACATAGATGATCGATTGATCGTTAACTTAATTGCCAGCGACATTGGAAGATATATCAAATAATAGTGACATTCGACATAATGCATAATGGAACCATCTAATTTAATCCATATATAAATCGCATTACATAATACATGTACAATTGAATGTTTAGTGTTCTCATTACGAAGTAGGCAAGTATCATGAATAAATCCACATGTATTAGGTATGTGTTTGTGTAATTATTGAATATATGATGATTGTTTAGTCCAATCAATCGATATCCTATGTCCCATATTGAACATTTGTACAATTGTACGAGTGTCCCAATCACAAGAGGAAGATGTCTGCAACATCTATCTAGTTCTACTAAAACAGAAGCCACTAGGACACGTGGCATCCAATGGCTACACATTTTCCCGCTAAAATTTTTGTTCCTAATAACATGGTTTTTAATAATTTTGTTCCTATTAATTTGCTGCAAATTCTAACAACTCTAAGTTAATAATGAAAAAGCAGCTAATAGCTAGGGCCTTCTATTAACAAAAAAAAAAAAAAAAAAAAAAAAAAAAAAAAAAAAAAAAAAAAAACTTTAATATGTTCCTAATAATTTTCTACGCTAAATTTATGAGACCATTTCAACCAAATATATATACGGAGTATATCCCAAAATTTTGCTCTTCTTTATCTACTTAACAATCAAATTTTGTCCTCTTACTCACTGATGTAGTGATTAACCATTTCAATGGCTAAAGACTCGCTCAAATAGAGGTAACTAAAGGTCACTATTCTTTTCTTTTTGTGTTCTTATTTATTTGTGTAATCTTCTAATGCAAATTTCATCTCTATTTCTAAGTCATGGGATTGTAAAGTCACTGAAATTTTGAGTTGGTAAATAAATTTGCCATGATACAAATGTTCCCTTACTAATATTCATACTTAGAGATACATTCACGCACACACACTTTGATGAGATTGCATTTTATCAAGTGCAAATAAAGTCGTACGTATACATGATAGCTAAGCTATTCAGTTTTTTTTTTTTTAAAAAGAAGTCCTTGATATCTTGAGTCGGCAAATAGATTCGGGTATATAACTACGTTTCGAACGCCAACAATATAAATCGGTTTTACCAAGACAAAGTTAAGCTAGACGTGTTGCCGCACGTTACGATATTAAAACTTTTGGCTACACATTTCCGTGCATAGCACGGGTATTATACTAGTATACTAATATTCATGATACTTTTGATTGGAATAATATACTCCCTAAAATGCAAGATTGTAAAAACCGTTAAATATACGAAGAGTATGACTATACCAATTTATTTGTTATCCACAATGTGAAGGAGAACTCAAAGTTCGCAATATGTAAGATTTTGTACGCCTTTTAACATGTCGGGTTAGAAAATTCAATGGACACACGACGTCTGTATAATTAGAAGCGGGAACCGCTAATAACCCTACAGATTTATGTATGTTGCTGATTGCTGTAATATGGGCAGCTTTGGAGCCTACACGATGCAAAATTGCAAATGGCATATTTACCCCCAAATGATTCGCATCTTCTGTGTTCATCCCTCAATCTTCCTTCAAATGTGTGAAGACCTCATCAAATTGGAATCTCGTCGTTATACCTAATGCTTCAATGATGGATTTTGATGGCAAATAAAGGGTTATAAATGTCGGCTGTTCTTAATAATTTATCGAGAGATCAGTCACGTTATTTACAATATAATTGTTATACTATTTTGATAATCGTTTTAATTAAAAAGCTTGACACTTAATCTAAGATTTGTAAAGAGTTACTTTATAAATTTTAGCTAATTTTATATGATGGGATCATCCAAGATCATAGATAATGTGATTTATAATAGTAAATTAATACGATTTCTAAAAGTATTATCATGATTACAAGCAATGTAAAAAGAGTCACTTTGTAATATAGTATAATGATCACTCAATAAATTATTGAGAAATCGTTTTTTATGAGTATTAGTTTTTTCATTTTTCATTCTTTTTTTTTACACTTCTATTATTGAAACTTAGAAAATGATTATTCGATACTTGAGAAAAAAAAAAAAGAGACAATTCCATATTGACGAGAACTTGTATAGGTGTAGTTTAGTAATCACATACGGGGTAATCAATCTAATCATTTCCTACGAATTGAAAACTTGCAATTTTTGTTGGAACGAGCATTATTCTGCCGAGACCAAAATCTGGTCACTCCTACCCTGAAAACGTTAAAATTGAAAAGTGATTTTATAGGCCGTGACAACCTCCAAATAGGTCAATTCTCTAACCATTATGTCAACTTTAATTCTCAAATTTGCGTAATCTATACGCGGTGTGACTTTCAAATAAGTATTTTTTAACCACCAAAGTAGGAAGGGTGGGATCTAAAAAACACCAAAGTCGTATTTGGGATTTACGAAACACTCGAGTTGATAAACTTGTTTATATAACACACTTTAAACTATTTAGGTATTTATTAAACACCCAAACAAATAAAAAAATGATAGCTTTTATTCTATCTCTTAAATTATATTTCTGCGTGAAGGAAAAAAAAAAACGAACTAGTCATCAACTGATAGGATGTTCTTCCCTCCTCTAGGGTTAAGTAGTTGATTTTTCATCTTCTTATTCGATTCCAGTCATTGATTTTCTCAACGAAAGAATGACACAAATAAATTCAACAAACTTCACAATCAGAACCTAGGATTAGGGAAATTTAAATAAGAGTCGTTTTGGACCTGATGGAGCGGGAGCGCAAGGATTTTGTCACTTCTAAACAAGTTTTTGTGTTATATTTTGAACTTTATAGTACCTTACAATCATGTTCGTAGATTTTTTTTTTGACATTTGCTCAATTATGTGATTTTTTTTTAGATCAATGAACTTGATATATATATCTCTTCCTATTGTGAAGCGAGTCTAGTCTTTCTTAATTTTAGTAAATACAAACATAATTTTATTAAATTCTTTTTTTTTTTTCAATTTTTTTTTGTTAGTTTTGGTATTTAATAAATACCCAAATAATTGAAAGTGTGTTTCTAAAACAAGTTTTTCAACTTTGGTGTTTTATATATACCAAATACAGTGTTTTTTAGATCCCACTTTCATCACTTTGGTGGCTAAAATATACGGAGTACTTCTTTGGCGTGACATTATCACTACGCTTAATAAAACCGGGGAGAGTAGAAAGTATCTCTAAACTAAGCAACGACACTAGTACACTAGCTGTCTTTATGGTGAAGGAAAGTGAGATAATAACATTTCCCAGTACTCTCGGAAAGAACTTAGCAGAAGATTTTTCTCCTTCACACTTCCGACTTCCCCCTTCTCAAATTAACTCACACTCTCTACACTTTTTCTCTCCCCCTCCCCCCCCCCCCCACCTTAAAAAGTACCCAACTTTTCGCTTTACACCAGCCAAAAAAAAAAAAAAAAAAAATCAAATTTTGGTCAGAGGTTGAAGGTAGCCGGTAAAAATGGCGGGAAATGACTGGATAAACAGTTATTTGGAGGCAATTCTGGATGTGGGTCCAGGGCTAGATGACGCGAAATCATCACTGTTGCTTCGAGAAAGAGGGAGGTTTAGTCCAACTCGGTATTTTGTTGAAGAAGTTGTTTCTGGCTTTGATGAATCTGATCTTCATCGTTCTTGGGTTAAGGTTGTCTTTTCATTTTATGTAAAGTTTTCTGCTTGATTGGTTGGGATTTGATTGTTTTTTTTTTTTTTTTTTTTTTTTTTTTTTTTTAGCATAATTGTGCAGAATTTGATTTGGGATTGTTGATGATTTATACTTTGGTGTAACTTTTTTTTTTTTTTTTTTTACTGTTTGTGGGTAAATTTTGGTGTAAAAAAGTTGTTTGCTTGATTGTTTTGAGTATAATTACTGTACAATGACGATAACAACGTTACCCCAGTGTCTTAAAAGGCTCCCGCTTATGGCGAGTTAGGCGGGTTTAAACACTATATATGAGTAATATGATGGTTCTAATTTGGTAAAATGTTTATTACTTTGATTGATTGAGATTGTGATTTGATTCAATATGCTAGTGTTTCACTTAAAAAACTTTATTGCTTTGATTGAGCATAATTGTTAATTTTTAAGTGCTGCATTTTTACTGATTTGATTGTTTGGATTGAATATTGATCTGATTATGAGTATTGTTGTGATCGGGTTGTAAAGTTTTTTTTCTTTTTGTTTGTCTGAAATTGGGTTCAATGTTGTGTCAGGCACAAGCTACTAGGAGTCCACAAGAGAGGAATACTAGGCTGGAGAATATGTGTTGGAGGATCTGGAATCTGGCTCGGCAGAAGAAGCAGGTCCTTTTGAGATTTTGCATATTCCATGCACTTTTCATTTGGTTGTGTTCTTTATTTTTGCAGAAAGTTTGAACTTTTGGATGTCAATTATTTGCTTTGGGTTGCCTGTTTGTTAGTAGGGACAGTAGTATTGAACTTAAGAGGTCGAGATGTAGTCGATTTTATCCCTATGAATTCGCAACATGTAAAGAGTTTGTCTTTGGCTAGGCTCGTTAATGAAAGAACCATGGTTGCTCAGGTGTTTAGTTTCTGCAATTTGGTTGTTGGTTGCGTTCAGCTTTCAGCAGCAACAAACTCAGGGTTTGGGTTCGTCACTTTTCGCGTTTATAAATTATGGGGAATAAGAGAATAAATTGAAGATGTTTACAAATTACAATGATGCTGACTTTCATTCAAAAAAAAAAAAAAAAAAAAAAACAGTGATGGTGACTGATTTGACTATCAGAATAAGGTTTCTGTCATGCCAAGTAGTACTTAAATATGGGGAATAAATTCTCTTTAGTTAAATAAGTATGATATGATTATTAGTTCAATTTGACTTCTTTGATTTCATTCAGTTGACTTGATCTTTCATGTAGATGTCTGCTTTATTCTATGTGCATGTTTAGCTTGACATATGTGCCTACACTTTTTTGGTTGATATACAGCTCGAAAATGAAGAAAACCAGCGAAAGGCAAAACGTCGTATGGAGCGGGAGAGGGGTCGTCGGGAAGCAACTGCTGATATGTCGGAAGATTTTTCCGAGGGAGAGAAGGGTGACACCATGCCTGACCGTTCGGCTCATGGTGATAGCAACCGCGGTAGGTTGCCTAGAATAAGTTCAGTTGAAACCATGGAGGCATGGGCTAGTCAGCAGAGGGGAAAGAAGCTGTACCTTGTATTGATTAGGTAACTTTGATAGTGTTAAGTCTTTTAAAGCAGTACCAGTGTGATGTGAGATGGATACCTCTTACTATGGTATCTCATGTGCTGTCTGGCTTGGTAATTTTGTACACTAATTAACTGTACATCTGCAGTCTCCATGGACTGATACGAGGTGAAAACATGGAACTTGGTCGTGATTCTGATACTGGTGGACAGGTAACTGCTTAATCAGCAGCTCAGCATACTGTGTTTTCCCCTGCAATATACAAGCTTAAAAGATGCACTGTATTCCCCCTTTTTGTCCACAGGTTAAATATGTGGTTGAGCTTGCCAGGGCTCTCGGTTCAATGCCTGGAGTATATCGAGTTGATTTGCTTACACGTCAAGTTTCAGCTCCTGATGTGGATTGGAGTTATGGTGAACCCACTGAAATGCTGAATCCAAGAGACTCTGAGGGTCTTGATGATGAGGATAATGATGGTGAGTTGGGGGAGAGCAGTGGCGCTTACATTGTTCGCATACCATTTGGACCGAGGGATAAGTACATCCCAAAAGAAGAGCTCTGGCCTCATATTTCAGAATTTGTTGACGGTGCTTTAAACCATGTAGTCCAAATGTCCAAAGTCCTTGGGGAGCAGATTGGTAGTGGGGAACCAGTTTGGCCAGTTGCCATTCATGGACATTATGCTGATGCTGGTGATTCAGCTGCTCTTCTTTCTGGTGCTCTAAATGTTCCAATGATTTTTACTGGACACTCTCTTGGTAGGGACAAGTTACAACAACTCCTCAAACAGGGTCGAATGACGAAAGATGACATAAACAACACTTACAAAATTATGCGTAGGATTGAAGGTGAAGAGCTTTCACTTGATGCCTCTGAAATAGTAATTACTAGTACAAGACAAGAAATTGAGGAGCAATGGGGACTGTATGATGGATTTGACACCCTACTAGAACGTAAACTACGTGCAAGGATCAAACGGGGTGTAAGCTGTTATGGAAGGTTTATGCCTCGTATGGTGGTAAGTCGAGCATCTTGACTAATTGGTTGCTAGCGTAACTAAACTGATCATGATCTGCTTTCCCTTGCAATCTTGTTGATCATTATGCGAAGTTGTGAACTACTGTACTAGCCCTCTTGTAAATTCTTCATAGGTGATCCTCTCTTCCTGAAATAGAAATACTGAGTCAGATGCTAGTAGTAGTCGTATACTGGTATGCATTCAAGCCAGCTTCAGTGTCTTTTTTCGTTGTTGAATTCTTCTTGTTCTTGGAAATTAATTGTCAGATTACTCCCAGACCTATCCATGTGACTTGTGTTTTATGGACGCAGAGCAGCATTACTTGTCAATTAAAGGATTTTTATTTATTATAATTAATATCATACTAGATTCTGTACCATGATGTATGGAGCAATAGTATTAGGAATTTGAGAATCGAGGATATATCTCTTTGCAACATTTTGTAACTCTTTGTTTGTACAAAATTTCTCTACACAACAAATCACGAATTTATGAAAATCTGATCTTCATGCATCAGAATTGAACGTTGAAGATTTATCTGAACTTTACATGTCCGTATTCTGCCTTTTCTGATTGGTTACTTATTCCATTGCTTTAGTGTATTTAATCTGGTAATGGCATTCTGGCAGGTAGTCCCTCCTGGAATGGAATTCAATCATATTGTTCCACTTGAAGGTGATATAGATGGTGATACAGAAGACAATGAAGAACATCCTACCTCTCCCGATCCACCTATTTGGACTGAGGTTTTAACCTGGCTGCTTTTCTTTTAATATCCGACTTCTCTTTGTACTCCATTGTATCCGTGCTTGGATGTCATCCATTTTCATCTTCCCAAATTTGCATTCTTGTGTAGAGTGCCTTGTTCTAATGTGTAATATGCATCTTGGCTTGCAGATAATGCGATTTTTTTCCAATCCAAGAAAGCCTGTGATCCTGGCCCTTGCTAGGCCTGACCCAAAGAAGAATATAACAACTTTGGTCAAAGCATTTGGGGAATGCCGTCCATTGAGGGAGCTAGCTAACCTTGTGAGTCTCTTGCTAGTACTATGTTTTTTGTCAATTCGAGTCAAGCGGGCTTATCTCCTTACGTCGCATCCCTTTCTAATTATTATTATAATTTGATATTTGCAGACACTTATAATGGGTAACCGGGATGGTATAGACGAGATGTCTGGCACAAGTTCGTCAGTTCTTCTTTCAGTTCTTAAGCTTATTGATAAGTATGACTTGTATGGTCAAGTTGCATACCCAAAGCATCACAAGCAAGCTGATGTTCCAGAGATATATCGTTTGGCGGCCAAAACAAAGGTACTTATGGGCATTGGTATCTTATTTTATACATGATCCTCAATTGTTTTTCTACTAATGCTCGTCTCCTTTGAGCAACTATTAGTGAATATTTTTGACACTACATAGAGATAATGCTCCATTTCTCATACTGCTGGCCATTTGACCTCTGGAATATGTAATAACAAGTAAATTCTGGAGATGAGTTGACTTTGTCTAAAAACATGCTAAGGCTGTATTGATGTAAGTTGCCGAATGCCTGAACTCTATGTGACATCATGCTTAAACCATGGTACAACTTGTTTGTTAGTTATAGTCAGAATATGCAGAGCTTAATTGCAGAGGTTAGGTTTCTAGGAACTGGTAGGAAGTAGGCCTGGAAGGAAATAACTTGAAAAGGAATGTACAAAGATTGATGATTCATAGTCAAATCTGGTCTGTAGGCTCAGAAAACTGGATTATACAACTTAGAGCAGATGAGTTTGTTTTGAAATTTTGATCCAAGGTGAGAACTGGTCAGGCATAAAAAGATTTGTAAGATCTTGACTTCAGTTCAGGGCTGGCTTGATGTAAAAATGCTAAATTGCGGAAAAGTGTGTTGTCACGGAAGTGTAAAAGTTATCATTGAACTTCTATATGAGCATCCAGTGAAGTGTTTCGCGGAATATTTGAATTTAGTACAGTTGAATATGCCTTTCTCTATAAACTGTCAATCTTTCCTCCTGTTTGATGATGTTCTTTTGTGCAGGGAGTATTTATCAATCCGGCTTTTATTGAGCCGTTTGGACTAACTCTTATAGAGGTATTCCCTTAAAGATTCTCGTGAAGTTTCCTGCATATGGTTTTCACCATTTTGGATTTGAGGAAAATTTTCACTTTTGCATCTTCTGATTGCAGGCAGCAGCTCATGGCTTGCCGATGGTTGCTACCAAAAATGGAGGCCCTGTCGATATCCAGAGGGTAACTTGACTGAATCTGAGGAATTCTGGAAATCTTTTTGTTTGATAGAATTCTTCTGATTTGTTATTTTACTCTGAAATTGCCTCAGGTTCTTGATAATGGCCTTCTAATTGATCCCCATGATCAGAATTCTATTGCTGATGCTCTGCTGAAGCTTGTTGCAGATAAGCAATTGTGGTCAAAATGTCGCCAGAATGGTCTGAAAAATATTCACTTGTATTCATGGCCAGCACATTGCAAGACATACTTATCTCGTATAGCCAGCTGCAAACAAAGGCAACCGCAGTGGCAAAGTAATGATGGTGGGTTTGACAATGAAGAGCCTGAATCTCCAAGTGACTCTTTACGAGATATAAAAGACATTTCTCTCAACTTGAAGTTCTCAATAGACGGAGATGATGGGGAAAATCTTGGCAGTGATGTGTCATCTGAAAGGAAGTATGCCAACAACAAAAACAAATTGGAGAATGCTGTTCTGTCATGGACTAAGGGTGCCCACAAGGATGCTCGCAAGCCTAGGTTCTCTGATAAGGATCTGCCTTCCAACACGAATAAATATCCGGCATTCAGAAGGAGGAAACATATCTATATCATTGCTGTGGATGGTCGTTATGAAGATGGGCTCTCTGAAAGTATCCACAACATATTTAGTGCTGCTGGCAAGGAAAAGACTGCAGGTTCTACTGGGTTCATATTGGCGACATCCTTTTCTATGCCTGAGACTCAGTCATATCTGCTCTCCAAAGGCTTCAATCTTCATGATTTTGATGCATATATATGCAATAGTGGAAGTGATTTGTACTATCCTTCTCTAAACTCAGAGGATAGTCTGATAATAGCAGATTCAGATTATAATTCACACATTGAATATCGGTGGGGTGGAGAAGGCCTGAGAAAGACTTTACTTCGGTGGGCATCATCAATCACTGAAAAGAACGGAGACGAAGAAGAACAGATTATCATTGAAGATGAAGAAGTTTCTATAGATTATTGCTTTTCATTCAAAATAAAGAAACCAGAGAAGGTACTTGTGAATGATTGATATTTGTTCTTGGATGCATATAAAGTGGATTACCTTCAATAATTCTTCTGATGCCCCATCATCTGCTGAACTGTGGAGTTCTGATGTTATATCTCTTTGCAGGCTCCCCCAATCAAGGAGCTACGCAAGTCTATGAGAATTCAGTCTCTGCGTTGCCATGCTATTTATTGTCAGAACGGCAGCAGATTGAATGTGATTCCAGACTTAGCATCCCGGTCTCAAGCCCTCAGGTAAACTCAGCTTTACTTATGTACCTACGACAGTTTTCTCTCTCTCTCTCTTTTTTTTTTTTTTTTTTTTTTTGAAAGTGGACAGATTATTACTCCTGGTCAGGAATTAAAAAGTGATAATGTCAGCTTGCCTTGATGAAATTTACTTGTGAGCAAACCATTATGACGAGGGCACTCATTTTTCCATCTGCGTTGTCTATGGAGTTCTATTTAACTGTTACATCTTTGCACCGTGCTTTGAAAGTCCTCTTATACTTTGCAATGCAATCAATCTTCAGGTATCTTTATGTCCGGTGGGGTGTAGATTTAACAAAAATGGTAGTCTTTGTTGGAGAAAGTGGAGATACAGATTACGAGGGCTTGCTTGGCGGAGTCCATAAGACGGTGATACTAAAGGGAGTGTGCAACAATGCATTCAGTTCTCTCCACACTAACAGAAGCTATCCCCTTTCACACGTTGTGCCACTTGACAGCCCCAACATTGCTGAGGTCAAGGAAGGCGGAAGCAGCTCAGAAATTCAGTCAGTCTTGGCAAAAATCGGGGTTTCCAATATTTGATCAGAACCCCTTTGTTCTTATATGGTCTCGGACTCCCTGCATGCATCATCAAACTTCAAGTCGGGCTTCATTAAAAGGATATATATGAGCCTGCCATACTCGCATGCTGCAAGCATCTTATAGGGTCAGTCTCGGAAACTAAATAGACTCTCATCTCGTTTTCTTAAGATACTTAAATTAGCGTCAACTTCTCTAAATAAATACATCCATACGCAGCCTGTATAGTTATCTTCCTAAAGTTGGGGTCATTTACCTGATCTCTGGTGCTGGCGCCTGGCGCGGCTGTTAAAATAATAAGCTAGTCCAAAATGTTGTGCTAGCTGCGTTTTGTTGCACTGCAATCTCATGTAAACACATACTTCGTGGTTGCACAAGCATTCCAGGGTACATATTCCTTCATGTACTCACCATGATAATATGCTATACTTCGGTACTTCCTATGTTTACAGAATTACAGTTACGCTCCTTTCTGTAGTGTTTTTACTGAGCTTTTTTCTTCTTATTTTTTACCTCTTTCGTTTTTATTCTCATAAAAAAACGATACCTTTGCTACGCATTAAACTGCAAAAAGAAATAGGGAAATATCTTTGGGTAGGAGTAGTATATCGTTTTCTTAGTCTAGGAGTTTTCCTATCTACAATAAGTTTGGGTGAGATTGTCCTACAATGAAAAGTAATATACTTCCGAGATTTAGGTTAGGAATTTTTTTTTACCTTAATTAAATTTCTGTTAAAGAGTAGAGAGGAATAAGATGCAGTCAAAACCCTACATCATTATTGTGGGGTTCATTCATATATATGTGTCTGTACAATATAGTAAAACCCTAGTCTAGAATATTCTAGGTGTATGTACATCCATAAATATAATATTCTATAACACTCCCCCTTGGATGTACATAATCAAAGAACGTGCCTCATTAAAACCTTTCTAGGTAAAACCGCGTGGGAAAAACCCCAGAAGGAAAAAGAGTACATTATTCTTTGTAATGCGCATCATAATGCTGCCTCGTTAAAAACCTTGTCTGGAAAACCCTGAGGGACAAAACCAGAATCAAGGGAAAAAGAGTGCAGCGCGCAATTACTCCCCCTGATGGACACATCACTTGAAATCTTTGAGTCGACGGAGTCCAAGCTTCTGAACCATAGTCTCTAATGTGCGGGTAGGTAGTGCTTTTGTGAATATGTCTGCGAGGTTGTCGCTCGAACGAATCTGCTGCACTAATATATCACTTTTTTTCTGAAGATCGTGAGTGAAAAAGAATTTTGGGGAGATATGTTTAGTCCTGTCGCCCTTAATATATCCTTCCTTCAACTGTGCAACACATGCAGCATTATCCTCATATAAGATCGTCGCTGACTTGTTCTTAGGAGACAAACCGCACGCTTCTTGAATGTGATGAATAACTGATCTCAACCAAACACACTCTCGACTGGCTTCATGCATTGCCAAAATCTCAGCATGGTTAGAAGAAGTAGCCTATAGTCTGCTTTTTGGATCTCCATGAAATGGGTGTTCCACCACATGTGAACACATAACCTATTTGTGACCTTCCATTGTGAGGATCGGACAAATAACCTGCATCTGCAAAACCAACTAAATCTTCCTTGTGTGAATTAGGATAATATAAGCCCATATCAGATGTACCCCGGAGATATCTAAGCACATGTTTAACCCCATTCCAATGTCTTGTAGTAGGACAAGAACTATATCTCGCTAATAAATTAACAGCAAATGATATATCTGGTCGGGTGTGGCTTGCGAGATATGTAAGTGCTCCAATAGCACTTAAGTATGGTACTTCAGGACCAAGAATTTCCTCATCATCTTCTCTCGGGCGGAAGGGGTCTTTCTTAATATCAAGTGATCTCACAACCATCGGTGTGCTCAATGGATGTGCCTTGTCCATTTTGAATTGCTTCAACACCTTTTCTACATAAGTTGATTGATGCACAAGGATTCCGTTTTTAAGGTGTACAATTTGTATGCCCAAACAAAATTTGGTCTTCCCAAGGTCTTTCATTTCAAATTCTTTTTTCAAACATTCCACCGCATTTGGAATCTCTTCAGGAGTTCCTATAATATTCAAATCATCAACATACACTGCTATTATGATAAACCCAGATTTAGATTTCTTTATGAAAATACAAGGACAAATGGGATCATTCTTATAGCCTTCTTTCAACAAATATTGGCTAAGACGGTTATACCACATACGTCCGGATTGTTTTAACCCATATAAAGAGCGCTTTAACTTTATCGAATAATGTTCTCGAGAACGTGGGTTAGATCCTTCCGGGAGCTTAAAACCTTCTGGGAGTTTCATATAGATGTCATTATCCAATGAACCATATAAATATGCTGTAACAACATCCATTAGACGCAAATCAAGTCCTTCTTTAGTTGCCAGACTTATCAAATAACGAAAAGTAGTTGCATCCATCACAGGAGAATAAGTCTCTTCATAATCAATGCCGGGTCTTTGGGTGAATCCTTGTGCAACTAAACGGGCTTTATACCTTTCAATTTCACCCTTCTCATTTCTCTTTCGCACAAAGACCCATTTATGTCCCACGGGCTGTATACCTTTTGGGGTGCGGACTATAGGTCCAAAAACTTCTCGTTTTGTTAAAGAATTCAACTCAGCATCTATTGCGTCTTTCCATTTTGGCCAGTCCTTTCTACGTGCACATTCCTGGATAGACTTTGGCTCAAGATCCTCGTTTTCTTGCATAATATCTAGCGCTATATGATATGCAAAATAATCATTGTCGACGTCAATCTCATTCCGGTTCCACCTCTTTCCAGACATGACATAGTTAATTGAAATTTCTTCGCATTCACAATTTTCAGGTACCTGAGTTGCTTGTGGATCCACAATACTTGTCATGCCTATGTTCTCTTCAGGAGAATCTGCTAGAGTTGAGGTTTCCTCGATTTGGCCATCTTGTAATTTTTGCTCCTTTCTTTTTCGAGGATTCTTATCTTTGGAACCGATTGGTCTGCCACGCTTCATGCGTGCTCTATGCTCATTTGCAATTCCATTACGTCCTTCTGGGACATCTATCTTACATGGAGCATTTACAGCTGGGATATGTGACTTTGTCACTCCATTTGGGTCAGTGAAAGCATCTGGCAACTGATTTGCTAAACTCCGTAAATGAATAATCCTTTGAACTTCACTTTCACATTGTTTTGTACGAGGATCAAGGTGAGTTAATGAGGATTCATTCCAGCTAATCTCATTTCCCAGCTGCCTGTTTTCCCCCCCTAATGTTGGGAATATTGACTCATCAAAATGACAATTAGCAAATCTGGCAGTAAATAAATCCCCAGTAGTTGGCTCAAGATATTTGATTATTGATGGGGATTCAAAACCAACATAAATTCCCAACCTTCTTTGAGGTCCCATCTTAGTACGCTGTGATGGAGCAATTGGGACATATACTGCACATCCGAAAGTTCTTAGATGGGAGACATTTGGTTCCTGACCAAAAACCAATTTTAGGGGAGATTCAGTATGATAACTTGTTGGCCTGATGCGAATAAGTGCTGCTGCATGTAGAATGGCATGTCCCCATGCTGATGTAGAGAGTTTTGATTTCATAAGCATTGGTCTTGCAATCATCTGTAGACGTTTAATTAGTGATTCAGCAAGACCATTTTGTGTATGAACATGAGCTACCGGATGTTCAACCGTAATCCCTATGGACATGCAATAATCATTGAAAGTTTGTGAGGTAAATTCACCAGCATTGTCAAGTCGAATTGTTTTAAGGGGGTAATCTGGAAAATTTGCTCTTAACTTGATCAATTGAGCAAGTAGTCTCGCAAATGCCAGGTTACGAGTTGATAACAAGCATACATGTGACCATCTAGTCGATGCATCGATTAAAACCATGAAATATCTAAATGGTCCGCTTGATGGGTGTATTGGTCCACAAATATCCCCTTGTATACGTTCTAAAAATTTAAGGGATTCATTCCCTATTTTTGCTGGTGATGGGCGAGTAATGAACTTGCCTTGGGAGCAAGCAGCACACGAAAATTCACTAGATTGAAAAATCTTCTGGTTTTTCAATGAATGACCACATGAATTTTCTACTATTTTCCGCATCATTACATGACCGGGATGGCCCAAACGATCATGCCAAATAATAAAGTTATCAAAATTCGTGAACTTCTGGTTCATCGAAGCATGTGCCTCTATTATATGAATTTTAGTATAGTACAAGCCAGAGGAAAATGCAGGCAACTTTTCCAACACAGTTTTATGACCTGCATAAATACTGGTTAGATAGAGGTACTCAACACCTTTCTCAATTGTAGTCTCAATATGGTATCCATTTTTTCGAATATCTTTAAAACTCAATAAATTTCTTTGAGACTGTGGAGAGTACAAGGCATCATTAATGTGAACTTTTGTCCCTCTAGGCAATAAGATAGTGGCTCTTCCGGAGCCTGCTATCAAATTTGTACTGCCAGCTATGGTAGTTACATTTGATACTTGGTCTTTTACAGATGAAAAATATTTTCTGCTTTTGAGTATTGTATGAGTAGTAGCACTATCTGCAAGACATATATCTTCACCGTGTATAGCCATTATTGCTAAGGATGAGTGCGTTTGCATCGCAGTCGAGATCTATATCAATGAATTTCTCATAATAAGCAACGTTCACAAATAATTCATATAACTGACAATCTAAAACATTTAGCAAACTTCACGCCATAAGCACATAATAAATTGCATAGTCTATAATAATAAAACATTATTCCAATCAAAGAAATCCAAAACCAAAACCAAGCAAAACAAAAGAGTCCTAAAAAAAAATAAAGTCCAAAAACAAAACATAGTAGTCGTTTAATCCGTACGCTAAAACAAATCTAAGAAACTAATCATTCATTTGCTTCGGTAGTGGCCATAAAGTCAGCAGCTTCCAAGTGGGTAACATCATCAAGTCCATCAACATCTCCATATGCAAAATTAGTCTCAAACTTCTTTCCTTTCTTCATTGATTCTTGATATAGCTCAACAAGATGTTTAGGCGTACGACAGGTACGCGACCAATGATTTTTACCTCCACAACGGTAGCACATATTCTCATTTTCCAGCTTTCCTTTATCTTTAGTTTGAGAGTCCCACTTCTGGTGGGTAAAATTACCACTAGAGCGGCCACGATAATTTCCTCGACCCCCACGGTAGTTGCCACGTCCACCGCGGTAATTGCCTCTCCCACCGCGGTAGTTGCCTCTACCTCTGCGGTAGTTTCCTCGGCCACGACCACGACCATGGCTGCTGGCATGGTCCTTATTGTTCTCATGAGAGATCGCATTTGCTTCAGGCAATGGAGTTGATCCAGTAGGACGAGTATTATGATTTTGCAATAACAGGTAATTGTTCTTTTCAGCCACAAGCAGTACAGAAATAAGATCAGAATATTTCTTATAGCCCTTCTCACGATATTGTTGTTGGAGGACCACATTGTCAGGATGAAAAGTGGACAATGTTTTCTCTAACATTTCTGCATCACCGTACTTTTCACCACACAGATTCATTTGTGAAGTAATTCTAAACAAGGCCGAGTTGTAATCAGAAATGGATTTAAAATCTTGCACCCTCAAGTTGTGCCATTCATAACGAGCTTGTGGTAAGAGTACCGTTTTCAAATGGTCAAACCTGTCCTTCAAATTATTCCATAGTGTAAGTGGATCTTTGACAGTAAGATACTCAGTTTTAAGTGATTCATGGAGATGATGACGGAGGAAAATCATAGCTTTGGCCTTATCTTGACTGGACGCTTTGTTATCCTTCTTAATAGTCTCACCTAAGCCCTTTGCATCTAAGTGAATTTCAGCATCAAGTACCCACGACAAGTAGTTGTTTCCAGAAATGTCAAGTGCCACAAATTCAAGTTTTGCAAGATTCGACATATCAAACTATTACAAAAATAACACAATAAGTCAAGAAATTGAGCAAAAATAGACCAGGAAATATTGACTAAGTAAACAATCGAAGACCGAGTTAAGAACAAGTGAAGATATAAGCAAGGATTAGACACATGGGTACTAACTAATTCTGCTTTATATTCAATTACCAAACAAGTGCCCCCAAAACATGCAGTATATAAGAATAGTGGCTCCAAATACAGCACAAGTTAGTTTCGAAAAACACAACTCAAACCCATATACTTCATACTAGTATACTACATTACTACCCAACTAATAGCATACTTACAGAAACATGATATGAAATTCACTCGACGATGCGTAGTATTAGACGTATCGAATCTTGTATGTGTTATTTGTAAACTTTCAATGAATCAATCGACACGTACATGTATAACTTATAGAATTTGATCATGGTTATGCCTTAAACGCCAACAACTCAAACATCACATGAAAATAATAAACTAAGTGCATGTTACAAGAAATCAAACACAAGCACCAAGAAAGTAAATCATACACAGGCACACCTAATTTTAATTTATCTAGCGAATAACCCAACTAACAGAATGTAACAAATCTGACTTAAATGACATACACATAATAGAGTCCTGAACTATCTGACGACTAAAAGCATTAACTTTGAGCATATTTAAATAAGCGACAAGTCAATAGTATAGTTACGGAAATACTATCAAAACTTGATAAACATGTAGTAATAATAAAGTGATTGATCCTATGATCAACAAATGCATTTGCAACGTACCAAATCGAAAAACATCAAACGCGAAAACGTATGTAGTAAGCGGCGTTATTGTGCGTTAATCATTATTAAAACAATAATAATCAAGTAAGAAAAAAAAACAAAACCAATCATTAAGAAACAAAAGTATGTGGCGATGCATGCTCAAGGATTGAAAAGCAAGATGGTAAACTAATATGAAGACAAATGCAACCGCTTGAAAGAAAAAAAAAAAAAGGAGACATGATACACAGATCATCTTAAATAAAATTACAATAAGCGGCGGTGAGAAATTATCTATGTATAATTGAAATCATGCGATTGTTATGATTAAGCGAAAGAAAAAAAAAACGAAGCTAATACAGTAGTATAGTTACGTACCCGATTGAATACGAGGTTTTGGTTAATGGAGATTGAGCGATAGGACTCTAGGCGTCGTGCTGATAACGTGTTAAAGAGTAGAGAGGAATAAGATGCAGTCAAAACCCTACATCATTATTGTGGGGTTCATTCATATATATGTGTCTGTACAATATAGTAAAACCCTAGTCTAGAATATTCTAGGTGTATGTACATCCATAAATATAATATTCTATAACAATTTCTTAATTTTTATGACTGATTATAATTGATATTTTTTTTTTCTCTGGGTGTACTTTGAATCTTGGATCCATCAAATTCTCAACTCCTTGCCTCCTAAACTTTGTATTTTCGAACACTGCTCATCCAAATTGAAAGAAAAAACACAATAACAAAACCCCCCATCTCACCATGAAGATCACCGTAGTAGCCCTAACCTCAGCCACTCCGGCCACCACCTACACCGTGACCCTTGAACCCGAGTCCACTATCAGTGATCTAAAGACCCAACTCCACAAAAACCACCCTCACAAAATCCCTAAACATCAGCAACTCCTTCTACTTCCTACATCCACATCACCACCCTCTAACAAAAAACATGAACACTTCTCCTCGCCTTACGGACCACTTTGTCCTCTCCTCGACTCGAACACCTCCCGCACCCTGGCTCAATGTGGCTTCAAGGACGGGTGCACCATGTACTTAACCCTTTTACTACGCGTCCTCTTGTCTAATGACTCGAGCCATGAGACAGAGGTGCTGTGCGAGCTTAAGTGGAAGTGTACGTTACGAAATTTACGTGATCAGGTCAAGTCTCTTACAAAAACTTGTGTAACAAGCTGTAATGTAACGTGGGGTAATAATGTAAAATTCGGACCGTACCAAGAGTACACAATTGAGAGTCTATGTGATGTTTGGAATAACCCTACTGAGCCATTCGTTGTTGTAGTCTCGTCACGGGACCGTCTGGTAAAAAAGCCGGCCTCCTTGGACCTCGAGGATGGCCAGCTTGACACGGATTCCGAGGATGAAGAAGGTGACCTTGATAGGCCTGGTGCAATATTCTGTCACGAGAGTCGTCGAAAGTACAATGATGTTGGACCGTTGCGTGATAAACGTAGGCCAGGGAGTTTCTTTGGGTTGAAGTTTAAGAAGGCTGGAAGTAGGAATTTGGTAAATGCGCTTGATTTTCCAGGAGCTATAATTCCGCTGCCAGAGGGGATTTCTGGGTTCGAGTTTGTCAAGGATTCGGATGTGAAGTTTATAATTTTGTGGCTTGGTGGAGGGTTGGAGGAAATGCTTACAAGATACGATTTCCATAAGAAGAAGAGTACAAGGTGTGTTGTGGTGAAGGGTGAGCGCGATTTGTCTACTTATTGCTTCCTTAGGAAGCTTAAGGCTGAATTTAAGAACATACCGATATGTGCTGTGACTGATTGTGATCCTTGCTCTTTAAAGGTTCTTGCTTTTCTTAGACACCCTTTGTCTGAGTTTCCTCCTAAGCTGCAGCGTCAATTTGGGGCTAAATGGAAGGAAAAGGCCGAGGTGTATGGAGCTAAAATTGAGATTAAGTGGATTGGTTTAAGGCCGAGTTATAAGAAGTTTAATCAGCTTGAAACAGTTCCTATGACGGCCACGTGTGCTGATACTGCAAACCAGTTTTTGAAAGAGGATGGATTTGTTGGGATGTTTCCTGAGTGGGCAGAGGAGCTGAGAATAATGATTGAGCGGCAGGAGGTGGCTAAAGTCGCGGCCTTTTCTGAGTTGGGAGATGAGTTCTTCAGTTCTGTTTACCTGCTTGAGGAATTAGGGAAACATCGGTGCTCAGGTGTCAAGTTTTACAGTAGTCGTCGCTGAACTATACCATCAGAGTTCAGAATGTTTCAGCAATTGCTCCTGTTTGCTTTTGGGGTGTAATGTTAATACCTGAAATTTCTTTGCAAACATCTGTCTGTCTGATCGGATTTTCTGTTTCAGATTATGCACTTTTGATGCTTATATATCTGAGCTGAATGTACCATTATTCTTACTACGGACTGTTTCTGTTATGACCTGTAAAGTCTGTTACAGGCTGTAAAGTTCATTCAATTGATGCCGAAAAAGTCAGATGCCGAAAAAGTGGTTAAAAAAAACTACAAAATTCAATGTTCATTCAAAAGTACAGATTTACAGATACAAATGGTAATTGCTGCCAATGAATCACAGGCGCCATAGTATTGTTGCACGGGTCACTACTGCTCAGAACAGAAAATATCGCTGATGAAATGGATTTTATGATCTTGTTGCAGGAGTACTGGGGACAATGGACCACTCGGGCTAAGCGTATTGAACAAGCAGGCCAACTACCTGGCATTGTCACTGACAGGCAGAATTCTCTGATATTAAGCTCCTGTAACATACATAGTGTGAGCGCGAGGGTTCAGTCTGAAAGTTATTTTAAGGTCCTTGTTTGAGAATATGACAGGAAACTGGTAGCTGAAAATGTCTGAATTAGTGACTCACATCAACCTCAAGTGCTTGGAATGGATGCATGAGCTAAGCGCGCCAACAAATGCCTTACCTTACAGTTGAAACCAACTTAATTCAGGCCGTTTTTTCGTCCAATGTAGTGTCTACATCGTTTCCTTTACTCAAGTTCTCATGCTAATATGCTTGTACTAGAAGTTTCGGGTTATTAAGGTGCACAGTAGTTCTCGAACAAGGATAGGCGCAAGACATGGCTAGTTAGTCCTAACCAGAATGAGTCAATCATTACAGATTTTCTGTTTTCGACCACATTTTTTTTCTTCGATTTCCTGTAACTGTAAGATTGTTACAAACATAGTAGAAATTGATTTTGATCACCCAGAAGTATGAATTTTGTATCACTGAGCTGCTCAGAAGCCGTAGCCACGAACATCACAGAAATGGAATGAATTGAATTGGTCTGGCTTCTACCTACAGACCCTAAAGAATTCGTTTAATGTAATCGAAAAAAAGAACACACACACACACACACACACACACACACAGATTACAGATTATAGATTACAGATTACAGATGATCATACGATTAGTTAGGAACAGAATGCCAAGTTTTCGACAATCTCAGCATCCAACCTGATCTCTATACTCCATGAAAACCAAAGCAGCACCATAATGAGCTAATGCACCCATGACCACAAACAAATGGAATATCTGATGACTATGTCCAACAAGATCAAACCAACCAGGCCTCCACCTCTCAGGAATCCTACTCACGTAGAAGCCGGTCCCTGTAAGGTAAGACAATGCCATTCCAGCTTCATAGACAAGGGTCAGGTTTCGTCTAGGATTAGTCCAATTCAAGATACAAGCGTGTACAGCCGGGATAATCCCGAATAAGCCCATGGACACGAACAAGACGGCCCTGAAATTCCTGCATTTGCCCGAGGAGAGGGTAGGGGAGAGGAGTGTAACGATTGTGAAGGCGCCAAAGATGGAAATTCCAGCTAAGTATGTAATCTGCCATACAGGTTGACACTGGAAAATGTAGTACATTGCCGGGAAAAATGAGGTGATGATCATGACCGTGATCCCGGTGTAGTCCATTCGGAGCAACCAGAGGTTTAGGTGATGGGAGTGGCAGCAGAATAGATGGCAGACGCTGCTCGATAAAAGGCAGAACATTGAACCAGCTAAGTAGACGTAGAAGGGCCATCGTACTGCTTGTACTCCAATGTGGTGTATTTGATCCACTCCTTGTTGGCTTATGTTCTTCAAATCGACCAATCTTGTCAAGTCCTGTGGAATTTTTCGTGTCAAAGAGTTGGAAATCGAGTTTATGTTAGACATCTTGAACGAATAAAGGCCGTGTTTGCTTATGGCAAATGTAGATAACTCATGTTTGGTGAAGAGAGCGAGGGAGGGGTACTAACATACCATCAAGAATTTACTAGAATCATGGGATGAATTTGTCCCCAGCCCCGGGTGATAAGTCCTGTAAACAAGGCAACAACAACCAATTTAAAGTCTTTGTCGAGTGGAATCAGCTAACATGAATCGTCATATTGGAGTTTCAATGACGATATTAATTAAGCTTCTAAGCAGTAAACATAGCGTGTCCCTCATGTCTTAGCCATGCTCTCGCCAAGGTCCGACAATCGGGGGTCATGTGATAATGTGTATGAAACATACACGGCATATAACAATGTGAAAGTTGTGAGTTCTAACAAGTATTTCTCATTCAAAATGTACTACATACCCTACCAACGGAAACCACTTACCATAACGTTTTTTTATACAAATAGGTAAGGCACCCATAGGTCATGTCGATCTGAGCGTGGGGGAGATAAGAGGATCCTCGACATGAGGGTGGTAAGACTCAAACACGTGATAAATAACGTGGAATTAATTAGAAGGTGATGACATTATGACTTGTGTTCGACTTCATGAGGTTATTCATCGGAGTAAACAAAGATGGCATACCTACCTTACATAAGACCAATAACTAAATCTTACATACATTGTCTAGTTCATGTGGTTTACCAAACTCAACCACATTACTAATTAATACTTAACTCAATTTTATAGCAACAAGAAACCAAGTTGATTTGATAAATTACTAGCAAGTTAGTACAATTTTTTTGCTAATTGTAGGTGGTTGATTCATGAAATTCCGTTGTAACTTAAATTAAAACAAGTTTCTTTCTTATGATCATGTCTAATTGCAATGTATATCTACTACATCTAATTGTATGTCTAGGTTTTGTTACTTACGTCTAATTGTCTACTTACGTCTACTGGTTGAAGCGAGAGTCTCTATAGAAGCATTATGCAAATACACGACTTTACAATATCGGTACAAGATTCTTAAAAAGGTTGATCGAGCAAGATTATTTTAAGTCGAAAATTTAAAGTTGATACCATCCGATGTCACGCTACCCTTTTCTGTCACCTAAGAATAATCTAAGATCACAGAAGAGCAATTAAAAAGTACCTGAAAAACCCAAAGAGATCAACCGCTTCTGAAACATGGGCAGCATTAACAACGGTCAATCCCACAAACAGAACAAACCCAATTAAATGCCTGCATTAAAAAACAATAAATAATCCAACAATGAACAGCTTTTTACATATAATTAATCCAAAAACCTTGAAAACAACGTAAAAACTTAGTGAGTTAGATGTACGCAACTTTACTCCTATGAAAAAAAACAAACATAAAGAGGCTGTTTCCGAAATCAGAAAGTAATACCCAACAAAAATCAGATCACAGAGATGGAAAAAATATGATCATTTAATAAGATGAAATTAAAAAAAAAAAAAAAAAAACATACGTCCAAATGTTGAGAGATTCATTATGCAACTGAAACAAGCTGAAAAAGGCATGTTTCAGAGACCATTCAGCTCTGTAGTACTTGAGAATGAACTCATTATCTTTCATGTAATCAGGCAGCTCATCATAACTCAAAAGTCTGCAACTTTTGTTTTTGTTGTTGTTGGCGTGTTTTTCACTCTTGTTGTCAGAAAAATGATTACAGTTTTCCATTTTTCTCTTGTTTCTTCTTCTGTTTCTGACAACAGAAGAATCAGAACTCATTGGATGCCTCCCCAAAAATAGAAGGGGTGGGAAATGGGAAATCTTTGTAAGATGCTCTTGTTTATTTTGTTTTTGTTTTTTGTAGTTGTTTGTTGAAAAATAAAATAAACTTGTACTGTGTGTGTTGTTTTGTGTGTGCTTTAAGTTTGTTGTTGTTTGATTAGTTTTTGAGGAGATGGATGAGATAATAGAGAGCATTTAAAGGCATAGTAGTTTGTAGTTGAGTGTGTGAGACTTGTTACAGTTTTTGCTGAGCTAATGAATGAAATGTGAAAGATGTAGGAAATTTTATTTCAGAAGACTTCAAATCAGTTAGGTGAGCAATAAATATTTTTGGCCAACACCCCTTTGTAGTTGTAGCAACATGACCTACTTGTTCTTTTGCATTGCATGTTAGCCCCCGCCTGTTGTGTTCTGACGATCTTGATTTCTGACTAGTAAACTGTACAGGGAATATTATTATACGACGTTATTGAGTGATACTGATTCCGGTATTTGTTATAGGCGCATGCGTATGGGTATATATTATGACGGTAATTGAGCAATTCGCGCATTAAACTATGGCACATTGGTGTTAGAGGTACCGGGTATCACAAATTGTCAAATCCACAAGTGTTCTAAGTGGCCTTCAATCTTCATGTATAATTGGCATAATAGCACGGATAAAATACATTTAGTTACTCATTTTCGGGGAGTAACTTACTCTGATCTCATCGTAGTAAACAATATGTGATCTTTTTCTTTTAATTTGTTATGCTCAAACGAAATGTATGCAGCATATTCACGTATTGTAGCTATGATAGGAACACATCGTATGTATGATGAGTATACGAGTATATCACTTTCACAATGCATGTACACAAGCTCCCGGAACGGTAAAATACTTAAAGTTGCTTGTTTTTGGCGATTTTTCATATTTAAATTAAACGTGTCCCTTTTTTGTCATGTCGAAAATGATTTATACAGAGTATTCAATTCACGTAATGAAGCTATGATATAGTGTGCGAACACACTATCACCGTCCCTTAAATGTATAATGCATAATAACATAGATTATGGATGAATTACTAATGGTTAGTCGATTACGAAACGTTTGTAATCCTTTTGATCAACGAGATGTGACGCTTCTTTCGTTGTCTCCAAACGAAATGCATGGAACTCCATTCTTATACACCAAGACAAATAAAAAGTCTTCTCTTTCACTTTTGTGCGATAAGGTTGACTAGAGCTGTAGGTCAATTGGGCCGCTCCAAATCAGCATGGTTAAAGGCCAAGTTGGACTGGCCCGGTTTTATATACCCGGTTTACTATGGCCCAAACAATCGAGTTTAACCCGATTCATGATCAATTATGTACTCATCTAATCTAATACTATATATTAAAACCTGAAACCAAGTCTTTCCTAGAACGACACTTGACATTTATTAATTGGATAGAACATAAAAATAGCATTAAATATAATTATCGGTTAAGATATGATAATAAATTATCACAGAGTAGTATAATAAATTATCATAGAGTAGTATAATATAGCTAATTTATGGAAAATAATTATTAAGGTAATTTATTTAAACAAAGATAAGCCGTAGTATAGTATAACTAATTTATGGAATATAATCATTATGGTAATTTATTAGAAAAGATAAGCCAACATTTTTCTTATAAAGTGAGTATAAACAATATAAATATATAGCTCGGGCGTGGCACGGACATGCAAACTAGTGTCTATCCAAACCCGAAAACGATTTGATGGTGACCTAGCCCAAACTCTGGAGTTGTACCGGCTCGTGGCCAGCTCTCGGTTGACCCATTTTCCGTGTGATGAGTGTGTGAGACAGTGAGAAGTTTTGTTCCACAAAAACGGCGGATTGTCTGCCTGCTCTTTTCCATCATCGTCAACTCTGCTTCTTTATCCTAGGGAGTAACGGCCAACGGGTCAACCCTCCATCTCCCCACATTTATGATTTATCATATCTTCGTTTTCTAATAGTGACCGCATTACAACGAAAAAGTGAAACTCATGAGGTACTACTGTATTAGGAAGCATCTCGTAATTCGCACGATCAGTTTATATAAAAGTGAAACTCATGAAGTATGATCAAGACAACTCAAAATATCAAGATCAAACCAAATGCCTTTAACAAGAAAGACATTCATATTTCTTCTTAGATCTACGTTGAGATAATTTACTATTCTACTTACAAGCTTAGCTTATGCTCTACAGCGAATATCTCATGGATAGTTGAACTTGCTCTAATATGTCTGATTAAAAAAAATCTCTATTTAGTTGATGTTGTTCGGTATTTGCAAGCTAAACGATTGTGAAATATCATGCTTTTTCACGAGGTATAAAAGTAGCTCTCATTTCCCAACATGGCGAGTTACAAAACACCAACATAACACGACATGTCGGGATACGCGCATTTTTGCCCATTTTTACAAGCCAGACCCAACTTGAGCCAAAAGGCCCAAAACCTCAGACTGAAAATCAAATACATACCAACAAGCAACAACTTCTCATAGTTTGACCCATCAATTCCAATCTCTTCATAACGTTAAAATCCTGGTCAAACTAAATTAAGAAGGTCGTCATAAGTTCATAACAATTGATTTTAAATCATAAAATCAAATAATTTTGCAATAGGGTATTGTAGAGTCAATTCACCTTCTATGATACTACAAGTAGTACCTTTTCTCTTAACACATAAAGTAACTGATATAATCCATTTATGATGTCAACGGTCAATCATAATATTGATTTACTCAATTTACTAGAGTTCATGAATCACGAATTCAAGCATAGTAATAAACCCAAAGATACATATGGCCACAACATGTGATACGTAATACCATGGGGTTTGTAGGATTTGAGTGGTATTGAAAGATCAAAAGAAAATCTGAAAATAACTAACAAAGGTAAGACCAAAAATCATACAAATAAACTTGTTTTTGTATGATTTTTCTGGGTTTTTGTGAGTAATGAAATGAACAAAATTGACAACCACGAAGGCTTAATCAATTGAGGGATAGATTTAGTGTGAGACAAACTCGAACAGAGCCACGAAGGCTTAAGGATTTGAACCACGAAGGCTCAACAAAACCATGAAGGCTAAGTTGTTTGAGAGAAAATCTCCTCATAATTCATTCATCAAAAGCTGTCTAAAACCTTACAACTTGCACTCTATATATAGAGGCTTGGAAATGAATCTTAGCCTTTGATTAACATCTAATCCTATGGCTCAGATAAGGGTAGTACAACATAGCTGTCATTAAAACAAATAAAATGCAGAAATTTGCAAAAATAAAGGAAACTAAATTCCTATTGGATGACATAAGGCTCCTCCTTTGTCCATTTCCTCATGTGAGTGTGGCGAGGTGTAGGAGGAGAGCAGCTCATAATTTCGTGCATATCTGTCCAAAAATGCAGGTGGTGGCTGTAGAAACAAGCTTGGACCACAAGAGTGACAATGACAGGTGATGTCGCTTTCACAGCTTTGTTATCTCAACCAAAAGCAGTCACATGTCCCATTTCTCACATTCTATGACCTTAGAATATTCGTAGGATCATATTACAACTTCTAAGGGTGAGTGACAACCATGTGAAAAGACAAGAATGCCTATTTCATGCATTGAGATGCATTTCGAACATTACAGTATTTCCTCATGCGCTGGTTCCGGATTGCACAGACCATAGCTTTGTGCTCCGATATCTTTTGTGAACCCATCATATGTCAAATTAAAGTTGTGGATCTTAGCTTTCATATGCAAAAAGAATAACCCAAAATTGTTCATAGTTTAGAATATATGCGCCTCTGAGGGACATCAGGTCAGTTCCTAGTTTTGAGCCTTCATAAAATATTGCGTATAGCTTCAATGGAGCCCTAAATGGTGTCATAAGAGAGTCTGAACAATAAACTTTACACCCATATAAGAACCATAGCCATAGCCCTTATATATCCAAGTATATGAGCTCCAACCATATAAGAACCATAGCCATAGTCCTAGACCCGAATAGACCGACCCGGACCCGACCCGAATGACCCGTTTGCCAGGTCTACTTTAAACTAACATGCATTCAGATACTATGAAAGAAATGAGGCTGAAATAACCACGAACTGCTGTTTCGGGAATAGCCCCAATAGCACAAGACGAAATATGGCTCTTGTCGTCTTATATAGGTCCACGTACACTTCAAAACCTTAGGTCGGCTTATAGTATGTGCATCATATCAATGCATCATCATGACTTTTATTTAAATTAGTAACACTTCATCAAGAAGGAATTATGGGCTCTCTTAAATGTGATAACAACCTCTAAAAAACCAAGTTTATGGGCTGCTACTAGACCTAATTAATGGCATAATGTGATGTTATTAATAGAATGATAATGGTACATCCACTTAACACTTTAAAAGAAGAAGCATACAGTAGTTTTCTTTTCTAATTCATACTGCACCAGCAATTCTGAGCAAAGCTCCAAAAAAGGTGAGTATGATAATAATAATACTTCATATTTTTTTTAATTATCATGGGAATTTAATCACATATATAGCTACTATATACGAGTACTCCATATATATGTTTACATTTCAATTGTTACATGCATGCTTTCAACTCTCATACTGTGTATGTTTGTGTGTGTAATTGGCCGACACATCATTTTTACAATTCAAAGTTGTTAAAGTCTTGTATGAGGCCGTCTTGCTAAAGACTTGCATTGTTACTAAGGTTTGTGTTTGCAAAATGTCGATCCTTTTCATTTCTTGAAGTGGACTGTATGATCTCTAATTTGCCCATGTTTGTATCAGTCGATCGATAATGGTTTACATCTCGATTACTGCATGTATGCTTTCAATTCTCATCATCATATATACTATGTAGCTATGATATGTACGTCAGTTTATTTACCCTTTCATACTTGGCAAGTCTTGTATGCGACAGTCTTGCAAGAAACTTGTTCCTAAGGTCGTAAATCTTTGTAATGTGCTTTTTGTTTTCGTTCTTTACTTGTAGCAATTAGTGCTCGACTGATTAGTTCTATACATTCATACCTGTCTTCTGTTGCAGGAGTGGTGTAAAAATCAGTATCAGGGCACAAGACAAAAGCTGCACAAGAACTTGCAGGAAAGAATAAAAAAATGACAGTGATGACTAATTTCTACAGTCTTGTACTCTTCATTTCCTTGCTCTGCTTGCCACATTCCACCCTTGAGATCACTTGGGTTCCCGCGTTTTTGGGCCTTAATCCTGAAGCTGGCTTCAGGATTATGGCCAGACTGTCAATTTGGAGAGAATGTGATAATCGGAATTGTTGATACAGGGATTTGGCCTGAGCACACCTGCTTCTCTGATCAAGATCTCGGGCCTATAGGCCACAGATGGAGAGGGGCTTGTGAGACCAGTCCAGACTTCAACCCCGGAAACTGCAACAATAAGTTGATTGGCGCGAGAGCTTAAAAAGGAGTCGAGACATGGTCGTAGGAGCAACAAGAGCTCCTATGGTCAGCTCGGAATCAAGCCGAGGACCGAGCTTGATGAATCCCGAGATTTTAAGGCCCGACATGATCGCCCCTGGACACGAAATCTTGGGTGCATCTCCCTTATATGAACCACTGGAGTGGGGTGATCCTAGACGGTCTGCTTTCCAAATTGAATCGGGAACATCATTTGCAGCTCCTACTGTTGCTGGCATTGCAGCTTTACTACGTGCGACTCACCCTCATTGGTCTCCAGCAGCCATAAAATCTGCCCCTTATGACCACGGCTAAGATCAGTGACAGACAACACGTTTCAGCCGTTTGTAGACCAGGAAAACGTGACCGAGACTACTCCTTACGACTTTGGGGCGGGTCTGGTTAATCCTGAAGGAGCCAAGGATCCTGGCTTAGTGTATGATGTGGAGAGTGCTGATTACATCAACTTGCTATGCTCATTGAATTATACAACCCAACAGGTACAGCAAATTGTCAGAGGGAATTCGAGCATTGTTTCTTGCAGCAAAAAATCAGGTTCACCAGGTGACTTCAACTACCCTTCGTTTTCAGTCTTATTCGACAAGTATCACCGAACAAGGGTGCACAGAAGAACCTTTACAAATGTGGCGATTTTGTACTCTTCTGAAAGTTATACAGTAAGAGTCATTAATCATGCCTCTCCTAATGTTCACATCTCTGTCAACCCAAGAAGATTGACCTTCGACAAGACTTAGCCAAAGGTTGAGCTTCAGTGTCACATTTGAACTCACCGAGGCTGATCTGAGACTGGTTTCTGAGAAGAATAAGTATGCATACATCCTGTGGGAGAGCAAGGAGCACACGGTCAGAAGCCCCGTGGTTATGCAATGGGTGTAAAAACGACCGAGTTATAAGTGTCCTAGTAATGGTGTATTAGTAACATTAGCTATGCTGGAAATTCTACTTTATATCAGTGCCTTAGTAATTCGTCCTCCGTTCTAATTTATTCGTCTCATTCGACTTTAAAGATCGAGGTTGCACCTAAAGCGGCTTCACGTATAATCGTTGTGGTGACATCGTGGAGAGATATCTGAAGTAGTTTGAGTTTGCTACTAGTATAGCCTTTTGTTGTCGTAATATAGAACATTGCGATTTCATCAAAGAAAATTAAGTAAACTGGGTTCATCAAGCGTAAAACTCATGATCAAACAATTGAAATTATCACCAGTACGATCCGATAACTTTGGGAGGAGGATCTGTTTGTGAAAAACCCCACCCAGAGAGGAGGATATACATTACATCCTTTGATCAAGTATACCATACCTCTAAAATCAATGTTCTTTCGGTGTCTATGAAACTGCAGGAGAAAATTGATGAACAATGAAGAAGCAATGGACACGAAAACTGATCGTGAAACAATCCAGTTAACTTCAATGGGCTTTTCTCTTGTTTTTGCCATCGCCTTTAGAAGATGCTTCGCAAATCCTTTTCCAGCTTCGGATGGATATGAGGGTAGGTATCACTATCCAAGCGGCATTTGCTGCGATAAAGTATGCATAATAGTGATATGGACTTGCAGCGAAATTGTTCCCCTCTAAAATTGCTGTCGCGTAGTAAATCACACAACCATAGAGTTGCCCCAGACATACGGCCAATTGAAGAACATAGCTATATGACTTGTGAGTCGCTATAGCGTACCTGCAGGCATTCAGATGTTCTATTCAGATTAACTTCAGCATGATATACACTATGCACCATACGTTTGACAGGCAGTAACTACTTACGCAGCTAGAAGGGAGGCTGGACCCTCAAGGACGGCAGTTATTCCTTCAAGAGCAACTGTTGCAGCATCCCTAGCAGCATATCTGGAATCACCCATGCTGTACTCTTTCCCTGTGCAGGCCAAAAACATCAGGAATCGACTACTTCAAATTCAACTCAAAACTACGGAGATTTCCACTCAAAATATTAGATGGAAGCTGAATAAGTAAAAAGAGCCTTACAAACTTCAGCCAAATAACATCCGGTGTTGTCCTTATAGAATTCTGGAGAGAATACAAAGTATCCCTCAACAATCGCATGGGTTAGGCCAGTAAACACCCACCAACATATCAGCGCCTTTTCCATTTTCGTTGTCCTTGACAACAAACCTGTGTGATTAGAGACAATAGCGGTGACAGGTGAGGAATACTCGCACAAATGGACTCTTAAACCAAGTAGAATAAAACTTTAAGCTGATACAAAACCCATAAGTTTCCATCATAGTTGAGCATGGAATTACAGCTGTCTGTACAAATTTGAACATCGACTTAATCTAGCACAGTATGTCAAAAGTAATCTCGTTCTGTAGAGTTAACGGTAAAGCCATTCTAAAGTGTACATAACTGAATATCAGTACATAGCATCATAGTAACAACGAGTACTGAAGTCATTCTGATGTCTAAGTGAGTGCAGGGTGATTTTTGCACATTGCCTGAATAGCTTTCATGAGGAGTTGATCATATCCCATTACAATAATATGTGTTCAAAAGCCTTAAACGGTGAAAGAGTGAGAAGAGCAGAAAGTTACCTGGGAGAATCCATGAGACGGAGACGACAACTATTGTGGCAACAGCAAAAACAACTAGGATTGTTGTTGCAGGAAGAAGATTGGGGACAAAACCAGGCAAACTCAAATCTTTCGGAGAATAGGGATGAGCATCCATGGTTCACTCGCAACTTTCTCCTCACGTCACTGTCTTCTAGATCTTGGTTATGTCCTGTTTGGGCAAATCAGCAAGGAGGAAAAACTTTCAGGCTTCATCAAGAGCTCCGGCATTTTCATTGCCAAGAATTAAAATCTGACACAGCTTCAGCATATAGAGGCTAAATATAAAAAAGTGAGAAAAAAATGTAAGGGTTGATTACCAACAATCCCCTACCATCTAACGCTCTATTAAGCATCGCCAATGAATAGTTTGAGAGAGACCAATACCAAATGAATCTAATGTTTCAGACATAAGTTGCCAAAATGTGTTAAAATGTCCCTTTTTGAACACATTTCTTTATCTTAGACCCCCGCTCTCATCCCTCAACGTACAAGTGACCCATACTCATGTTCCTTAGCATTAGGAAGCAATCAATCTGATATCTCGATGTAAAAGATAAACTCCAAACATCCTTCATTTCCTAGTTAAAATTGACATGTTGGATCATTGCATTAACATCCAAAAAATGGGGTTCCTTATTGTAAGCAAACAGAATTCAATAACCTCATATCTAATATGGAGAATATCAATTCTACGACAGGAAACATTGATTCCTGGAAGTTCAAACGTAACCTAATTATGTTCATCTTCATCAAGAACACAACTTTCTACCATAATAATCACTAAAAGAAACTGCCAATAAACAAGGAGAATAAGTTCAAAACATCAACCATAAAATACTACATCAACACAGGTGCTCAGGACTGAAAAAGATCATCACATAATGCCGCGTCAATGGATGAAATCTCTCCATCTCAATGTGAATCGCAATCATAACACTCCAACCTCTTAAAACTACAATCTGCGAATCTATTCACGCCACGCTGACTCTCCACCCCCAAAATTCAAACTTTGCAAAGTCTAAGAATTAAGAACTCCAATTTTATGAGTACTGAACAAAACTTTGATTAATAGAAACTCCAAAAAGGAAACAATGTCATACAAAATACGCAAAATTAATCTAATCAACATTGACTCGAAAAACAATCCTAACAAGTTCTCAGGAGGACAATGCATATATATATTTATAAAAGACGTGGTGAAAATTTAAGATTTCCGGGGTGAGTATTCACAATAGAACTCGAAAAACCTCGCCCTAGGACCTCGGGTTCCCATCATAAGACCGTCTTACCCAAGTTTTTGCGCAATATGTCCCACCAAAGACTTTATCACCACATCTTATACTATATCATCATTTCTACACCATTTGCAGTATACCCATTATAAAAATATTGAACTCAACTTTAACCATTTCAGTGCAGAAAAAAATGGGAATTTTAATTAGATGAGGAGACAAACATATTAACACAGATCCCCATAACACACAATTAATCATCAGATGTATAATCAACAATTAAAAGAACATGAAATTGAAGTGATGAGGAAGATACATAGAGAGAGGGGAGACAGAGATATATAGTTGACCTGTGAGTGAGAGAGAAGAGCGTCGAGATTTGAGCAGCAAGTAAACACAGGAAGATGTTTTGATTTGATTGATGTCCTTTTGTGTCTTTCAAGTTTCAACGTGCACCAACAGTCTAGCACTACTTTGACTATAATCTTAAATTGCTTGATACTGTGTGGATTAGGAATTTATGACTGCGTTCTCTTATCTAGCCTTAATTAGAGCCTTTCGGTTGTGGTTGAGATTTCGATTTCCCGTTACGGTTCTATTATTTCTCGAGTTAGTTTCTGATGGCGCATAATTAAAGGTTTTGATTAGTGTTGGTTCAACCAAAAGGACTTTATTTAAACAAGTATGATGTGTTTGATATATAAGTTAAGCTTTTATTATCGTTTCTTCATTAATTGATCGAGTTAATTGTTAAAACAAACCCGACGGTTTAAAGCATTGCTGGGTAGACTTTAAGGTTAAGACGGTAGGTGTGAGTCTCAAATGATATGAAAACGAGATGGTGCACTTGCCAATAATCGATAATATCTATATTGGAAAACTTTGAGTTGTAAAATACATCCATTCAGAGGTATATGTTTCGATTTATAAGTCGAACTTTCATTTTCAGTTGTTCTTTAATCGCTAAGTTCACTATTGAAAATTCTCTATTAGACCAGACACGCCGGAAACATTATAGGTCAGCCTTTTCAAGTTGAGATGAATTCTTGACACGTTTGAAACATTGTTTTTGACCCCGACACTTTATAAAAAAAAAAAAAAAACATTATTACCGCAAACTATTTGAACTATTAGAGGTTAGGCTTTTAGGTCGAGACGGGTTTTTGATTCGACGAGTGACGAGTAACTGATTGTAAATTCATTCAGGCATCGGGAGGTCTATAGAACCTGAAATTGAAATTGAGCAAAAAAAGGGTCCTATTAATTGCAATCAGACCCTCTCCTCTTCTCCAGATCTCTCTCTCTCTCTCTCTCTCTCTCTCTCTCTCCCTTCTTCTCTCCACTCATCACTTTCGCTTTGAAGCGCTCTCTCTCTCTCTCTCTCTCTCTCTCTCCGTCGCATTCTCTCTCCTGGTACTCCCACTTTTCCTTTCGTATAGATCTCTGATCTTATAATTCTGTATTTATTTGATTGATTATAAGATTTATAATATAGTCTCTGTTTTTTTTTTTTTATGTTTGATTGAATGAATGGGATTGATTTTGATTCTGGGTATTTCTTGTTTTTTGTGTTTATGTTGATTTTGGATCTTGTTTGATTGGGAAAAGTTGGAAAGATCGTAAATTTGTTTGTGATTGTGAAATCCCATCTCAGATCTGTAATGGATAATTTGTAGAAATTGGGAATTTAGGTTGGAATTTTGAGGGTATTGTTGATTAATTGGGGGTTAAATCGAGGAGTTTTGTGTTGGGTTGATTGAATTGTTGTGGTTATTGTTATTCTAGGGTGTGATTTGTAGCTTGGTGAAGAAGTTTGGTTTTTTTTTGTTTTTTTAGCTGAATCTAAGGATTTGGAAACCGTTTTTTTTTTTTTGTTGTGTTTAGGTAGAACAAGAAGTAAGAGAGAGAGTAAAAATGCCTGGACAGAAGATTGAAACTGGGCATGCTGATGTTGTTCATGATGTTCAAATGGATTATTACGGCAAGCGTGTTGCCACTGCTTCGTCTGATACGACTATCAAGATTATCAGTGTGAGCAGTAATTCGGCGCACCCTCTTGCTACATTGACTGGTCACCAAGGTCCGGTGTGGCAGGTTTCGTGGGCACACCCAAAATTCGGTTCGTTGCTGGCCTCTTGTTCCTATGATGGTAGGGTGATTATTTGGAAAGAGGGGAATCAGAATGAGTGGATGCAGGCTCATGTTTTCAACGAGCATAAGTCTTCGGTTAATTCAATCTCGTGGGCACCTCATGAGCTTGGACTTTGCTTGGCTTGTGGATCTTCCGATGGGAGTATCTCGGTTCTTACTTCTCTTCCTGATGGTAGTTGGGAGACCAACAAGATAGAGCAGGCTCATCCTGTAGGGGTAACATCAGTTTCATGGGCTCCAGCAACTGCTCCCGGGGCTTTGGTTGGATCAGGTTTGCTTGAACCTGTTCACAAGCTGACTTCTGGTGGTTGTGATAATACTGTGAGAGTGTGGAAGCTTCAAAATGGCTCATGGAAGATGGACTGCTTCCCTGCTCTCCAAATGCACTCAGACTGGGTCAGGGATGTTGCATGGGCGCCCAATCTAGGCCTTCCAAAATCAACAATTGCTAGTGCCTCACAAGATGGAACTGTCGTCATATGGACTATTGTTAAGGAAGGCGGACAATGGGAGGGTAAAGTTCTGAAGGACTTCAAGACCCCAGTTTGGAGAGTATCATGGTCTCTGACTGGAAACTTGTTGGCCGTTGCTGACGGGAACAACAACGTTACATTGTGGAAAGAGGCAGTTGATGGTGAGTGGCATCAAGTTACTACTGTGGAGCCATAGGTTTTTTCTGTTTCCACCCTTGTAATTTCTACATACTTTTATGTCCTTTTTTATGGACATGCCTGAACTAGTTTTCTAGCCCTTTGCTACTGCTTTTTCATGATGTGGTCAACAGTTGTGCCTGTATTGACAAGTATGATATTTTCCTTACAATATTTTCTAATGGAGGTAGAGAAAGACAGACAAGATGTTGCTTTCTTCTGTAGATTTCTCAGTTAATCCTAATTGTTTTTTTTTGTGTTTATTATTACTTTTTCAGCTTTTAAGTTCATTTGGATTGACGACTAATCTGGCCTGTCATACATATTAATCAACTTTCTCCAGAACTTGCCCTTCCCTTCGATTGTTCTAAACTTCTAGTTTTGTTTTGTAGTAGTAAAAACCCAGTTTTGGATGTGGTTAAGGTAAACGAAAACTCGCCTTTCTTTCATAGTGGTGTATGCTGTTAGGTCTATATATGGCCCTATTGGGAGTTAGAACTTGCTCATTGAGGGGATTTCGTTCTCAGATGGCTTTTTTGGAATCTTTGGTTTGTTATCTAGTTAAAATATGCATTTTGTATATTATCCAAATTCCTTATGCTGATTTTGTGTGAACTTTATAGTGGACCGAGATCTTCATCAAAGATTATTATCTTCCAAGTGTTTTTCTCACAAGTTTACTAATTTCATGTGTACTTCCACAGTTATACTGTAATCAGTTTCAGCCATGGTTATGCTTTATGTAGATTCGTAAACTGATGCTGATATGAGTTTGTGCCTGTGTGATTTGGAATAATGGCTCTACTGAAGCATGTCATGGTGTTGTGATATTGAATTGTGCTACATTGACCCAGTTAATGCTGATATGTTGTTTGCTGTTGTAATATTGAGCATCTAGAGAACTACTTAACGTAGTTTCTTGATCACAATCCCTGGGCCCTTCTTCGTGCTTGTGGATCCGTTTTTTCTTTTCTTTTCTAGTTAAGATTTAGCTCAATTTTACTCCAGATGACCAAGTGTGTAAATCTTGTGGGGAGAGCTTAGAGCGTGCGTGGTAGCGTTTTTGGTTTCATTAACATCTAGTTGGATCATAATTGTTCTTAGTACTAAGTGAATTATTCGAACTCAGATATGCATCTTGGTTTTTTGAGTCTATTGTGGACTGCCGCATCGTGTGTTCCATCAAATTACATATTGGCTTCTCCATTTGGCTAGGAATTGAGATGAAGTCAGGGTGATAGTATGCTATCTTAGGTTTATCTACTGTATTTTGTTGTAACTGGACTTTAGGAACATTTCATTGATACATTGTTTAGTGTTACATTTGGTCAAATATTACCAATGCTTTACTTTGCTTAATATGTCTTGTGTGAGCTTCTTTCAAAGCACCTTACCTGTTATGGAGTCCTTGACTATTCGCGCAACTGTGCTCCAACATCTCATGTGGTGTTGATCCTGAAGTTTTTTTTTTTTTTTTTTTTTTTTTTTTCTAAGTTTGTTTGCTGCTGTAAGGGTGTTGTCTGTTGTAAGCTTTATGGCTCAGCTTCCAGGCTCCGTTATCTCTGCTCTGAAGCTTCAAACGCCTTTGTCTGGTTTCTGCAGTTTAGCTGGAATTGGTTGATTTCAGTGTGGTTTTGGCAGTGTCTCCCTGCCTCGTCTGTTTATCTGTTTGTTATCTTGATCATTCTTGATTCTATTGATCTTACAATGGCTATTCTCGTTCAGGACTGAGTTGGATACGTCAAATAGAGAACTTAGAGCTGGTGAAAATGCTCATTCTTGGTTTCTGAATTCTGATGTTTTTAAGCGTGTTTGAGTTTGTTCGATTTGTTTAGTTAGTTCAATCATGGGTTTACATTTTTAGAACTGAGTGTGAAGTTCGAACCTTTGAAACTCTGTACGTGTGCCTAGTTCATTGTTCCCTGGAAATGAATTATTCAATGCTTTCTTCGAAGCCATTGGTTTTTGATCGAAAAAAGAACGGCTAGGAGTCTGGCGGGTGGCGGCTTCTGATTGTTGAGTCCTCCTCAAGCAAGTTGTGGGTGATGTCTTGATCTTGAGGGTGTGTTGTTAGTGCTCCTTGACGATACCAATACATTTGGTGCTTGCGCTCCTTGCATAGTTGCATGTGTAGTTCTATTTTATTTGGCGATCCTTCCTGTTTGTTTGGAAGAGAAAACCGTGTGTCTAGATTTAGCCTCACCGTAAACTTAAACCTTGTTGCGTGTGAGATAAAGTTGCACAACTTTGGTTTTTCAAACTGAACCCAAAAATGTTGAAACTCTTAAAAGCTCATACCAAGTGTAAGATGAACTCAGGCAAGGGTCTCGGAAGTGGAACAGGATGTCAATAGGAAAAGGAAAGGAGCTACAGACGTCTGTGATCGGAGCAACTACAGCTCCGTGTGTAATGGTTGAGGTAGATGAACCCTCACAAATCAGAGGCAATTCTTTTTGAAATGATGAAGACGAATGAATCTTCGTCTATCAAAAAACGAAAAAATCTTCGTCTTATCAGTGGTCGTTTTGGTGCCAGGAGAGACTCCGCCAAAGAAAGCTGTTCCACTTCTTGAGAGAACCTTGACGCCCACTGAGTAGATTTCTATTTCTCAAGATTGGTCACAACCTGATGAACCAATATCTACGAATGTAGAAAGAGTTCGTATGTCAATGTTCCCAGCAAGTTAACAAATGACGTTCCGGCCTGTACCAAATGTTTCAAACAAATCTTGTTGATACCATATTTCGATATCACAACCGGCATAAGCAAAGGCTCTTCTCCTGGCATTTCCAAAGGGGTGTATGGCAAGCTTTATTTTAATGGTGAAGAGTCTATTTTCTTGGGTAGGCACACGGAATGAATCAGCTGATCCACGCTCTTTTATGTATGTATAGTAATGCAAGTCATAGATTCGTGCAGACGAGGGACGATAAAGGCGGCCTAAATTTACCAGCTCATTAATTTCTTTTTGAGTACATAAAATCGCCGGAGCAACTAATGTTGCGAGGGATGAGGAACTGATCGAGGATATGGGAATTCCAACATTGAACAACACCTTGACACGTAAATTATTTCCTAACCAGTACACTAACCTTAATCCTCTAATTTACCAAACTCAAAAAAAAAAAAAAAAAAAAAAAAAAAAAAAAAAAAAAAACAATGGACACACGCATACGAGAGTCTAACAAGTATAAATACAAAGAAATCAAAGAGGAAGAGTGGAACACCTACCATATACTTAATACTTGTGTACTACTATATCGAGTCGCAAGGCCAGGTGCATGGTTTGTAAGTTTTAATGGCTAACATAACCTCAACAATTTTGCTATTACTCCCTACTTTTCTTCTTCTAATCTTCCTCTACTTCTCTTACGACTTCCATGAAAACCAGTTCATCATCAAAATTAAATCTCCTCTTAATCTTTTTTCATCACCATTATCACATAATCTACCCGTAAACAAAAACCATTTTCATCATCATGCAATAATAAATAGCTCATTTTTCGCCAGCCTCGTAAGTTTATTCTTCTTCCATAAATCTTTCTCTTCTAATTATTACTATATGTATAGTAATCCACATACATAATTTCCATCTTTTGGAGTTGCGTATATACAAACATTTAATTTCATGTTGAATTGTATATATATATTCGTGGTATCATATGACGATTTATGTTAATCAATATAGTTGTACATACGTTGTCTATTTTTATTTATTCTTTACGTACTCAAGTTTATAATCATCTATCTATATATCATTGTCATATGATAATGGAAAATGTTTATTTGTTGACTTTCCTTAATACTTTTCTTCATTTGTGACGATGTGTGTAGAAGAAAGTGAATGGACAAGAGAAGAAGAAAAATGAAACGAGTGGCTTGATGAAGGTTGAAAACGGGTTAGCCCGTGCACGGGCAACTATCCAAAAAGCAGCCCGGACCCGGAATTATACGTCGGAAGAGCAAGGAACTTTCATTCCTAGAGGATCTGTTTACAGGAACCCGTATGCCTTTCATCAGTTGAGTATTTCTCAAGTTTTCTCTACCTAGTATCTCATTCTTTGACTTTCTATTTGACTCTTGTATGTGTTGTCTAGTATATACTCCCTCAATTTCACTCATTTGTTTACGTCGGCCGGGGTTTATGAGGGGAACTCAATTCCAACGTAAACAAATGAATGAAATGGAGGGAGTATAATAATTTGAGTGCAAAAAACCGATTGAGCAAATCATATCTGTTCGACTCTATAACTCGTTCTCAATCTATTTCGCTTTGTTAAGAACTTGCCTATGGATTGTATTTTGATCGCCTAATAAATTTGTTTATTGTATGTTCACAATGCAAGTTCAGCATGATCATAATCCAGTAGTGCATGCATATTAAGATACATGCTAATTTATATGATCTATTAATTTATTTGCATATATATCTCTATTAAGGTAGGTAATCAAAATAATAAATGTGGATTTTGTATTGTTTTTATTTGTAGAATGTGTTTAGTGTACTTCCATGTGACAACAGTCCATATATAAATGGGTCTGCCAGCGTAATTGAGATTTGGTCGTAAGTCTGTAATAACACTAATAAGACTGACAAATCGACCATTAGACATTTTCCTATTTTAGTCCTTCAGCTTGAAAAATCAAATATGGGTTTACAAAGTAAAAATAACACTAACTTGGGCGCCACTGATTGTTTATAGCTACGTACTCCTTCAATTCGTTTCATTCATTAACATTTGGTATGAATTCCTCTTACATATTCAGATCATACAAATAGGAAAAGAACGAAAATGTATGAGACTATTATAATCTACCATTCTACCTTCAAAACAACGATACATGTCAGATAAAATCGACTTATTTTGGCCTAGTTGTATAGTTATATTTCAAGACACTGAAGTAAGATATATACCAACATCCCATTTTCGTGTGTTATGGGCAACCTAAGAACATGCCACTGATGATCAAGTTGAATTTTAAGCTCCGTCTTTAAAGTGAGTCATATTTTTCAAAATTCAATAATGTTGAGAGTATGTCCTTGAAGATTATTAATCGTATCATAAATTATTATATGACCTCGTTTTTAGTATGCGTCTCGATTATAATACCATGATTAACTATAATACTGCATAATTAGAAATTGATGACGAAAATATTTCGGTTTGATTAGCTACATGCATAGGTAATACTACTAGTGGTTAATTTGGTTTCAGACATAATCACGTAAACCAACATTCATTAAGTCTACGAGTGACAAATAAGAACGAAATTCAGTGGTGTGGATGAGCATGAGCGAGACGGGCGTGCGCCCAGGGCCCGCACTCAAAATTCAGGGCCCCCACTCAAAATGTTGCTAAAAACTGTTTAATTTTTGTAGCCTAAACATATTAAATCCGACGTATTGGGGCCCCATTTATAAATTTCGCCCAGGGTCCCAAATTTTTTGAAGATTTTCCACACGACCCTGACGAAATTGATGTACGTTCTTTGCTTGCAAGATTTTGATTACTATGCCCTAAAAAAGTTGATTACTATAGTGCTCGATTGTGATTTCCTACCTTATATTACAACCCAAAACCAAAAAAGGGAAAATACAAAGTGTATGTTGTCCACGTAAAACTAATACAATTGAGATCATGTCATGAGATATTCTATCTATGACTCGTGATATCTTATTATGTTTTTCCCACCTACAAATTTTAAAATGAAACCATAGATTAAACTCTATTATCGTTCGATTGAATTGATCTTATATATGAAGTAATAAATTGAACTGAACCAAAATGTTAGATCCATTCAAAACTTGTTTATTCAACATATTATTTAATTAACTTACTTTACATATCTTTTTCAGAAGTTATACTGAGATGGTAAAAAGATTTAAAATATACGTCTATAAAGAAGGGGAGCCACCATTAGTGCACCAAGGTCCAATGAAAAACATATATGGAGTAGAAGGTCAGTTTATTGAAGAATTAGAGAGTGGAATGAGCAATTTCATAACTCAAAATTCAAATGAAGCACACATGTTTTTTCTACCGTTCAGTGTAGCGAGAATGGTATCGATACTCTATAGTCCTCTTGTGTCCTACAATCGTGGGCCTCTTCATCGGGTTTTGTTGGACTATGTCACTGTGGTTGCCGAGAAGTATCCCTTTTGGAACAGAAGTCATGGTGCTGATCACTTCATGGTCTCTTGCCATGATTGGGTACGTAAACTTCAAGTTTTCGAAACTCACTCAGTATATTGATCGCATGTTCATTTCTTTTAAATTTCCGTATTCCCATTATATAGATTTTTGCGCCTAATTATAAAAGTTCCAATTTCGACAAATAAGTTGTAGAGAACAAGATTGTATGTCAAATTTTTTTTTTTTCAATCTTGAGAAAGCATTTTGGTTTAGTTAATTATATGATGAGCTAACATTTGTGTTTGTAGGCACCAGAAATCTCAGAAATTAAACCAGATTTCTTCAAAAACTTTGTAAGAGTATTATGCAATGCCAACACATCAGAAGGCTTTAAACCTATACGAGACGTATCAATCCCAGAAGTTAACATACCACCCGGACAATTAGGGCCACCAAGCCTAGGGGTAAGACTGAGCAGACGTCGAATTTTCGCCTTCTTTGCCGGAGGCGCCCACGGCCACGTCCGAAAAGCATTGTTTGATCACTGGAAAAACAATACTACACAAGATGCAGATATTCAAGTGCATGAGCATCTCCCAGAGAACCAAGACTACTTTAAAATGTTAGGGCAGAGTAAATTCTGTTTATGTCCTAGTGGATATGAAGTAGCAAGTCCAAGAATAGTAGAAGCTATTTATGCAGAATGTGTGCCAGTAATTATTAAAGATAATTACTCATTTCCATTTAATGATGTTCTTGATTGGACTCAATTTTCAGTCCATATTCCTGTTGCAAGGATACCTGAAATTAAGTCTATACTTAAGGGTATATCCTTTAGAGAGTATATAAGGTTGGTAAAGGGTGTAAGGAGTGTGAAGTGGCACTTCACCTTAAATAGACCCTCTAAACCATATGATCTAATTCATATGGTCTTGCACTCTTTGTGGTTAAGGAGGATTAATGTAAGATTGCCCTATTAAATGTAAGATCAATGTTTTTCTTTGAATATATTTGTAAGTGGTAACGTCTCTTGATAGTTGATCAGGTAAAAGTAGAGTAATTTTAATTTTCTTGAATTCGTTATAGATTAATGAGTTATCTATTCACCGTTTACGAGAAATTGCCACACAAAAATGTGTCACTAGATTAGTGTCATATCAGATGGACATAAGTATTGGTTATTCGACCCTTGTTGCTAAATGCTGCCCACTAGTCCACCACAACATACTCCGCAATAAGTAAAAGAGATTAGTCAAGTTTGAAGGCATAGACCTTCTTAATCACCCCTCTCTTGATAAAGATGACACAGATGACCACAAGTTTAAAACTAACGATCTTTAAAACTTGCGATATACGAAATTTGTTTTTGACCTTTATAGCCCTACACAATCCAAAGGGAACAAATAATGAGAATTAAATCCACCAAACTAAGGTTTGCGGGGATTTACTATCGCTCGCTGTCCTTCGGGCTTGTTCTGTATCACTGCCGTTTTTAGTTTTTGGTCTTTTTTTGCATAAAACATTTAGTTAGATAAGTTACAAAGTTAACTTTAAATTATTTGCTTACAGTAGTCATAAAGAAAATGAAAAACTGAAAATAAATTACGATGTTAAATACTCCTATCGAGTCTTGGGATAAAAATACATAATGACCTCTTTAAAATCACACTCTTGTTTAACACACTTCTTCAGCCGAACTTAACTTTTTACCAGACTTTTCTGCCGCTCGACCTTCATAATTAAAATTCGCCGGTAATTTTTGTCTCAATTATTTCCTTCTCCTTCACTAAACCCTACAAAATCAAACACAGTCGGACGGCGGTTTCTACGGCGATGGCGGAGGAGCTCGAGAGTGATACTACACCTTACACGGCGGCGACTCCAATACCTACCGGTGACGGCAATGTTTGGGCCGACGTCACTCCTCTTCTTACCGCTGCTTCCGACGGTCTATCTCTCTCTCTCTAGGATCTCCTAATTTGATTTTTTTTTTTGCGATATAATTTCTCTTTGATCTCTAATAATGTTGTCAATTGATTATTTGCAGTTGATATCAATGTTAATTGTAATGATGAAGTTTGGAATTGCTTGTTATTATTGCATTGAATTGAATTACTTTGAAATCTTCACCTTGAATCTTCTATGTTAAGCTACTACTTCTTTTACTGATGTTCTGAATAGCTTAGTTGTTGTTGCTGTTAATTTTATCAGAACGAAGAAATTGAAATGATGCTTGTCAATGATGATGATGATGATTAACTCCTGTAAAACTTGTTAAATCGTTCTCACATTTTGCGATTTCGAGATGCTCTTTGTGATCTTGAGTATGTTATTTCATATGAGAGAGGATTTGGTGATATAAACGAAACTCGTTAAGTCGTAAATTTGTTGTGGAGAAAATTGTGGAGTGATTTCTTTTTGTTTCTTTTGGGATTAGGAGTTTGTGAAGTATCCAAGTAGTGATAAACGGGTGACTGTATGAGAAACATAATCGTCACATCCGACTGTGTTTCAAAAATTTGAGATTAGTTTAAAGTTTGTTGGATTTATAATGGTGTTTGAGTGTTTAAAATGTTGTTTTAATGTTATTTCAGGAGAATTAACAATTTTCTCTTATTACCTTACTTCTTCCTGATTTTATTGAATTTTGATTGTATGTTGTTTTGGGGTGGCAGAACTCCGTGAAGGTGAGCTGATCAGTGGCGAGAATTTTAGTCTCTTTGCGGCCATGTCTGCTTTAGAGGTACTCATAATTGTTTTACACTTTCTTTTTTCTTTGATGAAGTTGTAGTGGTGTTTTGGGGCTTGGGGTTTGCAATGCTTTAAGACTTCTTAGTGGTATATGTTTAGGATAATGATTCCCTGTCGTTGCTTATAGCTGCTGGATAGAATGCACTTGCACTTACACATCAGTGTTAGGTTGTTCCTTTATTTGGCCTCCGAAATATGAGGGGGCGGGGGTTAGTATAAGTAAATCCGTGGGCAAAAGAATGGTTAGGCCTGGAAAGGATTTAGATGGAAGGAGGGAATATGGGTCCCATCTCTTTCCCCTCTCCTCTCCCTCCTGAAGTTGAATGCTATGCAGTTAAAGGTTTCTCCACTCTTCCTTTTTCCATCAACTTCCTCAGTTCAAATAGAATATTTCTTCTTATTCTTTCCAATTTGAGGATTTTCATTTCGAATGGAGCAAAAGACTCACTATTTTTTGGTTTTGGAGTATAATGGAATAGGAGTGAAATGGGTCACAAAACTGTCTGCGCTCCTTGTATTGGGGAGCAGCAGTTGGTTGGTGCAGATCACAACACAATTTTATCATGGATAATCCATAAGCAACCTTGAGCCTTGCGTACATGGTACATTTGACCCCCCCTCTCCGAGCCATAAGCGGGAGCCTTTGAGGCAGTGGAGTTCTTAATTTAAAAAATCGCGCCTGAGGCGCGCCTAGGCGCAAGGCGCCATGAGGCGCAGCTGCCATCGCCTCAGAAGCCTGAGGCGCACAAGTGTGCATGAGGCACAGGCTGTGAGGCGCACGCAAGGCGCATGACTGTGCGATTTCCAATTTTATTTCTCTTGTAACCTTATTTCTACCCTTCCCTTTGCCCCTTACTCCCTTGTTTATACCTCTTTACCCATTGACCCTCTTTAAATTCCAAAAAAGGGGCAATTTTTTTGCAAAATATGGTTTCAAAAAATAGAATTTTGTTTCCTAAATGAGTGCGCCTCGTGTGCATGAGGCGTGCACCTTCGCCTCACGCCTCATTGCAACAGCCCCAAGCACCTCGGTGCGCCTCGTGCCTCCTTAAACTAGGCTGGAGTTGTTGTATTCTTTCCTATTTGCAATTACAAATGCTTTTCATTGTGAAATAATTGCAATTAACTTACCTTGTCCAGCCATTAGGGGGATGAATATGCAAACCATTGGCTTGTTTGTTCTTGATGACATTTGGTTGCCTTCTATATATGCAGGTGAAGTGGGCTACTGACTGTTTATTGCTATACATATTTTGCGATATGCGCATGATCTTTAGTTTCAATGATGAAGAAGCCTTCCAGTTGTTGATGTTGTTGTTGTTGTTGATGATGATGATGATGAAAAGCCTTATAGTTGATATAGGGGTTCTTTGGGTTTGCTTGGTATTCATTTAATTGTTGTTTTAATAATTGATGCTTACACTATGTTTCTTTTGTTAGATAATGGATCCGAAAATGGATTCGGGCATTGTAATCGGTAGATACCATTCTGTTGATGAGGCTATAGAGAGTGGCGCTGCTCCAGTTCCACTGAGTTTCGATAAGACCGCAGATGTTTTATGCATTATAGATATGATGGATCACCTCCTTGCATGTGAGGTACCATTGACGAAAGACGAGTCTTTTTGTTTACATCTGACTCTTGAAGTACTAGATATTTTGTTGATGTCTTATTCTTGTGAAATGACAGGCAACATGGCATAAGGGTCATTCTTTGGCACAAACTGTCTTTTCCTGCATATATCTTTTGCGGCTTGACCGAACATCATCGCATCCCCTTTTACATGCTTATTGTAGAACAATTCGTGCGATATGCAATGCGGTCATATCAGTTGTTACAGAGGCACGCACACATGAGGTAAAGTACTTGACCATCTATTTCAGCCTTCTGTTTGGACATCATTTGTGTCACTTGCCTTTCCCTTGGTACCTTGCGCTAGTTTTGAAATTAGCTGTACAAGTGGACAACACTTTGTTGAACTTGTATCAAACATGAACCATGGTTGCTGTTATGTGAAAACCTATGTGAACGAAAGAGTCTTGTATCAAACATGAACCATGGTTGCTGTTGTGTGAAAACCTATGTGAACGAAGAGTCTTGCTTCTAATGCCTCTCCGAAAGGATTCCGATAATTAGTGAATGCTGAATGCTGATACTTATGCTCATTGGGAAGTCCGGAATTTTTCCAGGCTATGCATTACTTTATTTCTGGGCTCTGAACTACACAAATTGATAAGCCCTACTATGCAACTAATTCACATGCTTCCAGTCAGACTTTGGCTGTCCGTTTGGATTCATAGGAAGCAGTTTCTGAATGATTATCAGAGATGTAGAATTTCCCCGAAATAGGTCTATTCTGATTTATTTAGTAGGAAACAAATTTCGTTTATTTAGTCATAGTTACTTTGTTAGTAAGAGAATATGGCTTTGGGTTTTGATAGCCCAGTATGGAGCTAGAGAATCCATGCAGCTGATGGTGTTTGAGTTCATTTTCTATTCGATTGATTTTCCCTTTTCCCTCGCTTTTTCTTTACTCAAACTTCTCTTCTTGACTCTGTCTTCCTTCGCCTTATCTTTTCTATTTCCTCTTACACTCTTTTTCTGTTTCACTTCCTCACATTGATTTTCATTACACTTTTTTCTCCGTCTTTACTTATCATAAAAAGATAAGAAAAGCCTGTGTTCTTTTGGTTTTCCGTTCTTCCCTCTTTGCATCTTTATCTTTACTCCTTTCCTTTTATTTTACCTCTTTATGGTAAGACTTTCGTATGGTGGTTCATGTTTGTTTACCCTATATGAGTTTGGGATAAAAGGGTTTGTTGTTGTCTTTTGTTTCGTCAAATCATAGTGGAAAATGCATGGCATTCTTATCTTTTGTTTCTTCTCAATTTCTCGTTCAGGAGGAGGACTTGTTCACTATGGCTTCTGGTCTTCCTTTGAGTGGGGAAAAAGATGAGAGATTCTTATCTACTCTAAATGCAGTGGAGGAAACACTCTGTCGACAACTTCGTGCTTGTAAGGCACCAGCTTCCAAAAAATTGGCAGTAGAAGGTACCCATTTGAATCTTTTTAACAGATGACCTTCACTGAAAACTCTGTTATATTGTTTTCATACTTATGGTTCTATTTGTAATAAGGGCATTTATAGGGTTTTCCAGAATTAGACGTCTGAGGCACTTGTTCTTTTAGTAATTTTGTTGAAAAAATGACATTGCAGCTCCGTTTAGTTTTATTATGATTGCAAAAGTAGTTTGATTTCCTTTATATTCTATACTTGCTCTTCAATCGTGTTTTAGAACTTAAACTTATGATGCAATGATGCATTGTTGTCAACTGTAAGATCTTTTTTAGTGTACATTAGTAATTGGTTTGCCAAGTATTTTTACTGATCACTTATCATTGTAATTCAGATCTAGAACCGCTACAAACTAACCCAGATCTGGAGGAGGGCTTCTGCCGAGCTTTGTTGTGCCGTTTACGATTTCGTAAGGTCTTAACTCGCATTCTCTTCCTTCCTTTTCTTTTTCCTTGTTTTAGAGCTATTTTTATTTATGGCTAGCATCTATGCAGATGCTCTGATTAGCTAAGATTTTCATTGAATATTTGAATTGAGACATGAAGTGTATTTTTTTTTTTTTTTTTTTTTTTTTGCCGTAGCACACATGAGCCCCCTTCTGTACCTGAATCTTGTAGGACATAATGACGTGTTACTAGTTATCCAAACAGATGCAAATTAAGAAGGAAAATCCTGTTCTTTTGAATAACATACTGTTTTGAGTGTGTTGATTATTTTCTTCTTTTCGAAAACTATTCAAACAAGAGAGCACTCTATGCTTGTGAAATGACTTATATGCATCAACGATTTAAGTTTTTATTTGCGCGGTTGTATGCTTGTATTTATTGAGGAATTTGATACTCTGAATTCTGATACAATTGCTTCAAATGTGTTGCAGCATTTTTATCACTTACTTGCTTGTATAAAGAGACCCCAAGGAAGGGGCTTTGAGTTGGCGAGAAAACACATTTCATCTTGCTTGCTAGAGCTGGAAAATGTACATAAATCATCTGACTTCCTGAGGTCTGTGGGATCCATGGTGTGCAAAGATGCCTTACCATTGGAAACGACTGCATCTGGTTGTCCACCTGTTGGCTTTGACACTAACTTAAATCTCAGAACATCAGCCCCTGCTCCACCTCGTGCTATGAAGACCCTAAGCTGGATGATGGTAATATTGATTAAAATTTATTTTGTCGGTGCTGGGGAGGGGTATTCTTGATTGGTTTTAATTAATTAATATCTAAACCTTTATTTTTTTCCAGGCTTTGGAATATTTTAAGAAGCTGCTCAATGATTTAGATATTATATGTTCGTTCTCATTGGATCCACTGTTAGAAAATGTCTTGCGTTTCATTGTTGAATTCCAGAAGCGACAACCAGATCTTGTTGCCAGAGCTTATCTTCAGGTGAGTTCCTGATTTTTGTTTTACCAGCTTCCTGTTGTATGCAGTTTATGTAATCTTATGTGGTGTATATATAACCTTCTTATTTTTATTGCAACCAAATTTGCACTGAGTTCAAATTTCCTATACCTTACCTGCCTATATGTAAGAATTTATGAAAACGTGAACTGATAGCTTTTGAAACGGTCTTTAGTCTTTACTAGGTTTGTGTTGTATACTTCTATTGCTTATTTACTGAGAGTTTTTTTTTTTTTTTTTTTTTTTTTTTTTTTTTTTTTTTTTTTGGGCACAAGTATGACCAGGCTTAAGTTGGGGTCACATAAGAATTATTGGAAAACTTTGTCAAACAGATGACAGTATTTAAATCCACAGTTTATATCTAGATAAGCTTTGAATTCTTTTACATTTGTGGATAGTTGTTAGGTTGAAAATTTACGAGTCGCATTGATTTTTTAGGCTTTTGTGCATAAATTCCTTTCTTGGATCACTTTAGTAGGCTTGGACTAAGCTCTGTATTCTTTTACATTTGCGGGATTTGCTTGTGTCTGCTGATTTGTGAATGTTCTTGTGTTGTTAGAGTATTGCTTGGGGAGTAAAATCAGGTTATTTCAAGTAGGGTAATAAGCATGATTTTTCCATATTGCAGGTTGTCTTGATTCAAGACGCAAAACTATATGGCCGGGATCCTATTTTTCATATCATCTGTAAAGCTTCTGCCTTACCCGTAGTTTTTAAGGATCATGATATCCAAAAGAATGAAGCAGTTACACAATTAGGACAGGCAAGCATCGAGTCCACCTTTAATGTGCAAGTATTTCATCACAGTCTTTTGTTAATTCCTGCTACTCTATTTTAAGTTTTCCTTTTAAAACCTGTTTCTGTCTTGTAAAAACTTCTTATGTTTCTTATTACTCAGTACCAATCGTTGCAATAAAATATTCCATTGCGTTCGTCATCAGTGTAGTTATGTTACTTACATTCCACTTTCTATGGACATTCCACTTTCTATGGATATTTAAGGCAGAAAGTGGAAGGTCTTGACTTTTTGTTTTTTTTAATCTTTGTATTTATGATTCTTTCTTTCCTCTTGAGAAATGTCGAGCAGTTAATCTGTGTGTTACTTGATTTGACATAAGCTGTATGGTGAATTGATGCAGTTTTTGATCAATTTGCTCAGAATCCTTTGCACTAATGTTGCATGGCAAAGGCGTAAGCTTGGAAAAGTTTTGCAAGATTGGCGTGTTATCTATATACAGGTATGTGATGTTCAATGTATCCGTTATTATTTTTAATTTTTCCCGTTCAAATACAGGGCAATTTTTTTTATATGTGGCAAGAAGCCATGCATGTATGAACCATCATCACTGCTCTCCTGTCGAGCTTTTATCTGTATGCACCATGAAGATCTGATGGATGAAAATTAGCAACATAATTGTCAGGACTTTTCATTAACATCCTTGTTTGTTTTTCTCTCTAGTTTGGTTATATTATTGAATGTTTAAATATATCCTCTCTTCATATCATATTAAGTGATGAGGGGAGGAATTGAACCCTCGATGTGGTGAATAAGTGCTCGTGTTGTTACTAGCAATGCTAACTTGACACCACAGGTGGTTTTATATAGTGGCTTTCTACTTTTTTTGTGAATATGTTTCCAGATCTTCCTCATGTCTTGCTTTTGTCTGTTGTCACTGTGTTGGTGTTACTATGGAAGGTATAAATGTGTAGTGGTTAGTTTTATACTTTTTTCTTATCTCACTTTTGCAGCTGGAACTCGCTTTCAGGAAGGAGTTTGGAGAATTCTCTAGCACTTCTGACGAGGTATGTCACAGAGATCGCTGTTTTAGTCAAATGCTACCTGACGCCTAACCTGAACCAGATTTAACAGATACATGCAAACTATTAAACTGAATATATCCCGAAAACCTAACATGGGCCATCCATCTAGAACAAGAAAAAACTAATAAAAAATCTGAAAACTCCATTAGATGTTTACTAGGGAAATACTTTATCATTGGCAATAATGGGAAATTAAAGAGAGCTCTATTATTTTACTGTATTTTTTTTGTAGAAAGGTCTACATGTGAAGGAATGTCACATATGATATGGTCTGTTTACCCCCCCCCCCCCTGCCCATTGTGACCCAAAATGTAGAATGTTAAAGAGGCATAAATAGCCATTGTAGTTTCATATCGGAATTGATATCCTTTTAGTTGGTTTGCAGAATGTAAGCATTAAACTGGCTAGACATGTACTTATCTGGGTGGAGGAACTAACATACTGGATAGCTATGCGCTTTCTTTCCTTGGGATTTGATTTGGAACTTTACTCATCAAATGAGTATTGCATGGTATACTGGTACCTCTATGTCATACTTGTTAAGCTTGCAGAGAAGACGCATGTGAAGCAATTGGCAGGTGCTGACTCTGGTGAGTTCTCCCTTGTTTTTCTGCTACATTAGCTAGAGCTTCGATGTCTTAAAGATAGGTACACCTTCACTTAAAAGTGGTATGGTGTCTATTACTGCAACAATTATTTTCTACGTGTGATTTATAATCAGAGATTCAGAGTTATCACTGCTCAAGGCCTGGAGCTGTTAGTAATCATCTGTTTGTGTGATTAATACTGACTCGATATTAAGTTGAAAATCTATATGGCACTGGTAAAAACATGCTTTTGAAGGTATAAACCAGAGAAGTTTTTTTTTTTTTTAATTTTTTGACAGCATAAAATTTAATAGTTTTGCCGCGTAAAATTAAATTAAGCTTCATAAACAATAATCTGATTGGGGTGGAAGATGACCCTCGCTGAGGAGGCTTGCCCTTTTCCCTGCCTACATCTATTATAGTCACGCTAAGGTCATCCTAATTTTGTGCGTCTTGTGGTGTTTTCACCACAATATTTTGACCTTCGGCCGCTTACTGGTGGCATGAATATCAGTTTCTGTGTGACATTTCTCCAATGAATTGTCTCAACTTATTCCCAAGGGTAGAGATGTCAAATTATTGCCTTAATTCTACCTATATAATTATTGGAAAACCGTTTGAAAACTTCCTAAAACTCAAAGCTAGATGTTTATAAGAAGTCCTTGGGCAAATTTGAAGCGAATTCGGAATAGTGACCTTTGAAGGTTTATCAGTCGTGACTTTTAACCTTTAAATTTGGCAATATGAGACCATTTTGAGGTGAGAACTACAGCCGTCTTCTAAACATCATTCAGAGTCAATGTAAGACGGCTGTTATGCAAATTTGGGACCCATTTCGTTCATCTTGTAGTTTTTTTGCTCCCGGGTGCATACCAGAATCGGCAAAAATGCTATCTAAACTCAATCTGTGACGTGTGTCGAATGGGCTAAAAGAATTTCCCTGACATAGAAACCAACCCTCGTATCCGACAAGGGTACTCTAAGGCTGTCCATGGTAATTATTTGAGCAAAATTGGCTACTTAAAAAAAAAAGCGGTCGAAATTGACCAAAATTGAAGTATATAATCCACGAATTTTGCCCCAAAATGGTCCTGATAATAATGGCTCTATTTTTTGTTGAAGGTCGTAGGAGTCGTATCATGGGTTTTAACAAAATACTAGAGCCAAAAACCTATTGTAGGTCCCAAAATTGACAAAAAAAAAACAACGCACACTAGCCTCAATCACTGACGTCGGCTGAAAGGAATTAAGAGACGAACCAACTCTCTTATCCAATATGGGTACCCAAGGCTGTCTATAAAGAATTTTTGAGGACATTTGTCTACTTCTAAAAGTGGTCGAAATTGGCCAAAACCAGAATGTATTATCCACAATTTTCGGCCCTAAATTGTTCTGTGATGAAACGGCTTAAATATTGTGGAATCCCATCGGAGTCATATTTTCTGTTTTAGCAAAATATTAGAGGCTAAAACCTATGGTAAGTCTCAAAATCAGCAAATAAATGCTTGTTAGCTTAACGGCTGACGTGTGCCGAAGGTATTAAAGATCTTCCTTAACTGATCAACCAGCCCTTTTATCCAACAAGGGTACTCTGTCCACGGTAAATTCGTAATGTTTTGAGAACATTTGTCTACTTCAAAAATATCGGTCAAACTTGGTCTAAACCGATGTATATAAAATCAACAGCTTCTGCCCTGGCCCCGGGACAAAAACGAATCAGTCTTTGTGGGAGTTCTTAGGGTTTCTATTATAGGTTTTAGCAATTTAGCAAAATGTTAGAGACTACTCTTTGGGAAGTTCTAAATTAGGCAGAAGTGCATGTTAGCCCGGGTGGGTTACATGTGCAGAAAGAGTTTGAAGAACTTCTCAAACAGGGGAGTCCACCCTGATATCCATTTAAGGGTCATCAAAGGCAGCCCATGGTAAAGTTTTGAGGACATTTATGTACTATTAGAAATGTTGTCAAGACTAGCCAAAATTGAAATATATTCATGGGTTTTGGCCCAAAATGGTCTTCGAACAAAAACGGCTCAAAGGGTTCATTTTATGGATTTTAGCGAAATGTTAGAGCCAAAATCTATTGTAAGTCCCAAAATTGGCAAAAAAAAAAAAAGCATGTTTGCGTCAACAAGTGATGTGTGTCAAAAGGGCTTAAAGAATATCGTTAACAGAGGAACCGACCCTCATATCCAACAAGGGTACCCCTAGATTGTTATTGGTAAACTTTTGAAAACCTTTGGCTACTTCCAAAAAGTTGGCCTAAATTGTCAAATATTGAAGTATATTAATCCACGATTTTTTACCCAAAGTGGCCACGGACAAAAATGCCTCAAATTTTATAGGGAGCCTCTGTGGGTTACATTTTATGTTTTGGCAAAATGGTAGTACTAAACTTCTAAGATAGGTGCCTCAAAACGGCCAAAAACAGAATTGTATGGTAGGTGAAAGGGGCTTAAAAGACCCCGAAATAGGGGAGCCACCCCTCAACTACACATCAAGGCCACTCCCAAGCAATCTGTTGGGATGTTTTGGAAATTTTTAGATGCTTCAAAAAAAGTGGCTAAAAAGGCCAAATTTTAACAAGAACGAAGGTTATAATCCACGATTTTTGGTCCAAAATGACTCCGTAACAAAAACGACTCAATTTTTTGTGGAAGCCTCTAGAGGCCATATTTTGGGTTTGAGCAAAATATTAGAGCCAAAAACCTATTATAAGCTTCAAAATCGGCAAGAAACATATGAGTCTGACACTTTGACGTGTTCCAAAAGGGTTTTAAGAACTAACCTATCAAAGGAACCAACCTCTCATATCCAACAAGGGTACTCAAAGGCTGTCCAAGGGAAAGTTTTGAAATCATTTGGCTCTTTAAATAAGTGGTTGTAATTGGCCAAACCAGAGTATACAACCCATGGGTTTTTTTACACAAAATCCCTGGAATAAAAATAGCTCAGATTTTTGTGGGAGCTCCTAGGGGTCATATTGTGTGTTTTGACAAAAAATTAGAGGTAAAACTCTATAATAGGTGCCCAGAACCGGTAAATAAAAACACGTGAGCCTTAACAAAAGCACTCCAAAGTCCAAACAGGCCCTGAACAAAAGATCCTCAAGTTTGGAAACTTGCAACAAAAGGGAAAGTTATGTAATATCATAATAAGTAAATTATGTGTGTTGATTGAAAAGTAAATGAATATAACATAAAAGTAACTAAATTATGACCGTTGACCGAAAAATGGTATTAATGTAATATAAAATGACTTGTAGCAAAAAAGTGAAATTATTATTAGAGTAAATTATGATGATTGGGTTGTTTGAAATATACGTACATACATACGTAACCCGAGCCCAAACTAGCGGGAAGAGAATCTGGACTAATGACCTTGAAAGTGTATCGGTTGTGACTTATAACCTAAATTTGGCAATAGGAGACCATTTTGAGGCGATAACTACAGATTAGCTTGATTTTCTAAACATCAATTCAGAGTTAAGGTAAGACCCTCGTTGTGCAAATTTGGGACCTCTTCCATTTGTCTTTCGGTTTTCTTGCACCCTTTGTTTATACCTTTTGCCGTTAATCATTGGCATATTTCTTGTGTGACATTCCACTCATGAATGGTCTCAAAAAAAATTTTTTAAGGCCCAGTTGCCTCGATTAGAAACCCTGAAACTGAATTGAAGAAATTGTGGAATAGTAACCACGAAGGTGTTCGACCATGACTTATAGCCTTTAAATTTGGCCATTGGGGACCGTTTCAGGTGAAAACAGCACATGAGCTTGATTTTCTATACATCAATTCATGGTCACCCTAAGAAAATATTTGTAAAAATTGTGGACTCATTTTGTCCGTCTATCGAATATACCTTGAGCCACTTACCAGTGGCATGGATACTTAATTCTTGTGTATGACTTGCGTATACTGCTCGTGTCAGGTAAAAAGAAAGGGAGGAAGAAAAGAGACTCTGTAATGGACACAGCTAAGGATTACCAGATCCCGCCTGCTGTCATGTTGCTTCAATGTTATGTATGCCTTGCTGAAGGTCTTTCAATGGTAAAGTGGCTTGTGGTGCTAATTGCTATATGATTGTTTTGCTGTATGATAGATCCCGCCTGCTGTCATGTTGCTTCAATGTTATGTATGCCTTGCTGAAGGTCTTTCAATGGTAAAGTGGCTTGTGGTGCTAATTGCTATATGATTGTTTTGCTGTATGATAATAGAGTTAGCTCTTTGTTATGAAATCAAACTCCTCTGTGTTTCATATGATGGTTCATTTGAACCAACCCAAAAGTTTGGATCTTTGGGATTAAGGCTTTGTTGCTGTCATCCTTATTAATAACCTGCATCCCAGAAGCCCGAGCTACTCTGGGAGCCAATGGGAGGCTCCCTCGGTATCTGATCTGGCTGAAGGTCTCCGTTGTGGCTTTTGCCAAAATTCCCTGGCCCAGGAAACGATGTAGATGGCACTACTTAAATCCCTGAATCCACGTCTTTTCTACTACGCCCCGGCGCCTATTGGTCAGGTATCATCACTCACTGGGTTTTTCAAATTGCAGATGCTTGCTGCAGTTCGAAATGAGCTGAAAGTTCTTCGGGATGTGGGTCCTTTTAATACTGAATATGAGGTAATGTAACCATTTTACTTTCTTTTTTTTGTGTTTCGTAGATAATTTGTGCATGACCTAGCCGGCTAGGCCTCTGTTGCCTATGAGCTTAAGTCTAATTAGTTATTTCTAATGTGGATTGTCTGCCACATTTTTGCTTCGTGTACACTGATCACTTGTCGTTTTCCCCTTATAAGAGTTTCTGGTGAGTTATTGTACTTATAAAATCTCTCGTTTGACTATGTAGAGATTTAATCAACACTTCGAGCATTTGCAGAAGGCGTGTATGCCCGATCACATCACCTTTCTTTCATTCCAGGAATGTACTGCCGAAGCGAGACTTTCTGTGAGTACTATTACACTCAATGCTGTGCTATTGCGACCTTGACACATCTTCTGCCTTGAGTGCCTTCGCTTATCTTCAACGCTCCCTTCATATATTTGATCAATTAACATTTTTTATGTCATCTGTAGACGCTTCTTACATACAATCACTTCAAGAATGCTCTGACAATCGTGAAGGAACTCAAAAGGAGTTTCGCCAATGACCCAGATAAAATGGCTGAACTCAAACGCATTGAGCAGGTTGCAGAGCGAAACAACATTGCTCTTAAGGTCATTAATTGTGTCGGAGGTCGTGATGCTACACTTAAAATCTCACTGGACTTCACTCATCACCCTAACTATGCTGTAGTTGTAGTTAAAAGATCTTGAAGTTTCATGATCGACAAGAATTTTGTGCCATTTCCTGTAACATTATTTCCTTCGGTAAATCTATTGGTCTAATTTATCATCATTTGTTTAATTCTTTGGTAGTAGAAAAACTCGTAGGAACTCTGTTATAGCATCGGTAATTGTAAATCCCATATTTACTTTGGCTAAACTTTTGTATAAAAAGTTTTGCCTTTATTTCTACTCGTGGAAATTTTGAGCCGTAAATTGTAATCGTAATGGCCCAAATGCAAGAGCGCATGTCAAGCAACCGTACCTTCTGCTTATGGTTACTTGATCTGAAATACTGATGCAGGTGGAAATATATGTCCTGGTATTTTGGTGGTTAGATTATGTGGTAAGAAAACCTATGTACCCAGAACTGCAGAACAGTTGAACAATCCCTTTCATTTTGGTCAACTTCTGATTTGGAAGATCTCAAGCACAGTAGTCCGTATATAAAATGTTCAACAGAGGAGAATGTTTGACAGGAAAGTTCAAACTCAGTGATCTCGCAATTTTCAGCCGTTTCTGGACTATTTTGACCTTCCAGAACTTACTGCGCATAACATTGGTTCAGCCCAAAAGAGATTATCAGACGACAGCTCAGATTCTTACACACGCCAAAAAGATTCTTGAACACGCAAATCTCAAGAAAATGCATTAGATTTCGGATTTCCATATTGAAAAATCAAGTCAACAAACAAGAAAAAAAAATCTTCTCATCGATTGGATCGTCGTAAGTAACTATGTGATCTTCTACCAAGATTCTATAGTCATTACCGCTGGTGGTAATCACTATAAAAATATACTATTTTATTAAGATTTGTGAACTTGTTATATTAATGTAAAGATATGATATCTTATATTTATATTATAAAATTTAGTACATGTTTGGTAGTGCTTAAACTTCTCAAAAATTAATACTACTTTAAATAAATTTTCACATTTACATCGTCATTCATCGAAAATATTAATTCATTATTAAGAAAAAAACTATGCTTGCTAATCTTACTGTAGATCACAGCCAAGTCTTACCGTTAGCTATGTTCCCCCCATCGGCCTTTCCCCCTACCTATAGAGGCATACTTTGGGGCTAAACATTCGAATACAAGTATTTTGTAGACAACTCAAATTAAATAAGTGGATAATGAACACACTTTTTAATCTAGTGACACGAGCTTGAACCTTGAATCACAATTGGCCGATGATTTGACATGGAGTCAAAATCAAGAAGATTACCGTATGAAATTAGGGAAATATTGATCAATAAAATTACTAGGAAGTAGCGGGGTTCCTTCTATGCAAGGACAAGAAGGGTACAACCGTACAATAGGTTTGTAGATAGTGTACATACAATGGATTGTTCTACGCAAGGTAACGAGCGCACATCGCCGCACAATGGGTTAATCAATTTTTTTAATCAATTGTTTTACTTACCTTAATTCTCACAATTAAGCATTTGCGAAAAAAAAAATGTTCAAGTACCAAACACACCACAAAATAATGAATATTAAAATATTATTTTATTCCAAAATAAAAGATTTATGCTTAATTAAAATATTCATTGTAATATTTAATCTTAGTAAAATATTATATTCTTATGGTGATTACCACTAGCGGTAATGACCATAGAATCTTCGGATCTTCTAAGGTGTGATTTCAGTTGATAGAACGTCTCTTAAACTTAGATATTTCAGATATTGTCTACAAATTTATCTCAATTGTGCTAAAAATCTCGTTAAAACCCATCTTTCAAAGTCAAACATATTTTTCAGTCTCTCTATTTATCGGGAGTGTTCCATTATGTTTCTTAATTACTCAATTAGAAGAGCGTATTGTCATTCTGTAAAGTAGTTTTGGGACAAGGATTAGAGTTTATTACAACGTCTATTTTAGAGAGGTTTTGTTTGTTGTACCAAATTAAGAGAGAACATTAGAAGCTTATCTGTTAAACTACCAAAATCATAAGGTAAATTAAACTCAATGGACTCGAATCATGTCTAAATTATTAGTTGCGGATGTTATTAAACAAAAATTATATTGTGGAGTGGGGCCCCAAGGAAACAGTGTGAACGTGGGTCCAAGCCAGCCCACACATTTGGGGATCCATTCCATGCAAAGTCTCCAAAGAGACTCAGCTCAGAGCACCGACCCTCTGCCATATCTGATTGCATTATTATACTATTTCTTGTTCTACAGAGTGTCAAATTATGAATTAATTGGTACAATATTAACACTAGAGTAAAGTATTTTTACATTGTACCTTTGAATACTCCTCTAGAAGTCCAATCATTGACATAATCTGATTATGAAAGGCAAAATAAGTAGTAAAATAGAAGGACTTGGTATGTTTAGCAGATCTACTGCATGTTAGGATATAAAAAATCGTTTTATTGCAATAATGATATAATAAAGTTGTTTTATTGCAATAATAATATAGTAAAAGTCGTTTTATTGCAAAAATAAGATAAGACTTGCTGATACATTACAACTTAGTCGAGTTAAAACTTTGGAATTTAAATTCTTTGGGTATATCGAACAACATTTTTGTATAGTTATATTTAGTTTCACGGTAGTTTTAGATTTTAGTTGAATTTTATTAAGTGAGGTGGTAATTTCTGAGAAAGTATGGTAATATGAAACTATAAGCTTTAACGTGTAGGAAATGGGAAATCTTTGCTGGATGGCACTTGTCTAGCTAATGTTTTGGTGTTACCTTATAATTGATGATTATGACTGTGTTTCAAAATGAAGAATCTTTATTTTGTTGGGTTTAAAAGGGACTTTGCAACATCTCCCCTGTCTCCTCGCCTAACGGTCGTCCGTCGTCCTCTCCCTACTAACTTGTCAAGCGTCCAATATTAATTTGATACGTAATTTCGTGTTATATACTCTATAGTTTTTTTAATGATTTGAATGCGTGATATAAATTCAAATAATATTTGACAATTCTTATAAATAAAGTGATTATCTGAACATAAATTGATAAAATATACATGAGTACGTAATGTCATTCTATAAACAAGGGATGAAGAGCTTCTGTAGGCGGTTGTAGGGGTTGGGGTGGCTTCCTGTTTCGGCTGCTGTAGACTTTATCAGTTAAGTAGGACATCATTATCATATAACAGAAGGCGATGAGTTTGATAAATGACGGTAATAGACGAGATGGTGTATGTAGAATAGATGATCTCTATGATTGTACGTACATATGATATTAATGCATGCATGTTGAAGTCGTTGCAAATACAATCATATCATATATGGAGTCTAAAAATGTCAATTATGAGGCCCTTAATAATGCGAAGATTGCAGGTTGTTGATTGTTTGTATCGAAAGTTTTTAAGATTTGATTTATTACAAAATTTACTTTTGATGATATAAACCTTGTCTAGACTCTTGAGCATGCTTCAAGATACTTTTCTGCCCCCGGCCTAAATATTGGTCCATGCTTTTACCTTGACGGCTTGACCCTTCTCTTTTCATTGACCATGCTGTTCTACATAGTACATATCTTTTGCACAAAATTAGTTATTGTACAAAATCATTGTTGGGGGCTCGAGGCTACAACTATCAGTTTAAATATTGGTACTTAATCTGGTATTAAAGTCTCATCAATTTATCTCGAGTTCAAAAAACGGTAAACAAACCTTTGCAGTTTGTATTATCTCCGTGTTTAAATCCCAACGAACATTTTTCTTGAGAAGGCATGTTAAGGTATACTCCGTAAAACTATTGTTGCTGCCCAACTATCAATTTAGACTTACTTTAAAGATATACGTTAAAAACCTCTTTCATATTAGTATGTTCTTCGAGCAAGTAGCCAGACACATACAGTAGTAAAATACAACTCACAACATCTTTCTCGAAATAAGAATCGAACATGCAACCTCTAATCTCGTCTTTCCTTTAAAGGGCATCCATCCACTCCATGGTTCCATTTTCTTTTGCTTTACCATAAAAAATTGACATTAGTGGAAAAGAAAAATTTACGAGTGAATTAGTCTCAAACGGACACCGACGAGCCACCCAAAAAAAAAAAAAAAAAATCTTCTTTATTTTTTTCATTTTTATTTTCTCTCTCCTCCTCTGTTTCCCTTGTTCTTCCTGCTTCTTCTTTTGTTTACTTTTCTTTGCTTAAAATTCCAACTTCTCTCTCTCTCTCTCTCTCTCTCTCTCTCTCCTAATTATCTCTCTCCTCCTGCAAACATTTGTCTGATTTTAAGGTAACTTGGTACCTTTTTTCCACTGATCTCCTTGTTCTTTCTATATTTGTTTTTATTTCTAATTTTTGATGTTACATTTTTTGACTTGATTTTTTTTTATAAGTTGAGCTTCATTTTCAGTTCAAAATTAAGTTCTGAGCTTGATTTTGTTGTAAAGTTTTGATTTTGGTATCTGGGTACTTGAGCTTCTGATCTCTAGCTTATGTTTAAATTAATTTAATTGTGTTTTAAGTTAATCTTGAGTGTTTTTCTTGTAAATGTGTGAACTTTATAATTGAATTTTGTTTAAGCTTATTTTAGTTTCATTTTTTTCTTGTAAATGTTTATAAATTCATTATAATTTTTTATATGAATTTGACTTCATTTGATGATGATGATGGGGAATAAAAGTATGCAATATCTTTTTATGATGATAATTTTGGTACATGCATATATATTTTAATGTAGATGGAAAGAGTAAAGACATAGTCTAAAAAATTAGGTAATTTTATGTAAAAAAAAAAAAAACTAAGCAATTAGGTAATTTTATGTCAAGTTGGAGATAAAAATGGGGGGAGTGAGATCCAAATTGATGTTTTGATCATTGGGTGTGTTGGAATAAATTGATCTTTGGGAGTTTGAGGTATAGTATACATGTTGCTGTGCAATGGAATGTTAGCATATGATTGGTAGGGTACAGGGAGTGGTACATGAAAATGGGACAGGTGATCTGCACTGTGCATGTTGTTGGTGATAGATCAATAACAATAAGGTTGCAAATGTGCATATAATTGTGTGTATTAGTGATGAATTTTACTGAATTATGATTCATGAACATATGCCGGATTTTGGGTGGGGTGAATGTTACTGAATTATGAACATTGTTTCTCCTCAGGAAAATTTCGAGTTGAGGAGGTTATGGCAGGAGGAGGAGGTACCAATAGTAGTTTGAGGAAATACTTGGGGTCCATTAAGGACACTACCACCATAAGCTTGGCTAAAGTCAATAGTGGCTACAAGGTATTTGTAGCTTCCGGAATTTTTGTTGTGATCGTGATAGAGGATGAATATAGACTATAGTGGTGAATGTAATGATGACATACTCCGTAATAAATTACATTCACCACTATAGTCTATATTCATCCTCTATCAGATCGTTCTCTTCGATAACCTTGTGGTGGTTGTTGTTTTGTGGTGTTAATCGTTTTGCTGAATGAATGGGTATTATAGGAGCTGGACATTGCAGTTGTCAAGGCCACTAATCATGTGGAACGTCTAGCGAAAGAGAGGCACATTAGAGGTTGGTGTTTCATAAGCACTATTTTCTGACTACATTGAGTCTGCAGCTTCATTTTTGTTGCTTCATTTAAGGATGCTGTTGTTATAACTCTTATGGAACATGTGAGTTTAACTTTGGTGAATGTTCTTTTTGATTGTTTGGTTCAGCAATATTCGCAGCAGTTTCAGCCACAAGACCTCGGGCGGATGTTGTGTACTGCATACATGCTCTTTCCAGGCGCTTAGCAAAGACACATAATTGGGCGGTATGTTGTGATTCTGGAGATTCTATCTGGCAGTAATTATTATGATAATGTTCTGATTTGCAACCTAAAGCTTAGTAGGCCATTCCATTGAAATTACTGAGCTACCAGCCTACCACTAATTGACAATGTGAGCGTAAATCTTAGTGCCAAGTGGTATTTTCATCCTATGGATGTGTGAGTGCAGTAAGCCAGGGAAATATTCTTGCTTGGTCAAGAAGCTTATATACGTGTCATCCTGAATGTCATGTAGAAGATTGTCCTTTGTCCTTTGTCCACCTGCAATCTGATTAATTTGGTTTCAAGCCACTTACTCTTTCTAAATGCTTGTCTTCTAGGTGGCGTTAAAAACATTAGTTGTTATTCATCGTGCTTTGAGGGAAGTTGACCCAACATTCCATGAAGAGCTCATTAACTATGGACGAAGCAGAAATCATATGCTTAACATGTCACATTTCAGAGATGAATCAAGCGCAAGTGGTAAATATTCATATTTCTGTTTGAGTTATAAAGCTGCTGCCTGTGATCAAAACTCTTAATTGATTAGTGTTTACTTTTCATTCATTCAGCATGGGATTACTCTGCTTGGGTTCGTGCTTATGCCTTGTTCCTAGAAGAAAAGCTTGAATGTATTCGAGTGCTAAAATATGATGTGGAATCAGACCGCCTTGTAAGAGTTTTTTTTTTTTTTTTTTTTTTTTGTAATGGTCGTTATTATGTTTACTTTTCTATTCATCTCCTCCCCTACTATGACTTGACTAATAGAAGTCTTCCATATGGTTCTGCTGTTTCACTGTTGCAATATCTGTCTCCTGCTGGGCTCATTGTATATTGCTCCTTAGGTAGCTATAGTGATAAAAGGCATTTCGTGCTTATATGCATTATGTTATACAATCTAAACTTACTGTTGTGTTTTGTGATCTTCTGCTCAGAGAACAAAGGATCTTGATACGGTTGACTTGCTTGAGCAACTCCCAGCATTACAACAACTTCTATACCGGGTTATTGGTTGCCAGGTAGGACTCGGTTCTGCTTCTCAAGTTTGTTATTGATGGTTTGCCAAGCATTTGTTCTGTGGTTCTTAGTGTTTAGTTTGGTTTCATGTGGAAATCTTTGAATCTTTCTACAGCCCGAAGGAGCAGCAGTTCATAATCATGTGATACAGTTGGCACTTTCAATGGTAAGCAAAATGTTCGGCATAACTGTTAGTTTCTCAAGTTTTGGTACCTTTAGTTGGTCCTCGATTCCTCACTTTGTATGTGCTTTGAATAGGTGGCTTCAGAAAGCCTGAAAATCTACAGTGCTATCAGTGATGGAACAGTTAACCTAGTTGACAAGGTGCAGTTTCATTTGCCATTGTCCTTGCTCTTTGCTTTTATCAATTACTTCCAAAAGATTAGTCATTTTGTAACAAACTTTGCTGTTACAGTTCTTTGAGATGCAACGTCATGATGCCATGAAAGCCCTTGATATATACCGGAGATCAGGTCAACAGGTCTGTGATGTGTGCTTGACATATGTCCCTGCAGATTCAGATAGCTCTTGTTCTTTGTTTGACAATTTTTTATGACCAATACAGGCTGAAAGATTGTCAGAATTCTACGAAGTTTGCAAAAACCTCGATGTTGGCCGTGGGGAGAGGTTTATCAAAATTGAGCAGGTAACTGTTTTTATACCTATTTTTTCGGACTTCCTTAAATTTACCAGACTTCAATCGTTGGTTCAACACGTAAAACGTCTTTGCTGATGTTTCATATCATCGCTGTTGTCTTGTAGCCCCCTGCATCATTTTTACAAGCCATGGAAGAGTATGTGAAAGAAGCACCTAGAGGATCAACTTTCCAGAAAGAACAGGTGTGATAGATGAAGGCAGTAATGCATGTTCAACTGATATTCTTTTCCTTTGTATATCTTTATGTGCTCTTTTTGGTTGTGATGGCTAGTATTGTTGGAGGAGCGTTTTTTTTTTTCCTCCTCTAACTGATACTAAAACTTTAAAATGACCAGGTGAAGCATGTGGTTGATGAAAAGGCGACTGTTGTTCTGGCCATCGAGGACAAGGATATTACAGATGTAAAGGAGGAACAACCCCTATCACCCCCTCCAGAACCGGTCAAAGAAGAGAAGCCCGTGGCTGAGGCTCCTGATTTATTGGTAATCTTTCACATGTCTCTGCGTTGTGACGTCCTATCACCCTGACAAGAGACAAGGATTTAGACCATCGTGTGACCCTTTTTTCATTTGTTTTTGCCAGAGTATGGATGAACCTACCCCTGTTGCGTCAGATTTAGATGAGAAGAATTCTTTGGCTCTAGCTATTGTTTCCGTTGGTAAGTTCTCTTTGGATTTTTTTATAATCTGGTAGAATATAATTGAAGAGAACAGATCCCACCAATTTTTATGTGCAGTATACTGCTGCTGGTGTGTTTTTTTTTTTTTTTTTTTTTTTAGTGGATGTGCAGTATAGTGCTTTAAATCTGCTCAATGCATTTTGTTGAACTAGGAGTTGATAACAACAATTCATAAAATTGTATTATCTCATGTTCACAGATGATCTATCGACTACAACAGCTCCAGCTCCTAATTTGCAAAATGGCACCACTGGGTGGGAATTGGCACTTGTTACTTCACCAAGTTCGAATGACACTGCAGCAACTAAGCTGGTACTTGCTTTTTCACATGGCGCTCTATATTTAATCGTTATTAAGCAATTTAGATGAGTATCAGTGATGCAAAATTGATCTTTTATGATTTTACTGGTTTTGGGGAGAAAAGATTTCTGTTCATGTTAGTGATAGTTCTAATGAAAAAGGCAATGTACTGATGATCATTTCTAATCATGAAAGGGTGGAGGACTCGACAAACTAACACTAGACAGCCTATACGATGATGCGATGAGAAGAAGTAGTCAGCCAACGAGCTACAATCCATGGGAGCCAGCTCCAATGACCACCAACCGAATGATGCAGCCTCATGACCCCTTCTTCGCTTCAAACGCTATGGTTGCACCACATTCTGTGCAAATGGCTGCAATGACAAATCAGCAACAAGCTTTCATGTTCCAGCAGCAACAGATGATGATGGCCCCACAACAACAGCAACAGATGATGATGGGCCAACAACAACCGCAACAGATGATGATGGCTCCACAACAACCACAACCAGCTATGAACCCCTTCGGAAACCCTTATGCAGCCAACCCCTATGGTCAGGGCATGCCTGTTCAAACTTATAACCCATATGCAGGTTTGTTATAGATGGTAGCAATCAGACTGCGGTTCAATCACGAGAAGAGAACGGTCATGCATTGGCATATGAGGTTTTTTGACAAGGGAGCAGTCGCGGGATGTATCATATTCTGTGTATTATGTAGGTAGGGGCACACGAGATTTATTGATCGAATAACTATAGGGGAGGGCATTTGAATTAATTTGATAATTCTTGGTGAAATTCAATCGAATAATAATGTATCATTCTTTGGCCTGCTAATTTGTTGCATGTTTTAAGCAGGTGATATAATCTGTATCTATATGAGTAATATGACACTTCACCTTTGTGTAAATTGAAGCTTTTGACTGTGATATTTACTTACAGAGCATTGCTTGTACTTTAACCTCAAGTCTTCATATTCAAGTATCGACCATCTTGATGCTTATAACTGAACCGGCTTATTCGAGAGAGCATTACACCATTGAGGTCCTAGTCGGTTTTGGGAGTCGTCTTTTCGTACCTGACTTCTTTGTACCTAAGACATGTTGAGACCGAATCCCGTCCCGTGACTTGGTCTACAAAGTACACTCTTACCGTCTTACGATCACTCATCACCTAACATCAGTTGCGTTTTCGTGAATGGTTTACTTGTACTCGTGAAACATGAAGTGATGAAAAGGACCCTAAACTCATTATTACCTAATCACCTAAACCAAAGCTACCTAACCACATATTGTTGGTCTTGTTGTACGATGAATACAACCCCCCTTGACAACCCGACTATCGAGTATTAACACTCGGTAAAATTGACACGAGATTCAATCAATTTAACTAGAAGTCTCGAGTTAGTATTAGCAGAGCATCAACATTCACCAAACGACATATTGTTATTTTATACGACGTGGTTGTACCTCGGTCAAAATGATACGATAATTTTAGAAGTTCGTGACTCGATTATTAATTGTGTAATAATAGTAAGTGAAACATAATGAATTGGTAATCATTTAAACCTTTTTTTTGATGAACTCACAATCACACTCTCTCGACACTCAAAATACTCAACAAGAAATATTTCTCCAATCTCAATGTTTAATCTTCTTTAACAAGTTACCGAAATTCCCCAAATTATACTTCAATCATCATCAATTTCAATTTAACAATGTCTTGGTTATCAATTCCAAACCCTTTCAAATCTCTCCAATTTGCCGAAGAAGATGAAGATGATGATCAAGAAGAAAAAACCGAACAAAATGCACCGCAACACGGCGGACATGACGCCGTATCTGACGGCGGCGTAGGCGGCGGAGTGAAGGAGGATCTGTCAGCGATCGGAGAGTCTCTTTCGCGCCAATTTCGCGGCGTTGCCGCTTTTCTCGCTCCGCCGCCTGACGAAGCGGCGGCGAGCTCCTCAACCGCCGTCGCCGGATTCCGGAGCGATTTGGCGGAGATCGGCGGGAGCTTCAAGAACACGCTTTCTATCTTCTCTTCCCCTAACAAGGCTGTCTCGGAGATTTCTAAATTCGCTTCGAATTTTCTTCAATCGAATGATGATAATGCTAAAAATGATGATGATGATTATGATTATAATGATGATGAATTTCTTGATGGTGATGAGGAGGATTATGGTGTAGGGTTAACGGATGAAGTTCTCGAATTCGCGCGCCGGATTTCGGAGCGCCCTGAGTTGTGGACTGATTTTCCATTATCTCTTGATGATCATGGTATAAATTTACTCTTTTTTTTTTTTTTTTTAACAATTTTATCTCTAATTGTTGAATTTGTGCTATTTTTCGTAAATATTTTGCCTGTTTTTGTTGTTGTTAAGGACTTGAATGCTTTAATTTGAGCTTCTTATTATGCATTTTAGCATCTATGGAGTTTTTGATCAATGTTGAATTTAGCAGTGAGAATTCTAGCTGTGATTTGGGAGATGTATTCTTGAAGTTTCAGGAATGATATATGGAGTTGAGTGTTATTTTTGATTCGTTATGATTTGATTGCGAGTGCAAGATGGCGTTCATTAGTGTAGTGAATGTAGATTAGTGGCAATGTTGATGTTTGTGAGGATTTGCGTTTGTTACTAGTAGCGCAAAAGTTTGAGCTTTGTATTTGAGTATGGGGGTTGGTAATAAGGTGCAACAGGAGACTTAGTAACGACAACTATCTGACATGGGAAAATGTGGATGTCTGCCGTTTGGTATACAAGTTTAGACTGTTTTGAAGTAAGCATAATTATCAAAGATGGGGATATTTGAGATAGGACTCATAAGTCGCAAGGGGATGGTTTTCAAGAACCAAAGTAGTTCTTCACTGACCAGAAATGTTGGAGCTTGCTAAAATATTGTTTTGCATGAGGCTGTGTCCCAGTCTGCATGAGGCTGTGTCCCAGTCCACCAGCTCAGCTAAGGTTGTACCTGTTCACCTCCCTCATATTCCCAAAAGACCAAAACCTGAGAATGTCATGACGAAGTCTTAAGGGAATTAGATCATTCTGAGTTAGAGAATGTCTCGGAATCATCAGGGTGAAGAAACCAAATCATTGATGTTTCTTAAGAATAGTGTAGCGGCTTTTTGGCATCCTTCTCTAGTTTAAGTGTCCATGCTTAAGCGATGGCCTTGTGTAGGAAGATTTTGAACATGTGAGGTTGCAAGTAGATTTCTCCAGTGTTTTACGGGTGTATTAAGAGACCTCCCCTACCCCCTCCCCATCCTTCACCAACAGTGGGAAAAATCGAAGAGAATATGGGGACTGATACAGATAGTCAGAGATGTAGGAAATGAGATAGTGTGCGCTTTGGTCAAATAATCGTGCATTACTAAGGTGTCAAAATGCTCAATATTTTGTCACCTTCTCTTTAATAGACTACTGAAGATAAAAACTAGTACATTCTGTTTGTAGTTGTGTAGTTTGTTTTCATAAGTCATGATAACTGAACGCTTTTCCATGTCTGTTTGTAAGGTTGATGTTTAGTTTTGAGAATTTCGCTAATTAACTTCCCTTTAGTGATCTAGTAAGTTTGAAGACATTTTAATTTGGGAACATTTTCCAGTTTCATCCTAAATTGGAAGGGGATTTTTTTTTTATTATTATACAAAGCCACCTTATGGAGTTTCAAGATACCGATAAAGGAATCCGTTAAGAAAATATGAAGAAACAGTAAATTAGGGAATTTCGTTTTTATAAGTACCTTAGTACCATAATTTAGCAAGCAGTAGTAGCAGTGTTTGGTGGTACTGCACTTCCTAATTAGTTGTAATAGCATTGCCTGACTCTTCGTTCTTCTGACCTTGCTATTTATTGTTTGTAGATTTTGACATGTCTGACCGTCAAATTGAGCATGCGACAATGGTTGAGCAGTTGGTCCCTAGTCTTGCTGATCTTAGAGGACGAATCAGTGCTGACATAAGTGAGCTGCACTTTTGGATGATATATTTCATTCTATTACTCCCAAGGTTGAATTTTGATGATTTGGAACTACTATCAACTCCCCAGGCAAGATTTTAATCTTTGATTGGTTGTTTTTGGTTATTTAATCTAATATCTGTTGATCTGGTTTATTAGAGCTAAAAACTTGTGACAAGCGCCCAAATCAGCCAAAATGGCCCCTGAACATAAATGGCTCAAAAATATATGGAAGCGTCTAGGGGTATTATTTTGGGTTTTCTTATTAGAGCCAAAAGGAAATCATAGGTTTCCCAAATTTACAAAATGCTCGTTAGCCTCATTACACTGCGTGTGTCGAATGGGCGTAAAGAACTACTATAACAGGGGAACCGACTCTCATATTACATAAGGGCATTGTAAAGATTTCCCCAATAGTCTTTTTAGAACAATTTGCCACTATAAAAAGTGGTCAAAATCGGCCAAAATCCGCAATTTTTGCCAAAAAATGACATCGGAACAAACATGCCTGAAATTTTGTAGTATGGCCTTGGGGTCATATTATATGTTGTGGCAAAATATAAGAGCAAAAAACCTATGATAAGTGTCCAAATTAGCAAAACAATTCCCCGCTGGCTATAGCGCCCATAACGGGTGACGACAGTATATTAAGAGACCCCGACACAGGGGAACCGGCCCCTCAAATCATGAATGGGACTCTAAGTGTGTGTACTGTAACGGTTGAAGAAAATCTAGATACTACGAAAAAAGTGGCCAACATGGCCAATATTGTCGAAACTGAAGGTTATAATCCACAAATTTTGGTCCCAATTTTTTTTCGGAACAAATTGGCAAAAGTCTCTTGCGATATTATTATGGGCTGTCCCAAAATACTAGAGCCAGAAGAAAATCGTATGTTCTTCAAATTTGCAAAAAACGCACGTTACCCTCATCGCTCAACGTGACATGTATGGCCTAAAGAACTGCCGTAGTAGGGAACTGCCAATCATGTGAAATTAGGGCATTCCGAGGCTTTCCTTGGTAAAAATTTGCGAATATTTGGCCATTATAAAAAAATGTGGTCAAAATCGGCCAAAATGGAAAGTATATATAATCCACGGTTTTGGCTAAAAATGACATTGGTACGAAGATGCCTCAAATTATTAAAGCAAAAAACCTATGATAAGAGTCCAAATCTTCCAATAATGCCACGCTAGCTATATCGCCCATGACAGGTGATGGGAGTAGTTTAAGAGTCCTCCAAACTGGGGAACAATCCCTCAAATTCATCAAGGGCACTCTAAGGGTGTGTACGGTACTAGCTGAAGAAAATCTAGATACTATGAAAAAAGTGGCCAAAATGGCCGATATTGTCAGAACGGAAGGCTATAATTCACGATTTTTGGTCAAAAATTGTTTCAGAACAAAAATGGCTATGGGGTATTATTATAGGTTTTCCCAAAATATTAAAGCCAAAAGAAAATTGTACCCTCTCAGAATTTGTAAAAAAACATAACTCGCGTTAGCCTAGTCGCTTAGAGTGAGTTGCATGGGCGTAAAGAACTGCCTTAACAGGGAACCGTTGATCATGTGAAAGTAGTGAATTTCGAGCTTTTCCTTTGTAACATTTAAGATTATTTGGCCACTATAAAAAATGTCGTCAAAATCGGCTAAAATGGAAGTCTGTAATCCACGATTTTCGGCGAAATTTAACACTGGAACGAAGATGCCTCAAATTTTTGTGGTAGGGCCTAGTGGTCATATTATGAGTTGTGACAAAATATTAGAGCAATAAACCTATGATAAGTGTCCAAATCAGCCAAAAATTCCACGTTAGCTGTAACGCCTATAAGGGGTGAAGGGAGGAGATTAAGAAAACCTCAAACAGGGGAACTAAGCCCTCTCAAATTCATCAACGACACTCTAAGGATGTGTACTTACCTCTTGTACAAAATCTAAATACTACGAAAAAAGTGGCAAAAATGACCAATATTGTCAAACCTCAAGGCTATAAATCCACGATTTTTGGTCCCAAATTATTTCGGAACAAAAATGGGTCAGAGTTTCTGGAAGTCTCTTGGGGTATTATTATTGGGTTTCCCAAAATATAAGAGCCAAAGGAAAATCGTACGTTCTTCAAATTTGCAATAAACGCGCGTTAGCCTCACTGCCCTCGTGAGTCACATTGGTGTAAACAACTGCCTTAATAGGGAATTGCCGATAATGTAAAATTAGTAAATTCCGAGGCTTTCCTTGTTAAAATTTTGAGATTGTTTGGCCAGTATTAAAAACGTAGTCAAAATGGGCCAAAATGGAAGTATATAATCCACGCTTTTTTTGGCAAAAAATGACACTGGAACGAAGATGCCTCAAATTTTTGTAGAAGGGCCTAGTGGTCATATTATTATGTGCTGTGGCAAAATATTAGAGTAAAAAACCTATGATAAGTGTCCAAATCTTCCAATAATGCCACGCTAGCTATATCGCCCATGACAGGTGACGAAAGTAGCTTAAGAGTCCTCCAAACTGGGGAACCAGTCCCTCAAATTCATCAAGGCCACTCTAAGGGTGTGTACGGTACTGGTTGAAGAAAATCTAGATACTTTGAAAAAAGTGGCAAAAATCGCCAATATAGTCAAAACTGAAGGCTATAATTCACGATTTTTGGTCAAAATAATTTCTGAAACAAAAATGGGTTAGACTTTTGTGAAAGTCTCTGGGGTATTATAATGGATTTTCCCTAATTATTACAGAGTAGAACCTAAAGAAAAATCCTACTTTCTCCAAATTTGTAAAAAACATGCGTTAGCCTCACTGCCCTCGTGAGTCACATTGGTGTAAAGAACTGCCTTAACAAGGAATTGCCGATAATGTAAAATTAGTGAATTCCAAGGCTTTCCATGTTAAAATTTTGAGATTGCTTGGCCAGTATAAAAAAATGTCGTCAAAATCGGCCAAAATGAAGTATATAATCCACGTTTTTTGGCAAAAAATGACACTGGAACGAAGAGGCCTCAAATATTTGTAAAAGGGCCTAGTGTTCATATTATGTGTTGTGGCAAAATATTAGAGTAAAAAACCTATGATAAGTGTCCAAATCTTCCAATAATGCCACACTAGCTATATCGCCCATGACAGGTGACGGGAGTAGTTTCGGAGTCCTCCAAACTGGGGCACCGGTCCGTCAAATTCATCAAGGCCACTCTAAGAGTGTGTACGGTACTGGTTGAATAAAATCTAGATACTATGAAAAAAGTGGCCAAAATGGCCAATATTGTCAAAACGGAAGGCTATAATCCATGATTTTTGGTCAAAAAAATTTCTGAAACAAAAATGGCTTAGACTTTTGTGGAAGTCTCTAGGGGTATTATCATGGGTTTTCCCTAAATATTACAGAGTAGAACCTAAAGAAAATTCTACTTTCTCCAAATTTGTAAAAAACGCGCGTTACCCCTCACTGCCCTCGTGAGTCACATTGGTGTAAAGAACTGCCTTAACAGGGAATTGCGGATAATCTAAAATTAGTGAATTTCGAGGCTTTCCTTGTTAAAATTTTGAGATTGTTTGGCCAGTATAAAAAATGTGATCAAAATCGGCCAAAATGGAAGTATATAATCCACGTTTTTTTTGGCAAAAAATGACACTGGAACGAAGATGCCTCAAATTTTTGTAGAAGGGTCTAGAGGTCATATTATGTGCTGTGGCAAAATATTAGAGTAAAAAACCTATGATAAGTGTCCAAATCTTCCAATAAAGCCACGCTAGCTATATCACCCATGACAGGTGATGAGAGTAGCTTAAGAGTCCTCCAAATTGGGGAACCAATCCCTCAAATTCGTCAAGGCCACTCTAAGGGTGTGTACGGTACTGGTTGAAGAAAATCTAGATACTTTGAAAAAAGTGGCAAAAATGGCCAATATTGTCAAAATTGAAGGCTATAATCCACGATTTTTGGTCAAAAAAATTTCTGAAACAAAAATGGCTTAGACTTTTGTGGAAGTCTCTAGGGGTATTATCATTGGTTTTCCCTAAATATTACGGAGTAGAACCTAAAGAAAATCCTACTTTCTCCAAATTTGTAAAAAACATGCGTTAGCCTCACTGCCCTCGTGAGTCACATTGGTGTAAAGAACTGCCTTAACAAGGAATTGCCGATAATATAAAATTAGTGAATTCCAAGGCTTTCCATGTTAAAATTTTGAGATTGCTTGGCCAGTATAAAAAAATGTGGTCAAATTCGGCCAAAATGGAAGTATATAATCCACGTTTTTTGGCAAAAAATGACACTGGAACGAAGAGGCCTCAAATTTTTGTAAAAGGGCCTAGTGGTCATATTATGTGTTGTGGCAAAATATTAGAGTAAAAAACCTATGATAAGTGTCCAAATCTTCCTATAATGCCACGCTAGCTATATCGCCCATCACAGGTGACGAGTAGTTTCAGAGTCCTCCAAACTGGGGGCACCGGTCCCTCAAATTCATCAAGGCCACTCTAAGGGTGTGTACGGTACTGGTTGAATAAAATCTAGATACTATGAAAAAAGTGGCCAAAATGGCCAATATTGTCAAAACGGAAGGCTATAATCCATGATTTTTGGTCAAAAAAATTTTTGAAACAAAAATGGCCCAGAGTTTTGTGGAAGTCTCTTGGGGTATTATCATGGGTTTTCCTTAAATAATACTGAGTAGAACCTAAAGAAATTTCTACTTTCTCCAAATTTGTAATAAACGCGCGTTAGCCCTCACCGCCCTCGTCAGTCACATTGGTGTAAAGAACTGCCTTAACAGGGAATTGCCGATAATGTGTTTGGCCAATATAATAAATGTGGTCAAAATCGGCCAAAATGGAAGTATATAATCCACGTTTTTTTTGGCAAAAAATGACACTGGAACGAAGATGCCTCAAATTTATGTAGAAGGGTCTAGTGGTCATATTATGTGTTGTGGCAAAATATTAGAGTAAAAAAACCTATGATAAGTGTCCAAATCTTCTAATAATGCCATGCTAGCTATATCGCCCATGACAGGTGACGAGAGTAGCTTAAGAGTCCGCCAAACTGGGGAACCAGTCCCTCAAATTCATCAAGGGCACTCTAAGGGTGTGTACGGTACTGGTTGAAGAAAATCTAGATACTATGAAAAGAGTGGCAAAAATGGCCAATATTGTCAAAACTATAGGCTATCCACGATATTTGGTCAAAAAAATTTTGAAACAAAAATGTCTTAGACTTTTGTGGAAGTCTCTAAGGGTATTAATATGGGTTTTCCCTAAATATTACGGAGTAGAACCTAATGAAATCCTATTTTCTCCAAATTTGTAAAAAAACGCGTTAGCCTCATTGCCCTCGTGAGTCAGAATTGTGTAAAGAACTGCCTTAACAGGGAATTGTCGATAATGTAAAATTAGTGAATTCCAGGGCTTTCCTTGTTAAAATTTTGAGATTGTTTGGCCAGTATAAAAAATGTGGTCAAAATCGGCCAAAATGGATGTATATATCCACGTTTTTTTAGCAAAAAAATGACACTGAAACGAAGATGCCTCAAATTTTTGTAGAATGGTCTAGTGGTGATATTATGTGTTGTGGCAAAATATTAGAGTAAAAAACCTATGATAAGTGTCCAAATCTTCCAAGAATGCCACGCTAGCTATATCGCTCATGACAAGTGACGGGTGTAGTTTGAGTCCTCCAAACTGGGGAACGGTCCCTCAAATTCATCAAGGCTACTCTAATGGTGTGTACGGTACTGGTTGAAGAAAATCTAGATACTATGAAAAAAGTGGCCAAAATGGCCAATATTGTCACAAGTGAAGGCTATAATCCACGACTTTTGGTCAAAACAATTACTAAAACAAAAATGTCTTAGACTTTGATGGAAGTCTCTAGGGGTAATATTATGGGTTTTCCCTAAATATTACGGAGTAGTTTTCCCTAAATATTACGGAGTAGAACCTAAAGAGAATCCTACTTTCTCCAAATTTGTAAAAAACGCGCGTTAGCCTCACTGCCCCTCGTGAGTCACATTGGTGTAAAGAATTGCCTTAACGGGAAATTGCCGATAATGTAAAATTAGTGAATTCTGTGGCTTTTGTTGTTTAAATTTTGAGATTGTTTGGCCGGTATAAAAAATATGGTCAAAATCGGCCAAAACGGAAGTATATAATCCACGTTTTTTTTGGCAAAAAATGACACTGGAACGAAGATGCCTCAAATTTTTGTAGAAGGGGTCTTGTGGTCATATTATGTGTTGTGGCAAAATATTCGAGTAAAAAACCTATGATAAGTGTCCAAATCTTCCAATAATGCCACGCTAGCTATATTGCCCATGACAGGTGACGGTAGTAGTTTCATAGTCCTCCAAACTGAGGAACCGGTCCCTTAAATTCATCAAGGACACTCTAAGGGTGTGTACGGTACTGGTTGAAGAAATTTTAGATACTATGAAAAGAGTGGCCAAAATGGCCAATATTGTCAAAACTGAAAGCTATCCACGATATTTGGTCAAAAAAAATTCAGAAACAAAAATGTCTTAGACTTTTGTGGAAGTCTCTAGGGGTATTATTATGGGTTTTCCCTAAATATTACGGAGTAGAACCTAAAGAAAACCCTACTTTCTCCAAATTTGTTAAAAACGCGCGTTAGCCTTACGGCCCTCGTGAGTTAGAATTGTGTAAAGAACTGCCTTAACAGGGAATTGCCGATAATGTAAAATTAGTGAATTCCGAGGCTTTCCTTGTTAAAATTCTAAGATTGTTTGGCCAGTATAAAAAATGTGGTCAAAATGGAAGTATATAATCCACGTTTTTTTTGGCAAAAAATGACACTGAAACGAAGATGCCTCAAACTTTTGTAGAAGGGTCTAGTGGTCATATTATGTGTTGTGGCAAATTATTAGAGTAAAAAACCTATGATAAGTGTCCAAATCTTCCAAGAATGCCACGCTAGCTATATCGCTCATGACAAGTGATGGGTGTAGTTTGAGTCCTCCAAACTGGGGAACCGGTCCCTCAAATTCATCAAGGCTACTCTAATGGTGTGTACGGTACTGGTTGAAGAAAATCTAGATACTATGAAAAAAGTGGCCAAAATGGCCAATATTGTCACCAGTGAAGGCTATAATCCACGACTTTTGGTCAAAACAATTACTAAAACAAAAATGTCTTAGACTTTGATGGAAGTCTCTAGGGGTAATATTATGGGTTTTCCCGAAATATTACGGAGTAGAACCTAAAGAAAATCCTACTTTCTCCAAATTTGTAAAAAACGCGCGTTAGCCTCACTGCCCTCGTGAGTCACATTGGTGTAAAGAATTGCCTTAACGGGAAATTGCCGATAATGTAAAATTAGTGAATTCTGTGGCTTTCGTTGTTTAAATTTTGAGATTGTTTGGCCGGAATAAAAATTATGGTCAAAATCGGCCAAAATGGAAGTATATAATCCACGTTTTTTTTGGCAAAAAATGACACTGGAACGAAGATGCCTCAATTTTTTGTAGAAGGGCCTAGTGGTCATATTATGTGTTGTGGCAAAATATTCGAGTAAAAATCCTATGATAAGTGTCCAAATCTTCCAATAATGCCACGCTAGCTATATCGCCCATGACATGTGACGGTAGTAGTTTCATAGTCCTCCAAACTGAGGAATCGGTCCCTTAAATTCATCAAGGACACTCTATGGGTGTGTACGGTACCGGTTGAAGAAATTTTAGATACTATGAAAAAAGTGGCCAAAATGTTCAATATTGTTAAAACTGAAGGCTATAATCCACGATTTTTGGCCAAATAAATTTCTGAATAAAAAATGGCCCAGACGTTTGTGGAAGTCTCTAGGGGTATTATTATGGGGTTTCTCTAAATATTATGAAGTAGAACCTAAAGAGAATCCTACTTTTTCCAAATTTGTAAAAAACGCGCGTTAGCCTCACTGCCCTCGTGAGTCACATTGGTGTAAAGAACTGCCTTAACGGGAAATTGCCGATAATGTAAAATTAGTGAATTCCGAGGCTTTCCTTGTTTAAATTTTGAGATTGTTTGGCCGGTATAAAAAATATGGTCAAAATCGGCCAAAACGGAAGTATATAATCCACGTTTTTTTTGGCAAAAAATGACACTGGAACGAAGATGCCTCAAATATTTGTAGAAGGGCCTAGTGGTCATATTATGTGTTGTGGCAAAATATAGAATAAAAAACCTATTATAAGTGTCCAAATCTTCCAATAATGCCACGCTAGCTATATCGCCCGTGACAGGTGACTGGAGTAGTTTAAGAGTCCTCCAAACTGGGGAACCGGTCCCTCAAATCATCAAGGCCACTCTAAGGGTGTGCACGTTGAAGAAAATCTAGATACTATGAAAACAGTGGCAAATATGGCAAATATTGTCAAAACTGAAGGCTATAATCCATGATTTTTGGTCAAAAAATTTCTGAAACAAAAATGGCCCAGACTTTTGTGGAAGTCTCTAGGGTCATTATTATGGGTTTTCCCTAAATATTACGGAGTAGAACCTTAAGAAAACCCTACTTTCTCCAAATTTGTAAAAAACGCACGTTAGCCTCACTGCCCTCATGAGTCAGAATTGTGTAAAGAACTGCCTTAACAGGGAATTGCCGATAATGTAAAATTAGTGAATTCCGAGGCTTTCCTTGTTAAAATTTTAAGATTGTTTGGCCAGTATAAAAAATGTGGTCAAAATGGAAGTATATAATCCACGTTTTTTTTGGCAAAAAATGACACTGAAACAAAGATGCCTCAAACTTTTGTAGAAGGGTCTAGTGGTCATATTATGTGTTGTGGCAAATTATTAGAGTAAAAAACCTATGATAAGTGTCCAAATCTTCCAAGAATGCCACGCTAGCTATATCGCTCATGACAAGTGACGGGTGTAGTTTGAGTCCTCCAAACTGGGGAACCGGTCCCTCAAATTCATCAAGGCTACTCTAATGGTGTGTACGGTACTGGTTGAAGAAAATCTAGATACTATGGAAAAAGTGGCCAAAATGGCCAATATTGTCACAAGTGAAGGCTATAATCCACTATTGTTGGTCAAAAATTGGTTTGAAACAAAAATGGCTCGGAGTTTTGTGCAAGTCTCTAGGGGTATTATTATAGGTTCCCAGAATATTAGAGCCAAAAATAAAATGTACTCAAAATTCCTAAAAAAAAAAAAAAAAAAAAAAAACTAGTGTTTGCCTCATCGGTCAACATAATTTGCATGGGCGTAAAAGAACTGCCATAACAGGGAATCGCCGATCATGTATAATGAGTGAATACGAGGCTTTCCTTGTTAAAATTTTTAGAATATTTGGCATCTAGATATAATGTGGTCAAAATCGGCCAAAATGGAAGTATATAATCCACGGTTTTTGGCGAAAAATGACACTAGAACGATGATGCCTCAAAATTTTGTAGTAGCTCCTAGGGAGGATATTATGTGTTGTTGGAAAATAATTGATCTAAAAACCTATAATAAGTGCCCAAATCAGCCAAAAACTCTCACTAGCCATAATGGGTAACAGGAGAGGAGAAGGGATGAAATACCCCCAAATGGGAGAACCGGCCCCTCAAATTCATCAACGGCACTCCTAGGTTGTCTACAACAACGTTTGAAGAAAATATAGATACTATGAAAAAAGTGGCCAATGTGGGCAAAATTACTCAATATTGAAGATTTGAAGGCTATAATCTACGATTTTGGGCTGAAAGTGGCTCCTGAACAAAAATGCCTCAAAATTTTATGAAAGTATCTAGGGGTATTATTATCGGTTTTCTCAAAAAATTAGAGCCAAAAGAAAATCATAGGTTCCCCAAATTTGCAAAATCGCATGTTAGCCTCATTGCTCGGTGTGTTTCCCAATGGGCATAAAGAACTACCATATTAGCGGAACCAATGCTCTTATTAAATAAGGGCATTCCAAGGCTCTCCCGAGTTAACTTTTTAGAACAATTGGCCACTAAAAAATATGTGATTGAAATCAGCCGAAATAGAAGTATATAATACACGATTTTTGGAACAAAGATGCCTCATATTTTTGTAGTAGGGCCTATTGTCATATTATGTGTTGTGGCAAAATATTAGAGAAAAATACCTATGATAAGTACCTAAATGAGCCAAAAACCCTCCCTAGCCATAAACGGTGACATGGGATGGTAGGGGATTGAAAGCCCCACAGTCGGGAGAATCGGCCCCTCAAATTCATCAAATGCCATCCCAAGGGTATTTACGGCAATGTTTGAAAACTTATAGATAGTATGAAAAAAGTGCCCAACGTGGTCAAAATTGGACAAAACTAAAGGCTATCCATGATTTTTGGCCGAAAATGGCTAATGTAACAAACTCGGCTCAAAATTTTGTGGAAGCCTCTAGGGTTACTATTATGGGTCTTCTCAATGTATTAGAGCCAAAAAGGAATGATATGTATTTGTAATTTGCAAAAAAAAAAAAAAAAAAAAAAAAAAAAAAAAAAAAAAAAATTGTACTTTAGCCTCCTCTCTTCGTGTGTGTCGAATGGGCGTAAAGGACTGACGCTCGTCTAAAATAATGGCATTCCCTGGTAAAATTGTGATAACATTTGGCCACTGTAAAAAAAAGGGTCAAAATTGGCGAAATTGGAAGTATATAATTCACGGTTTTTGGCGAAAGATGATCGTGAACCCAATTATAAAAGCTTGTTCTTTGTAGAGTCCCTTTTGCCGGTGCAGTTCATTCTTGATTGGGCATTGCTATGCTTTATGTTACTTCATGTAGATCTGAACTTTACCTGACGTTGATTTTGTTCCTTTGGCTCTTTTCTCTATCATTATACTTCTGAGGAACAAAGGACTAATTTTTGTTTAAAAACCTCTACCGACTCCATATCACGAGTTTGGTTGTTGTTACTGATAAGTTTTTTTGGGTTTGTATCGGAAGATTGGGGTATTTTTGCACTCTTCCCACTTTCCTTAGTTCAGTGTTTTGTAGAACTATTATTTGAATAGTAGTAGATGGAACTGACGGAGCGGAATAAGCTGTTAGTTTTTCCCTTTTCTGGTTTCATGTATATTTTTTAGTAGAATGTCTAGAATTTGCGTCATGAAACTTGAGTATATAAAAGAAAGACATCCTGATTCCTGATTCCTGATTCCTGATCCACGCAAGCATAGTGTTTCTCGTGTAAAGAAGAATGATGCAGCATGATTTGCAAACTGAATTCTTATGGAATTGTTTCTCGTGTCTAATTTCTTCCGCAGACCATTGAAGCAAGAGAGACATTGCTGATGATGCTTGAAAGGAAGAAGGACGAAGAAATCAATTCTGAGGATTCTCAATCTTACAGTTCCTCAAAAGTGGATGATGCAGAGCAAGAGAAAAGTGACTCTGTTGGAGATGTAATGTCCAGCGAAAACCCAAATGCGATGAGGAACACGGAAAGCAATGTATCTGACAGCAGTGAGAAGCTTGCAATGGTAGAGGATGCCAAAACTGTCACTTTCACTCAACATGACCCACTGCATGCTAAGACTGATAATCCAGAATCAAGTAAGACAAGTACAGCAGGAGCAGTTGCTGGCAATTTAAGTGTCGGGCTGGCAACTAAAGCTGTTGATCATTCGACAGCAGAAGAAGCAAAAACCGTTCCTTCAGAAACTTTCGCTGATTCAAAGAGCTTCCATACTGAGGATGATGTTTCTTTCAGTGATCTTGAAGATGAGGATAATGATCTCCATAATAGAGAATCTAGCTCGGGCCCATTGCAGTTGAAAAGGAATTCCTCGACCGAAGGGTCAACTGGTTGGGTGCGGCTGAATGAAGGTACAAGGGAGAGCCAGGTAAGAGGTCAGTCAAGTTCGCGAGACAGGGATTCAGAGGGTGAGGAATCAATTGATTGGCTTACAGTTGATGATTTTGAACCATGAGAATCTCCTTATATCCATGTAAAGTTCTAAAGTTGCTCTTGATCTTTGACATTAATCCATCAGTGGTGGTGTTTATATAAATATGACCTATATTTCTCCCAAGGGTAAAATGGTTGTGAATATAAACAATATGCTTAAGCTATGTATGGGGCAGAATGGCTAGGATTTGCTGCTTAACTATATTTTTAGAAGTAGCTATTATAATATGTTTGTCACAATCGAACTTGAAGGTCGATCTTGAAAAAGCTCGATGTCTAAGAATTTTTTTTACAGAAAATCAGGAAATTTTAGTCTTAGTTTATATACACTTAAAATTACAGCCATACTTGATTTAAAAAAAAAAAAAAAAAAAAAAAAAAAAAAAAAAAATATTGCAGCAATACTCTTGTCAGCTCTGAGCAGTTTCGTAATCCCATGATCCCTAACTCATCCGCTACATCTGTTTGCTGACCCGGGAAACTAAGGCTTTGAAATCCTCCAAGCTGAGGGATGTGTGTGATTGTCCCTCCCATGCTGCTTATACTGAGGCCTAAACCCAGGATTTGGAGTAAAACCTGGGGGTAAAGGGCGGAACTCCATGCCCATGACCATCTCCTACACGCTTGTCAGCTTGTTGTCTGGCAAGAGGAGAGGTGGAAATGTTGTCATTGTACGTAAAATTGTTGGCAAATGTATTGTCAGGTACAGGTGGAGGTAGGGGCGGGAGCGGAGGAAAGTGTTGGTTTGGAAACCGCTCATGGGTTGGTGGAGTGGCTGCTCCTATATGATTGAAATTATTGGCAGATGGCATGGGGAAATGAGGGGCAGTTAAGTGGTCGTTATCAGAAAACGGTGTCCGAACCAAGGGAGGCGGTGTTGGTGGGAGTGGTGGTGGGGGTGGGAGTGGGGGTGGGGGAGGCAGGTGACCAGCTTGAGAATAGTGGTTGCCTTGGAACTGCACAGGAGTCGATTGAGCCTGTGAACCATTATGCATAGAAGTTTTGGCATCTGGATTCTCTAAATTGAATGCATGGGCAGGTGGTTTTGGAAGATGAGGTACAGGAGGGTAGTTATTGTCAAAGAACTGCCCTTGGGATGCTGGAGGAGGTCGCGGTGGCAATGGTGGTGGAGGCGGGGGCAGCTGATGCTCAGTGGAGAAGTTTCTGTCATGGGGCTGCACAGGGGTAAATGCAGGTGGACGAGGTAATGGTGGTCGTGGTGGTGGTGGGGGCAGCTGATGCCCAGTAGCTAAATCCGTAAAGCTTGGTCCAGGGACGATGGAGTTGCTCAAAGCAAATGGTGGCCCTGCCATTACATTACCTTCTGGCCTCATCTTTTTGAACTCAGGTGGTTGCCATTCTGGCATGTCATCATCATCAAAAAGATTATTCGGCTTCCCGGTAGCAGTGCAGTCATCTAAAGGTCTTTTCCCCTCTATAGGTTGACTTGGGATCATTGTTTCAGGTTGATTTACCAAGTTTTGGAGGGCTCCTTGGACTAAGGGCCTTGAACTAGACGTACAGTCTCCATGTTGCTGTTCCTGCCATGCTTGAGTACTTCGGTTTTGTGTGTCTGATTGCTTCTGTATGAGCTTTTGTAGTACTTGAAGTTGGAAATCTGACAGAATCCCGGAAACAGTTGAACTGTCTGCCCTCATTTGCTCTGCAGTAGCCTGGTGAACTTGACTGTCCCTATATTGTACCATTTCAGGTGTAGGACTAACAGCCGCTTGCTGTTCCTGCTGTGCTTGGGAAATTCGGTTTTGCACTTCTGATTGCTTCTGTATGAGCTGTTGTAGCCCTTGAAGTTGGAGATTTGACAGAATCCCGGAAACAGTTAAATTGTCTGCCCTCATTTGCGCTACAGTAGGCCGGTGGTCTCGACTGTCTCTAGATTGTGCCATTTCAGGTGTAGGACTAACAGCCGCAGTCACTGCAGGCTTGCTCTTGGGTATCTGTGAATTTGCAGCCCCAAAATCATATTCAGGCAGATCCTCATCATCACATAGCTCCGCGGATTCATTCAGCACAGGAGGGAGTGATGAATTAGGCTTATTAGTCTCCACGTTGCTGTTAATCTCTGGAAGTTTTTTATTCTTATCACCGACAGATGTTATCATATTTTCTGGGATCATCGGCTGCTCCGATTGATCGACAGAAAGAGTGAGACAAACGTTAGAGCTCTTGTTACCACTGCTGTCTTTTCCAATTTCGGCCTCTGTGTGAATTTTCTCAGGGTTTCCACTGGGAATTTCCTTGGCACCAGAACTCGAGGGGGCACTCAGGGACGGTCCTGAATGTGGATCATCGATCACTGTTGTCTGTGTGGCCGGAGCAGAAGAGTTTTTCCGCCACACAACGCAACCAAGAAGTGGATCTGATTTTTCAGTAACAGCAATGTTTCCCTTGAAGAAACCATGTCTTGCGAGAATAGTGATTATTGTGTCACTATTGGGACAAATGTACATATCAACTCCTGAACCTGATTGCGCAAGTCCAACCCGCCTTCCTTCTCTATATCTTTTAGCAATCTGTTACCAGAAACATACTAGTAAAATTTAACGTCTTCTAGAAGTTTCGCCTTTCAGAGTCAAGACGAGGCATTAACAACTCACCTCCTTCATGCGTTTAAGATCAGCACCAGAGGAATCTTCCTTAGGGCACAGTGACATAGCCTGAAAAAGATCACATTCTGTTACAGCTCAGGTTCATAAGCGATATAAGAATTAATTGACAAATTTAGAAAGCAAGAACAGGCACACTGGCATTAACCACGATGCAAAAGAAGCGCACTTGAGTGAGTTCTTTCACTGTTTATTCTGTGAGACCGAAACACAGGGGCTTTATAAGTTATAACAATGTCATCAGAGAAACAGCAGATAATACACGGAAAGACACCATGATATTCGAGGCTTCTAGCCAGTAGCTACTGATAATCGTATTATCTGCATCCTTTGTGACTACAGTTAGTACAGATTGAAATTTAGCCCAAGCAGTATCATTTTGGCATAAAACTAGACTCTGACGACTGAACCAAAGGCACCACACAGTATCACTACTCAAAGGCAGAGTATCATGATCTCCTCCCATTGCCTCTTATAACTAGAAGAAAAGATAAAACCGCCTACTCGAGACAAAGAACTAAAGGCGTTTCCAGTACCGTCAACAACTCTGCAAATGCATTACCAGTAATCCATGGTATATAAAGCTCAATAGCCTAAAAAATTCCGAAAAGAGAAATCTACGGGACTGTTTCTAAGAAATTAACAAAAGGTGCATTTGTGTTAAAATTAGATTCGCCTATGCAGCGTGATTCCGAGTAAATCTGAATTTCAACAGGGAGTACAACGATCGTGGGACTGTACCTAAGGTTGTGTACTAGAACTAGAAACGTATAATTTCCTCATTTCTTTTCTTGAGAATACAATGTTTAGCAGTTTAGCAATCTCACGCAGTAGAGAATCAAGTGTTAATCTAGTGATAAAGACGCATGCATCAAAATTTCGAGGTTGGGGGGTCGATTTTTATCTTCTGGACTATAGATACGCAAAATAATGATATTTGTTTTATATTTTTAAGACTTAAACTCGGTTCATAAAGGCCAGACTTGAGATGGTTCTCTCTCTTGCGTATCTAACACTCAACAGCCTACTGGTGGTGATCTCGTCAAGCGCAAATCAACTGAGTGTAAGCTAGAATATTTGAAGCAGCATGGCAGTAATACAGAAACCTGAAAGTACAGTAAGCGACAAGATTTTATTTGAATTTGGTTTAGCTCCATTAAGTCCTTTTCTAGTCTAGCTTGTAAATGATAAACCTAAAACTTTTATCTATGTTTACAGTTTACGGAAGATGTTTAACTTGTTAAGCAGAGGACGATTTGGTAGCTTAATTGCTGGAGCTCCTCTCAGTCTCAAGGTTGGACGATGTCGACGGTATTGGTATTTTTGAAACTGAGAATGATAGAACCTTTAATGTCTTAGCTTCTCAGGGCTTCCTCAGTTAAATTTAAATTGATTACGATGTAATGAGACTAATTTAGTCGGAAAAATAAGATGATGAAAAATCATGTAATTGTCATCACGCCATAAGTTATAATCGACTACTCTCGTCTTGTGAGTCTACTCCGAACTTTAACTCTGTTACATTGTAATGGTGATCCCCTCGACCAGACATACACTAAGTTCTAATTGTTCTTTTCCGGGTTTCCTCTGGGTTAGACCCACCCCCCCTCCCCCTACCTCTCCAGTAGCTCAACACAAGCTAGCCCCTCTTAGACCGGTTCAAAGGTCTATATACCTGAAATAACCATTTACTTTCAACCCGTTAACTTCACTACTCGACCACAATTCAACCCATTTCATTTCAATTTACTTCATGTTAGCTCAGCAAATTTAATTGAAAACCTGAAGTCCAAATGCTTTACTGTCTTCTTCCTTACGCTGGTACCAAAGATCCTACCAGCATCAACATAGGAACGTCAGGCATCAGGTAACCCGTATCCGGCGACATGATTCTACCAGCATCATGTGAATGAAACCCAAGTTTGGTTACACAGCAAATAAAGATTTATCTAGTAACTCTAACTTACGTTATGCACTATCGTATGTTTTAAGATTTCCTTTTTATTAGGGGGACTAGAGTAGCCCGGTGCCGCCGGTGTGTATCTGGCTAACTGCATGATGTTTCAGCAGCAAACTATTTCTAGCATTAAGTTGCACTTTTTCCCAGTTAGATTACCCTCATAATATTGCCTACGTGAGGTAAAGTACTAGTTTCATATTCTCGCCATAATTCAAGACCCCGCAACTATGAATTTCAAATCCTAACTTCACCCCACCTACTAAGTGTGATAAACCAACGTGCAAACAAAGGGATGCCCATATATTTTTTTATCAACTTTCAAATGACTAATCAACACTAGAATTAGTACTTAGTATTCGACATTGTTGATAACTTGATAAGTCACCCGAAAGTTGATAAAGCCATTGCATCTCTAACCGTAGGACTATCCACTTTATTCCAAAACTAAAATTTTACACTTGAGTAAACATACTTTCTCCATTTCTTTCATTTTTTACGTTGGACCGGGTTTTGAACCCTGACCAACGTAAAAAACGAAAGAAATGAAGGGAGTACTACTTCTCTTAACTTCCACTTACAGTCCATCCAAACCATCAAAATACAATAATTGAGTCCACATTTGATTAGGGGGGGTCTGAACATGGGTCTTGGAAAACCAAGACTCATGTAGTCATGTTGCGCCGTTTAAGATCGGCAACAACATAATTGCAAGTCTTGAAGAATCTTCATGTGCAAGTTGAGACTCCATTCCTCATACTGTGTTAAAGACAGCCTTAATAGACTGGTTGGCTTTCATTGGAAGTTTAATTTGATGGTCACCAGATATTAGTCTAAGCTGTAATTTATTCCAGGAAACAAAAAAATTGATAAGGGATGTCTCTTCTTTTTTTCCTGCATTGTTTGATAAGCGATATTAGTATAAGGCAGAACCTATATGTTTTATTTTTGAGGTGTTAACTGCATTGTATCTTCGACTAATTCATCAATCAAACATATTCCGAGCAACGACCTCATTTTGGTTACCTTTGGTTACCTTAGCTTAAACATAAAGTTTATAATGTAGTAGCCGAATGGATATGTGAAAGCTTAAACGTGAAGGTATGCTACATCATGCACAATGCATTAATGTATCACACAAAAAGACAAGTCTACTGTTTCATGGGGTTCGCATGAAGACCAGAAAATATCCGTCCTCTTGTATACACCCACTAGTGCATTATGCATCATTCAACATTTACTCGTCTTATAGGTTAGAAATTGTTTACCTCCTCCCCTTCTAGCTAGCGAATTCTGATACCAACTTTTTCCTCGCTAACTATAGAACATTACCCAGTGTCCCGAGGACATTCGCCTAGGGTGAGGTAATGAAGGTCGGATGTATATAATTTTTTACCCCACGATGCAAAAGTTTCCCTCTTATTATACTACTTCGATTCATAAGTGAGCATCTAGATAAGCCTTATAGTATATAAAATTTTACTCTGAAATAAATATAGTCGGTAACAGATAATTAACGATTGAATAAAATCAAGTTGAAGAACATGGAGCTAGAGCAGGAGCAGTGAAAAACAATCATATTGTGAGAAAAATAGGACCATGGAAAATTAGTTGGTTCAATCATCAACCAAAATCACATCCTTAAGTCTATGAATATTTTAAATTGGACGGTTCTTATGGGTTATTCAAACCTAATTACTACTTTTGGCCAAATATTTCAGAATACAAAAATTATATGATTAGTATTTGAAAATTTGGTCTGAGCAAACAAATGTGGGTGGTGTTTCAATCCATCTAGGAAAAACTAGGGGATTCATGCAATATATGTATTTGTACGCAATGCGTCTGGAGCCTTTAGTCTTTAGACAGCCTGCGCGAGTCAGAGCTCCTAGCAATAGAAACTCAAGAAGAGCTCATCGTCATCGGCAGTCTCCATTAGTATGAGTTGTGTACTACTAGGGATTAGGGCATAGAATATCCGCTTTCTCAAATCAAGTTCAGGTTCAATATCATACATAGATGTGCATATTATGCACCAGCACCATATAACCTTCATATTGTCTTACAGAAAGGAAATCAGTTTATATGCAGTACTCTCTAGTCTGGACCCCTTCAAGACTATTTCTTTCTTAAGCGCCTGTTTGGATAAGGGGAATGGAGGGAACGGAAAAAGGGTTATGACACAATCAACAATTCGATTTCTTGCACAGTGGGATATAGGTGAGGAAAGGAGGTAAGTGACGAAAACGTTTTCTTCGATACACAGTTCTTCTCCACAAAAACAGAGAAGAACTTACTCATCCTCCTTATTAAATAGCCTGATTTGTGGTTTCTCTCTACCTACAGCTTCCTTTCACTTTGTTTTTCGGGTCAGCTAATCAAAAAATGGATTTTAGTTTCTACCACACTCCGCTTCTATAATCCCTTTGCCTCTCTTTCTCTACAATTTGTGTATATTAGCTTAGCTGTTACTTCAAAACTGAACTTTACTGCTTAATGAACACTAAGCACAATATTTTCCTCTATGCTTTTCCTCTGGCCTCATTTCCTTTAGGTACTTCGTTTTGTTTAACTTAGTTGATATTCATGCACTAGGATCTTTCTCTTGATTCGTATAGGATCTATTTTTTTGGACCAAAAATTACAGCATACTCCGTATTTACCAATTCCTTGGTGTTTCCTTGTCGTTTGATAAGGAATGCAGTACTGATAACCGATTCTCCTAAGGCATCAGCAGCAGATTGCCTCTAATGTTTCTCATATATGTATATCATGAAGAAGTTTCTTATAAATGAATTTCAGAAAAAAGTAGGAAGAGAACGAGTCACTAGCAAGTTCTCCCTTTAAGAGGAAGAGCAGCAAAATTGCGACTCTAATAAGGGCAAGCACTCTGCTCTATTTCTTGCGGAGCTATGCCTATCAAAGGTTTACCACCACGAACCCTTCAGCCTTCAGCATACACCGTTGAGACTTAAAAGGCATACTAGTAGACTACTCGGTGTAATGATCTTTTATGCTAAGCTCCCACATACCTTGTGCAAACCACTTCAACTTTTATCGTACAACAACAATAACATCTTTACCTCAGTGCCTTAAAGGCTCCCACCATAAGGCGGGGTAAGGGGGGGTCAGATGCACGCAAGCCTTACCCTATTGAAACATAGAGAGGTTGCGCACGGATGACACAAAATGAAAATTGCTTCAAGAATCGCACCGACTGACTACTACTTCACAAACTAAGAAGCACAGACAGTTTTATGAGCCATTTTGCTTTATTCCATTTTAACTTCTATCGTAGATTCAACAATTTAAATTCACCCTAAATTTCTAAACCAGACCCTTGGTACTATTCACAGATGCTACAAAAGGCAACTTTTCAATCCTAACTCCCGACTCCTCATAAAGGCTGGACCCCAGGTTACTATTTGCCACACTTTTCTTCTCAACTGAGGCAATGATCTTCTCAACTTTCAATATTATTATCTTGTTCCTTTCCAAAATTGTTTACTTCCAACTGAAAAATGATAACTCCACTATGTGATGTACTTCTAATAACATTATATGACAGCCCATGGCTACATGAGATGATTTCCTTGTGCATATAGATAGTGTGAAACAGTATTTCTAGCAGGTGTCGGGGTAAATTATGTCACCGTACAGTTGGAAGGATTAGGAAGGGGGGCATCCCCGAAATTGTTGGAGGTCTAGAAACAAAATCCAGTGCAAAATCTAATTTCAATGTAGTTCAAGAGCAGCAACAATTAAAGGGTTAAAGAAAACCAGTGTTGAAAACATTTCTGAAATTTCAAGATTCAAACAAAACAAAGTTGTATAGATAGTAAGATATCAATAATCTCAAGGTTTTGTACTTGGTAAATATTATAGACCTGCTTTAGTCTGGATATATCAGTCAATTATAAGTTCACTATGTATAGAGAGAAGATGGTTGTGCAGTTGTATACGTGGATAAAAGAGCAAATTTGACATTAAATGGGCAAAGAACACATATTATGCTGAAGCTTAAATATGCATAGTTGATTATCTGCAGGTTACTCCATATAAAGGTATGTCCTACAACCAGCAAGCAGAGGCTCAATTTTACAAACACCAAGAAAACTAGTGACAAGCAGACAACAAAGTGTCTTACCATGAGTCCACGAGTGCGCGAGCGGGGAAGGTCTTGGACATATTTTTCAAACGCTTCCAATTTCACTTTGCCTTTGACCTCCACAGAGCCAGGCCAACTAAAGTCCTGCAACCTCTCTCCACTACAAACAGACGTCATAAAATTATGCAATGCTTAATTTGCATCCCCATATTAAACAAGACGTTAAGCAATATCATAATTCACCTTGACACAGGTCATGTTCTTCATGATCAATAAAGGTAGAACAAACACAGCATATAACCGACCAAACAAGGAACAGCAGATCGACAAATAACACACGCAAACTTTATTTGAACACAAGTTGCAAAGGGGCTAATAGACCAAGCAAACAATGAAACTACACTCTCAAATTCATCTAGGACATTCCAAGAGTGTCCATCTTAATGTTTTAGAAATATACAGTTAATTTCAAAAAAGTGACAAAAATGGCCAAAATTCGACAAAATCGAAGGCTATAATCCACGGGTTTTACCGAGAATTGGTCAATAAAAAATATGGCTCAAATTTTTCTAGGAGCCTTTCTGAGTCCTAGTATTTGTATTGGCAAAGTATTATAACTAAAAACCTATGATAGCTCCCCCAAATAGGCAAATAAACCACACTAACTTCATTGGAAGACAATAGTTCAAGGAGCTCAATGGACCAAGCAAATGGTGAAACTAGCCCCTCGAATTCATCTAGGACATTCCCGGAGTGTCGTTCTTAATGGTTTATAACCATGTAGTCCGTTTCAAAAAAGTGACAAAATGGCCAAGATTCGACAAAACCAAAGGCTATCCACAGATTTTTGCCAAAAATTGGTCAGTGACAAAAACGGCTCAAAATTTTCTAGGAGCCCTTCTCAATCATAGTATTAGTATTGGCAAAATATTATACCTAAAAAACCCAGTATAGGTGCCCAAATCGACAAATAGATCACGCTTACTAAATCGAAAGACAATAGGAGACACCGGTTAATCGATCAAGCATATGGTGAAACTAACATCTCAAATTCGTGTCGGACATTCGCAGATTGTCCATCCTAATGGTTTAGATCAATAGAGTCAGTTTTAAAAATGTGTCAAAAATAGCCAAAATTGGTTAGTAACAAAAATGGCTCAAGTTGTTCTAGGAGCCTTTCTGAGTCCTATTATTTGTATTGCCAAAGTATTACAACTAAAATCCCGTGATAGCTCCCCCAAATCGACAAATAAAGCACGCTAACTTCACTGGAAGACAATAGGATAAGGAGCTCAATAAACTAAGCATATAGTGAGACTAGCCCCTCAAAGTCATCGAGAACATTCCCACAGTGTCCATCTTAATTGTTTAGAATCATATAGTAGTTTCAAAAAAGTGAGAAATGGCAAAAATTCGACAAAATCGAAGATGGCTATAATCCACTTTTGTCGAGATTTGGTCAATAACAAGAACGGCTCAAACTTTTCTAGGGGCAATTCTGAGTCATATTATTAGTATCGGGAAAGTTTTAGAACTAAAAACCCATGATAAGTGCCCCAAATCGACAAATAATACAAGCTAAATTCATTGGAAGACAATAGGACAAGGAGCTCAATACACCAAGCAAACGGTGAAACTAGCCCCTCAAATTCATCTAGGACATTCCAAGAGTGTCCATCTTAATGGTTTAGAACTATATAGTCAATTTCAAATAAGTGAAAAAAAATGGCTAAAATTCGACAAAATCGAAGGCTATAATCCACGGTTTAAACCGAGAATTGGTCAATAACAAATATGGCTCGAATTTTTCTAGGACCTTTCTGAGTCCTACTATTTGTATTGGCAAAGTATTACAACTAAAAATCTATGATAAATCCCCCAAACAGCCAAATAAAGCACACTAACTTCATTGGAAGACAAAAGTTGAAGGAGCTTAATGGACCAAGCAAATGGTGAAACTAGCCCCTTAAATTCATCTAGGACATTCCCGGAGTGTCGTTCTTAATGGTTTATAACCATATAGTCAGTTTCAAAAAAGTGACAAAATGGCCAAGGTTCAACAAAACCAAAGGCTATAATCCACAGATTTTTGCCAAAAATTGGTCAATGACAAAAACAGCTCAAATTTTTCTCGGATCCCTTCTCGGTCATAGTATTAGTATTGGCAAAATATTATAACTAAAAAACCCATGATAGGTGCCCAAATCGACAAATAGATCACGCTTACTTCATTGAAAGACAGTAGTTGACACCGGTTAATCGACCAAGCATATGGTGAAACTAACACCTCAAATTCGTGTAGGACATTCCCAGAATGTCCATCATAATGGTTTAGAACAATAGAGACAGTTTTAAAAACGTGTCAAAATGGCCAAAATCCGACAAAATCGAAGGCTATAATCCACGTTTTTTTGCCCAAAATTGGTTAGTAACAAAAATGGCTCAAATTGTTCTTGGAGCCCTTGTGAGTCCTATTATTTGTATTGCCAAAGTATTACAATTAAAAACCCGTGATAGCTCCCCCAAATCGACAAATAAAGCACGCTAACTTCATTAGAAAATAATAGGATAAGGAGCTCAATAAACCAAGCAAACGGTGAAACTAGCCCCTCAAACTCACCGAGATTCTAGAACATTCCCAGAGTGTCAATCTTAATTGTTTAGAACCACATAGTCAGTTTCACAAAAGTGAGAGAAATGGCCAAAATCCGACAAAATCGAAGGCTATAATCCACGGATTTTTTTTCCCAAAATTGGTAGTGTCAAAAATGGTTTAAATTTTTCTGAGGGTATTGGCAAAGTATTAGAACTAAAAAACCAATGATAGGGCCCCGAATCGACAAATAAAGCAAACTAAATTCATTCGAAGACAATAGGGGAAGAAGGTCAATAGACCAAGCAAAAGGTGAAACTATCCCCATAAACTCATCTAGAACATTCCAAGAGTGTCCATCTTAATGGTTTAGAAACATATAGTCAGCTTCAAATAAGTGACAAAAAGGGCAAAAATTCGACAAAACCGGAGGATATAATCCACGGATTTTTGCCTAAAAATTGGTCACTATAAAAAATGGCTCAAATTTATTTAGGGGCCCTTCTGAGTCATATTGTTAGTATTAGCAAATCATTAGAACTAAAAACCCATGATAGGTGTCCCAAATCGATAAATAAAGCAAGCTAAGTTCTTTGAAAGACAAAAGGAGAAGGAGCTCAATAGACCAAGAAAACTGTGAAACTAGCCCCTCAAACTCATCTAGGACATTCCCTGAGTATCCATCTTAACTGTTTAGAACCATAGAGTCAGTTTAAAAAAAAAAAATGAGAAAAGTGGCCAAATTCGACAAAATTGAAGGCTATATAATCCACGGTTTTTGTCGAGAATTGGTCGGTAACAAAAACGACTCAAATTTTTCTAGGGGCCCTTTTGAGTCCTATTATTACTATTGGCAAAGTATTAGAACTAAAAACCATGATAGGTGCCCCCAAATACACAAATAAAGCAAGCTAAGTTCACTAGAAGACCATGGGAGAAGGATCTCAATAGACTAAGCAAACGGTGAAACTGGCCCCTCAAATTCATCTAGGACATTCCTAAAGTGTCGATCTAAATGGTTTATAACCATACAGACAGTTTCAAAAAAGTGACAAAAATGGCCAAAATTCGACATAACCGAAGGCCATAGTCCATGGATTATTGCCCAAAGTTGGTGAGTAAGAAAAATGGCTCAAATTTTTCTAGGAGCCCATCGGAGTCATAGTATTAGTATTGGCAAAATACTAGAACTAAAAACCCATGATAGGTGCCCAAATAAACAAATAAATCACGCTTACTTATTCGAAGACAATAGGAGACGCCGGTTAATCGACCGAGCATATACCCATGAAATTCATCTTGGAGATTCCCAGAGTGTCCATGTTAATGGTTTAGAACCATACTGTCAATTTGAAAAAAGTGACAAAAATGGCCAAAATCTGACAAAATTGAAAGCTTTAATCCCACGGTTTTTTTGCGCAAAAATAACTCAAATTGTATTAGGAGCCCTTTTGAGTTCTATTATTTGTATTGCCAAAGTATTACAACTAAAAACCCATAATAGGCTCCTCAAATCGACAAATAAAGCACGCTAACTTCAATGGAAGACAATAGGATAAGGAGCTCGATAAACCGAGCAAACGGTGAAACTAGCCCCTCAAACTCATCTAGAACATACCTAGAGTTTCCATCTTAATTGTTTAAAACCATATAGTCAGTTTCAAACAAGTGAGAAAAATGGCCAAAATCCGAAAAAATCGAAGGCTATAAATCCACAGATTTTTTCCCAAAACTGGTCAGTGTCAAAAATGGCTCAAATTTTTCTTGGGGCCCTTCTAAGTCATATTACTAGTATTGGCAAAGTATTAGAACTAAAAACCCATAAGAGGTGCCCTAAATCGACAAATAAAGCAAGCTAAGTTCATTGAAAGACAATAGGAGAAGGAGCTCAATAGACCAAGCAAACGGTGAAACTAGCCCCTCAAACTCATCTAGGACATTCCCAGAGTATCCATCTTAATGGTTTAGAAACACATCCAGTCAGTTTCAAATAAGTGACAAAAAGGGCCAAAATTCACAAAATCGAAGGCTATAAAACCACGGTGTTTGCCATAATTGTTCTGTTTCAAAAATGGCTGAAATTTTTCTAGGAGCACTTCTGAGTCCTATAATTTTTATTGGCAAAGTATTACAACTAAAAACCCACGATAGATCCCTCAAATTTCCATATAAAGCACGCTAACTTCATAGGAAGACAATAGGAAAAGGAGCTCAATAGACCAAGCAAATGGTGAAACTAGCCATTCAAATTCATGTAGGACATTCCCAGAGTGTCTATCTTAATGGTTTATAACCATATTGTCAGTTTTAAAAAAGTGATAAAAATGGCCAAAATACAAAACCGAAGGCTATAATCCACGGATATTTGACCAAAGTTGGTCATCGTCAAAAATTGCTCAAATTTTTCTAGGGGCCCTTCTAAGTCATATTATTAGTATTGGCAAAGTATTAGAACTAAAAACCCATGGATAGGAGCCCCAAATCGACAAATAAAGCAAGCTAAGTTCATTGGAATACAATAGGAGAAGGAGCTCGATAGACTAAGCAAACGGTGAAACTAGGCCCTCAAACTCATCTAGGACATTCCCAGAGTGGCCATCTTAATGGTTTAGAAACATCTAGTCAGATTAAAATAAGTGACAAAAAGGGCCAAAATTCAACACGGTTTCTGCCGAGAATTGGTCAGTTCAAAAAATGACTCAAATTTTTCTAGGAGCTCTTCCAGGTCCCCTATTATTTGTATTGGCAAAGTATTACAGCTAAAAACCCATGATAGATCCCTCAAATCGCCAAATAAACCACGCTAACTTCATAGGAAGACAATAGGAGAAGGAGCTCAATAGACCAAGCAAATGGTGAAACTACCCCTTCAAATTCATGTAGGACATTCCCAGAGTGTCTATCTTAATGGTTTATTACCATATAATCAGTTTCAAAAATGGCCAAAATTCGACAAAAGTGAAGGCTATAATCCACGGATTTTTAAGCAAAACTGGTGAAATAAAAAAATGGCTCAAATTTTTTTAGGAGCCCTTTTGAGTCATATTATTAATATTGGCAAAATATTAGAACTAAAAACCCATGATAGGTCCCCAAATCGACAAATAAATTTCGCTTACTTCATTGGAAGACAATAGGAGACACTGGTTAATCGACCTAAGGATATGGTGAAATTAACACCTCAAATTCGTGTCGGAAATTCCCAGATTGTCCATCTTAATGGTTTAGAACCATAGAGCCAATTCAAAAAAGTGACAAAATTGGCCAAAATCCGAGAAAATCGAAGGTTATAATCCACGGTTTTTTGCCCAAAATTGATTAGTAACAAAAATGGCTCAAATTGCTTGAGAAGCTCTTCTGAGTCATATTACTAGTATTGGCAAAGTACAAGAACTAAAAACCCATGATAGGTGCCCCAAATCGACAAGTAAAGCAAGCTAAGTTCATTGGAAGACAATAGGAGAAGGAACTCAATAGACCAAGCAAACGGTGAAACTAGTCCCTTAAACTCATCTAGTACATTCCCCAGAGTGTCTATCTTAATGGTTTGGCAACATCCGGTCAGTTTCAAATAAAACCACGGTTTTTACCGAGAATTGGTCAGTTTCAAAAATGGCTGAATTTTTTCAAGGAGCTCTTATGAGTCCTTTTATTTGTATTGGCAAAGTATTACAACTAAACACCCATGATAGATCCCTCAAATCGCCAAATAAAGCACGCTAACTTCATATGAAGACGATAGGAAAAGGATCTTAATAGACCAAGCAAACGGTGAAACTAGCCCTTCAAATTCATGTAGGACATTCCCAGAGTGTCTATCTTAATGGTTTATAACCATATAGTCAGTTTTAAAAAACTGACAAAATTGGCCAAAATCCGAGAAAATCGAAGGTTATAATCCACGGTTTTTTGCCCAAAATTGGTTAGTAACTAAAACGGCTCAAATTGTTTGAGAAGCCCTTAATAGGTGCCCCAAATCGACAAATAAAGCAAGCTAAGTTCATTGGAAGACAATAGGAGAAGGAGCTCAATAGACCAAGCAAACGGTGAAACTAGCCCCTCAAACTCATCTAGGACATTCCCAGAGTGTCCATCTTAAAGGTTTCGAAACATCTAGTCAGTTTCAAATAAGTGACAAAAAGGGCCAAAATTTGACAAAATCGAAGGCTATAATCGACAGGTTTTACCGAGAATTGGTCACTTTCAAAAACGGCAGAAATTTTTGTAGGAGCTCTTCTGAGTCCTATTTTTGCATAGGCAAAGTATTACAACTAAAAACCCATGATAGATCCCTCAAATCGCCAAATAAAGCACGCTAACTTCATAGGAAAACAATAGGAAAAAGAGCTCACTAGACCAAGCAAACGGAGAAACTAACCCTTCAAATTCATGTAGGAAATTCCCAGTCTCTATCTTAATGGTTTATACTTTATAACCATATAGTCAGTTTTTATAAAAGTGACAAAATGGCCAAAACCCGAAGGCTATAATCCACGGATATTGGACCAAAGTTGGTTAGTGTCAAAAATGGCTCAAATTTTTCTAGGGGCCCTTCTGAGTCATATTATTAGTATTGGCAAAGTATTAGAACTAAAAACCCATGATAGGTGCCCCAAATCGACAAATAAAGCAAGCTAAGTTCATTGGAATACAATAGGAGAAGGAGCTCAATAGACCAAGCAAACGGTGAAACTAGACCCTCAAACTCATCTAGGACATTCCCAGAGTGTCCATCTTAATGGTTTAGAAACATCTAGTCAATTTAAAATAAGTGACAAAAAGGGCCAAAATTCAACAAAATCGAAGGCTGTAAATCCACGGTTTTTGCCGAGATTTGGCCAGTTCAAAAAGTGACTCAAATTTTTCTAAGAGCTCTTCCGAGTCCTAAGATTTGTATTGGCAAAGTATTACAGCTAAAAACCCATGATAGATCCCTCAAATCGCCAAATAAAGCACGCTAACTTCATAGGAAGACGATAGGAGGAGCTCAATAGACCAAGCAAACGGTAAAACTAGCCCTTCAAATTCATGTACGGCATTCCCAGACTGTCTATCTTAATGGTTTATAACCATATAGTCAGTTTCAAAAATGGCCAAAATTCGACAAAACCGAAGGCTATAATCCGCGGATTTTTGCGCAAAACTGGTGAGTGACAAAAATGGCTCAATTTTTTCCAGGAGCCCTTTTGAGTCATATTATTAATATTGGCAAAATATTAGAACTAAAAACCCATGATAGGTGCCCAAATCGACAAATAAATCTCGCTTACTTCATTGGAAAACAATAGGAGACACTGGTTAATCCACCATGGATATGGTGAAACTAACCCCTCAAATTCATCTCGGACATTCCCAGATTGTCCATCTTAATGGTTTAGAACCATAGAGCCAGTTTCAAAAGAGTAACAAAATTGGCCAAAATCCGAGAAAATCGAAGGTTATAATCCACGGTTTTTTGCCCAAAATTGGTTAGTAACAAAAACGGCTCAAATTGTTCGAGAAGCCCTTCTGAGTCTTATTATTTGTATTGCCAAAGTATTACAACTAAAAACCCATGATAGCTCCCCCAAATCGACAAATAAAGCACGCTAACTTCATTGGAAGACAATAAGGTAAGGAGCTCAATAAGCAAACGGTGAAACTAGCCCCTCAAACTCATCTAGAACACTCCTAGAGTGTCCATCTTAATTGTTTAGAACCATATATAGTCAGTTTCAAATAAGTGAGAGAAAAAGCCAAATTCGACAAAATCGAAGGCTATAAATCCACGGTTTTTGCCGAGAATTGGTCAGTAACAAAAACGGCTCAAAGTTTTCTAGGGGTCCTTCATTGTCATATTATTAGTATTGGCAATGTATTAGAACTAAAAACCTACGATAGGTGCCCCAAAACGACAAATAAAGCAAGCTAAGTTCAGTGGAAGACAATAGGATAAGGTGCTCAATAGACCAAGCAAACGGTGAAAAAGCCCCTCAAACTCATCTAGGACATTCCCAGAGCTAAGGTTATTGGTTTTTGTGGAATTTTTATTATGCAGTACACAGCATAATGTATCAGGACATAAAAAAGTATATATTTTGCCGTAACCCGAAGCTTCACATTCAACATTTTGAAACACGTGCACACAACATAGAAAAGTGTCGTTTTTTAAAATACCGACCTTTTAAAAAAAGCAATGCTCGACACTGAAACAGAGGAACTTAGCTGAAGGGTGCCATCCCACAGCTTTTCTGCAAGTGCTGAATCTCCTTCTTCTATTTTTGGCCCATCATCTACATTAATAGAACTCTTATCCACACTGATAACAGGCTTATCCCCATTAAGACTAGCTTCACCACCCGCGGCTGATGTTGTCTCAATTGAGGAATGCGCTAAATCTTGAGTGACAGAATTTGGTGTGGAGTTCATCGTCATAGGATCACCTTCACAAGCTTGACTAATCCCATCTTTATTTACAGTTAAACCTGAGCCCGGAGATGCTCTTAGAATTCTCAGTGCTTGTTGTATGACATTGTTGGCTTCATGAAGGCTGTGTAGAGTACCAACATTGTTCCCCAACATGTTAGCAAAACTACTAGAATCACCAAGTCCTTCTGTGTTGGAGGAAGTTTCAATCTTGAAGCTATGTTCATGACAACCTTTTCCGTCTAAACCCACAACATAAGCTCCTGATTTGGAAACATTTTGCTGCAAGTTTTGGGGTTCCTCGAGTGCTTGTGCATTGGGATCTGAGGCTTGTATTTTCATTAAACTCGGATGTTGCTGTCCATAAGTCTGACACCTTGGAAAATCAAAACCTTTTTCTTTCCCTCCTACTTGTGCCTTAGAGACATCGCTCCCATGCTGGTTCATTTCTTCAGTCACCAAAGGATTCCAATTAGATGAATTATGAGCCAGTCGAACCGAGGGCTGAAATAACAACGATGAATCTTTGTATCTGAAAGACTGACCTTCCCTCGCAAAAGACGAATACCCTTGGGATTCATTAGGATGACATGATGCAACAAAATCATTCGAATAATTCCTAAATGGTGAGGATTCCCCAGGCAAAGAAGCCTGAATACAATTTGGAAGTTCTCTATCTCCTAAATCAATAGCATTTTCTTTAGGATTCAGATTTCCAGAGGGACCGTACCCCATAGCAGGAGCAAGCATGGTGATCTCGCGATCAGAGGCCAGTAGATTTATTTTTTTCGGTGACTCTATGTTGGCAACTGCTGGCAGAAAGGTAAACATGTTTTTGTCATATGGAGCACCTTGAAAAGGCCTTGGCGGTTGCATTTTAAGAGGCAGAAAGAATCTCCTCTAACCTATGTGATAGATATTTACAAGAGAATCACAACGGCCAACCAGGAAGACTCACTAGAAGGCAGGAATTGTGCATGTCAACGAGCATTCAGAAAAATGACCATTCGCTGTATAACGTAAGCATGATATGAGCCTACAAACATCTACATAAACTCAAAAAGGAAAGAAGGCTGCAACTCGGTAAAACACGAAACCACCAAGACAATGAAGTAACAAGAAACTAAGTAGAAAAATAACATTGATTAAGATTTGTCAAAATATTCAGTAAGATCTGGAAGAACATCTACGGACTAAGTAGCGCAAAGAAGCACAGGAAATAAAGTCTACATTGTGCTGAACACTGCATCACAAATTGCATAAAGAGATGAGCACAGAGGGGAGACAAGAGGCACGTTACAGATATAGTCCTAAATACTTTCAACACAATGCAACAATGCCTCTTAAGAATCTCCAATTCTATCCTGTGTGTGTTCCCGGGGGGGGGGGGGTATTGTGAATAGAATCTTAACCATTTAACGATTGAAAGGCTCTCACATTTTATTCTACACTATCTGCTAGTCTTATACTATACTATATATTAAAAGTTGTGTTAGAGGCAACGACCACGTTCACCAGTTTCAGCTAGGCCATCTGTCATGCCACGTGGCATGTCTCTTTAATTTTCATATAAAAAATTCATTTGAAATGTCTCTTATGGTAAAGAGTATAGTTGATCATTCCATCCATGGTTCTATATAAGTGACGTTTTTCATATCAAAAAATTCACTATATTTTTTTATTATAAAAAAAAAAAAATCAATATTTACTATTAATTGATTCCATCTTTACCTTATTATTTTATACATTCCTTATAACTTATTTGAACTGGAACCACATCATCTATATTGAAAGTGAAATTTCTATAAATGATAAAATTTATTGATAAAGTTATTTGTTCACAAAGAAATAAAATGATAAAATCTATTTCGGGCGTAGCCCGGGTAGTACGCTAGTTAGTACTAATAAGAGAAGTGGCTAGTTTCATGATCCTCTCTAAGACAACCGCAAAATAAACTATGAAAACTAAAATACTTCATGCTGGCTTCCACACAATTGACAAATTCAAATATGACCCACACCAGATTAACCCAATAAGGACAAACCTGAAACAAGCATAACTAAAGTTAAACTGGGATCCCAAAACCACCTATATGGACTTAAACGATTCTCAGTGCTGACTATACAAACCAATCATCCACACCCTAAACACGGCAGCCTCGAACCCAGGACATGAGAATGTGAGACTCAATTGTGAAGCTACTTCGACTAAGATGCCTACTTGGTTCATTAATAGTTCAAAAAGTGACTTAACAAAATCTACAAAGATTCTAGCAAAGAGATGCCTAAATTTCACACTAATTCAAGGCACATAGGTTAATAATCTAACTAGGTTCATCCTTAACCACACATTCGATTGGTACAAGAATCTGCAATTTTGATATCCTCAAAGCCTTTTTCCAAACACTCAAGCTCGAGAAATCAGAACGAGCCCTTCATCGTCCACCACCCAGCCCGAGATTCATCCAAAACAAATCAACTCAACTGGTTCAGTATCCCCAGTAAACTACTCACTTGTTCTTTGGGCGCATTCTCATTATAACAGGCTAACACCGGAATAACCGATTCATACCCTTACTCCAATCAGTACAAGATACAACCCAGATATACTCGTGAGGATTGTTCATTAATTCTCAATCTACTCCCTATAAACCATTTTTTCCCACTGAATTCCAAAAAATCGGAATTCCACAATCCCCAATTGTTCATTTACTAATCAATTAGCAATACTCAACTCAATCAAATTCACACAAAAAAAATCTGGGCACTTTTCCTACAAAGTTCAATACAATAACACCTCAAATTCCAATCAAAACAATGAAAAAAACTTCAATTTTTACCCATATAACAAGCAGAAAAAGGGGCAAATCTTTCCCACATAACAACTTCAGCTCGAGTATAACATTCAACAAGATTAAAATTGAAAAACCCTAATTAAAGTTACAATCTTGATGAAATTTTGCATGTTAAAAAAACCCACAAAAATGAGTAAAAGCACACACCTTTTGATTTTCTGGGATTCGAACTTTCATCTTCGCCTCTCTCTCTCTAGAATTTGAAGTGCATGTAACAGAAGAAGAAAAAAAAAACAGTTAAAAGTTCAAGGAAGTTGAAGAACAAAGACAGTTACGAGTGGTGTGTTTAATACTCAAGTGATCCTTTGGGTTGGATGTACTTTGTACTCTACTAAAACACTTGGGTGTATGTGTTCTTCGTAAAAATAAAATAGAGGGTTTTGTTTAATTTATTTTTGTGATTTATGATGGCTAATGTGAGAGAATGGGATGATTTATATAGGGTAGTAGGAGTAAATTAAAGTAATTTATCGTCGAGTAATAGTAATGTATTATGGATTTGATTAGAATTGATACGTTACGATATTTGTATTGATTTTTGTAGAAATTTCGTAATTTCTGTCCATTTTAGATCAATTTTGTGAGGATTTGAGGCCATTCGTAGATGATTCAGTAGCTATCATTTCTGATCTGCTGACGTGTTAATGTATATCTGCCAGAATGTCAGTATTTTTTATGATTTATTATAATAATGTATCATAAAATTGATCAATATAGATATGATATACATTATTTCTATTGATTTTTGTAGAAATCTCGTATTTTTGTCCATCTTAGATCAATTTTGTGAGGATTCGAGGCCACCTGTAAGTGGTTTTGCAGCAATCCTTTGTGATGTGGTAACGTGTTGATGTATGTATGCCAAAATTAAAAGTCTAACAGAATGTTAGTATTTCATTGGTTAGACTGTATTTTATAATACATAAGATTTTAATATTTTATCTCTCACTTTTGAACCATTTACAATGTTTGGTCATTTAAGATGCATATGAATTACATCTTCTTTAGATGTATCATTGATTAAATTGTCAATGAGATGACATATGAAGTAATTGTACCAAAGAGGCTAACAATGAGCTCAAGCATACTCCCTCACGTGTCAATGTAACAATGAGTTAACCAATACACCACAAATTGTGAATAGGCTTTAGCCAATTGCTCATAGCTCTATCCATCTGACCATCTGGATCATTGATTGAAAATTTGGGACATTTTGAGATGATGTTGCAGCAATTCCTCCATGTTTGATTACTTGTTGTTAAGCTGCAATGTCAGTATTTCACTTTGGTTATACTACATGTTAATAAGATTGCGTATGTACTTGCCAAGCTAAAGCAGTCAAAAAATGTGCGTACTGAATTACGATCACACCTTGGAGATGGTCTAATTTGTTACATTGCGAGTAGCCGAGTATGTACAGTTGTTCTTTTCGCAATAACTAGTAACTTGTAACTACAAAGCTTTGCAGTATACCAAATTGTATATGCATTGTGATTTGAAACTGAATGCTTTAATGATCACAGTTGAATGCAGCCAAATGTTTCCAATGAAGAAGACTTGGCACACTATATTGAAGGTGTATGTATGACGAATTGTCATACAATTACATTGATTACAATCGGCTTTAAAACATCACAAAAGAAGTACCCAATATTATACAAGTCTACATCATCCATCTTGCTCGCGAAGCTTCCCAATATATAAAAGAAAAAAAAAATCCACCCCAAACCCAGAATATAGAAGAAAAAGGAGATGTAAAAGCCTTGCTTATACACAAGTAATAATAATAACCTTGCAGTAAGATAATGATAGCGCATTAAGGCGAGACCAAAATGCCTTGTTGAGCCACTCAGCCGTAAAACCTCTTTACGATTTGGAAGAAATTGATCATCGCCATGAGAAAAATCTAAGCAAATGACCTAGCAACACGAATACAATGAGCAGCTTATCTGCTAATGTGGATACCAGTGTAGTTCAGCCGCATTTACTTAGATGCAGGTAGGCAGGAGTGGTCCGTGGCAAACAAAGGCAAGCACGATGTATATGATGACCAAGAGAACAATTATCAAAGTAAACCTGCAGGTACAAAGATTCATTAGCATAAGAAAACCTTCAGCAGTTTCAAGTTATACCACATCAGCTGTCAAGAACAGCTAGATAAGACGAGTAATAGCTCAAGTATGCAAGATCAATAAAGCTTTTCTGTTCTGCAGCCTATGCAATAAGAATTTAAAGACTAGCAAGACATGAAGTGAAAGTTCAACAAGGCGGGAACAACAGCAAGCACAATTTCCACAGAAACCCAATGCCGCCTCCTTCCTCACAAAAAGAAAAAGGACCGCGAGGAAGAAAGAAAGTAAAGAAATGAATTTCCTGCAGTGCGTCCATAGTAGAATGGCACAATTGTTATCATTTGGTTCAACAGAGGCATAAGCCCCACGTCAGAGCACTTCCATCCAAAACAAACCAAAGAAGCGCACAATTAACAGTACACATAGACACATGGGCGAATACACAGAATAAGCAAGCACTTCACATCTAAGAACTTACATTAGCCTGCAATTCCTCCACCAAACAGTGCTCCTGAAGCGGCGAGCTTGCTTTCTGAAGCGAAGAGTATTTCCTTGAAATGTGGCAGTTTTATCAACCAACAGGTCCAAACGATCCCCTCTATCCAGCACTTTATCAATGTTCTCAATCATGACACTACGCACCTGTATATCAGTCACATGAAAATGATTTAAAAGAGGTAGTAATAGAATGGAAGCATCTTATAAAATAAAGATTCGCCGTAGATGCCTACCTGAGTCATTTCACCTTTCAGTCGGTTAAGTCTATCTGCATTCGGGTCAGTTGAGTAGTACTCTAATTGTTGGCTTAATACCCTTGAAAATTCATCATTCATTGCATAGGCAGGTGCACTGTGTATGGCCCGACCATAGGTCTTTACAAACCTTTGATGTATGTCTTCCAGAAATGCAAATGGGATCCTTCCTGTACAATAAAGTTCAAGTGCATAAACATACAAGGGAGAGGAACACTGTTCTCGAGAGGCTGATTATGCTTCAAACATGAGATTCCATCAAGCAACAACTCATTGAACTGGGCCATAAACCCATAATATTAACTCCTTAAAAGAGTAACACAACACAAATATACATATGCATCTCTAGTTAAACCTGCTCATTGCTTCATCACTACATTCACTAGGCATCATCTTAATACGGAGTACTTAAGTTGCTCAAACCCCATAAAATCATTCATGAACATGCTTCAATCGAATGACTAAGAACCCCTTACAAGCATCAATGCATCACTATGGAGGCAATTTTAGCAGATTTTAGCTTCACAAAGCCCTTAAGCAGTCAAAAAGAATCAAGCAATACAATGATGTAGTAGTTATATGTATATTGATCAAAAAATTGAGGACCAAAACAGCAGCCAGCAACAAAGCTTTGAATCCCAAAATGATCTGGGGTCGAGTGAACAAAATCATCACAAATTTCACAAGTACATATCACAGTTAGCTGCAACAATAAGTACCTCTTAGGTCTCAAATATGTAAAAAGATCCAATCTTTTTCATAAGTGACATGTCTTCACTCCTCACAGTTCTTTCCTTCTCCTAATGAAACCTCGAACCCCCTCCCCCCGGCTCTACCCCCCTCTCCCCCTCCTACTAACTAGCTAATGATTGAAAATGATCACACAATACCTCTATATTCTCCTCATATAAAAACCTCATCTCTAATTCAATACCGAATTTATATGATAATCTTTAATCGCAGTCCACCATATAACTGACTAGGCCTCAAAAAGAATTCAAATTCTACAACTCTACTAGCATCAATGAGTCCAAAATCATCAAAAAGGCTTCTCAATCATCGAATCAGCTACCAAAATAATAAAAACCACAAATAGCAATTCAATAACAACTAATTGATGTAAAACTTTTGAGACCCAAAGAAGTATTGTAAACAACACTACAACAAACTAACAACAAAACCTTACGTCTCAACTTTCATTCGATATTGGCATAACCGAAGCATCATCAAATTCAAAAAAAAAAAAAAAAAACATCAATCATAAATTCGAAACCACCTCAAACTTTCAAAGTAGCCCACAAGTCCCAAATTTAAAAAAAGATCCAGTCTTTTTCGCGAGTTACAGAGTACCCACTCTCATCAGTTCTTACCCTCTCCTCATGGAAACTCGAACCAACCCGGCAACTCACACACCCCTCTCTCCCTCCATACCTATCTAATGACTGAAAACGCATAATCTAAAATACGACAACCTCGTTTCTAATCCAATGGTGAACTAATATCATAACCTTCCACCACCACACACCATACCATGATACAACTAACTAAACCTCAAACTTTCAAATTGCAAATTTTCTACCAACAACAACACCCATACCCACGAGTCTAACTTCATCAGGAAGCTTCTCAATTATCAAAATTCACCTACCAAGATTATCAAAATTCCACATAATAACAACAACTGATCAATCTTTGAAAAAAAAAAAAACCCCAAATTTTCACACAAATTTGGCAAATAAAATTCAACCTAATCATCAACAAACACACCCACAATCCCAATCCAATCCAATTCAATCCAATTCAAATTCAAATCATAAACCCTAGAAATTAAAATTCAACCCAAAAACAAAAATTTAAAAAAAAAAATCAACAGAATTTAACAGAAAATCATACGTCCGACATTATCCTCAGCCATACAGAGAACAGTGAGACCATCAGTCCGCTTAACATGGAAGATGTATCTATCCTGAGAATACGACACGTGTGTATCGTTTGTACCAGGAATCTTCTCAAGGATCTGACGCGCGATTGCACTCGCGTTGGTTGACGTCCCGCTAAATTCCGCTAACAAAACCGATCCACGCGCCACCAGCGCGTACAGTATCGCCATTATTTATAATTTATAAATAAAAAGCTTCCTTTTCACGCCTCCTTTTTCGTCTCTTCTCTATCTCTCACCCACGGTGGTGATGGGTTTTCCGAGCGGCGGATGGGGAGGATGTCGAGGAGAGAGGAAAGAGGAAAGTGGCGGTGGTGGTGGATATTTTATTTTGGGAAAGTTGATGATGATGCGATAAAAAAAGTCAAAAATTTTGAAACAATGTGAATTATTATTATGATGAGGAGGTCGTTTACTTTTTGTGATGTGGAAAGTTTGCGGGTTTTTTGGGACACCCTGGATTTTTACTCCCTTTTTTTTAGAACAAAAAAAAGAAAATTGATGGACAAGTTACAAGTATGATGATGATTCGACAACCTAAATGGAGTATGAATATGAAATTTTGAATCTCCCTCCTATCTTCTTTTCAAATTTTTACTCTTTTTGGGGTTGGAATTGTTTACCTCAAGAATTTTAGCCGTTAGGCGTAAAGTATACCATGTTTTCGAGAGAACAAGAAGTATGGTGGTCCTTCTTACAATTGAGGAATAGATATCTTATTTAAAATAATTTAAAATCTATTTAGGTGTGATCCCTATTCATTTATTGTGAGAACAACCATCATCATGCTTCCCATGTTCCCGAGAGCACGATATAGCCATTTGCTTTTAGGAACATGGTATATAAGTTTTTACGGATTGAGTTGGTGAGGAAATTATACCGAATTACTTTATTGATGTAAGTTCGTGTTGTATTTGACATTTTGAAGGAATAAGCTAATTAAGGTCAAATCACTTCATCGGTAGTGTTTTTGTTTTTGTCAGACTGATGAGTAGTAGTACTAGTGCACTATAAATTGATAATCGTATATGTTTTACGCATCCGCTGGTGTGGAGTTCTAAATAGATTGACCTCATATATACTCTGTATGTGGGAAGAATTGCGGACAAGGAACACGAGATTAGAAATACTAGGTCAGTTATTATTGATAAAGCATCTCAATATCTCATTCGTTTGTTTATAGTGCAACACTTGACACAGATTTTGAACCTAGGTTTTGTGTCTCACTTTTCACAAAAAGCGACATAATGTAGCATTTTTTTTTTTTTTTGGTCTATCTTTCGGTGAAACCGTTACACTTGAAATTGGATGGGCATATACAGAAGCCCGAAAAAATATTGGGCTTAGCACATATGACCCGTGTGTCATTGAAATTTTGTTCACAAATGGATTGAATAATTGAATAGTGAAGCAGGTCCATCAACCCTTCTGTGGGCTGGATGTCTTGTACAACCCCACCAACAAGAAAGTCCATGTTTCATACGAGACCATAATTTTGATGAAGTACATGCTAGTATGCTACAATTCAGAGTACATAACAAACAATACGATTAATTTAGAAGCGACCTCATCATCTCGAGTTTCTACTCACTCGTAAGTCTTAACTTTACGAGAACCATCCAAAGTCATGTTAACCTCGTCATGGAAATGCGGAAACAACGAGTAGTTGATGAGCACTAGGTCGTAAGTTGGGAGAGCCTAATATTCTTTTTTTCCTTTAACGAAGGTGAAACAATGAAACTATAATTTCAAAACACAATATAGTATCTTACGACAACGAAAAGGCCAAGGCCAAAGGTTTCATTTGTCATAAGGAAGACATACCTTAATCTTAACAATGAAGGAGTAACTATCGTTTTTCAACAAAATTTGTTGCTGCATGTATTTATATGTTTGTTCACGATGATCTATATTTCCCTTTTTAGGTTCTTACTATAACTAGGAAAAACAAACATTTTAGAATATGGACCTTTCTCTCTGAATAAGAATAAAATCTCGGAGAGGAACAAAAACACCACCACGTGATTGTTCCATACATTATTATACTCATTATCAACACATAAACATGAATTTTACCAATCTAATCTTATCATATGCTTGTCTTATTATCTTGTAGTGTAAATAATAATCCTATTAACGACACGATCAATGATACCCCCATATCTCTTTCCATGTGCATTTGCATGGAGTATGGAGTGCATAGTATATTAATTTTCTCTGAAGAAATCGTACATTTCAGTATTACAGTATCAAAAACTAATGTTACATTTTGACTATATTATGTTAGAGATAACAGTAGCACCGTTAATTTTCAGTACGTATAAGTACATACAGACATACAGTAGAACGAATGAATATTATGCCAATGTTATGGCATGACATTATTCTATGGGGTCGTTGTATAAGGAAATGTATACTTATAGAAAGACTGATTATATGGAGTATTTCCTAGTAGTAAATATCTTATAGAAAGGTTGATTATATGTTCACTCTAACCTATTGTATAAATACGTACCATGTATCATTAATGAAATTTGTTAGATAACCAACTGAGCCAAAAGTCTAGACTGATGGTTAGAGCACCCACAATGATATTATACTTCAACAAAATTAAGCTTACTTTTCACCATAGTCATACTCTCCTCCTCAACAAGTCGTACGAACTAGGAGTATATATAAATAAAAATGCGATTCTCATAGTTGTTTAATTTGTTACGATGGGATAAACAACGAAATCAACAAAGAATATAAGAGCCATACATTTCAGGAGGGGAATTATGAACCATTTGATTTACTGAAATAAGATAGATATGTAGATGGAAGATCTATGTTTCATTAGAACGAAGAGCCAGCCTTAGTTTTTCTGTCAAGAAGACAAAAACAATTAAGTAGGCCTATCCGCCTATCTGTTCTTCTTATTTTTGTGTCAGACATTTTCAATTTTGCGATCAAAATGGCATGGAATTGAGCAATGCAAGTCCAAGCATGCAATGCAAATAATAATGTACGTGGTACCAGTGAGATAGTTTAGGTACATTATTCTTGTATTCATTGTGTGTCTGACTCTCGAAGGAAGTATATATAATATATATAAGGTTTATCATCAATATTATTTTTGACGTCGGACTGTAGTATGATAAAGTCAGGGTTTCATAATGCGAATAACTAAAATTTAAATTAAGGTTATATTGACTATTAAACGACACATTATTAAAGTTTTGATGATAGAATTTGGTTTCTAATTTATAAGTTTATAACCACGTACATTACATTTAAATATATTAAGAGTATTCAATATCAAACGTTAACGATGAAGTATGGTTACAAAAGAATGAGAAGGAAAGTACTCATAGAAGATCGACAAATCACATCAATAGTTGAAGGAAAAGAAGTGTAGAATCACGGATTAAGAATCGCACGCAAAATTACAAAGATCCAGCTTGAGTGAGTTTACAAGTGTGCCACTCATGGTCACGGACAGGTAACACCCCAAAATAACCCCAACTGTCGTTGGCCCATGCAATCTCTAGTATTTCCCCACTGAGATAATACCGGAACTATACTTATTTCGATATCATCCTAATTATAATCTGTATTCAACTTGATTTTTTTTAAGAGTAGCAATCTAAAGGTGTATCTTTGGAACGAAATGTATCTATGGGTATAAGCGTGTGATGAACATGATACTAAAGTTCCATCATTCCTTCTGAGTTCTGACATTGTTTTTGATCTATTTACTCATAAATATATAATTCTAATACCTACATAGGTTACGTTCTCATTCGATTATGAACTTCAAATAATAGTACGGAGTATGTTATTAAAATAGGACTCACTTGCCATCTCTTATATTGTAAAATTGGTTTACTTAAGATTCTAACCCGACCCTGAACCTTATTCAAATTCAACAAATATCATTGTTAGAAATTCGTGTCGATCACTACAATGAGAACAACTCATGGGGAGAAACATAATATACGGAGTATATACGTACCTAATTATTACATATACACACCTCTTTCAAGAGCAAGGCTAGCGCAAATTATACCATGCTCTCGGGAGCACAATGAGCATAATGGTCCTTCTCACAATAGAGAAGTGGGGACCACACTTAAAATAATTTAAAATCTATTTAAGTGTGTCCATACTTCTCTATTGTGAGGAGGACCACCATGCTCCCGGGAACATAGTATAAGCATTGGCAAAGCTAGTACTATGATTGTTCATGTCCTGAATATCTAATTAGATCATGTTTATAGTACTTTATATTATATATACGGAGTATTCAGCTGCCATTTTTCACATGCTACCTTGCTGTATTCCTGTACTATTGCTGAAGAACCCATAGCTTTTTCCACATGCATTCTTCATATAATTATTACATACTAATTGTGATGAATTTGTATAATTCACATTTTGGACCGTATCTGTTGGGCCTAAATAAGAAACCTTATACACAGAAATTGGAAAGAAAATGTCATATTGTGAAATGAGAATGTTACCTAACTCAAACTTCAAATGCAGAGGAACGAGCTCATTGTACATGAATTAGAAAGTATCTTTTCGGTGAAATAAAATGTTAAAAGTGTAATGTTTATACGTACACCAAGTTTCTAAATCTATGTATTATTGTAATTATTGAAAACGAAATGAGTCGTCGTAGATGTTGATGTTGAAATCTAGTGGCATGCAGTGTTGCACAACTAAATAGAAACATTTTTAATAATATAGCGCCCTTATTTCAAAATATTAAACTCGTAGCATCGTCCGGGAAAACGATTATTCTCCATAGTGTAACAACTACTAACAAGTGGTTGGTCCATGCACATATACTACCTGATGAAAACGATAATGATGACAACTTAGTCTAATCTTAATGGGAATTTAAATATGAAAGTGAGCAGAATATCGAGTTGTTTGATGTTGTTTAGGTTATTAGGTAGGCTACCTGAACAAGTAGTCAAGTATAATACTCCTATATAGCTTCCCTAGTCCTCGATCTCTAGAACACTACTTGGTCCCTAATTATTGAATTACACCATAGAGACTAGAGAGACATACATATATATATATATATATATATATATATATATATATATATATATATATATATATATATATATATATATAATGTACATGCATGGTACGATGTCGACCTTGGTAATTATCGCTAATAACATTTGTGACAATTGATCGGGACAGAGGGCGTAACAAGCACATATATACATGACTGAGAAAGTGATGATATATTGCATTACTGACGTTTAAAGTGATAGTTTGTCTATAAATGACTAGTTAACTTCGATGTTTTCCAAAATTGCACACCCAATAATTGCATGTTGCTGCACAAAAAAAAACCAGAGTTAAAATTTGGATTATTTGTGTAAGTGATTTGCCGCTGGGTCAGTAAATTTTCTGATCTTAATAGCTTTTTTACTAAATCCATGGGAGAAAAAAACACAAGAACAAAAACAAGTGATGAAAGATAGGAGCGAGGCAGTGAAGAAGATATTATAAAGAGGAAGCAAAGCTAAGACAACTGCAGCAACTTGGAAGTTGGGCAAATGCATGTTATTGTCTCCATCATCACTAATTATTCACTGTGTACCTCTATCGTACAAAACAAAACTTGTCATTTACGGAGCTTGTGTTATTAGAGCGGATGGACAAGGAAGGATTTCACTGACTATATACATTCAAATAAACTGATCACGAGGTCGATCGAGGGCCGTCGAGTGGACATCGGACCTTTATTTATAGCTATGTACATCTGATCCTTCTTATCTCGTTATGAACATTTTTTTTTTTTTTTTTGTTAGGGAGGCTATTGAGATCGAGCAAGTTACAATATATAATAGAAACTATTAGGGTATATTAGAGTATATTAGAGTCAATGACTAATTATCATCAATCAATTAATATACGAGTATTGTTTTTTAATAGACTTATAGTTTCACATTCGAGTTCTATAATTATCACCGTGAATGGAATTGAAGAGTGAATCTCGAAACCAAGCTGTATGTTTCTCTCGATACTATGAGCATGTATATGTGAAGTCAATAATCTATCAGTCACCTGCAATAGAAATTGAACGCAATATTAACTAGAAATGAAATCTCGATTTCTCTTTGCCAAATTCTGTACAAATCAACTGTGTATGTGTTTCATGTACCAGTGCTACCAACGTAAGCTCCAAATCTGACTGATTGAACTTACATTTCGAGCAATAAGGGTCCATGCACCGCATATGCTATAAAGTTACAACAATACAACTAAACGTAGACCCTTTTAAATTCGGCATCTTTGATTATTCGTACACTACTATTGATTATTCTTAGCTTCTGATCTCCATTTACTAAGTCGCACTTTAGCTTAACGCTAACAAATTAATATGTACAACCATACTATATAAGCCGATAATTATCATTATGCACACATGATCTGATCTTTGCCTTATTTGTTGACTAAGTTGAATCGAACGTAACTAACACATTATTGATGATGTATGTGGGAATAACTAAGTTTGATGCTACTAGCAGCTACTTCTTCTTCATATGAATCATATCGATCGGTACATACAGACTGGTAGAGAATAGAGTGTAAGCTATGATGAAGATCGCGTTTTGGATTGCGTTGGAGTAGGTTATTAGACTCGACGGTGTCATCTCGAATAAGCCCCATAGGTATTGATCCATACACATACATTTGCTATGTACTCATCATCAAGAAGAAAAAGGGTAAGAAACAAATGAGTAAATAGTAGATAGTAAATAAAAAATGAAGTGATAGCAACGTTGGCTAAACGCAATGTGTAGGGGAAGAATTGCCAACTAGCAATGAGAGAGCGGGGGTTTTGGCAGCCTCTTCTTGGTGGCATTATTCTATACTACTTCACGTGATTTGCTTCCTTTGTTCTTTTGCATGGTTACTCTCTCTCCTCATTTTGTCCCTCTATATAACATTCCCTGCTATGCTCACAATCTCTACTACTCCACTTCACTTGAATTGAAGCTTCTTTGTTACACTTCTAAAAACATCATGATGGACTCAAAGTCCTCAGCAATTCTCTTCATATGCATGCTCTTCATTTCCTCAGCAACTCCCATTTTGGGTTGTGGTTATTGTGGTCAGCCCAAGCACAAGCCCACTAAGCCTGGCAAAGGTAGCCATGGCCATCCCACCAAGCCCACTAAGCCACCCGGTACCGGCCTTCCCCCGGTCGGCCCAGTTGGCCCCGTTCCCATCCCACCAATCTCTCTTCCCCCTACACTACCTCTCCCACCACTCCCTCCGGTCCCACCAGTCACCATTCCCCCCACACTACCTCTTCCACCAATAGGAGTGGTCCCACCAGTAACCATCCCACCAAAGCTACCGGTACCACTCCCACCAGTGGGACCGGGAGTGGTACCGGGGGTACCCTTGCCCCCACTCCCACCAGTGGGACCGGGGGTACCTTTGCCCCCGCTCCCACCGGTGACCCTCCCACCAGTACCCATATTGAACCCACCAACCACCCCAAGCCCAAGTGGGAAGCCATGCCCACCAGGTGGGCCAGGAACAAGCCCAAGCCCAAGTGGAAAAGAGACATGCCCAATAGATGCATTGAAGTTGGGGGCCTGTGTTGACCTTCTAGGTGGGCTTATCCACATTGGGCTGGGTGACCCGGTAAAGAACAAGTGCTGCCCAATATTGAGTGGGCTTGTTGAGGCTGAAGCTGCAGTTTGCTTGTGCACTACGCTCAAGCTCAAGCTACTTAACCTCAACCTCTATGTTCCTTTGGCTCTTCAACTCCTCCTCACTTGTGGCAAGACCCCACCTCCTGGCTTCACTTGCTCTCTATAGATGGTAAATTACTTCATTACCTCGCTCCCTTTCTACTTTATTTATTTTCGCGACAATGTTACGGGTCTAATCACTAAACACATAAATCTAACTAAAGTGATTTAATTAAATTTGTCCACTTATAGTAAACGGTATCTTTATATAATTAAAGTGATTTAATTAAATTTGTATCTTTATATAACAATTTCCACACTTTATACTATGTATATACTCGTATTGAGGAGCTAATGATAGTCATGATTCGTGTCTGTGTGCAGGTTTGCTAGATGCACAAATGAATTATTGGAAGGATTTGACATGAAAGGATGTCGCAACTTCCATAATTTTAGCTTGTTCTTGTTTAAACCCGATTTGATTAATTTTTGTGGATTGGATTTGATCGGACAATGATGATGATGATTTGGGTTTCCTTTTAGTTTGTTGTACACAAGATTTATTTGTAAAATTGACTCATTTTGAATGAGATCAATGTATTATTGCTCCCTTCCAAGTGTACTTGCGTGTTCTTTGTTATTGTAACCAAACATTCCTTTCTTCAACTTGTGCTTCACGATTCTCAGTTTTTTATTACTTGGTTTTGCTAGACCCGAGCCTCGAAAGCCACTGTAACGACTAAAGAGCATGAAATCTGACATGACCTTTGGTTAAACGACTCACTTGATGACAAATGTTTGAGTTAATATCTAAATCTAAATTTCTAACATAAAGAATGCGCAACAAAAATGATCGCATTTCCCATCATTAATTTTTCAATGTTATCGGGCGTTGGCAATAGACATACCAAATAGGTCTGAAGTTGCCAAAGCCCAAAATTACATACTGCATGTGATACACATAGAACTACCCAACACAAACATACCAAAAACGACTACTAGTCTTTGTTTTTCTCGAACTTCATGAAATTCGGCTCAAGTCAGGTAAGATCAGAAAAAAAAAAAAAAATTTGGCGAAAAACAACAAAATTTAATCTTACTCCGACTTTGCTTGAAATTGGCCTGGAAAGGTAAAAACGGGTTTTCTATTATCTGTCGGGGTTTCCAGCTCAAAGTCTACCACACGACTTAAGGTAAAAAAAAAAAAAAAAAAAAAAAAAAAAACTACTTTCCAAAATTAATTAACATCATACCTCTAACAATAATTATGTTTCCAAAAATGCTTAGGTAACCTACTACTACATACGCATATTTATTAGCCCTTAATTTAAGTCTATATAAGACGAACAATATTATTCAGTTCTCTCTAGATCAATCAAGATCATTCAAAGACACAAAATAATCCACACAACAATGGAGTTTTGCACTGAAGTTGCGTTGCACCAGTTGCAAAAAGAGCTAAAACCACGAGACGATGTCGAAACCGAGCTCGAAAAATGTAAGAGGATTATGGAAGTATTCCTATATTGTATTAGGAATATGACCAGGGAATATCTAGATTATGTTAGGGATAGTATTATGGGATAATAGGAGTAAATCTCTGTCTTACGGTACAAGCTATTGTAATGATATAAATAGGGGTTCACCCCCTCATCAACACAACAACAAATATCATTTTCAACCCTAATTATAATTTATCATGGTATCAGAGCCTCTCTGCAAAATCGCTTCCTTAGTGATCAAAATCAAGCTTTCCAATTAGTTTTCTATTCCTACGTTGAATCTTAGCTTTCCAATTCTACCTTCCACCTACGTAAGTCTACCCTAATTCCCAAACAAACAAAAAAAAAAAAAAAATCACAAATCAAAGTTCCACTCTACGAAACCCTCCCTTATACGGTCAAATCCAAAGAACCTTGTTCAACCTCTACTACTACTACTCGGTCGTACGATTTTCGACCTCTCACGAATATTGTCGAACCAATTTCGACTCTTTCGTGACAAACTAAAGTTGGTCGAACCAATTTCTACCCTTAACAAACTACAAACAAATTAGGTTTTTCTGTACCATCAAACCGAAATAATGGTTAATTTCTTAAGTTCCATCAGAACTGAAATAAAAATTTGGTTTTTCGGTGTCCAGTAAACCGTAAGATTTTGGTTTTACGTTGTCCATCAAACCGTGACAAACAAACTATGTGGTTTTTTGGTGTCCACTAAACCGTACGAATTTGGTTTTTCAATGTCCATCAAACCGTACGAATTTGGTTTTTCAATGTCCATCAAACCGTGCAAATTGTTGCTGAACAAGGATGAACGAGGGACTGCGGATCGGTCAAGCTGCTACTGATACTGTTTTTTTTTTTTTTTTTTTTACACAATTATTGTAATCTTCAAACCCATGAAAACTTTTGCAAAGTTACCATTAGTTTGAGGGGGTGTAAGAGGATTATGGAAGTATTCATATATTGTATTAGGAATATGATTAGGAAATATCTAGATTATGTTAGGAATAGTATTATGGAATAATAGGGGTAGATCTCTGCTTTACTGTACAAGCTATTGTAATAATATAAATATGGGTTCACCCCTCATCAACGCAATAACAAATATCATTCTCAACCCTAATTATAATTTATCAAAAACCTTAAGCTTTCACCACTAGGAATGTGTGTTATACTACACACGATTGCTAATGGAGCACAAGGGTATACCTTGGACCAACTCCTACAATGTCTCAAGGTTGAGAATATCGAGGATTCGATTTCGAAGGCGTCGATTCTTGCAGAAGTTAGCAAATCTTCAAGTAGTTGCCCTTCTGAAAACAATCCTGATGATCTACAATTGGTAATTTTAACTTTGTTCTACTAAAGAAGTCTTTCTCTCAAGAAAGATCACCAAGATTTCCTTGAACGTGTGTATCAAGCTAAAACCCTGCATGTTGATTTCCATCGACAAGTAAGTAAATTACTATTTGATCTCTCGCCTATTTTTATTATTTTTCAAATTAAAGTTAATTGTTTGATTATTATTACATTTAAAATTTTGTTGTGCAATCGATGCGAGAAGGCAAATTAGTCACAATCGATAGGTGTTAGTCTATTACACAACTTGTTTGATATAGATGAATTGGACGGAAAGTATTGGAAGGAAGAGAAAGGAACGGAAAGGAAGGGAACTAATTTTTCCTTTGTTTGGTTTTCATATTGGAAATTTGAAGGAATTGGAAGGAAATTGTTGATTTGTTATGCGGTAAATTGTTTTTTTGTCCAATTCCGCCCGTTTTGGGAGGAAAGGAAATGACAGTTTAATGAAGGATGATTTCCTTCCATTCCCTTTCTTTTCCTTCCACTTTCCATGTGTTTTTACAAACCAAATGTTGTGAAGCAGTAAAATCTATTTCCCTTTATTCCATCCACTTCATTCCTACCAAACAAGTTGTTAGTGAACGTTGCACAAACAACACTGATAGGTTGGGGTAGTTTATCCTTTTTTGACCTTACTATCTAGTTTACATCCGTAGAAAAATTGCGTACAATATAATCTCTACTAATCGATATCGATATTGTATTGAGTATATCTCACAATTATTATCGTTTTTTTTTTTTATAGGAAGAAGCCATCAAAGAGGTGAATTCATGGGCTGAATCCGAGACAAAAGGGCTAATAAATCAGCTTTCTAACAAATGATGCTTTTGATAGTCAAGAATTAGCCCTTATTCATGCAAATGCCCTCTACTTCAATGGAAAATGGGAACAAGAGTTTCACCCTAATTGTACATTAATGGATATTTTCCACCTTCTAAACCCTAATATGCCAAATATTGAGGTACCTTTCATGAGGCAATGTTCTACTTTTCATTCGACGACTACTGACCTGGTTGAAAATTTTCGAGAAAATCTTGAACTGTTTTCGGGTGAGAATTTGAATCTAAAGAAGGAAAGGATTGAAACCTTGATGATTCCGAGGTTTAAGCATTTTTACTCTCACAACCCTATTGATTCCATGAAGGAATTAGGGCTAACATTGCCTTTCAAAAGGGGCAATAAAGATTTACAAGGCATGGTTGAAAATACGGATGTCTCACTATTTGTTTCGAGAATTTTCCAACATATCGAAGTCGAATGCGACGAGCAAGGTACAGAGGTAGTGTGTTGTACACGCGAGGAAGAGGATGATGACATGGGTTTTAGCTTCGTCGAGGATTTACCACCTCCGCCACCCCCGATTGAATTCATTGCCGATCATCCCTTCATGTTCATGATCAAAGAAGACGTGTCCGACACTATATTCTTCCTTGGGGCTATTTGTAAGCCTACCTCTGAAGTGTTCGAAAGATATGATAATTTGCATATGAATAAGCCTAAAAAGCATCGATGTAATACTAGGGAGCTTCCTGATGAAGAATCAGACGATGATATGAGATCATTAGTCTCCGATCATGATGATGGTTATTATTGTTATTGTTATAATAGAGAGGATAACAAACATCAAGATAGTGTTGATGAATCAGATGATGAGTTCGTAATTTCATTATTCGATTAATTAGATAGTTTTCGTATATTTCCTATGGTTTTTTAATCAATAATAATACACCTATTATATTATGGGATTCGGAAATCGTAGTAATCATGGGATTCTGATGCAACTTATCGTCTTATTGAATCACCAAGATCATTTTTTTTTTTTTTCTCTTTGAATTAGAGATCAGAGAGCTTTTACAACGTGTAACCGTTTAACTGAATTGGCCTATATAAGGTCTTATTTAAACCCCTCCTAACTTACAGGCAACGTGTTTGAGGCTTGTTGGAAATATCAATCATAGCAACGTTGGGGCTGCCATTACACTTGATGAGCTTCGCCATGAATTGGCACCTATCCAACTGAAACACACCACTAGCTTCTTGACGAAGTTGAGTTGAGGGATCTATCCGTCAAAATTACCAAAAAAGAAAAGTAATACCCTAAAACAAACCGTCCAAATCCTACTTTCGTAAACACGAACCCTACTAATACTTTCACCTTCTCTCAAATCAACTCAACCCAACACCATACCAATCTTTTTTTTTTTTTTTTTTTTTTTTTTTTTTTTTTTTTACCGTCATGGAGTTTTGTAGCAATGTTGCGTTGCACCAGTTGAACAAGGAGTTGCAATCTTGCGACGGCACGAAATTTACCGACGCCACGGTTTCGCCACTCGGGATGTGCGTTATTCTACAAATGATTGGTCATGGAGCAAAGGGGGATAGTCTAGATCAACTCCTACAATTTCTTGGGGTAAAAACCGTAGATGATTTGGTTTCGAAAGCGAAGAAGTTAACCCAAATCAGTAAATCTTCTTGCGATAAAAAGGACTATGAAAATTCTGAAGAAGATCCTAAAATTTTAAACTTCAATGCTGCTTTCGTAAAAGAGGAAAACGAATGGGCTGCATGTAAGACAAACGGACTCATCAAAAAACTTTTTTTTGGATGGAGCTTTTACCGCAAGTCGAACACTTATGCTTGCAAATGGCTCTCTACTTCAAGGGTAAATGGGTAAATGAATTTGACCCAAAAGATACTGAGCTAAACCACTTTTACCTTCTCAACAAAGCCAAGTCACATATCGAGGTACCAGCCAAGTCACATATCGAGGTACCCTCCATGTGGAAGCGTAATGCTTGGTATGACTATGCATCATTTGATGACTACAAAGTCCTTAAGATGCCCTACAAAAGAGGCCAAGATACTTCAAGACAATTCTCTATGGTCATTATTCTCCCTAATGAAAAACGAGTTCTATCCAGTCTGGTCGAGAAATTTCGAGAAAACCCTAGTATGTTATTTAACGATCATTTGAATCTAGAGAAGAACGAGATCGATGTCTTAATGGTTCCGAAGTTTAAACATAAATATTCGTTCCAACCTTGTGAGACCATGGAACAATTAAGTCTAACAATGCTCTTCCAATGTCGTGATGAGTTTAAGGGTATGATTGATGATGTCCCACTTTACGTCTCTACAAGTATTCAACATACGGAAATTGAATGCAACGAGAAAGGTACAAAAGTAGTGTGTGTTACTTATGTCGGCCTCGACTCAGGGTTTTCACTGTTCGACGAACCACCTCCGCCTCCGATTGAATTTGTTGTCGATCATCCCTTCATGTTTATGATTAAGGAAGATATTTCCGACACTATATTTTTCCTTGGGGTTATTTGTGAACCTGAGGTTGATGAAAATTTCATAAAAGTGATAGATCATGAAAATTCATATATTTAAGTTCTTGGATTCTCAATATTTTTCAATAACATTTATTTTTATTGTTGTTGAGAGTTTTTTTAATTTTTTTTCTTTGTCTTGATGCAATATAATCCAATCTTTTTCCGTAATTTTCTAAACATATATTAATAAATCAAAAGAACGGAGAGAATATCAATCAAGTTTATTATAACAAACAAACGATATTTGTTTTTTCTTGATAACAAACAAATGTACATTTATTATAACCCCCAGATAATCCCTCTTGTTTGTCAATCACTTATTATATATGCGACCTCAACCGCCTTATGCAAAAGTTTATTATCAGGAGAATCAAAGTTGGCTTGACTAGGATCGAAAATCAACCTTTCGGTTTAAATCCACATACCCCACTCTCGCAGCTAATGCTCAGCTTCAATAATAATGGGTAAATTAAACCATATGCTCCCGGGAGTACAAGAAGCATGGTGATCATTCTCAAAATAGAGTAGAGACCACACTTAGATAGATTTTAAATAATATTAAATGTGATCCCTACTTTTCTATTGTGAGAAACCACTATGCTATGTTTGCTCCATCAGCAATTTCTTGGGTTATCATACTGTAAAACAGATAAATAAATGGGTTATCTAAGACAAACGGACTCATTTAACGATGCTTTAATGATTATCCATTTATCCATTCAAATGACACCTGCTTCAAAGGCAAATGGGTAAATGAGTTTGACCCAAATGATACATTTAAGCTTGTTTTACATTCTCAACAAAACCAAGTCAAGTCACATATCGAGGTACATATCTTTCATGTGGAAGTATGAAACTTGTTACGACTATGTATCATCGGATACTTCAAGGCAATTCTCACATCCATGGTCATTATTATTCTACCTAATGAAAGTTTAGGTCTTCCCGATTTGGTCAAGAAATTTCAAGAAAAGCTTAGTTTGTTATCTAGTTAAAATATGAATCTAAAAAAGAAAAAGATCGATGTTTGAATGGTTCCGAGGTTTGAGCATAACTCTTCTTTCATACCTTCGAATTCGGAGACCATGGAAGAATTAGGGCTAACATTGTCCTTCGAAATTCGTTACGAGCTTAAGGGTATGATTGACAATGATCGTGTCTCATTTTGCGTCTCTAAAATTATTCAACATTCGGGAATTGAATACAATGAGAAGGGTACAGAAGTTGTGTGTTGTACTTGCGATTTAGAGGAGGGTCTGAGAGGGACGATGAATATTCATTGCCGATTATCCATTCATGTTTACGATCAAAGAAGACATTTCCAACACTATTTTTTTCCTTGGGGTTATTTGTGAACCTGACGTTGATGAACAATTTGTCAAAAGATTCTACTCCGACCATTTTGACGAGAATTACGAGGAGATGGAAGATGACTTTCAATAAGACTTTAAGACTTTATCGTTGTCTTGAGATATTGAAATTTTTGGTTGTATTCATGTGTCATCACTTGTGTGTAGACCTATCAGAACCTGACCCGACTCGGTAATCCGACCCGACCCGACCCGACCCGCATTTGAACCCGATTAGACCCGTTTTTTTTTACCCGCGACCCGTATATGACCCGAACCCGATCAACCCGAAAATTTGCGTGTCAAAACGGGTCGGGTCAGGGTCAACCCGGCGAGTCAAAGTCAAAGTCAAAGCCAAAGTTAAAAAAAAAAAAAAACTAACCTAACATTTAAGTCTCACGAAGTCACGAGTCACGTCCTGCCCCTCTCTCTCTCTCTCTCTCTCTTTTTCTCTCTTCCATTAGAGTTCCCAATGAAATCTCAATCACAAATCAGAAAAATAAATCCATCTCTCAATCTTATGTTCCTCACAATCAATTAATCTAACTTAATCTTGTCTTTGGGTCGTCAAGCTCACCATAGTCCATCATCTTCTCCGGCGCCTTTGGGTCGTCAAGCTCAACATCTTCCATCATCTGTTTCGGGTAAGACGTATTCATCATCATCTTCGCCTTTGCCTCAATTTTTTCCTCTTTTAATTTGATTTTTTTTTAACTGGTTACCTTATTAGGAAGTATCTAGCTAGTACTCCGTATAATTTTGATGGATTATCAGTGAATGTAAGTGTTAGTTAAGACTCTAATTTTTTCTATCTAGTATATCTGTTTATGTTGATTGGATTTGAGTTTTTCATTTCATGTTTTTGTCTCCTTAATTGTAATTGAACTTTTGATTTGTTTTGGGCAAAGCGAATATTATGCTGATTCTTGAGTTGTCGATTTTATGCTGCTGTAAGAATATTTAGGCAAAAATCAAATCGATGGAGTTGTTGCAGGTTTGTACTCAAAGAAGTGACGGTGAAGTCTGGGTTTTGAGCAATGTTTGGTCACTTTGGTGTTATTACAAGTGGGGTTCTAGCCAATTTGATTGGAAAAAATTGGGTATGAATGCATATATCCCCATTGTAGAGCTCTTTCATTTGAAATGTTCAAGAGTCTAAGTTATATAATGTGGATTAATAGCACAAAGGACATATCTTTGTATTATGTTTTTTTTTTTTTTTTGTTATATATACATACAAGGCTATTAGCTCAACAGGTAGAGCTGTGTGCAAAACTGCACTAGTGTGTGGGTTCGAATCCCACATAGCCTACATATAGGAGTATTATATTAATGAATTTATATGAAAAAAATTAAATTTCTGGTATTGTTCCAATAGGCTATGATAGTGTGTTGCGTTATTTGATGGGCGTTGCAGTAGCCTTGTTGCATTTGAGAGGCAAATGCAACGGTTCCTAGAAGCTAATGCAACATTTTACTGTAGGCGTTGCCTTAGACCCTTAATGGCGTTGCATTAGGTCAAATGCAGCGCGAGAGAAAGCAACTGTTGTCACGTGTTGCATTAGACCTAATGCATGCAACGCATATACGCCCTAATGCAACAAATTTTGGGGTGTTGCATTAGGTCACTTAAGTAGTTGTATTTGTGACTTCTTATCGAAGTATTGAACCGTGATTTTCAATAATCATATCTCAAATTTAATTTCCTACTTTAATTTTCTAGCATGACTTAAATATGTGCAATATAAAAAAAGTGAGCTAAGCTTGAAGCAAAAATGGCGTTAAAAAGTTGTATGTAAAAGACGCTAAAAATCATACGTAAGGCGTTTAAAATTATACGTAAAAGCTCTAAAGTTCAAGGAAAAACCCTGCGTAAAACAATGTTTTCGACCCGTATTCTGACCCTAACCCGACTCGTATTCGACCCAACCTGTATTGACCCGACCCGTATTTAACCCGACCCGACCCGTTTGACAGGTCTACTTGTGTGTGTGTGTGTGGGTGTGTGTGTGTAGCTTCAAGAAAACAGGTCGAAATACGAAAATTTCACCAGAAAAATGACCAAAGGAACAATGATGATACAACGGATGTAGTTTCATGAAAAGGGCTCAAACTGCTCTCTTTGTATTTCTTACTTTTGACATGAATGATTGAACACATAAACAATGACAACTAAATAGCTACAGATCACATCTAACAGAAGCTAAAAATGGCAGACATTTGGACTGACTGACCTAAAAGAATATATTGGCCAAGCCACACCATCTCCTAGAAACCTAGATGTAAATCTAGGAGAAAAACCGACGAGCGAAAACAATGAGGGAAAATGAAAAGAAAAGAAAAAAAACTTTATTATCTGAGTCGAACTATATTATGTTACAAATCCTTAAGAAAGGACTGCTAACCTGCCTGTGTCATAACTGCAATTGCGGTATGAGCTACGACTAACGAAGAGGAAAAGAACGAACGAACAGTGATCAGAGAGTAGCCTTTGATTGAGAGCTGTGCGGCAAGTATCTAATGCGGCAAAAGAATTTCAACTTGAGGAGAGCATCTTCAGCTTTGCCAAGCTTGAGATCCAAAAAGATTTGCATAAGAGCAGCTTCTTGGTTGTTAGGCGAAACCGACAGAGCCTGTTCAGCAAATCGTCTTGCCTGCTCATAATCTCCCTGTGTCGCGTACATGGTAGCTAGGTTGATGTAGAGTGTTTGACGAGCTTCATTTGGACTGAGGAACACGTTATCTTGTTGCTCCTCCAATAGGAAATTTCTAGCAGCTGTTTGACCAGTACTTGAATCGTCAGCCTCCAGAGTCTTCTTAGCCTGCCATTGTTTACAGTCTTCCTCACTGTAAGGCAATTCCACATTGTTATCGCCAGACAGATATGTAGAAAGATGTTCAGCAGCATCATTCGGTCTGTTCAGTAAACAAAGCGCCTCAGCTGCATAGACATGCCCCCAAAAGGCATACATTCTAGAACATTCAGGTAAGTTGAGGACAGAGAGAGCTGTCGAGAGAGCCTTCACTGGGTTTCCTAATTCAAGCTCCACGAATGCCAGATCAATTAGAACAGCCTGTTTAATTTTCTGATTTTCTCGCCTGCAGATATCCTCATACTCAGACATGGTGATCGCGGCAGCTGTATTAGCATGAGTTCCACCTTTCTGCTCTCTTGTATCCCCATTTGCACTAACTAGACCTGAGCTTCCGGGTTCTTTGGATTTGGGATCAGTGGAATTCTTGTTGCCTCCATTCTTAGGTGCTGCCGTGTCACTTGATTCATTTTCCTCCAAAGAAGAATCTGTTGACGAACCAGACGTTGCATTCTTTGACTCAGAACCACTTAGCAAGTGAAGGGCATTAAGAAGACATTGCCTGGCAAACGGCAACGACAGCTTTAGCTTGGCATTGCTGTCAAGTACCAACTCCTCCTTTTCCTCTGACTTCACTTTGCTGTTTCTAAGTGACCCATTTTCTAGCACAAGTTGTCTCCATTTTCCTTGGCCAATGACATGGACCTTCACTGGGGAATCATGAGTGAAGCTTTCGCTGCACTTCAGAAAACCCTTCTCCATTGCTACTAGGCAGCATTCTGCTAGTCGGAGCCATAGGAGAGGCCTGTGGTAGAAAACAAAACTGGCTTTCAAAAAACAGCGAGCAGCAAGCAAAGGTTTGCCACAAGCCAGGTACTGCAAGCCACAATTATATGCTATGAGCAGAGATTTGTCTTGAGAAAATGCGGAAAGCTTCCGAGGCTTTTCCTTCCAGAGGAATGAACAATTGCTTAGTGCTTTGTGGAAGAATATACTTGCGGTGTGATGCTTCCCTTGCTGATAATAGATACATCCAATGTTGTTGTTAATGATGATTGAACTTCCAACATCGGATTGGTTACTAGATGCTCTCAAAAGCTTGAACGCTTTTGAGTAATTCCCGCGGGCATACTCAAGCTGCGACTTGAGCAGAAGCGCCCTTGAAGAATCTACTTCTCGTGCAATATTCATCGCTTGCTTAACTTCACGCTTAGCTGCCTTTAGATTTCTAGTAAGAAGCAAAAGCTGTATCTTGTACAGGGGTAATTGCAGCTTCAGATTAATGGTTGGTGTAGAACGATCAGCTGGGATCCTTGACAAATCACTAGATGCAGAGATACTAGACGGCCTGGATATGTCAAGGGTTGATAACAATGTTTCATATTCCATCGTCTCATCTGATAAGGTTCTTGATAAAGAGCCATCAGAGGCATTTCCAGCAAGCATCCCTTCTGAACTGAAGTCATCAGAGGTTGGTGAATTATTAGGAATTGAAGAGGACTTCACTACCAGGTTTGGCATTTGTTGCTGCACAGTGCCACCATCATTTTGATTGAGCATATAACTTACTCCAAAAGCTTTTTCCAGATAATTTATGACATCCTGAACAGAAAGGTAGCATGGGACGGATTCATCATTCTCCAGCAACAGACAAAATTACTCATATTGCAACACACAGAATTTCATGTCTCGTCCAATACCAGTTTAAATAAAATAGGTACAGTGGTCGGTGTTGATCACGCATTGAGAATGGAAAAACTTGCTATGACTGGCTAACAGCTATTATGGAACAAAATGCTCTAAATCAAAAGAAAATTCATAGCAGAGCTGACCATATTTATTGAGCAATTGAGCACAAAGAAAAATGACATTCACTAAAGAGCACAATGTTCATACTTGCATACAACAGTATCGAGAAACAATATGAAACTCTGTATCCAGTATTTACCCAACTGGCCAACTCCATTCCCACACTTCACTAAAATGATCATTATAACTTTTACAGTACCAGAGAAGTATAGTAACATCATAATCCTCAAAGGTTCTACAGAAATCTTTTTTTATGATAAAAGTGGTTCTGGAAAAATCAAGCAACATCATTTACTCACTAAACCACCTTTCAATAATTATAGCATAAATCATAATGCAAATGCTAGCAGGCACGTTAGAAACACTCCAACCAAATATACGCCCCCAGTTCAAAGGTGAATGACGTATGCAGAGCTACGCACATACTTTTAAGCAAGTAGATAATACATACACTCTTTGGCTAAAAATAGTACTCCACTACCCCGTCAAGTCCTCAACATATGTGATTAAGATGGGGCAAAAAAACTTGTTTTGAAAGCACCAACCACAGAACAAGTTTGTCAAAGGAACAAGTTGGACCAAAGATCTATGAGAAGTGTGACTATCATTTTCAAGTCAAGGCTTGATTACATCTCTGGACTTTAGTTGGATACTATATGTCGAACATCCCAAATCCAGAGAAAGATTCTTAATCTTGGATGAGGAGGAGAATATTCGCTATATTTGAGAACTTCTGGTGTACATACTTTCCAGAAGTTCCTAGTTGTAATAGTCACAAGCAAGAAATGGACATGGCCATGGAATTCGATAGAAAATAAAGGGTCTGCTAGTTCCAGATCAGCTTTATGTAGAGCAGCATGAGGGCATAAACCCGCAGGGGTGAGGAAGGGGAAGATATTGTCAAATGAAAAAATCAGGGACTTAAAAACAAATAGCCTTTCGCTATTTGGCTGGCTCCTGACTTTTCAGTCCAAATAAAATACAAGAAATCCATCTAATCCTCAATCCCTACTTGTCAAATTAAATGATGATACAATCATCCTCCAGAACAGACAAAATGAACAGTGGATTTGTTCAGCAAGATCTTATACATCCATATAAAGTATAAAGCCGAGAATTTAGTAATTACATGTTGCCGGTGAATGACAACCGAAGTAACTTCACGGTTAACTCCAGATTACGGATTTACAGTTTTACTTTAGCCGTCTCTTCACACAAGAATGCGAGAAGTTCAGGTAAACTCCAGTAACTTCAGGAAAATGCAAAATAAGTAGAGATGAGTTCAAGTTGAAAAGAATAAAAGTTTTTAAAACTACATTCAGTTTTAATATCCTATCCCCGCTCGAGCTTCAAAAAGCTTGAGGGAAAAGAAAAGAGGTCTCGCAAGTCCAAACCCACTCACAGCCAAAAGAAAACTAGAAGTTATGAAGTTCCTACAGAAGTGCCCATAGTTCTTTAACTCATTGTCTTAAGAAAATGATGAGTTTCTATTTCCTCCAAGAGAGTTCTGTTTCAGGGTTTTTGTAATTATTCAGCAAATATTTTGGTGAAACAGGATAAGCCCTATAATATTTCCTCTGCCCCCAAAAGATCAATGACTTTGAAGAATGGTCCATTTGAAGGAAAGTAAGGACAATTATCTCAAGTACCTCTATAAAACTGATATAAATACTTCTTTTGGCCTCATTTAACCATTTATATCTAGTTCGATCCAGAGAGAGTGACTGCAAATACAATGCTATGTATCCTACTATATAGAAAATAACTCACTACACCCCACTACCACTACACCACACCAAATAATTACATGGAAGAAAAAGTTTTGCAAGACCTTCTTTAAAAGCTATGCCTCCATTCCATTTCCCTCATGCCCCAATTAAATCAAGGTTTTCAGATTTGAGAAACTATTGTGAACCAACAAAACTGTATAATAGGACTCAATGTTCTAAGGGTGTGATAGGGATCACAATGGGTTTTCCGTTTGTGAAACCAAAATAGAAAGGGCGTATTATTTTGGAACAATATAATGTGGAGTATATCAATAAAAAATGGGAAATGCAACTTGTTAAAACATAATTTAGTACAAGAATTGCCTCTAACAGAGGAGCAAGGATCAAGGGTAATCAGCTATGCCTACTACCTCGAAAACCATGGTGTCTAGAAAGTAGAAATACTATTCTATGGCATGGGGAAAGCAATCAACATCACCCAGATTTCTTACTACTAAACAATTTCCAGAAATTGGATATATCATATACACAGATACCATAGAAGAGACATCATTTACTGACAAGAGTGTCAAGAATTCTGCTCGCTAAGCAGACAGCAAAAAGAACAAGCTAGTGTCATCTATAATGAGACTAAAAGAAAATATTAATAATTACAAACTTTCTGAAAGGCTTACCGAAAACTTGGATGCATCGTGAGTCAAAAAGGCAACATCCAGAAGTAAAAGGCACACATGCAAAGCGGTAGTCTGGGAATGACCAATAGAAGAGAACCCATCAGAAATATGTACATTTGCAACTAAGAGGATCAAAAAGAAATGTTATTGCCCAAACCTCATCTATGGGTTCAATATTTTGAAATAATGGTTCCAAAACTGACAGTGCCTTCGAATACTCATGCAGGTGAGCCAGTATTGTTGCCTGGGAATCACAGATAAAAAGACATAACCATCAGATACACCATCAGAAGAGGGACCACCAGGACATTGCAAGTTCAGGATAGAAAGTAAAACATACGATATTCAATGCTGCCACAGATGAATCAAATTCATCAGCAAAACCAGCACCGGCACAGTTTGTCAGACTATTAGGTCCTTTACTTCCAGAATTGGATTTATTGGCAGCCTGGGTGACAGTATCTGTCTGTTCTCTGGATGCGCGAGCAAGGTCTTCACTCTTCCTCTGAAAAATATAAAAGCAGATTAAGGAAACCAAGCTTCCCATGTGATAACAATTTGACACACGCCTGCTACTGTAGGGGGAAGGGGGCACATGAATTACGGTACAAGGGTATGCTAAAACCCTTGTAGAAATGCTTAATATATAGTCACCAATTATATAACTTAAATCTACAATAGACATAAGTGAAAATGAAATATTGTCCCACAATTGTCAACATCTCCAATCTCATAATTGCTCTTTCTCCGAAATTTCTAGATATATATCCTGCTTGTCAGACTAACAAAAACAGAACTTCACCAAGTACGTGTCACTCCAACTTCTGATGCTTGTTTATTTGTAGGTCATATGTTCAGACTTCCAAGGTTCTCCATTTCACTAGTTAGCTTACCTTTACACTGCTTTTATTAATCACCTCTCCCTTGAAGATGGATCAAGTGTAAATCATTAATGGGAGGGCTATCTAGGGAACAGATGACCCTACTTATGGACCTAGACACCTAGATTGCTACACTATACTTAGAGCTTCTATTTCCACCCATGAAGTTTATTACATACATGTCGTGAACTGTCTCTTCCTTAAAAAAGATACTCTAAAACCATAAGCTTTGAATTGTATTCAAGACTAATGCAAGTCAATAATCAACCCACTGCTTCACCCATCCGCAAATGATTTATTATTTTTCATCAAAATATATTACATCAATTCAATTGGTTAGCGCCACCAATCCAGCAGGTGAGTAAAGTCAGGTGTATATCTGACTTTAGGATCATAGCAATACCTTAACACTGATGAGGACTTCTAGCAGATTCTTTGGATCTGAACTTCCATCCCGCAGAAACTCCGCTACAGCAACATTATGTAGAATCTGCAGAATGATTGGCAAAGTTCAGCATGATAAAAACAGACATGAACAGGGCCAAATGAAAAAATAACAGTCCCATCATAAATAGAAAAGACATTTGAAATTTTTGTTTTGTGTTTAATAAGACATTATATCTATCTCTTCTCTTTCCATTTTCTACCACTCCCGAAAATAAAATGTTCTCACTCAACTTCTCCAATCTCCTAACCAGGCTTTCCGCTGCCAGAAAACACCTCAAACAGTTTTTAGGATCCAGTTTTCTTGTCATCAAGACTACAACAACATCACCCCAGTGCCTCAAACTCACAGGCCCCCGCCATAAGACGGGGTGAAGGGGGGGGGGAGGTTGGATGTACGCAAGCCTTAAGCTACGTTGAAAACATACATAGGCTGCTTACGGATTACCCATCAAGAATAACTCTTAAAACTCAACTCCAAGGACACGAATTATTCCTAAAAAACTCTGCCAATTGCTCAAAATTTCGAAGTATAGAAGGGAAACAAGAAGAACTAGAACCATGCCTTGACAATGCTCTAAAGATGGTTACAAGCCAAATTATCATTAGATTCGATGTAAAAAACGCTGATGACTACAGCTTCTATACAGCATTTTCAGTAAAATGGAGTCCCATCCAGGTCCACAACACAAACCCACCCAAGGTCAGCCAACAAACCAAATTTCGAAATCAATTACAACCAACTCAAAGGTTCTCTAACTACCCAAACCCAAATATCAGGCAAATTACGACACTCAAATCATTTTCAGTTCTCGTCAAGCACATGCTCCAAACTCAAACTCAACCTCAAAAAAAACTGGCTGGCAGTAACAAACATCATACTGGTTCTCTAACTTACACAAACCCACACGTGCAAATCACGGCACTCAAATCATTTCATTTCTCATCAAGCACATGCTCCACAGTCCATAGAAAACTCCACCTCAAACCGCTCAAACATCGCAGAAACAACAACCTCCTAAAGCTACTAACTCCACACAGAATTACCCATACGACTACGGCTCTCAACGCTCCAATCTCGACTCATCCACTCCGCCATTTTTTAACACAAAGCACCATCAACTAATTACATTATCTCCCACCTAATCATCTAACACGTATATTAACTCAGTCCAAACCTAAATTAAGCAAAATCAAGCAACACTAAACTTAAAATATCCACTCAAACAAAAACCACAACCACAATTATCAAATATCACATCACCAAACAACCAACTTAAACACGAATTACGATAATCCTAGCATCGAAACCGCGAAAAAACGAACAATTAAGTAAGAAACTTTATACCTTCGGATCACCTTCCTTCTTCTGCAAGAGTTGATTCAACACCTCAACACACTCCGAATACTTTTCCGATTGAAACAACACAACAGCTTCTTTAGCAAGCGACACAGTAACCGATAGAGCACCGTCGTCATCCACAACCACCACGCCGCCGCCGCCACCACCACCACCGCCTTCTCTCGCTACATTCACCGACGCCGATACCGAATCTCGCGAATCCATCCAGAGATCGAACTCACACACAAAAAAATCACACTGTTCACTCAAATTCACCCTCTCACTTTCTCACACACCAGATAAATTAACCAGAAAATCAACCTAATCAGTAAAATGTAGCAGTAAAAATCAACCAAACCCTAGCTTTTACTCAATCGTAACCGATAAATTACTTAAATTGCATGAACCAGAGAAAATCGGAGTTTATAAACAAGATTGAAATGGACGAAACCCTAACTCGTTGAAACTCGGCCGATTCGATGAGTTGAAGTGCCGAGTTATCTCTCTCCGACTCGGCTTGAAGAGAAAGAAACAGGAGAGTTGCAAATTGGGGGAATTCTGAAAGAGAGAGAGAGAGAGAGAGAGAAAGCGGGGGGAAGTTTTGGGGATTTTTTATTTATTTGGGTTTTTGGGAGGGTTGAGTTTTTCTTTTTCTTTTTTCCGCTGCTCAATTTCGTGTTTCTTCTTCAAAAATGTTTTTCTTATGGAAAAAGAATGGACTGGTTTGGTTTCAGATTTTTGTTTTGGGTTATAAGGCGAGGTTTGACTTTGGATTTTCCATATTGTGTTCGATTAATGGCATTTTAGTTGTAGAACATGAACGACGGTTTTGAGAATTCAGGTCGCCATGAAACTAGTTCATGAGGAGAAATATAACACGCAGCGGAATTTATCAGATACGATGTTCATTTAAATGGTGAAGTATATATATATAAGATGAGTGAAATGAGATGATCAAATTGGTTTGACTTTGTATTTTCGATATTGTGTTCCATTAATGGAATTCCAAAAAAGGACGATTTTTTTTAGTGGTGAATGATAAGACGCGGAAAGTAGGCGGAGTTTTTTCTTATCTTTCTTTCAATCTGTATTTTCCAATTTGGGTGAAGATTAAAGAGCGTGAGTTTCAAGTTTTTCAAAATTGAGTGTCTTATCTAGTCATTAATCTCTTGGATCTTTTTTGAGGTTGATACATAGTCGTTCATCGTAGAAGTGTTCTTTCGTGTTGTGTTGCCAATAATTTATTATCGGCTAGTTCTTTACAGTGAGTTATCATTTGAATGTATGTAATTATTTAAAGTCGGGTTGAAGACAAAGGGTGTTTTGATAGTACAATAACAATACTACACCCACATACGGAGTATATTAGAGTTGCTACATTTGTAGATCAACTTAACTTACACGCCCGATTCGCTCAATGAAAAAAGTATGATGCTTAGGTCGCAGTCTCGCAGGTTCACCCTGTTATATAGGTAGTTAGGTACCTTAATTTTTGTTGATTTCCTTGGTGGGTGCTGCCACGTAACTCATTTTTATCCCAAAAGCGAACGCAAGTACGGATTCAAGTGCCCTATTTGCATTATTGCTTGGTGCCTTTTTGACCGGTAAATTAATATTTGTAGAAATCTTACCCGAAAAAATTTGAGAATTCGATAGTACATCAACTGTGGTTCTTTCAATTAAAAGATTATCTATTATTCCTTGTTGTATGCCTAAACCTTTAGGTCTTTTCACTAGTTGAACAAAACCGTCCAATTTAGATCCTCCAAAAGAAAATAACCATCTAATCTAATAGGGAGTACTTATTATATAATAAAACCCGAGTATATGGATGAAATACATACTGTATTTATTATTGATTATTTAGATATGGAAACAGTACATAAATATTAAAATATTGACAAGGAAAATTAGTAAACAATAGAAATAGTTATATTTACAACTACACAAATTAGAGAGACTACCAGATGCTTGAGAGCCTAGTGTCATATCTTATCAGTTATCACCCTTGCCTCTTTAGCAAGTCCAGTATCAGTTCAGAATCCCGGATGATGTCCTGACTGTCTTGGGAATCCTCGTTTCCTTGAGAGAAATCAACACTTGTATAAGTCCGAATTCCAGGACCGTGCCCACTACAATCCCTTCCCTTCCCTTGCTGTGCCCTCCTCACTTCTCTCTGGTGCTCAGTAAGCTCTGACCTTTTTCGTTTAGGGCATGGTGGCAGCTCGCTTGTCTTAGCAGATGTAACCTTTGCGTCCTTCACAAGCTCAACTCGTTTTGAGCACATCCTCAATGTCGCAGTAACCTTGTGCCTAGGTGGATCATTGGTGTCTTTCTCTAACATTGGTGCTTTTCTGCTTCTTATTTTTACCTTTCCAACTCGAGAGAGCTTGTCCAATACATGTAACAAATAGGGAGGGGCTTCTACATGGAGCTGATCTCCGTAAGCAGAGTTCCAGAAGTTGATAGTAGGCTCCGAAATGGACGGGCTTGGATGGCCAAGTGTTTTTTCGAGCAGAGGTGCAATAAGCTTCAGAAAGGAGGAGTTGAATTCAACTGAAGGCCAGCTACGCTGCAAACTTCTGATTATTTCTGTCCACAAAAGTAACAGCTGATTGTTGATGCTGTCACTCCCCAATGCGGCATCTGACATCCAGCAAAGCAGTGGATCACCCAACACCTGGATAACATATCGAGGTCGTTAAGAAACGTTGAAGTTCCAATACCAACAGAGAAGTAGAGATGAGTACCAATACCAACATTGAAAATCTGAAATTGTTACAGCAAAGACTTAAGCTGATGTTCAGAATTTTCCAGTTTCATGGTGTTTTTTTAAGGTACGGAGTCTAAAGGCTCACTCCTCACAAAGTACTCTGCCTTAGTGTGGAGGTAGGGGCTCTGCCCTATAAGACCAAGCTAACACAAAGTACATATAAGAATACTTGCAACAGCGAGAATGTTTTATGTCAATTCTGACCTTGAAAGTCAAATGGGACTTCACTTATTATACAAGCAAAAAAAAAAAAATTGAGGCCAAATTCATCTACAGTATAATGTTTGAATCTTACTGCACTAAAGTTTACGAGCAAACTTAATTCAAACAGCATTCCAAATTTGACGGCAATGTGACCTTGAAGATGTCACGAGTCACGACTCTTAACAGAAATTCAGAAACAGTAACATCAATTACACAAATTAGAATGTCTGAACTATAACCCCTTCAACAGCAACAGGGTGAGTAGTGAGTACTATGCCCAATACTTGGAATATATGCTTATACAGTTATACGACATAAAATTAGTGAGGCTACAGAAATTATATGCTCTTATATGTGGAATAGATACCTCGACAAATGAAGTTATATCTTCCTTCCATTGAAGATGACCAGCTATGTGTTTTAAAGGAGGAAGGAGCCTGTAATGCAGGTGTGAGTTCAGATGACAGAACTGCATAAAAACGTGTATTTGCCTAGTCATTTTAGGGATCAAACCTGGAGATTACAACAATCTTGGGTGCTGCTTCAATTTTTGTTGATAGGAGATTCATTAGCCTGATAACAAAGGTTAACACATAATTGAACACAATGAAAGCCATTCAAGTGCAGATGTACTGGAGATTAGAATCTAACAAGTTGTCAAAAAAAAATATACAATTTGACAAATCAGAATTCGGAGCAAAGAGTGCCAAAGACACATCCCAACTGGTTCATAATGCAGCTGACATCGTTTACACAAAGCCGCAACATCATACTACATGAATCATGATAAAAGAAAAAACGAGTCTACGGGAACAGAAAAAGAACAGACCATGACTAGTCTAGAGTAGATAGATGATGAAACAAGACCCCAAAGTAATTGCTTATTGCAGTTATAAACAAAGCCTAGCATTATGAACTGAACAACACATCACCATAGTGGATTCCAAAAGAGAGCAGATCAGCAGAAGCCACGCCAACTCAGTCACACTCTAACAAGCACAAAACAGTTCACTGCTGATAACAAACAGATTATATGCAGCACAAGAGGATATAGCACTAACCTGGCTGTAAAATCCAAGCAGTTATTGAAGCCACTGGATCCCGTATAACTACACTTAATTGCTTCAGGAGTAACCTTTTCTATATTTAGATTCTCCAGGATACACTTTCCAATGTCACCGCTTAAAAAGAGGAGCTGATGTTCACGACTCTTAGCATCGAACATGGTGAAACCCTCGCTCAAGTTGCTTTGTTGATGGAGAAAATCATTCAATGATAGGCAAAGATCCTCTGTAAACCAATTCTTTCTTGGCAATTCTTGCATGATGGTACAATTGACAGAGCTATAAAGAGATACCCACACTTCGGTAACTTTTTCCAGTGTACAATTCTCCAACAAAATTGGTGAAGCTCCGGAGTTGTAATTCTTTGTGGTGCCCATTGCTTTGGGGGAGGAACAGACAACAAGCGGGTATACCAAAAAGTTGCACAAAGTATGACTACCAAAGCTATTAGGCTGAATTTTCAGAGGCAAAAGATCTTTTGCACTATAAAGGTGATCTCTCAAACACTGAGCAACATTGACCCAAACCCTTAGAGAACTTTCTTCCACCAAAACATGAAGAGATGCAGCAATGGCACGGAGAATGTCCAACAACTCATATGAAGATAGCAATTTGTTTAAGTAACCATCTGCATCCCGTAGAACGGACTCATGGCTGACTGCCTTAATGCTCACTTGAATAACCACATAGTAATAGAGAACCGTTAAATATGTCACTGGTGGAACCATGTCCATAAAACTCATAGAGACCTTGCCCATGTTGTAACTAGCTTCACCTTGGAAAACATATTCCACATCTAGGGGAACTTTATAAAGAGGAGAGCCAAGGATAGAAGGATCCAGCTCCTGAATAACTGCCTCAAGAGACTGCAAGCAACAGACTTGAAACCCATTACATTGACCATCCACAGAAAGGGCAGCTTCGCATAATGTTCTAACTAACCCGAAAATGGCGCTAATGCACTGCATGACAGAGTCATAACTAGCCAAAGAATTTGCAAGATCTATTTGAACCCCTTTCAAGAAGAAACGAAACATCCTTAATATGACATCAGAAATCAGTTTACTGTTCTCAGAGCTCAGAGTAACCATCGCTGTTTTTCTCAGTGTCATCTGTATCATTCTTACCAGAAAGTCCATATGACTACAATTCCAAGGCAACCATCTAACAGAGTAAGTCTTCAATGCACTCTCCCCCAATAAGGGCCTTACGTTATTAGTTGTTCTAGGTAATGACTCACAGGAAACATTGGTAAGTGATCCATTATCTAAACTTTTAGATTTAATGAAATCATGAAGCAAACTCATGCACGTGCTCCAGATCCAGATGTTCCTGTCATCAAGCTTTATGTTCAAAACTGCTTTCAACAACGGCTCCACAACAATACCTAATATACTAGGATCGTTTACTGAGTCATCAAGCTTGTGTAACAGATAGCACCAAGTGTTCAGGCAGGATGACTGGACAGAAAGGTCTGTTTGGCTCGTCATAATGCCAATTATTGGTGTCATAATGAGCTTCACACCTTTTGAGCATTCTCCTGTCCGAATATTGCGTTGGTTCAACTCTGATGCAACAATCGACTTCGCTTTATCTTGCTCAAGGCATAGAGGACTAACTGTCACAGTATCACAATCTTTAGTTGGGAAGGCCACAAGAGCGTCTATTAAACCTTCCCATGCAACCTGTGTGGTGAGGAAACAATGTAAATACCAATAAAGAGCCATGCAACATCATAGTTCCTTAATTGGTAGTATATCATGATCTTTAACAAATGCATGATTGACTGATGACGCTGTGCATAGAATTATAGATAAACACAAAACTCTCAGAAATTGTTCTAGAGTGAACTCGGATACGATAAAAAACTCCATGCATAAGGCCCTTTTGAAGTAATTATCCTTTCTGTTAACTTGCAAAATAGTAGGACGGAACCATTCACAATGTAATATGTTTCATGCATTAGGACTAGGTGGAACAGCTTACCAACGTTGCAACCTGAATTTGCGGATCTGAATCTGAAAACGTCTGCTCAGGAACCTTAAGCAATTCATTAACCAAATGCCTACTCTTCAAGGAATGATATCCAAGTATACGAATAAACCATCCCCATGCTTGGAGAGCCTGAACTTTCTTGCCTTGTTTCAGCATTTCCTTCATAGCAGAAAGCAGTCCGTGCTTCATTTCATGGGCAATAGCCTAATAAGAAAGACAAGAATACCGAAGTGAGCACTCTCAAGTGGAAGATAAGAGAATAACTAATTCAAAAGAATAAACACTTGCAAAATGTAAAATGATCTTCATAAAATCACAAATCAATGCATGAGAATTATACCTTTGACAGAGCCTGAGGGGGAGGAACGATTAGACACTTGATCTTCAATAAGCATCTTTGAGACATGTCTCTCTCCCTTTTATCGGCACTTAGGAGTCTTCTATATATGGGAGGTGCCCATATGCTTGATGTGTCTCTCATCTTTTCACCTACCTGTGCAGCTAACTTCATAACTGCCTGTTACCAAAAAAAAAGTGTGAGAGGCTCAGACCCATCTGGTTTACTAAATACATTATATGCTAAAGCTATAACCTAATGCATTGTTTACGCATACTGAATAACTGGTGATATATCAAAGAAGTCGATGAAAAACCATTCAGTAAAGAAAATGTCTTTAGAAGAAAAGCATAATCCAGCAAAAAGGAATGTTATTACCTGAATAGCTTCAAATGTTGTTGATAGTGAACCAGCAGGATTGTCAAGGGCATGAACAACAGACCTCAACAGTAAATCAAAGTGAAAAACCAAGGACGAGGAATCGAGCTGTTGGATAGATATACACCATACTCCTAGATTGCAAACGGCCTATGATCATGACCATACAAAAATTAACCAGTTGCTGATAAAGAATATGACTAATAAATACCCACATAAGCATACATGTTATGCATACCTTGATTTTTGTTGTTGTTATTAGTCGAGCAAGTGACTCCAACACCTCAGCTATGCATTTCTCTGTATTCAACCCCTCCCAAGAACATGAGAGGAATGTTAATCCTTAAAGATAAAAATAAGTAAATAACTATATTAGCGCAACTGTAACCATGCAACAAAGTCGCATGATGATAGAGTGTGGAGTTTAAAGCTCCCGACTGAAATTGCTCAATCATGTGCTCCTCATTGAAATTCATAACATCTCTCCTCCCATCAATACCTAGTAAGTCCATAGCCTCTACTTCTCTATAGGCAATAATCGCTCGATCATATATTTAACATGTCCAAATAATCACTAGATTCACTACCGTCTTCATAGACTATGAAGCTGGCGACACCCAATTGACAAAACTAGTATTCTCTTTAGACACACTGGGGTAATGTTGTTGTTATTGTAGACGGTATTCAATTCCATCCATCCAATCAAACACCAAACACAATTAGATGAGGCAAATCTTAGCACGAATACACGACAAGATCATAACTTTTTACTACTCAGTATACAAAAATCACAAACTCACAACAAAGTTATTGCTACAATCACTAAACTAAGCATTATTGAGCTCACTCAAATCCAAAATACAACACCTAAGAAGATGATAGTAATATACATACTCGGTATCGCGGTAACGATGGATGGGTGATAAATCATGAATCCCAAACACTTCAAAGCCAATGCAACACTGTAACAACAACATTAAACCCCAAAATTATGTCAGTAAATAAAACAAAATCCAAACTTAGGTTAGATAAATACACAAATAAAGCTTCAAGGGGAAGTTACATTTCTTCATCTGCATCTTTGAATCGAATGTCGGCGACAATTGAAGAAAGGATAGATTCGGAGGAATCAACAAGTGGCTGGATTAGGGAATTATCATTACTAGCTTGTTCTTGAAGCTGTTGAAGAGTTGAGTATGCAAATGGTTTCTCTGATTTCGAAGGTGATGAAATTAGGGTTTTGATTTGTTCCAATTGATCTGGGAAATTTGACATTTTTGTTGTTGTTGTGGTTGCAGATTAATTTGGGGAAAAAATTGAATTGAAATGTTGGATTAAACCCTAAATTTTGAAGGGGGAGGGTTTTTCGATTTACCCGCCATAATTGTAAGTGATGGGAATTTAGCGGGAAGGGAAAATTGGGCTTGGGCTCTTGAATAGAAATTGGATCTTTGATTCTGAGTACCCCATTTCATTCAATTGTTTACGTTGGACTTAAGTTTTTCTCACAAAATCCAGCTCAACGTAAACAATTGAATGAAATGGAGGGACTATTTAAGATAAACGTAAAAATTAAACAAACGTATCGAAGAAGTGCTAACTTTCAATAGAGTTCTTCATGAAATTAGAGAGATAACAAAAGTATACTAGTCAAGTCGTATGAAAAACTAAAACTACGAGTACTACTAATGAGTTACAACTCACAACTCATTGTCCGTTCTCTTTCGTGCTTTATTTAATTTCTTCAATGTGTTTACGGTTTTCCAAACTTTGATTATATAAATGGCATTCAAAAACGTAAAATCGTTGAAAATAAGGGGAAAGTATTCCATCAAAGATATAAATTTTGAAGGATTTGGGTAATTTTGTTACCATTTGCATTAGACGTATGGCTAAGTGTGTCTAGGTGGGGGTTTCGATAGGTGATGATTCAGTGAACCATTTCACTATGCGAATTCCTATAGATTCCAAGGATAAGATTTAACAACTCGGTTTGTTGAAACCCTTTTCGTAAGATCGGTTAATCACCTCAAAAACTCGTATTTTTTTTTTAAATGTACTCTTATTTGGGTATTTTAGTTCAAAACGAATCCAAAATTATTGAAAACGAATAAGGTAACTACTGTTACCCGAAAAATATGCCGCTAATATGAGTGTCTGATTGGCCTAATCAAACCAACGTAAGAATCGAATACTCAGCCATGAGCCATGTGAGTCACCATCTTATCCTCCAACTTGTATGAAATGATCAATCATATATTATAGGCACCTACTCCGTACTAATGATAAAACATGAAAATGTATATGGACCGTTCATCATTGGTTTATTAGAATTATTGACAATGACGCTACCATTGCATTGACAAGGGAATGGGCTTTTCACGACTGTAGCTACTAGTAGTGTGTGCGCATCTGTTACATTAGCTCATCATTTAATCACCCATGCCAATAATTTGACAGAATCCTAAACACATACATTAACCCTTTCTAACAAAGCTTTTGCTGTCACGCAACTCCAAGATTTCTTACCATAACACGCTTGACCCATGATCGGATCACAAAGCATCATCGGATGATACTAATTTCGATATCATATGTAAACAATAATCATGGTGATATATATATTAGTATCGCCAAATTGTACGAAAACGTGTCGCGTATAGTACTAACTAACTAATGATCAGCCGAGCGTCTAAACCAATTTAAAAAGAGGGCGCAACTCTTTAGTTTATAAAATACAAGGAATGATTTTGGCAATGCATTTTTGTTCATGTATGCAAGGTTTGATGAACTCGCCGTAATAGTATTACAATATAGATTAATGCATTGGCAAAATCATCGTCAAATTATGGTAGACTATTCGTCCGGTGAATTAATTAAGCGATCAATTTTCAAAAGCTAGTATGTAGCCAATAAAGTTAAGCCGCCGTAAATTTGTGGAATCAAATTGAAGCTCCTACAATTAAGGTTATGGTCGAGTCAATTAAGTTGTGGTAAGCATGTTACACTAGGGTACACGTATTCTACCAAATGATTGTGTCTACTAGTGATTTTAATAAAACGTGACTGTAATACACATCATTTTCTAGAATATGATAGATTTTTCATGTGGGATCATCCTAAACCTTCTGTTGTCAAATTTCCCTAAACACAAGATCACAAATTATCAAATTGGCATGCCACACAATTATTACCTTTGTTTACTAGTATCGCAATGCTGACACCATGCTCTCGGAAACACAATGAGCATGGTGGTCCTTCTCACAATAGAGAAATGGGGACCACACTTAAATAGATTTTAAATTATTTTAAGTGTGGTCTCTATTTCTCTATTGTGAGAAGGACCACCATGCTCTTTGTGCTCTCGGAAGCATGGTATAATTTGCGGTAGTATCGAATCGTATCATCATCCTCTCGTACGAACCAACACCCCTTGATAGTTAATCGATTCTACGTGAGTACCATTTTATTATTTACTCACCTTTATCATCCCCATTACTCATAAGTCATATACGTAAAACGTCAATACACTTTAGCTAATGGACATCGGTTGTTAACTACTGTGTACCATCTATCAATTACACGCATAATATAGTATAAAATACTATAAGATATGTCGGACACAAACACGCTAGATAATACTTACGAGTATTTCGCTTCCTTGTGTTCCTTAGCTAATTACACTAATACACTCCTTCCGCGTTTAATTTTCCAAGTCAACAATCCAAACCCAAACAAAGGAATATTCTGGATCAGGCTAGTACGTGGATCCTACGTGTAACATTTCTCAACCGTCAAACGCAAACCCCACCTACAATATCCACCGTTAGATCCTCATCATCAACCATCAGACAAAAAAACAGTACTTTTCACGATCAGAACGTATCATAACAATCTAGACACTGATGCACAAGAACACACCACCCACTCTATTTCTTCCATCTGTCAAAAAAATCCAATAAAAATAAAAATAAAAATACTCTTTTTTTCTTTTCTAAATTTGCGTGAAAAAAAATGGTGTCGAAAATTTTGCAGGGGAGTCGACCAATGAGCACTATAAATTCACCAAATCTTTCATCATATTTTCACTCTAACAAAAACTTGTTCAACAATTTACCGTATTCGTATTCACATCCAAATAACCCACATTATATTTCGAGTCGAAAATCCAAACTTTTAATACCACATTTCCATTGTAATTTATCACCTATTCATTCTCGTATTTTTTCTGGGAAATATTCTACCGATTCCTTCTCATTTAATTCATTTTGGTCTTCTAAGAAGTTACTCAGTAAAAATCTTCCTGCTTTTTCACCCAAATCTTTCCAGGTATGTAATTTATTTCTATTCATTTTGAGATTTCTAATCTTTTTTAATTTTTTTTTTTCGTAGGTATTTACTAATTAGGCATGTAATTATTCTTTAATCAGTTTGTTAATCTCTTTCTCCTGTTTTTTTTACTTGTTTTGATGATCCGAACCGAAGGTGATGGAAAAATGTGATCTTTTTGTGTTTTGGTTGAATAAGTTTCGAGTGTAACTGTTGTACAGAAATTTATCGTGTAAACCGTACTAAATACGTTAGGTCCCATGTTCGAATCTTTTGTCCTACTTAGTTACTATATCGGGCTTTGTGCCTTCTAGTAAAAGGCTTTAAAAGGAAACAAAAAACCTTGTGTTAGTAGTTAGATTATATGTTATGTTTGGTTAGTATGTAAGAGTAACATTTTGAGTTAGATCACTTGGATGTTAGAGGTATAAATAAAACCATTGATTTGGCTTCAACCATAAGCTTGTCGTATTGTTTCTAAACTCGACCATTTGCTTGTTTTTTTGGGCTAGATGTAATAGTATCGTTTTGAGCTTGGTTGTTACTTGTTAGATGTTAAGAGTCATACAAGCTGAAAGCTTGTAAATTTATTGCATATCATGTGCCTCTTGGGAGCTAGAGTTGGCAATCTTAAAGAAGCATTGGGAATATATTGGTTGAAAATTATGAATAATTCCAGAGTTTGATTAGTCTATTTGAAGATTGGACTGGTTGTATTTTATTCTGATCAAACATCTTTACGGCATTTTTACCCCAGTGCCTTAACCACTCCCGCCATAAGGCAAGGTAAGGGGGGGTTGGATGCACGCAAGCCTTACCCCTATTATGCAATTTATGCAATCAGGACCTAATATTTGGTGCACTATCTTTGCAATGACATTTTACAGGTTCCTGAGAAAAAAGGAGAAATGACAATAACACCAGCTGTTCGGATTGCGGACAGGAAAGTAATTGTAAAGGACAGAACAATCTTATCCGGAGTGCCGGACAATGTGATAGAAACGTCCGGCTCATCATCTGGTCCGGTGGAGGGGGTATTTATAGGGGCAGAGTTCGACCACGAGAGCAATAGCCATGTGGTGTCCTTAGGCACTCTAAGGGATGTCCGATTTATGGCTTGTTTTCGGTTCAAGTTATGGTGGATGGCTCAAAAAATGGGTGACAAAGGTGGTGACATACCCTTAGAAACTCAATTCTTATTGGTCGAGACCAAGGACGGGTCTCACATTGATTCGGACAATGGGGAAGACTCTGATCAGGTGGTCTATGCTGTGTTCCTCCCTTTGATTGAGGGACCATTTAGGGCTTGCTTACAAGGGAATTCGCGGGATGAGCTTGAGCTTTGTTTGGAGAGCGGAGATGATGAGATTAAAGAGTCTTCATTTACGCATTCTTTGTTCATTAGTGCAGGGGCAGATCCTTATGCTACAATTTTTGAAGCTATTAGGGCTGTTAAGTTACATCTTAATACATTTAGGCAGCGTCATGAGAAGGAGTTGCCGGGAATTGTTGATTGTTTTGGTTGGTGTACATGGGATGCATTTTACCAAGAAGTTACCCAAGAAGGTGTTGAGGCCGGTTTGGCCAGCCTCTCGGCTGGTGGCACACCTCCAAAGTTTGTTATCATCGACGATGGTTGGCAGTCTGTAGGGGTGGACTCGCAAAAGGAAGAAGTAGGAAAGGAGGGGAATGGTGATACACCCTTGCCTAGGTTGACAGGGATTAAGGAAAACGAGAAGTTTCAGAAAAAGGATGATCCTAGTGTTGGTATTAAGAATATAGTTAACATAGCTAAGGAGAAATACGGGTTAAAGTATGTGTATGTTTGGCACGCGATTACAGGCTACTGGGGTGGGGTGCGTCCTGGGGTTAAGGAGATGGAGGAGTACCAATCGTTAATGAAGTACCCTAATGTGATTAAAGGAGTTTTGGAAAATGAACCTATGTGGAAGAGTGATCCTTTGAAGGTTCAAGGGTTAGGCTTAATGAACCCGAAAAGTGTGTACAAGTTTTACAATGATTTGCACAATTACTTGGCTTCAAACGGGATAGACGGGGTTAAAGTGGACGTTCAGTGCATTTTGGAGACCTTAGGTGCAGGGCTTGGTGGCAGGGTAGAGGTTACTAGGCAATACCATCAGGCTCTTGATGCTTCTGTTACTCGGAATTTCCCGGATAATGGTTGCATTGCTTGCATGAGTCACAATACTGATGCACTGTACTGGTAAGTTTTCCTGTTTTATTTTCTTCTTCATTGTTCTGTAGTTTGGTTGTTTTTCGTGTTGAGTCAATCTGAATTTCGGAATGTTTATGAATGTTGAACAGCTCGAAACAAACAGCCATAGTGAGAGCATCAGACGATTTTTACCCACGTGATCCAGTATCACACACCATCCACATTGCGTCTGTGGCTTACAACAGTGTGTTCTTAGGAGAGTTTATGCAGCCTGACTGGGACATGTTTCATTCAGACCATGCAGCAGGTGAATACCATGGTTCAGCCAGGGCCATCAGTGGAGGTCCAATTTACGTCAGGTACATAAAAATTAGATTGTGAAAATGTTGTTGACTATGCTAGGAGATGCATGTATTTTGAAACTCTCTATATATTTAAACCTGTGTTTTCGACTAACAGTGATGCACCTGGAAAGCATAACTTTGATTTGCTTAAGAAGATGGTTTTGCCTGATGGATCAGTGCTCCGACCTCGTTTGCCTGGTAGACCAACCCGTGATTGCTTGTTCAATGATCCAGCGCGTGATGGAGTTAGGTACGACACTATGACAGTTTCATCAGACGATTATATTCATGTTATCCAATCCCAGATCATTTTTGTCTGAAACTTTGGTGTTGTTTGAAAGGTGAAAGGTTCACTTTTGTGACATCTGATATTCTGATTTCCTGTGAAAAAATGTAGCTTGTTGAAGATATGGAACATGAATAAGTACACAGGGGTGCTAGGAGTATACAACTGCCAAGGGGCAGCATGGAGCAGCACAGAGCGGAAAAACACCTTCCACCAGACTATAACCGAGGCCATAACCGGGGTGGTGCGTGGCCGAGATGTTCACCAAATCACGGAGGCTACAGTGGATCCCACCGACTGGAATGGGGACTGTGCCATCTACCGGCAGAGGACGGGCGAGGTGTTCACCCTCCCACACAATGACACCCTTCCAGTGTCACTCAAGGTCTTGGAATTTGACATTTTCACAGTAACACCTATCAAGACCTTGGCCCCAGGCTGTAGCTTTGCCCCATTTGGGCTCACTAACATGTTCAATGCGGGTGGGGCTATTGACGGGTTAACCTACCAAGTACGGAGTGGCGCTCAAGTTGAAAATGGGTCGGTCCGTGGTGGTGAAATCATAGGGAAGGTCCAAATGGAGGTCAAGGGTTGTGGCTCGTTTGGAGCCTATTCTTCTGTGAGGCCTAAGAAGTGCCGAGTTGGGTCCGAGGAAGTCGAGTTTTCGTATGAATCTGGATCGGGTTTGGTCACATTGAGGCTAGATCATATGCCGGATGAGAACAGAAATTATCACATTATAGAGGTTGAGTTATGAATTATGATTTGGTAATATAAAGTGTTAAATTAGCCCATACTAGTATACTATGCCAGCAGCCTAGCATCTTTATGTATCGTTTCTATTTCATCAGATGTCCTTGAAGGGACGTTAGTATCTTTATGTAGCCACTCTAGCTTTTGGAAATATGGTGGTTTCGGAGTCTGGAGGTCCAAGATAGATGGGTATCTATTCCTCTCTGTTTTCCGAGTATGTAAACTTTCTGTTAATGCCACTTTGTTCGATAGACCCTGAGGTAGTGTATGTGAGAATGCGGGAATGTGTCTACGGTATTACGGTATACCTTGGTGAGTTGGTGATAAGGACTTGAGTCTAAATGAGCCGGGAGCCCTGGCCTTACTTGCCTTGAGTTTGCGAGTTTTGAAGCGAGTTGAGCCCGAGCTCGATGAGCTTGAAAATCGTCAAAGCTCAAACTCGAGATCACAGTTGCTTTTGTTTGGAGGGAATGAGATTAAAGCCACTTTGATATCTCTTTATCCGAAAAACATGTGAACTTTAAAGTTTAGATCCAACTATATAAACTATGCTTCGAGTCGCTCGTCAGCTTCAGCTTGACTCGTTAGAGTCTCAAGCCAAGTTTTGTCAGACTTATTTCTAACCTGATATATAGAATTGCTTCTGAGTCGATTCAACTCATCATCACCTCACCTCACCTCATACGCACAATAATATAACGCGAGTTTTAAAAGTTCAATCTGGCCAAGTCCAATATCAATGCACATAAAATCGTCTTACAGCCACACCGCATTCATTCAGATCTCATCCCCAAGTCCCCCAACTCCCAATCCATAACAACTCAAGGATGCAAACATAAAATTTTGGACTAGCAACTAAAATCTTCTAAGGTACTCCACACTAATTGGACTAACAAAGAAGTCTTCAATCTGACCAAAATATAACACCATACGTCCAATATCAAATGGTCCAATTTCAAGTACTACTAGTAAAGACCACGCACACACATACACATACACACAATTTTTGTCCAAAATGTGTCACATTCCCAAAAATAAAAACCTTATCATAAAAATACAACTAACACATACAAGAGAAGACTCCTCTTCCTCTCTCTCCTAAAAAAGAGGTCCAATTGGCTTTTAATTTTGCGAACAAACTTCTCCAATACTCTACTTTTTTAACCCACACCCCAACCCAATTACCCAAAGCCCAATCTCTCTCCTCTCACCCCCCTCAAAATTTCTCCTTCTCTTTCTCTCTCCTCCTCCCACCGTCGAAAACCCTATATCTCTCCTCCGCCGCTCATTCCTCCGCCGCCGACGTGGTTACAGCGGCGGTTCAATTCACCGTAGTCTTCTTTTTCTCTCTCTCCTCGGTTGACTGTTCGGATTCAAGATCGCCGCCGCCGCCGACGACGACGACGACGATTGTAAGTCTCTTTCTTTCTCTCTCCTCTCTCCTCCTTCGAGATCTCCGTGGTAAAATTAATAGCTTAGAAATTCGATGTTGTTCATTCTAATTTCAATTTTACAGCTTTATTAATTGATTTTATTTCAGTGTAAATCTTGATTTATCTTTGTTATTATATGTGTAATTAGATAGACTATTGTTCAATTAGATTTGATGAAACTTGCTTGTTACTGAAGCTGAGAGATTTTGGGGGAAATGAGCTTTGGGAGTTTTGAATTTTTGGCTCCATAGTTTGGCGAAATGTTTCAGATTTAATTTCAAAAAAAAAATTGGGTGGGTTTTTGTTTTTGTTTGTGCGCAATTTATTTGGTCAAATTTTGATCTGGGCTTGTGTATAAAACTATAGAGTATGCTTTTTATGTGCATGTTATGTGATACTATATGCTCAATTTTTATGGTGTCATTAAATTGGGGGTTTCTGAAAAGAGTAGCCCAATTTGGGTCTGATTTCTTAAGGTCTTCACAAACCCTAAAAAAATTACAAGGTTTGATCTTTATTGCACCAAAAGTTCAACAGCCCAACAAGTTTTGGGGCAAAATTGTGAATTTCCAACTTTACCCTTTTTGGTCCCATCCGTTTCATGACCTGACGGCCTTTTTCCATTGGGCCTGCACAAATTACCATCCTACCCCTGTCAAAGATCTGAATCTTGGGTATTGCCTAAAGACTCCACCTTTATTTATGGAAAGGGGTGTTTAGGTAATTTACTATTTCGTTGGGCCCTTTGTATTGGGTATTGGGCCTTTTTTTCATTATATTTATAGAAGAAGGGGGGTAGGTTATTGAGATGGACCGTAAGTTCATAAAACTGCGTAGACTTTTGTATAGTTTGGTATCTTCTTAGGTCATATCATAAAATCTCATCATTATTTTTAATTAAAAGATCTGGTTTATGTGGGCGGTGGATCGAGTTTTTTTTTTCCAAGTTCATCTTTCTGGGGAAAAAAAAAACGCTTTGAAAGCCCAGTTTTCATAAGGGTTGACATTCTTTCTGAGGTAATACTACTAGATACTAATTGGGTCGTGTCTGTTATTTTCTCTCTCGTCGTATCTTTGACGCTTTGTGCTTGTTTTGGGTATGTATATTTGTCTGTGTAGGTTGTGTTCAGGAAATTGAGCCCAATGTTTAATACAGATTAGAATTTAGATCAGAGTTATTATGGATGGTTGGTACATAACAACAAATTAGTGACTGGGAAGTTTCCAAGTATCTGTCTTTTGTATGTTTTCGATTATATTAATGAAATTTCCGGTCTTTTATTATTATTATTATGTGTGAATTGGGATTAGAGCTGATTACCCTCTTGCTGGCTTATCACTTTACATGGATTATATTATATGATGTTCTGCTGTCGAAACGAAGATAAATTAAGTTTACAGTTGATTGAATTGGGATTAGAGTTGATCAACCTATTGCTGGCTGATTAGTTTCTGACTACCCTCTTGCTGATTGATTACTTTACATGGATTCTTATGATGTTCTCGGACTTTCGAAGCGAAATTAAGGTTTGGGAGTTGGGGTTGGTAATTAGGACTGCACAATGGCCAAAATAAGGTTGTTTCATTGTGTTTAGACTTTAAAGTGGGATGTATTCATGTTTGTGTATTAAGGTGTGAAGATTTTGTTGAATTGCCTTTGTCGGAATTTGATTTGTGTTAGTGAACACTGGTTAAACAGATGGTGTTTGCAAGTTTTAGATGAGCAGGTTTCTTATGGGAGGTTGCACATTGTCTTATACATTGGATATTCATTAAGCTTTGCTGAGTTTTTAAGTTGTATATTTTTGGTTGTTTCAAGTTTCTCATGTGGGTTTTATCAGGAAAGTTCATCGTTTCGATTGTAGAAACTCTTTAGGGCCCTATTCTGTATTGTCGTGAGATTGTTTAGCAGTTACGGTCACTGTGTTTAACGATTTGATGATGTCTATTGTTATGAGATTTGTTATTTCCTTCAATATTTGATTCTTAATGTGCAACACACAGACTCTCAAGGACTAAGCTTCAGTTTGTATTGCAGGCTCTGGCTCTTTTTGCAGTATGACAACAGCTCATGAAAACAATGAAATGGCCGATGCGAAACAGGTAGATGCCCATCATCCAGATTCGGAGCTTGGCAATACATCACCAGTGGTGAAACCGGAGCAAGTTAACACAGAGCCTATGGATATGGAGGTTGCAGATTCCCAGTCAGCGGGTGAACAATTTCATACTCAGGATCCTAATGAGCAGGTTCACACCCAAGCTTCTAGTGCTGACATTGCACATCCTGAACCGCTTGGTGAGGAGGTGACGTATTCACCACCAGTCAGCTCAGAGAACATGCATTCACAATTAGATGGAATTGAGCACGTCAACACGGTACCAGTAGTCTCTGAGCATATGCATCCACAGGTTGTCAGTTCAGAAATTGTTCATTCAGAGCCAGTATCTGCAGAGATGGATCATTCACATTTGGTCACTTCAGAGATGGATCATTCTCCTACAGTCACTGCAGACATGGTTCATTCACACATGGTCACTTCTGAGATGGTTCAGTCGCTTACTGATACTGGGGAGATGGTTCACTCTCAGCCTGTAAATGCAGAGCTTGCTTATTCCCAGCCCATTAACTCAGAGCTCGTGCATTCGCAGCCTCTTAATTCAGAGTTTGAGAATTCCCAGCCAGTTGATTCGGAGCAGGGACATTACCAGCAGGCAACTTTTCAGGAAGTTAATTTGCAGCCAGTGGACATTGTCAATCCACATTCTCATGGAAATGAACATGTCAACTCAACTGCTATTGGCATGGAGTTGGTGAATACTACACTACCTCTCAGCACAGAGGTCCCTATCTCACTAGACACTCCAGATACACAGCCTAATAAACGCCGGAAGAAGAAGTCTATAGTCTGGGAGCACTTTACAATTGAAACTGTAAGTGCTGGGTGTAGGAGGGCCTGTTGTAAGGTATGCAAGCAGTCATTTGCTTACAGTACTGGGTCAAAGGTTGCTGGCACAAGCCACCTAAAGCGTCACATTGCCAAAGGAACTTGCCCTGTCATTCTGCGTCAACAAGAGAAGAACCAGTTGTCCCCCTACCTTCCCAAGAGTGGTGGAACTGACACCGGTACTATTCAACCTAAAAGGCGCTATAGGACCTCTGGTTCACCATACCTTATATTTGATCAGGACCGTTGCCGACATGAGATTGCTAAGATGATCATCATGCATGACTACCCGCTCCACATGGTAGAGCATCCTGGATTTGTTTCGTTTGTCCAGAATCTTCAGCCTCGGTTTGATATGGTGAGCTTTAACATTGTACAAGGGGATTGTGTTGCAACTTTCTTGAGGGAAAAGCAAAACCTTCAAAAGTTTATCGAGGAAATACCTGGGCGAATCTGCCTTACATTGGATATGTGGACTTCCAACCAATCAACTGGCTATGTGTTTGTAACTGGGCAGTTCATTGATAACGATTGGAAGTTACATAGAAGGCTTCTTAATGTTGTGATGGAGCCTTTCCCAGAGTCCGATGCAGCGTTCAGCCATGCAATTGGAACTTGTCTCTCTGACTGGGGCTTAGATCGCAAATTAGCATCGATTACTGTGGATCAGCCTCTGAGTGCTAATGGGCTGGAAAAGCTAAGGGCGTTGCTTGCTGTGAAAAACCCACTGCTTTTTGATGGTCAGTTGTTGATTAGGGGCTGCATTGCTCATACTCTAAGTAGCATGGCCCAAGAGGTATTAGATTGTGGCCGAGAAACTATTTCAAAAATCAGGACTAGTGTGAAGTATGTGAAGACAGTGGAGTCTCATGAGGAGAAGTTTCTTGAGCTGAAGCAACAGCTTCGAGTTTCATCTGAAAAGAGTCTGTTTCTTGACAATGTTACAAAATGGAACACAACATACGAAATGCTTCTTGCCGCGTCTGAGCTGAAGCTAGTGTTTACTTGCTTAGATACCAGTGACCCTAATTACACAGATGCCCCGTCCACGGAAGATTGGAATAAAATCGAGAATATCTGCATGTTCCTGAAGCTTCTGCACGACACTGCTACCTTGCTGACAGCAAAAACTGTTCCATCTTCTCATGTCTTCTTTCATGAGGTGTGGAAGATTCAGCTGGAGCTGGCGCGTGCTTACACCAGTGAGGATCTCTTTGTTCGTGGGATTGCCAAGATATTGCAAGATAAGTTCCACAAATACTTCAAGAATGCTTGTTTGATCTTAGCCATTGCAGTTGCTATGGATCCCAGGTTCAAAATGAAACTTGTCGAATTCAGCTTCACAAAAATCTTTGTAGAAGATGCTCCAGTCAATATCAGAGCTGTTGATGACGGGATGCATGAGCTTTTCCACGAGTATGCGACTCATCCTTCGCCATTAACCCCAGTTAATGGGGAAGACGGCAATGGTGGTAATGTCAAGGTTGAGCAAGGGGAAGGCCTTCTTACAAGCAATGGACTCTCAGACTTTGATATGTACATTATGGAGACAACAAGCCACCAAATGAAGTCGGAGTTGGACCAGTATTTAGAGGAGTCTCTCCTACCCAGGGTGCAAGACTTTGATGTGCTGGGTTGGTGGAAGTTGAACAGGGTCAAGTATCCAACCCTGTCGAAAATGGCTCGTGATATTCTCTCTGTCCCTCTGTCGACTGTTGCTGCTGACTCAGTGTTCGATACTGTGCCCAAGGAGATGGATTCCTACCGGTGCTCTTTACGACCTGAGACAGTTGAAGCCCTGATCTGCGCCAAGGATTGGTTGCAGCAGACGACACCAACTACCCCAACAGCACTAGTGAAGATGGAGCTTTGAGGTCCTGCTGTTTTCTAAAACAGATCTTTGTAAGAAGTCAATGTTTAGGTTAGGGAGTCTTTTTCTATTCTTTTAATTGCTCATTGCTTATTTTCTTTTTTCTCGATTTTTAGCCCAGATTGTGAAAATTTTCATCAACTCTTAGGTAGCCCACATTGTAAGATTTAAGACCATTTGTGATTTAGCATGTCTTTCAGTCTTTTAGCTGTTTGATTGCATTTTTTTCACTTTCTTGTTGTGTAAGCTTTGGTTAATGTTCAATAAAACACCGTTTGTGGTTACCCAATAGACTTTCCTCGTTTACGTCTTGAAATGGGTTGAGCCTAAAAACCTTCCATTTGGCCTGAATGAGATTTGGGCTCAACCCATAAAAACTGTTTCTGGGATGAAACCAATTTTCTGCATTTTTGAGTCTTCTCCTTGGGATAATTCTGGGCCAGCAAATCGAGCAATGTTATAGAATAACTACAGTATAAAGTGTACATGCTACTTTTGATGATCGTAGAACACCTAAAAACGTAGTTGTGATATTGGCCAGGAGTCGATACAAGCTTTTTGGCACCGGAACCTGTTGGCACCGTGTTCTGAAAATTAGAAACTACATCCGGAACCAGTAAGAACTGTTCTAATGAACTCCGTTTCAAATTTGGGTCCTCGACTCCTCGCTAGTTTTACCAATGTGGTAAAACAAGAATTTCCCCCACACCCCAAGAAATAAAAAATTACAGTTTGGGATATAAAAAATACAAGGAAGACAAAGTCATGGGTAAAATAAAAAAAAGAGAAAAAAAAGGGAAAGAACAGGGTGTTCTAGAAATGTTGTCGAGCATGTGTGTTAATAATTCAGGAAATTAAACTAAACAAACGGGAAGAAGTCAAATGAAATAACAGTGACAACTTTTTTTTTTTTTTTTTTTTTTTTTTTTTTTTTTTTAAATAATCCAATTTAGTACAAATAGTACGTGAAATTTTCAATATATACTTGTTCCCTTTATACTTTCTTACACGTGCACTTCTGAACTTTCCATTCTGTCACTTGAGTTTTTTCTATTTGTAATTTTGTCACTGTTCTTCGGAATGTTCCTCTTCCCTTAATTCGATTTTATTAATTAGGAATATAATATTCGTATGATTAGATTTAATTAGGTGCATGGTCTCTGTCTTAAACACAGAGGTTTGTCAGATTTTCTTTGCTTAATCATGTTTAAGCTAATCCACCGTGTCCATGTGTGGCCAAGTACAGACGTACAGTTGCATCTAACTACAACTCTTAACTCTACAGGTATGATAAACATTCGACATTGTCAGAAAAATTGGTGTACATATTCGTAATTATACAATATGGTCACAAATTCACAATGTGTGTTCTTTCACTCTACCGAATGTGACATCTAATCTAAATAACGGGAAAACCCGACTTATTTATCGAAGTACATTTACCAGTAAAACCATCCTATCGAAGTTTCAATCGAATCTATTATGTTATATTTGGTTTGGAATTCAAATTGATTCGATGTTTTGCTAAACTGTGTCAAATTTTAAATTTGTTGAGACATGTTTTATTACGAAAAACAGAAAGTGTTTGAGCAATCTATAAAGTGAATTTGTCTTGTCTGAATATTGGGCAAAATTGGTCAACTGGTGTTCGTTTTCGTTTGCACTTTTCAGAAGTTGGGCTGACAATGTCACTGGGTAGTGGACTCGGCCCAAAAAACAATCTGCTTCTGTAGACTGTAGAGCAGGCCGTAACTTTTGACCGAAGCCTGCATTGTTACTTAAAAACTTTTGTTTTACGCTAAAATCTTCCAAGGTACTAGTTTTGGTCAATACATGGTCATTTGATGATTTTCGCGTTGTCTTATAACAAGAAAGTAAACACCATTTAAGGCGACAGGTTTAGTTAAAAAGTTATGTTTGTATTATAAGATCAGAGAGTCTACAAATGATGTGTTGTGTGTAAGTTGATATGTTTTGCAAGGTACATCATAGTTGTGTCGTATTAAAAAATATAAGAAATTTATAATTTCAAAGTGTTTTGTGTAGATTGTGAACAATTATTTTTTGACGAAAACAAGAACGACACGACATCGCCATACATTATTGTACATTAATACTACCTAGCATGTTATAGTCTCACTGTTAATATTAGTAGCTTTTACAGAACTATAAGAAGTAGAATATTACTCTGTTGTGCCAACTTTCTATACATGTACAAAGCTTAGCCTTCCTTTAATAAACATATAGTCTAGTCTACAAGAAGTTACGTACCCATTTCTTGACATCATAAAATACACATGAATTCTATGATTGGGGTTTTAATTGAATGATGCGCCAGTTGTGCATGGTTCCAACTTTGACAGGCAAAAAAATGGCTGAAAATGTTTAGTGATAAGAGAAGTTAGTGGGTGGTTTAGACAATCTTAATTTAAGACTAATCAAATCACATCACCATAAAAAGTTATAACATTTTCATTCATTTTAATTAGTGAAAAGATTGCATCAAATTCAAAAGTGATTGCCAGCTAATTTAAAGAACTTCACCAATTGAGATTTGCCACCCACTAAAGCTATGTTTGGTATGCACAATAAGCTAGCTTATATGGCCAAAGTAGCTTATTTGACTAATTTTTTAAGCTCGTTGACCAAATAAGTTGATTTGGTAACACCACTAGCTTAAATAATAAGCTACGTTATTTAAGAAGTTACCTCATGTAACTTATTTAAAATAAGCTAGTTTATCATAATTTTATTCCTAATTTACCCTCATATTATTTACTTAAATAAAATGAGATTAAAAATAAATAATACATTTTTATGTAATTTTATATATACCAACTCTTATATCAGCTAATGCTGCCAAACACTCCTAATACTATCAGCTAAAAATTTTGTAGCTATTATTTCAGCATTCATCTACTATTTCAACGTTCAGCTACTATTTCAGCTAGTTTTACCAAACATAACCTAAGATCACTTTAGCTAATACTACTAAGAATATAAGTAATTCTTAATTAAGGCACTTTATATACCGAGTATATTTACAACAACAATGTTATTAGGTTTCCAACTGTAGCGAAGTAGAAGGCCATTACAATTCAACAGGCTCAACATCAGCATTAACAAGGTGTAGTTAAGTTCGCAACGAGGTAGACTGAATTTTACCGTCAGTCTAACCAAATACGCATAAATCCCTTGACCTTTTTCCGTTAGAATAATAATGTAATGGAGGTGATTTGAGTATTTATAAACCAACTCTGATCTACTCCATCATGTTTTTGGCGTTTAGTAGCCCATAACATCATATGATGAAATCATGTAATATGATGTAGGAGTATTATACACTACTAACACTAGCTATAGCTAGGAAAAATGGGAAAAAACTATAGAAAAATATTCAAAGGTTTTAAGTAGTTAAGAAGAAGCTAGCTAATAAGATGGACATCGTACAAATAGAAGGAGAAGTGTGTGGCCACTCCGACAAGGAAACCTCCGTCCCGCGAAAAACGGGGTGCATGTCATTGTTCACACGTTCCCCCACCGTGGGTCACCCCCACATGCCACCATGTGGTTTCACCCATTTTCCTCCTTAATTAACCCCCCTTCTCATTTCACCATATCATGCACACCCTTCTTTATCACCTTAATTATCTCTTGCTTAATCTCATCTCATTTATTTACCATGTTTTCGGAACGAAAGGGTTTCTTAGCTTCCCGATGCTATGCAAAGTATCATATAAGACCGTCTCAATACATACAACAACCTTTTACTTGCGAGAGCGATATAGCTAGGGGAAATGAGTATTCTCGATCAGAACAAATAAAATGTGTTATATATAGTATCATATACTAATGGATCGATGATCGTATGATGAAGAGATTACAATCCTCAATTACACAACCCTAGTGCTCGGGGAAGAGATATTATATAATGTAGGGTTATTAGATATTCACTTTAATTAGTGTCATTATATACATAAGACCACTGTGAAGTAAAGCAATACATACGTTTACAGTTTTATACTCTCTACGTTCCTTTGGATTCTAAACGAGTTAACGTGTACCACAATGTGTTTGGAATTGTAATCGATGATAGGTAAATTTGTCGATAAACAATCATCCTAACCTAATTAAGAATTTGTTTATGTGTGGCTTCTTTGATCTTATTATCGTGTACTCCCTCCGGTGTTTCTTTAAACACCTCATTTCAAAACTTTCTAGATGAGATAAGTTTTCACTTTTCACCACACATCAACCCTCCACTATCTCCAAAAACAATAAACAAACCACCTATTATCTCCAAAAATAATAAACAAACCACTCATTATCTCCAACAATAATAAACAAACCAACCACTATCTTCAACAATAATAAATAAACCACCAATTATCTTCAACAATAATAAACAAACCATACCACCTTAATCCACGTAAAAAAAGAGAGCGGGGTGTTTAAAGGGGGACGGAGGGAGTATCTGTTATTCTTTTGAATCGCTCATGCCTTTGCAAAACCCTAACGAAGAACCAAATTTGATTATAAGTCGTTGACATTGTAGCATTAATAAAGATTTGGATAAAAAAATCAAGTTGTAATACAATGTAAAATCAATGAAAATGTAGGGTGATGGGAATCCAATAATGCAAAATATGGACTTCCATTTCAATCCAAAAAATAACGTGTACCCGTAAATTGTAGGGCATGAAATAGGCCGTAATGTTTAGTAGTGAGGACGAATCTAGGTCTCTAGTTTGGGACGGCACTACTTTTCTTTATGTTGCGTCTCAATGATACTTTACGATTTAATCACAGCCGTCAGATTCCTCAGATTGCATCCTAGCCGCCCGCACGTACGCACAAAATCGTAAATTAATTACTGCTACAACTCCAACATCAGCTTTTTGCACTTTCCCGGTGCTATTCAATTACACACTACTTCATCACTGTATCCATTCTTCTGTTTCATGGTATCATGGGTACGAAAACGTGAAAAGTGAATAAACGGCATTAAATTAAGTTCCGTGAAGTTACGCATTTTCTATAATGATCGATATAAAGGTTGTTGAAAGTGTACGTATTTTGATCTTACAATAAGGTAGTGTTTTTTAGAGTGTATCATAGATAGATCACTCGATCAATTGTAAAATGAGATCAAAGAGATTTCCCGTGAAAAAATACAAGATTGCAATACGTTATAGATTAACCAACGAATGATGAACACGACTAAACTTTTTAATACTGGCTTATAATATGGCTCAATAACAATCATAGTAAAATCTGATCAAGTGGTAAAATCCATTCGCATCGACCATAAGTAAATTTGTGTTATGATACGGAGTACCAAACTAAACGATCGATCGAGTGGTGTTGTGCCATTGACATAATAACATTAGACAATAATTCTACAAGTATGTTACTCATACATACCCTTAACATTTAACTTACTTAACAGATATATATACTAGATAGTAATTTGTAAGAGAATTAGTATTTTCTTTTTGTTTTTAAAGGATGAACAAAACAAAGAGATCGATGAAGGACAACATCTTGTCATGCAAAATTGTTAAGAACAAAGAACCGAAAAAATGAAACGTAACATGGAAGTTTAAGGTTTTTTTTTTTTTTTTTTTTTTTTTTTTTTTTTTTTTTTTTTTTGTAGAGGACACCTTTTTTTACGAGTATTTTAATTTTTAAACAAAAATATTATTCTTCTCGGGATTGGTGGTAAAAAGGACTTTATTTAAGTGCTATATATACCCCTCTCATTTCTCCCTAAACCTACGCCTCTCTCACTCTCTCCTCTTCTCCTTATTTTCTCTCTCATTCCGCTCGATTCTACATCTAGGGTTTTAGCCTATCATATCATATCACCATGATGAATCCTAATCCTAATTGATGATCATCATATTTTATATGATGCATCAAACTTTATATTATATCATATCATATGGTCCTATTTGTATTTTTCCACAGCTTTCTTGAACTGCATCTTTATTTTTATTTATCATCATCAGATTCTTCATTTTTTTTATGGAGATGAAATAATTATCATCAGATCATTCTTTTCTTATGAATAAATATTTGTTTATTTATTCATTTGATTGAGGATTTGGTAGATTAATTAAGGGTTTTAATAGATAAAAATTATGCCTTTGTTGTTCAATAAAGCTGTGGGAAGAAACTGATAGGATCAAGAAATACACCCAGTTGAAGATTTTTCCTGAAGATCTATTCTTTCTCCAGATAATGGATAAACTTTTCATGCATATTTATTTTATTTTCATTTTTATCATAATGAATTTAAATTATTTGATTTATTTGTGATAATAACATGTTTATTTTTAATTTCTGTGATTTTTGCTTGAGTGCATGTTGTTTCATTCATGTAAACCCTAATCCCCATATGGAAAACAAAAGATCTTTAATTATAATTAGGGATATAATTTGAGATTTTTAATTTCTTAGATGATGATTTATTTAGTATTTTTTATGTGTAAAATTAGGGAATTATTCCATCTATATTAAAAATGAGATTTTTATTTTTATTGATTAATATACAGTTTCCTATTTTTCCTACTTTTCCCCCCATGATTTATGCAAGATGTTGGATTCGTATGACAAATGTTCCTTCTACAACATCAGCAAAATGTCATATCATTAATTATCATCTATTTAATATTTTTAAATTTTTTAGAATAGTAATAGTTATCTATTCCCTACTTTTCTCCCATGATTTATGCAAAATCTGGTATTTGTATGACAAATGTGCCTTACATTCAATATCCTTAACAGTCTAACATTGTGCGTCGTTGAAGAGGCACTCTTGCCCTACGGTATGACGATTCATGTTAGCCGAACCACGACATTGTGCCGTACGTTGTCGTAGTATGACAGATAGCGCCATGCAGTAATTGTTTTTGGTACGATTGGGATGGGATTAGAGGAAGGAAATTTGAGCAAGTGGGAACTATTGAATCACTGTATGTATGATTTTTCACTCTTTTATTATCAAAGTATGTAACTGATTGATGACTTGTTTCTGGTCCCTTTTACGCTTCTTTTGTGCTGTTTTCTTTTTTGTTTTTCTATTTGGCTTTTTGTTCTTATTTGTTTATCATATTCCCCTTATCTCTACATTATTTACAAATCATTATTCAAGAGGTAGAGAATGAATGTGCTTAGTTAGTGCTCATTTTTATAATTTGATTTTATTTGAATTAATTGTTGTTTGATTCAATTGTGAATTATTGCCTTGTTTTTCAATAGTAAGTGTGATTTTTATTTTTCTGATTTTTTAAAATTCTATATTCACAAGTAGAACTATCTAATAATTTTCATTTTAGGGTGGTTTTACTCTAATAGTATGAGCATTTACGGTATAGAATAGCTATTATAATAGTTGAATTTAATTTAACCAAGATTTTTAACCAAATCTCGCTGAACTTAATTAGCTTGTAGAATGGACATGTACGTGCTTATAAGTTTGTTTTTAAACTAAATTGGTGAATAGCTGGCCGGGAGTTTCTACATCTCGTTTAATTAAGTTTAATTACAAATCTCGCCAAACTTAGCTTGTAGAATGGACATGTACGTGTTTATAAAATTGTTTACAAACTAAATTGGTGAAATAATACGCGTAGCATAAAAACTCTAGTGATTGTTCATTGGTAATAATGGAAAATTTGAGAGATAATCGAGTAGTTCATTCTACACTCAAATCAAATTGGTGATAGTCCCGATCGTTAAGTGGGATCGAGTCGAGTTTCTGTCAATGGAGTATTATGAATGTCAATCCTCGCTCCTTGTCTATACTCGTATTGTGTGGATCCTCGATGTGAGATTGAGTCGAGTTTGTGTTACTGGGATATATTTTGTGTCGATTCTAATGTGGGATAGATCGAGTCGAGTTTTGTGTAGATGAAGTATATATCTCTCCCTTTTGTACATCTTAGGTTAGATCTGGTTCATTAATTTGTGTACTAATATCCATCTTCCTTCCCTTATCACTCACTAATTTTATTTGATAGTGGGACCTACTCGGATTAATGTGGATGGCAAATTGCTTATCTACCTCCCCCACACACATTTGCGTTGATTCTAATCATCTACTAATTGCCCCGATCACTCTTAATTTTCTTCGCTAATTGCCAATTTCATTTATTATGCACATAATTAGCACTCGAACACTGACCTTTACTTAGTACCCTCCTTCTAGATGGAAGAATCTACGATAATGAGGAGGTTTATATACTTGCTCGATTAAGCACTCGCCCTAACCCTTCAAATTCGAGTTTATTACATTTGTACTCAAAACAGATGTCAGCTAACTCAACCCCGATCTAGTACACACATGATCGACAATGTCTTGAAACAACTATGCGTTGACATTATCCCTAGATCCCGTTTTCAAATTGGACGGGAAACTCGTAATTGTAGATAAATGTATGTAGCCCCCTTATAATACAGTACAATTGTAGAAACGAGCAATTTTATTATACTATTGAGTTTACATGACGGACCACATAAACTCTAGAACCATTGCTAGCTGAATTTGATGATATTATCCTGTGTTGGAAGTTGGATCCCCATACAACAAAGTGCAAAAAATTTTGGGGGTGTCTTTTAAGCCATTCACATGGAAATTACGGGTTAGGTGAGGCTTTTATTATGATAGGAAAAAGAATAAAGATGCTCAATTTGCAACATAAAACAAAAATGTCAAGCACTTTGCAAGTTTTTAGCAATTGTAATTGATACTATATTTTTTTTTTCAACTTTAATTATGTTAGATTAAAGTGAATTTAAGTTGATGTTGTTTTCAACTTTACTTTATTTTGTTGATTTAATAATTATTGCTTTATCTCTTTGCTTTAATGTGCAATTGTTATCAAACAAAACTTAGTGGATTCATTCTAATCATAAGATTGAATTATGATCGACTTTTGACTTTGAACATTATGTTAATCACAGAAAGTTTATTTTATTATAATGATAATTGATCGTAAAAACACACACATAAATCCTAAGAATGTAAATATATCTAGAGATGAAATGGCATATAATCAATTGACCTCAAAAAAAAAATTGCCATATAATCAATTGAAGAAAACCAGGAAATCAAGAACATTTCAAATGTTTTGTGATTTTTCTTTCATTGGATACTAAAAATCTAAAATCAAGTGTTTATACTCATGACCTGAGTTGTCTAAACCAGCAATCAACAAAGATCTCATAGATCATGGAAGTTTATTTGTGAATCGCGCTTGATTCTTCTCGAAGCCAAGCTTCGCATGCATGTACATATATTGGCACAAAGTCTGGTTTGAGACCGTCTAACAATCATTTATGAATTGTGAATTGTGAATTTCTTCATTGATCAACTATACATTGGCATCCTACAAGATTTGAAGATCACTTGTCAAAACGAAGAAAGTAGAAATTCAAGGAGTGAAGTCGTGAAGATTACACATCCTTCCTTGGAATAAGATCATGAGTAATACCTAGGTTGACCTATACGCTACATTGATTGAAGATAACTTCACACAAACAAGCTATCAGTATGATTCATTCATTCAGTATAGATAAAAAGTACATGCAAATTCCACTGTTTCTCTCTTTCTTGTCACTGAAAGTTTAGTTGAGTTGTCAAGTTTAAGCCAAATAATCCTTTTGTATATGTCTATTTCTTTCGTTTGGTGAAAATTTCTTGTAACTAATTGTCGCATATTTCTTTCGCATGTGGTGTAGGCTCCTCTCACAATTTCTTTAGAATAGACAACACATGTAAATGGTCCATCCCTCTTCCTTTGTCATCTATGCTTAAACTCAGTTACAATTTGCACTACATTTTCTCATATTTCCTTTGTGAACTATTATCGAATTCGCGTAGGAATCATTTGCTTGTTACATCATCCTTGCATCGCGTTCAAGAATGTATTCGTGACCAAACTAGTTCAACTGATAGTGTTATTGACTAAGTAGCCCAATTGGTTTATGACTCGTACAAGCTAGATAGGGTTGACATTCATGACTAAAGTTTAGAATACTCATATTATGTTTGTGAACTAAATCCGACTAGCAATCACTTTCATGTCATATCATCCTTGTGTTCTGAATTTTGATTGCGAATTAAAGGGGAGGGGGTGCCTAGGACCAGAGTAACGCAAGTGCACGACTGATCAATAATTAGGTTACTACGGTAGAAATTTGTTCCAAACCCGTATATCGGTATATGACACGGAATGAGGAGAATTGTAGACTCTTGTATCATACTCCGTATCTAAGATCATGACATTTATGGCTGGTTATTTATTAGCCAGGAGAGTTCTAATAATTCTAATGTCAATAGCGCTCGTATTCGTTATCAAAGTTCAAAATCCGTCTATCGATTAATGTAGAAAAATCGTGTTGCGCATTGTCAAACTTGCGCTATATATGGATTGTATACCCCCTTAATGGTAGCAGGAGAACTATCATACTTGACTGAAGTAAAGTTTGAGTTTTCACTAAATGTGGTGCAGTCAATAAAATTGATCACTCCCTTTTACGTAATGTTTTCACTGATCTGTCAAAAGCATATAGTCTGGGTCAGTGAGCTGAATACATTCATTCATTAAATTCTGGTCTTATCATATTATCACGCATATTTATTTACGTGCATATTATATACTCCCTCCTATTTAAAGAAATTTTTTTATTTTTTTTTTCAGTTTTGAGGTGTTATGTTGGGAGCTATTTTTAGATTAAATGAATCATTCATTTGCTGCAAAAAGTAGTAACATTGTAATCTACCAAGTGTACTTGATTTTAAGGCAAACAGGGGTTTCATTTGGTGTAAAAATAGTTTCTAACATGCTAACTCAAAACTGTAAGAAAGATCTGTTTGAATTGAATGGAGTAACACATAAATAATAATACAAAGTACAAAGTACAAACATGCATGTTCCTGAATTTTGCTTGATTTGTGTTCAATTAATTTTAAAATTACAATTAGCTCGATCAGTAAAAAAAAACTCTGATCTTTGTCTGCTGCATTGGAAGATGCTAAGATACATTATTCTTAATTTTAATTAAAATTTCATGCACAAATCTTTACTTTTCTTTTGCATTGGGATCAATTAATTCGTACCAAGTGCGTGCTGTTTCCCTTTATGAGGGTCAACTTATTATTTTTGTCAAATCTTGTTGAGAAAAAGATAAACAAATGTTCTAATCTATGTAATTTACAATACTTAATTACCCACCATGGATTTGTTTAATTTGGATTATTTTGTAATTTTACTAGTTGGCTATCAACTTTTGTTCAAGTGTTTTTCTTGGGTAGGTTTCTTTTTTCCTCGTCAATTTTGTCCTTGCCTTTCTTATTACTGTACATACATGTCTAAGCACGATCGTTTAATTTAAGCATCAACTATATATTCATCGTATAATCATCCGTTGGTATCCTAGAACACGCGTTGTAAGTAGGCTAAAGTACGTAAGTAATTACAATTTACAAGACAATTACCACGCATTTCTCTGTAAATCATTTCAAGTCTGTTCTACCCAAAACATGTACGATCTGGTCATCTCCGTCATGTAAACAAGATTAAAGGAAATTCCCAAAAAATTAAACAAAAGTAGAAAGGCAATTTATGAAAATTATTATACAATAATGCAAGAAGCTTAACAATCTTTGTTGAAATCTAAAGTTAATTTATGGATGAAACATAATCTTTTTGGGGATTACTGCTTTTTGTTCCTTAGCCTGCTCTTTTTTTTTTTATAGTGCATACCACTACTTGATCGATCTAGATTTAAATTCCAGCCCTGCTTCACAGCAACTTTTAATTTATTTATTTGTGGCTTCTTCGGGCGAAACTTCTTCGAGAATGAAAATGTGAATGATCTGCTTTTTGAAGAATGAAACATGCAGTTTCCGTACCATCTTGTTTCTTTCATCTTGTTCAAAGTTCTTGTGATTCACTATTTCTGACACAATTACCGCTCAAAATTAGAGTCCCCATTTAAAATATTGTAAAAAAACTATTTGATTTTTAAAGTCTAGCTAAACAAATTAAATCCGACGTATTGAGGCTCCATTTAGAAATTCCGCCCTAGACCCTGAATTTTTCGAAGATTTCCCACACGGCGCTGATCATAGTTGTTGTATTAACCTTTAGTAATCCACGCCCCGTCCACTTCCTCGTGTTGTTTTATCGTGTCAATTCATATACTTTTCTCCTCCTAATGACTATGGTAATAACTTTGAAACCTAAACTTCAAAAACAAAACAAAACAAAACAAAAGAATTGAAACCTAACGTCGTTATTTGTGAAAACGAGTACACATTTTTTAGGTAAGACCTTAAGAATACATAGTATAATATTCATCATATATATACATGAGATCACATATGGATTGAGGTCCAATATATAATATTAATCCACCTCAATATAAACAAAAATGGGCAGTAATCCATGTCTTCCGCAATGGGTATCGCAAAAAGATGAGCACCGTACCATGCGTAAAAAAAAATCTTGGGTTTGGTTATTTGCTCCCTTTGAATACCACTCATCATATATATATATATATATATATATATATATATATATATATATATATATATATATATATATATATATATATATATATATGAGCCATGGATAACCAAACATTCACACGTGAAGTGAGTCTTCTTATCGGATCTTCACGTATTGCCGACTATCAATTTCATCGCGCGCCATTCCTCCAACATGCACGTCTGATCTCTTCTCTTTTAGTACGATCAATCTACTACCCGTAATTTCGAGTAAAATCGTTTTACAATAAATTCGGGATGCTATAATCAGAACTCATTATCACTATGTACTGTGCAATTTGTTGTAAAGTGGTCGTACTCAAAACTTGTTCATCGAAATATACCTACGTGTGTTAATTATGGTCATTCACATACACCGGTTCATACTTTATCCGAAAACAAATGAATTCTTAGTCGAACAACTATATTATATATTGGTCTCTTTTTATTATCTCGTGTGTATGTAAAGTGTACTTGAAGACATATCTAATGTTGGAATGTGTTTTATGTCAGTATGTATGCAGTAGTTATACTTCTCTATGACTGGACATGTAAGTAGTGTGAGCAACACAGCCAACTAACCAAGTACCAACCTTACAGTTATTTATAACAAGAAGAGATCTAATGGATCGGACATGCATGAAAGTGATGCCTTTAATTTCTAGAGCATTGTTTTATTGTTACCTGGCGTGTTCGTGTTTGAGTCATGCAGTTATAGCCAGGCCAACAATACAAATTTTCGATAATGTAGTATGTCACACACATACAGAATAGAATGACAAACAGCGTACACAATGTCTGTTTTTCCACTGATTTGTTATAGTCGTCTTATATATATGTGCATCATAGCACATTGTAGTGGACGATTATCAATTTTTCACTAGGGAGTACAGTATAATAATTAGTTATAGAAAGACAATAGAATTAGAAACTTTTTTAACAAATTACTCCAACATAGTTACACAATTCATGGGGAAAGTTCCATTGATTTCCACAATAAATTGAATGCATCTAGAAGGTCCATGCAAAAAGAGAGTTAAAACATACATACAGGAACATATCAATATAACCAACATGTTTGCAGGGTTTCTGTAGTTAGCATATGTTAGTGAAGGAGTAAAAATCAAGGAGAAAAAACACTTCTCTGCACAAATTTGAGTAATGTCGTCCTTGTTTCCCCTGTAAAAAGATCTTCAATAACAAGTTATTGCTCTTTTGTCCTTCCTACCAGACCAGCTATGTATAGATCAGATTGCTAGCCAATTACATTGTAGACTGTTAATACTCTATATCACATCTTCGATTCACCAACAAGGTAATGCACGTACTTCTAAGTAACCATCATCATTAAATCCATGGAAAAATTTTACCCGGCTTGACTCATTAAAGTTTTGAGTAAAGTTAATTAGCTCACTCAAATCGAGTTTTTAGGTTTAATTTGAAAGCTAGATTCGAGTTCAAAAGTTGTTGGTTCAGCTCGTAATTACATTTAACTTGCTTAATAATATATACTTCACAAAGTCTCATAAATCGAGTCAAGCTCACTCAAGTTCAATGACTACCTAGATCGAAACAGAAGCTGCGCGGGTTCAGCTTGCAATGACCCAATGTAGTAATGTCACACTTTAATTTATGTTATAATAGCAATAGAATTGAATGAAACCAATCACAATTCACAAGCACATACATACAGTCATATTAACTTCACATTGAAGCCCAACAATTAATTAATTCTTTTGTAATGATATGCCAGAGAACTGCCATTCCTTATTGTCTGTCCATTGTTACAACTACCTACCTGTAATGGACCACTACCTCTCCCCATCCAACAGCCCTACTAATGATCTGTATTTTCTGATCATAATTAAAGAGATTTAATTAATTAACTAATAATAAGGACATTTATAGGGGAAATGGGGTCTATTTGTTCATCTCTTATTGGGTAAATATTCCAAGAAGTGGTGAAAATAAAAGAGCACACTCATCACAAAATGGGATTTTTTTTAAAAATGGTATGCATGAAAAACTTTTATGTTGTATTGTCATAGGACTGCAATGATATTTTCACGATAAGAAATAACTTGTTTACGATTCTCTATGTCAAGCACGTGTGCTGAATTATTTATATGTCATTGCCAACTTACCTCTGAGAGTTACCTGGAGCAAAAGTGGCAGTTTATATGGCAGAGAGGCACAATATTGATAGCTAAGGTGTTTGTAGATCAGGAATTATTGGTATATATTCATGGGTGTCATGTGTTGGTTCATATGATACCACTATATCATGAAATTGAAGCCCCCCCTTCTTTTATGGGACCATATCTATGCCTTCCCATAGGATTTGGTATAGTACATGAAATTTTTTTGACATTTCAACAAAAAAATAAATAAATCATGGATCTCGATTTAATAAGATTATAGACAAATTAGATAAATTGCAACCGTCAATTAATTAGCCTATTCTATACGGACTGTATTATAGATAATAGCGCATTGTATTTAGTGAAGAGCGATACCGTAATTTCAACAGGAAAAACGGTGTTGATTGATCCTACATTAAGCTCTAATTGAATTTGCCTATACATAAATGACATAATCAAAATTATTATGAAACCTTTACTTTTATTGGAGCAGGAAAATACCCAAAAGACAATGAGGGGATACTTATCATTATTATCATCAAACTTGATCTATAAATAACAAAAGGAAAAGGTCGAGAATGGGAATCTTCTCTCTGCAATCTCCTGAACCAAAATAATAATTAAATAACAATATTACTACAAAGAGATATATTTCACCATTTTCCCACCAAGAAAATACTAAGATAAAATTCAGACATTTTGTTACACGTACAGTGAATGTGAATTCTTCTCTGAATATTGTAGAAAAAGTTGTGTATATCTGCTGCATTTTTGTAAGAGTTGGTAAATAATTATTTGTAAATAACTCAATTTTAATTTATTAATGAATTTACTTTTTATACTTACACAAAATCACTGCTAAAAAGTAAGAATGTGAGAAAAAAAAAGTGTGCACTGCTTTTTTTTTCTTTCCAGGATGAAAAGACTACAGCATCACAGTCTCATCAGATGATTTGCACATCATAATTCACCAGAGTGAAAAAAAAAAAAAAAAAAAAACTAAATTAACAAGATATGAAATAAAAATGCAATTATAATTGTACAGCTAAATAAAATTAGCACCAAAATCACTCACCTTGACATGATAATATGAAGATAGAAAAACTATTAAACAAGCCCTCGAAAACGCCATGTTTTCCCACAGTATTCTTGAACTTTCCATTCGCGAATTCAGAATTCTTTCTCAATACTCGTCATTGCATTATTCGATAGCAATGGGAGTTATGAAAGAAGAAAAGTTCAAGAAAGCTGTGGAAAAGTATGACAGGACTTGCATTGCTCTGTCTTCGCAAGCTCGATTTCTAGCTAGGTCAAAAATTAAACATGACCTTGAGCTCATTTAATTTGGAGATGAGAAAGAAAGGATTTAGGATGAAGAAGGAAGGGGTGTGTTGTGGAGGAGAGAGTGAAGAAGAAGCTAAGATATGAGTGAGTAGTGAAGAAGAAGAATGAGAAGGAGAATGAGAGGAAAGTAATTAAGTAAGAAAGGATCAAAGGAAAAATACAAGGAAAGGACCACACTAGCAATATGTATAGTATGCGCGAAACAGCTTTATAGAGATTATCAGAATTGTGAAGAGGGGGTGGGGAAACTATAATTCTTTTCTCTTTTTTTTCTTTCTTTTTTTTTTTTGCAAAAAAAATAAAAAAAATATAAATAATAATAGGAGTTTTTCATTTTGATATACTATTATTATCCTTGGTTGTTGCATGTAGGTTCACAAGAATACTGAGACACAAAAAGACTTGTTTGATGCATTTGCTTCTCTAGGAAGCTATCTGCGTATGTAGATCAAGATTTATCACCATTTTTTCAAGCTATGCTATTCTGATCTACTTGTGATGACGTAGAAGTGCGCAGTAATATACTAATGCGCAATCGAATGCGACAATTATATACTAAATATTCTCGGTATTTTTTGTCTAATCTTATTACGTAACTATTTTCGTGAGCCAAAGTGATTAAATTACGGAATAGCCAAATGCAAAGAATTAAAAAGAGCCCCGAAACAACAATTCTCCCATATCTCCACATGCAGCCATGTGATCAAGATCACCGTCTCTTATTTTTCTTATTTTTCCTTTTTTTTTTTTTTTTTTTTTTTTTTTTTTTTTTATCTTAGAACAAAATTATAAAAGAAGATAGAAAAAAAAATTAGAACCACAGGTATGGGATGTGTTCTATGGTCCCCCGATTTCATGGTATTTTCCTCTAACAACCTCTTTGGAAACTTCAAATCTATGATCTTCTTTTTGAAGTATAAGCAATTTGGTTTCTAAATTTATGTTATAACCAAGATTTTCAATATTTTTATTTGCTTTAGTCCGTAGGAATTGAATATCACATACTCGTATCAGTTAGTACTGCTAAAGTGCTAAGATTTATAAACGTGGTCGCATGCATGCATCAGTCATGTAACTTCAGTCGTAATTTTAGTGGTGATTGAGGCTTGAACCCGAAACTTCAAACTACGGTCTTTACATTAGTTGACAACTCCAAATTTCGAATTATGGTATCGCCTCTAAGAGAATGAGTGGCGACATAATTTCGACTACATTATTGGATATATATACTATCTGATAAAACGAAGAACTAGAAAGACATTGATTTATTAGAAATCTTTGTAGTAGTCAACAATAATTATTTATCGAACTTTGAAAATTGATTGATGATAATTCGCCAGTCGTGCAGCTCCATGCATGCATGATGCATGTTATGTTATGTTGCCATGAATTATTTATTCGATTTCTTGTTTATGTTAGAGATTATTGTAATTTTAAAATAAATTTAATTTGTTTATTTATTTGGAATAACAAAGTAATTAAGTGTCAAACATTTCGCCTTGGATCATCAGAAATGCGAGCAGTTGGCGCCACCCACCAGCAAAGTCTGAAGAGAAAAAAGTATATATGTCATAGCCTCATATATAGGGACCATATACTACTTAGCTGTATTAGTTATCTTTATGTGCATGACTTCTTACTTCTCAAAATCTTGTAGAAATGGTGATCATGAGTTCATGACACATCGGGTGATTGTCAGAGAGCTAATTCAACCCCAAGTCTAGACTGATGGTTGATGCCTAATAATTGGTTATATCTTAACATTCCCCTTCACGTGTGAAAGTCTATTGGGCTTGAAACGTGGATGATAAATGCATAGACAATCCAAACCTTGTGCGGAAAGAAATGCATAGGTGATAGGCCATTACCAAGCCTTATACTGAAATTCCACTTGAAAATAAAAGAGGGGGCTCCCAAGATTGGAATTTGAGATCTCAGGGTCATTGAGTCTCTGTGACCTTGTTAGAGAGCCAACTCAACCAAAAGTCTAAATTGATGGTTGAGACTCAATAATTGATTATATCTTAACAGTGATACTGAAATTTTGATACAACCGCATGCTAAATAAACATTATTCGTGATAGATTTCATACAATAAAGTTAAATATGATACAGTGTTATTCGTTATTCACAGTCAATTTTTGAGACCTCGTGAATTCGAGGAATGCCATTTACTGGAGAGCTTAATTGACAAGGAAGGCAACAACAGGCCCAGTGACTTAGTTTTTTGGGCTTACATATCATCTGGCCCAAATGTTTTAGGGACCAGTTAGCTTTTCTAGTGATGTAGTAAAACATTATATTTTCTCACTTTTTACCTCAAAATAAGAAATGTACTTACAAACCATTTTCTTATTTTCTTGTACAAAGTACATGATCTACTAAATCACCTATCAGTCGTAACGATAAACATTTAGGGGTACATCAAAAGAGATTCGCAAATGAAAGATTGTTTTTATTTACGTTTATGTAACTGCTCAATATTTCAAAAAAAATTGCAAAATTTAGGCATGGAAATACAAAAGAAATGGAAGATAAGATATTATTAATTAATGATTTTTTTTTTTGTTACAATTAATCAATGATTTTTGTGGGAAAAAAAAGAGGGGAAATGAGAGGGGGTTTGGTGGGCTCCAAGGGAATGGGGCAGGCGAGTTAATTGGGCAATCTTCAGATCGAACCAAAGGGAGCTGTTACTTTCTGGGCCCACCTCATCACACCCACCTCCACCTGCCCGCATCAGCTTCTTTTTCAGTTTGTTTTTGGCTCTATTCCTACTTCCCCGGATCCAGCTATGTTTGTCAGCTCCACTACTTCTCGACTATATAAACGACTACATTACTCTAGTGTCTCAACCATTTAAATATCGCGTAATATTAAGGTTAAAACGAATTAGATATGCATTACTTTACAAGTTTAACCCGATGTCATCAGCTCGTCACATCTAAGGTGAAATGTGGGTTGAGTTGATGTAAACTCACTATTGTAATATGCATCAATCAAAGGATTAAGTATGAATATGAGTATCGTCGGTATGTGAGACTCTCACTACTCAGAATATCGGGTTAGAGCTAGTAATATCTACAGTACTAATTTGGTATGAAAAGAAGACACACACTAATACCTAATATTTTGACATGATCTTGTCAAAATGTGACTTCAAATATATAGTATCGAAATAAAAACATTAACGAGTGAAAAATCGGAGGCTGTATCTATTTATGAATGATGAAGTAGTAGTACTAAAATTTGAGCAACACTTGAAATAGAGTAAATAGACTAGTCCCACCTTGTTTTTGTCCTGTAATTTAGAGTACTGGGTATCCTGTCATTACAACTCATAAATTGGAGCAGGAAGCAAGTTGTAGTGTCTACTAGAACAAAAGTTGGTGTGGCAGTGAACTGTAGAGCTCATGTCAGGAGTTGAGATAACAGATCTTACCAGTCACTATACATCTAGTGGCCTAACTAGAAAATTTTGGATATGATAGATTATAATATCTAAATATTATTTCAGTCATCCCGATATTTTTTTAGACGTAGGCTATACACGAAGTTTGCTCTAATCTAAGTATCTAACCTTCTTTCCATCTCCCGTTTCAACAAAAAAAAAAAAAAAATCCGCATCCTCATTCCTCGATTACTTGTTTTAAGAGCTACCTAAAACTTTAGTCCAAAAACGAGAAAAGGACGAAAATAGGGCCAACAGTATTTATATGCCCTCGTGCGGGAAAACGAATGGCAGTGTACTAGTACAAGTAGAGAAATAGCAGCTAGGAAGTAGACATACACGAACAAGAATAATATGCATGAATTCGAATTATTAGGAGTTGATTTGATATGATGTTTCTGCTGGCTGCTGCTACTAGTCTACTACTGCCAAAGTGCCAACTACGGACTAACGGAGTACTAGCCGTTTATTTTGTTCGTGACATTGTTACAACGTCATCAAATTTACCATATCCTTTTATATTTTGAACAATAATTTATACGATTATACGAGTACATACAAATTTTGTATTACGCTGTATACCATACGTACCACAAACCTATCAAAATTTTATAATGGGGCTTCGATAGACTTGCCTATGTTTCGTACTTTGCTGATTGTACATGATAAAGAGTCCATAAATTTGTAAATTTTATCCATTTGAAAGATGCAATCATTTGCAAAAAATATGCACTTCTATTCTTCATTTTCAAAATTTCATGGTAAAAAATGTTCATTGAAATATATTAATGAGGGCAAAGCCGCAAATGGAATCAAACGATTGTAGTTTACACATAACGGGACGGAGTTTAATAGTAGGCTGTATGGTTGTCTGTTTCCTTTTGGACCCCCTTGGCTTCGTTGTTTTGCGGTCACTTGACAGTCTGGTTATGAGTTGCAAAACGTTTATACGGAATAGTATTCTTTACTCATCATCATGAAAAATCCAAAATTTATTCATTTTCATTTTACGTCCAACCTTATCTCCTAACGGACAAATTTTAGGTGTAACTGTTGCAAATGCGCGTATTTTACATTTGCAACGAATGAACAAAGTGTCCACTGAATTTCCTAAAAAAAAAAGGGGGGGGGGGATTGCTAAACGTAACCTCAAAAATACTAGCGTAACCTATTTTATCCATTTTTTTTTTCCTATATTACCCTTAATGGTCTCCTCTTCTTCATAACTGCATAAATTAACCTAAAGAAAAACTTTTAACAATATGATGGGACGTTCGAATACTATTGAATCAAGCAAAAACAATGATAATTTAAGGTAAGCAATTAGTTATTAGTCGTGCAAATCACGCCTAAGCATGTTACTCCGAAAGCATTTCTTCTCCTGGGTTACATAGGAGGGTAGTTTATAATTTTGCCTTTTTAGAAAAAAATTGTGCAGGTGCTATCATTTGCGTAATTAATTGGTTGATTTGGGGGTTTGCTTAGGAAAAAGCTTTGTTATTTCAAATTTATAAAGATGTTGACGTAAACAATTGATGTCAATTTTTTGTATAACTTAATCATAATGAATTCGATTGGTAGCAAATACCCCCACCTGGAATGAATTTACCTCGATTTAGCAAAGAACAATTAAAATCAATTGTTGATACTAATTTAGCAAGATGTTGGTATCAACAATTGACGATAAGAGTTTAACAAGAACAATTGGGCCAGCCAAGAATGCTGACGAAGAACGGCCATGGAGATTAATTATCGATGAAAGATGAAGAATACTTTTTTTTTTTTTTTTGGGTTAAAGATGAAGAATAGCAGTAGTACTCGCGGAGGACAAATTTGATGTCCATGGTATTTGTGTTATTTTATGTGGTTATGGAGGTTTAATTTGAATTTTACTAGGTTATATTAGTAAAGGAAAAAAAAAAAACCATAACTATACAAAAAATTTCCTGGCAAATGGGTTATTGGGTGCAAGGCCCACCCAAGGGAAATGGCCAAATGGGCGGTTTGTATACATGTTCATAGATTTGGGCCAAAAAATAACAATAATGTTATCACATACGAAAATGTTAGGATTTTGGATCGTGCTATTCTGTCGCATATTGATTTTTCGATACAATCAATTCGTGTGTTTGTGAGCTGATGGGACAAGAAATTGTAAGTATCTCAAAACCCTTAAATTACTAGTCTTATCACACTTCGAGTCTTTTTACACACGAGAAAGCGTCAATAACAAGAAAGAATGAACGTTGTTAAATGGTTTAAAATATAGCCGGGTTCAATTGTAACAATTGGTCAAAATTGAATTACACACATTTTGAATCATGTTTTTCAACCTGATTGCTAAACGCAATATTTTTTTTATTAACGTAATCTGGTAAAAACCCATTTATACCCCCATAACCACAAAAAATAACACAAATACTCAAACCCCAAATTTATCCCATGAGAGTATTGCTATTACTGATTTGCTGTCATACATACGATAGAATATATCTTTTTTCTCACTAAGGAAGTCCGGTGGTAGTGCTTTAACACCATCACTACATACTTGATTTCTAATCTTCTGTCCTAATCTCCTACTTGTCCCTCCAAAGAATGATCTGCCATTCCTCATCCTTCATCGATAGTTTATGTTCTTCATTATTCGTTAACATACTTCTACATCAAAGTAAGTTGATATCAATTGCCTTTGCTTAATTGTATCGTCAAATGTTGATATCAACATCTTGCTTAATTCTTATCAACAGATGATATCAATTGTTCTTTTTGCAATGGAGGTGAATTCATTACAAGTAGGGATTTTCGCTGCCTACTTTGATTATGTTGAAGTGGGAATCGTTGATATTCCGGGCAATTCGTTGTAGAACGTCGCATGATCGCATTAGTGCTCGAACGTCGCATGATCGCATCATATTGTAGAAATTTTTTCTTTAGGGTATGTTACATTAAGAAGTTGGGAAGATGAGATCATTAAGGGTAATATTGGAAGAAAAATGGAAAAAATAGGTTACGCTAGTATTTTTTAGGTTACGTTTAGCAATCCCCTTTTTCAGCCACGTTGTTTTTGCTCGGCCTGATGTGAAGGCCCATTGAGACATCTTCACACTCGTGCTCCCCAAAGGCCCAAACCTTGGTATTAAATTATTGAGTGATTGAAATTGTATTATGTGGAGTAGTTAATTCGAGTCCATTGTAGGGGTAACACACGTCATTTAAGGGTTCGATCATTCGGTTATGTCGATTAATTAAATTCGAGTTATTGTTTGGATCGGATCATATCCTTTCGATTCTCAAGTTGAATTCAAATTGTCAATTTTGTTTCAGTTCAAATGTTCGGAAAAGGGAAAAAAAATAGATAGTCTAAATACAACAAAGAAAGTGTTAAATACAACAATAAAAAACCTCACAAAGACTAATATACCCTTATCACCTCACTTCTCTTTCTCTCTCCTACCACCTCCATCGCCAATTCGCCATTTTCATAACCTACAAGCTTCAACAACAACAACAACAACAACAACAACAAAGTAAGGCTTAAACAAAAGGTAAAGTTGAAGTCATCATATCGTCTTTCATAATTGAAACAAAGATGGGGAAGAAAGAAAGAAGGTGAGGGAAGCCATTAGTGTCTTGGTGGGGTGTCGGGGGGGAGGCTGTGTCAGTAGTATTGGTCAACAAGGTGGGTGGGTGCTTGGGTTGTTTGGCAGGGTCGGTGGGTAAGGTGACCGAGTAAACCGGTCAATGGGGTTGGTAGGGGGGGTCGATTTTCTGGGTCGACGGGGTGAGTGGGGGTGTCGATTTCCAGGGCCGACGGGGTTGGTGGGGGTGTCGATTTCAAAGGCCGACGGGGTAGGAGGAGGGGTCGGATTTCGTGGCCGACGGGGTAGGATGGGGGGTCGGATTGCGTGGCCGACAAGGTAGGAGGGGGGATCGGATTTCGTGGCCGACGGGGTAGAAGGGGGGACGGTTTTTGTGGCCGACGGGGTAGAAGCGGGGGTCGGTTTTCGTGGCCGACGAGGTAGGATGGGGGGTCATATTTCATGGCTGGCGGGGTAAGAGGGGGGGTTTGGGTGTCAAATTTCAGCATATCAAACGTAGAATGTACCAAATTCATGATGGAATTGCATTTCATCGACATTGTTGTTGGTTGAACAAAGGAAAGAATCCAGGAATATCAATCCATTAAGATTTAATTGATGTTTTCCACAATTTTTATATTTATTATCTCTAAAAATCAATAATCAATTTTTATGTTTTCCACAATTCAATTGGATTTCTGTTTAATTTCTATAAGGGCAAGATGAGAATTTTTTTTTAATTAAATTATTGTATTTAACCTTTTTTTTTTGTTGTATTTAGACCGTCCGTGTTTTTTAGTGGTAACATTATGTAAAACACAGTACACCCGACGACCAACGTTAGAGGTCTACAACATGACACAAGTAATTTGATTGTGCAGTACTGAAATACTGAAATTGATACATATCCTGAATTGGTGGGTTGGCACTTGGCGGTAGTTAAATTAATTTGAATTTGTTTACCATAAAATTTAATTATACGGAGTATGATGGTAAAATTAATAATTATGTTGGCACTTGGTAGTATGAATATTAGCGTATTAAAAATAATGTTAACAGTTTTAGGTGTCTATTTCTTTGGCCTTCCGTATTACTCGTTTTTAGTTGATGAATATGCTCACTTGTTGTAACTTGTAAACTTAATTTATTATTCGTATTATGAAAGTTGCATTGCCTTCCCTACTAAATAGTGTACAAATTTGACGTACCGTTTTCAACTACTCTCTCCGTCCCAGTTCAAACGCCCCATATTCTATTTTGGGACGTCCCACTTCAAACATCCCATCTATTTTGGGACATATTTCTCTCTCCTACTTTTATTAAATTATCACATAATCTCTCACACTATCTCTCCTACTTTTATTAATCCCCACATTCTCTCTCCTCATTTTTCCTAATATTACCCCACTCAACTTATTATATCAATTTTTCTTATTCCACTACAAAATTACTTTTAAGAAAGCTCTCACCCGTGCAAGCATCAGAACATGCATTCTCGCGACCCGGGGCGTTTGAACTGGGACGGAGGGAGTATAGGTCGAAGTCGTAAAAGAGGAAAATGAATGGGTTCCATCTAAGACAAACGGACTCATAAAAAAAAATTTTGGATGAAACTTTTACCCAAGTCGAATGTTTATGCTTGCAAATGGCCTCTATGTCAAGGGTAAATGGGTAAATCAGTTTGACCCAAAAGATACTGAGCTAAACAACTTTTACCTTCTCAACAAAGCCAAGTCACATATCGAGGTACTCTCCATGTGGAAGTGTAATTCTTGGTATGACTATGCATCGTTTGATGACTACAAAGTCCTTAAAATGCCCTACAAAAGAGGTCAAGATATTTCAAGGCAATTCTCCATGATCATTATTCTCCCTAATGAAAAACGAGGTCTACTCGATCTGGTAGAGAAAATTCGAGAAAACCCTAGTCTGTTATCCAGCAATCACTTGAATCTAGAGAAGAACGAGATCGATGTCTTAATGGTTCCGAAGTTTAAACACAAATCTTCCTTCCAACCTTGTGAGACCATGGAACAATTATTAGGTCTAACAATGCCCTTCCAATGTCGTGATGAGTTTAAGGGTATGATTGATGATGTCCCACTTTACGTCTCTACAATTATTCAACATACAGAAATTGAATGCAATAAGAAGGGTACAGAAGTAGTGTGTGTTACTTATGCCGGCCTCGACTCAGGGTTCTCTTTATTCGACGACCCACCTCCGCCTCCGATTGAATTCGTTGTCGATCATCCCTTCATGTTTATGATCAAGGAAGATATTTCCGACACTATATTTTTCCTTGGGGCTATTTGTGAACCCGAGGTTGATGAAAATTTCATAAAAGTGATAGACTCGGACGAGGATTGAACGAGAATATCGAAGAGATCATGAAGATTCATAAAATTAAGTTCTCGGATTCTCAATATTTTTATTGTCAATAAAATTTATTTTGATTGTTGTTGAGAGATTTTTGAATTTCTTACTTGTCTTGATGCGATTCAATTTTTTCCCGTAATTTTCTAAGCATATATTAATAAATGAAAAGAACAGAAAGAATATCAATCAAGTTTATTATAACAAACAAATGATATTTCTTTTTCCCTGAAAACAAACAAATGTACATTTATTATAACCTCCAGATAGTGCCTCTTGTTTGTCAATCGTTTATTATATCTGCAACCTCAACCACCTTATGCAAAAGTTTATTATCCGGAGAATCAAGGTTGTCTTGACTAGGATCGAAAATCAATCTTTCGGTTTAGATTCCCATAACCCTACCCTCGCAGCTAATGCTCTGCTTCAATAATAATTGGTAAATTATATTATACTCCCTATAGGAGAAGCATATTAATCATTCTCATAATAGAGGAGTAGAGATCACACTTAGATATATTTTAAATAATTTTAAATGTGATCCCTACTTTTCTATTGTGAGAAACCACCATGCTCTGTTTGTTCCATCAACAATTTCTCGGGTTATCTTGATGTAAAAGAGATAAATAAATGGGTTATCTAAGACAAATGGACTCATTTTACGATGCTTTAATGATTATCCATTTATCCATGCAAATGGCCTCTACTTCAAAGGCAAATGGGTAAATGCGTTTGACCCAAATGGTACTGATTTAAGCTTGTTCTACCTTCTCAACAAACCAAGTCACATATCGAGGTACATATCCTCCATGTGGCAATATGAAACGACGACCATGTATCATTTGATGACTACAAAGTTCTTAAGATTCCCTACAAAAGAGGTCGGATACTTCAAGGCAATTCTCGTATCCATGGTCATTATTTTCCCTGATGAAAGCCTAGGTTTTCTCGACTTGGTCAACAAATTTCAAGAAAACCCTAGTTTGTTATCTAGTGAATCCGGCAATGACAAGGTTCGTCGGAAAGATTTTCGTAGGTTCATAAACGCTTTGTCGAAGGCACGGGTGAAAAGAGTGGTGTGCCCTGAATGTCCTCCAGAGGTCGTTGGCAAATTAAAGTGGATTGAACCCGGCACGCGAATGAGGTTCACAAAGGCAAAGCGGTTTGTCTAATCTACATGGTGTTCTATGTTGTTTCAAACCGGGCGGCACATTGCTGTTCAGTGATGTAGTTGAGTATAATCGTATAACTGAATACTTAAGTTTGGTACTTGACTATACTTAAGTTTCCCGTATTATAATACTCATTTGGTACTTGACTATACTTAAGTTTCCTATAGTGGGAAGTGATCAAGCTTGCTGAAGAAGTTTACCAATTAAAGTTTTGTTCCACAGATAAAACTATCAGCTGACTACTTTTTCTTTGGAATGACATTTTTGTTGGAGAATCGCTCCGATGAAAATAGAACCAGTTGAAGGGTTAAGATCAAGGCATTCGATGCTGATAGATCTCGCCCAGTGTCCCCCTCCTTCCCCCGCCGCCTCTTTCAAGTTTTAACAACCGCCTAATCTGATGAATTATACTCTTTTCGTTCGCATATAAAGTTCCTACTTTCTATTTAGGGGTATTTATCTTTAAACTTCTTACTTATAATCTTTCTTTATTTGTACATATAAAGACCAAAACACCCTTAATTGTTTCTTGAAAATGCAAGTGTGACATACCCTTATGTGTAATTTTACACCAAGTGGACCATAAAACTCATTCTTTATTCTATTTTTTTTAAAGATTTACAAGAATAACCAATTGCCTGTTTCACAAGTAATGTAGAAAACGAACAAAGAATCTGACTAATCAATCACTCCACAAACACAAAGATTCACAATGCAAGCATAGCTTGAACATGTTAACTGTTAAGTTCTAACCCTTCACGTTAACAAACTTTCTCACACATCAATTACTAACACTTACATCTAGATATGTACATACTTCTTGAATTAATGGTTACACAGACTTAGCAAATAAGCAACCATTACGCTAAAAGCTATCACTCCTTCTCAATTTAAATATTCCATGAAATTTGAAATCCTGTCACATAACACTAATTCATAAGAAGTTTAATTTAAAACGGAGTGATATACGTCACCCACGGTAGACACTAATCGCTACCATTTACCTGTTATTTGTCATTCACGACTCTACGTTAAAAATCCTAGATAGCGGAAACGAGCCTTGATGTGGCACCTCCCGACCTCATCATACTTTTAAACTCATCAAAGTTAACCTTACCATCTCCATCAACATCAACCATCTTAATCATCTCCATACACTCATCCTCCTTAACACCTTCCTTCATTCCCAGGGAAGATAACACAAACCCTAGCTCTTTCACTGTAATAAACCCATCTTTATCTTCATCAAACACGTCAAATGCATCCTTCAATTCTTCTTCTTCATCAACGACTTCCTCTTCTTCCTTCCCTTTCACGATTTCATACAACTCCTTAAACTCACCAAGATCAACCAACCCATCTTTGTTACAATCCAAACTACACATCATCTCTTCTACTTCTTCGACCGACTCGAAAATTCCAATGTTGTTTAGTGACTCCTTGAGTTCTTGCATTGTAATGAACCCATCTCTATTCTTGTCGAACGTGTCAAAAACTCGCTTGAGATCATCATCCTTCTTGTTCACGCAACTTATAATGTTGTTCTTAGGAGTCGAACTCGGATTCAGGGGAGGTGCAGGGGAAGTGGAAAATGGTATTTTGACATGTAATAAAATCTTCCTAGTAAAATGGAATACTTTGTAATTCGAAAACCCAAAAACGAAGAAGATTGATGCTAATAAAACCAATATTGGTAGCAACATTTTTCTTATTCTTAGTTGTTCTTGTACTTTACGCAAGATTTTTGTTCTAATAGAACAGAACAAAGCAGAGGAAGTACAGAATTTTAAGTGTGACAATGTTTTTGGAACAATGACATCTTTCTAATGTTACAACTTTATTATATACTAAGATGTTTGCCTGTTTGGTAAAAGATAAAGTGGCTTCGACTTACAAGTTACGCGTTAGGACAGGTACTTTTGGCGAGCTTTTGATTCCCACAAAACGCGTAAGCTCTAGAAATATAATAATTGCTAATTTGCTATAGGCTTTAGCATATGGTTTAGGAACAAAATTGATGCTAAAGCAACTGATGCTGGTACGGTTGGTTGTCCTTTTCCAATGCTAGTATAAAACTATAAATGTATTATAGTGGTTGTCTCTCATCTCATCTACTCCGCATATCAGTACCTCGTAAAAACTGATTCAAATTCGCAAATTATTATTGCTTATATATAGATAGATTAAAAAACGAACATAATCAAAGCCGAAAGATCCATCTTAATGTAACATATTTATAACATCACGAACAAATATACATGAAAATCAGTGGTACATATTGCAAAGTAAGTATCAACGTATTTAACTTTGAAAAAGTATCAAATGTACATTCACCGGTTTCAGTTAGATATCTTCTATGTCTCGTGGCATATTGCTTCACAATTGAGTAGTCTTGTATGATTTTGGTAAATCAGAAACTTGAGGCAGAAACCATACAGGTGGAGAGTGAGAAGAAAGATAGTCGTCTCCATGATAAAATGACTCAAAACTTCCAGTGACAACATCAAAAACACGCATATCGCGACCTCCAAGCCCATCGACCGTAGTTTTCCAAAAATACCTCCCAGCGTCGTCATTGAAATATATGGAGTTACGCTTCAAGGTCGGGAAGGTTTTGGTATCTACAGAAGTAGCTGGACCATCTCCTACAAATAAAGCCATGCTGCCCAAGTCATCTATCTCTTCCCACTCTTTCTTGTCTAAGTCAAGCTTGTATACATCGAAGTAGTAAGTTTCATACGTCCACTTCTCCTTCTCTATGTCATTCTTGTATGCATGGAAGTCGACATAACGATTATCCTTATACTTAGGAACTACTTTATCAGAATTCTCATCATCGTCATCAAGAACTATGGCATGCTCCGCGTACCTTTGAACAATCAGAAGATTTCCGTTGAAAGACTCGAGGAGGTAGGTAGTCACTTCGGACTTTAGTTGGTCATCTTCATCAGGGGTTGGAGCTGGAGTTGGAGGGTAGTCGAATAATAACGGGTTCATTATTGTACTAGTACTAGTATTAGTATTATTAGTAACAAGGCCGTGGAAATCCCACGAACAAAGTTGTCCCTCATCTTTTAGGAACAAGATGAGGCCTAACTTTGCGGAATACGTAACATCGACCACTCTTGAAATCTTAGGGTCTGTCCAAATCGCATCACCTGGCCTAGCAACAGCAACATACTCATAAATATCATGATACGTGATCAACACGAGAAGCTCACCATTAAACTCTACTACCAAAGCTCTTCGGATGAAATTGTCGCGATACCATTCACCGGTGAAATCATCTTCGGCCTCTTTTTTTCCAAATCGGTGGGCTAATTCGGGGATCTCTGATGGGAGGTCGAGTTGAGTATTGGTCAGTGGGTTAAATAAGTGAAAATCACGATCAAGGCCGACGGTTAGAATCCATACACTCCCAGTCCCAATACATCTTTTATTACCTGAAGCTTGTGGGAGGCTTACATTGTAGCACTTGTTGCTAACCAAGCTGAACAAGTTCCTTTTATGTAAATCTTCATGTTTACGCTTTGATTCTTCTTCTTTTTCCGAAAGTAGTAGCCATGGTAATGGCGTGAAATTTGGTTTGACAGCAGTGGCAGCACGGTGCCAAGAAGAACAAACACTAGAGAAAGCCGCATAATCTTCCAACGATAGCAACCAGTTTTCGGCAATGTACTCCAAAATATTCTGCTCAAGGTTGGACCAATCAACAGCCATTGTTATAATATTGATTGACTAAACCAAAATTTGAAACAACAGCTTTGTGCGTGTTATGTGTACAAGCCAAGTCCCTTTATATAGAGCACAAAATCTCATACTTTCTTAATCTCATACTTTCTTAATCCCAATCTTACTATGAAAGTACTCTACCACTTTCCTAATCAAACTAGCTAGGAAACAATTTGTTTTCTTATTCCATATGTAAGATATTTCTATGAACCTAATCATGTTCAATTCATACAACAAATTGAACATGTAAATTAATGCAGCGGAAACCAAATAGGAACAAATACCTCCAGCCATTGCAATTGTTGTTGTCTTCTTGTTCTCTTATCTCAAAACCGTAACCAAGTCTTGAATCGTAACACGGTGCCAACCCCTTCTCTCAACCGCAGCGATGGTGTTTGTGTTTTTAATTTGAGAGTGGAATCAGTGACCCCTTTTGATTTTCAATTGAATGAAAAACCTCTGATATTTTCCATCAAAATATACAGGAGGTTTAACGTTGTAGTGGAGAGAAAAGTGGAGAGAAAACTGGGAAGTAACTGATCAAGAGACTCCCACTACAAAGTGGACCAAAACCATATTTTAGTTGACCTAGCAATTAACTAATTATAATAATAAAAATTAATATAATTAATTAACTCTAAAATATTCCAACATTCTCCCACTTGGTCCACTTTAACAAGAAAAACTTTGTATACGAATCATAGCGACGAATTCTCTAAACATGAGAATTAATCTTCCATGTATCACAAAAAGTGATTGAGCGGCGAAACTGAGGCGATTTTCATCAGTGAATTCGATCCAGCCATGGCAAGATCGAAAGCAACTGGGAAATCATCTGGTAAGAGATCTAATAAAAAGAAAAATAAACAAATCCAAAAGCTAAGGCAAATACTTTATCAGAAGAAAGGGACATCATCTTCAGATGCACAGCGACACAAGAGTTTGGCATATATTCAGGGGATTCCTCCACTCATCTTGACTGATGAGGAGGGGGATAATCAAGATGGGGATCTGCCAAGCATTGAAGAGGAGGAAGATGAGATGGTGGAAAACACACAAGATGGAGATGCATCAGAGACAGGAGCTGAATGGCAGATTGTGGTCAGAAATGGAAGAGGTAACAATTCAAACTCAAACACTTGTAATCATGCTGAAAACGTTGAAAAGATGGTATCTTTGACATTGGATGATGTTAGTGAGGGCAAGAATTATTGGAGTTCTGCAGTTGTGTGCTTTGTTTTGGGAGCAAATCCACCATTTGAGACTATGCAGGGGTTCTTTAATCGGATTTGGGGAAATAAAGGGCTGAACAAAGTTTCTTTTCTCCCAAATGGATTGTTTGTAGTTAGATTTAATACGATTGAGGAGAAGGATGGAATTATGAAAGCTGGACATTTTGTCTTTGACAATAAACCATTGATAATCAAAGAATGGACAGAAGATTTGGATTTAAGCAAAAATTCTGTCAAAACTGTGCCAATATGGGTGAAGTTGTCTGGTTTAGAATTGAAATTCTGGACAGAGAATTGCATTCGTAAAATCACTAGTGTTATTGGAACTTATGTTAAGAGTGATAGGGCCACTGAAGAGAGGAGTCGTCTTGGTTATGCTAGGGTAATGCTAGAGGTTGATGTAGACCAGACATTCCCTGAGGAGATTCAGTTTGGAGATGAGCATGGCAAGGTTGTGACACAATCAATTGAATATGAGTGGAAACCTTCAAAATGCAGTGTTTGTAAACGAATTGGCCATATAGGGGATATGTGTCGGAGGCAGACAGGGGTGAGGAGAGAATGGAGACCACGAAACACAAATGCTGAAAGGCAAGCTCCACCTGCAAGGCCTAGACAGATATGGCGACCGGTGCAGCAACAACCTGCAGCAACAAACCCTGCCTATATTACTCCACCAAACCCTGTAAGTATTCCTATACCTGAATCAACAATGAATACTGTGAGCTCGAGGAATACTAGTAGACAGTTAATACTTACTCCTCAAATGGCAATCACACAATTTGGATTACCAAACCAGGGTATTACTTTTGCTGATATGGTAAGGGGAAATAAGGAGGTGACTGGAAATGGTAGTGAATGTCATGGTCAGGTGGACCATGGCTAATATAGGATGCTGGAATGTCAAGGGCTTGAACAGTATCAGCAAGCAAATGGAAGTGAAAAGATTTATTGGGAAACATAATGCTGGTATGTTTGGGCTCCTAGAAACGAAAGTGAAATCTAGTATAGGATTCACTCTAGTTTCTGTGAAGGTTGGTGCATTATCACAAATAATAATAAGCATCAGGGAGGTAGGATATGGGTTGTTTGGGACCCAAATAAGTTTAGTTTCCAAGTAAATAATGTGACCAGTCAATTGATTCATGGATTAGCCACTCAACTGGACACAAAAATGGAGTTTTATGTAACCTTTGTGTATGGATTCAATAAAGCTAAGGAAAGGGAAGAGTTGTGGAAAGACTTGGTTAATGTGAAATCGACTGTAAGCAAACTTGGATTTTATGTGGAGATTTTAACAATGTTCTTTATTGCAATGAGAGAATTGGGGCACCTGTGACAAATGCTGAAATCAAGGAGTTTCAGGACTGTACTCAGAAGTGTGGTTTGAATGACTTGAAGGCAGAGGGAAATTTTTATACATGGAACAATAAACAGGAAAATGAAAAGAGAGTTTTTTGCAAGATTGATAGGGCTTTGATAAATGATGACTGGCTGCTAAGCTTTCCTGACAGTAAAGCTTACTTCTACCCAGAAGGCTTATATGACCATAGCCCCTGTGTTATAAGCATGCATAGAGAAAGGGAGACAGAAAATAGAAGTTTTAAGTACTTCAATATGTGGAGTAAATGCCAAGATTTTGACAAGATAGTGACAGATGGATGGAGTATAAGTATCACTGGTTCCCCAATGTTTAGAGTTTTGCAAAAACAGAAGATGTTAAAACAACCTCTAAAGGCTCTAAATAAAGGGAAGTTTTCAAATGTAGAGAAGGAGGAAGCAAAAGTTTACTATGAGCTGATAGAAATTCAAAAGGAGATGCAAAATGATCCCAGAAATGAAGAAATCAAGAGGAAAGAGCAACAGAAAGCAGAACAATACAGGTTTCTTCAAAAAGCAAAAGAGAGCTTTCTTAGTCAAAAATGCAAAGCCACATGGATCAGAGATGGTGATGCTAATACATCATACTTCCACTGTGTCATAAGGGCTAGGAGAGTTAAAAATTCTGTCAACCAAATCAAGGATATAAATGGAATTGAAAAGATGGATGAGAAAGGCATTCAGGCAGCTTTTCTAGAGTTTTACACCCAACTGTTGGGTCAAGACACAGAATGCATCAGAGTTCACACTCCTACTGTCAGGAAAGGCAAAGTTGTAACAGAAGAGATGGGAAGGAGAATGGTCAGGCCTGTTGATGATGATGAGATTAAAAGAGTTATGTTTGAGATTCCAGGTAACAAAAGCCCTGGACCAGATGGCTATACTAGCCAGTTTTACAAAGATGCTTGGCATATCATTGGAGATGAAGTTTGTGGAGCAATAAAAGATTTCTTTATACATGGGAGGATGCTTAAACAGCTCAACAACACCATATTAACCTTGATCCCAAAAGTCAAGCACCCTGATTCTGTAATGGAATTCCGACCCATAGCTTGTTGCAATACCATCTACAAATGTATTGCAAAGCTGCTATGTAATAGAATTGGTGAAGCCTTACCTGAGTTGATTAGTGGAAATCAAGGAGCTTTTGTGAAGGGGAGGGACAAAGTTGAAAATATTATGATTTGTCAGGATCTGGTTAGAAAATACAATAGGAAAGCTATTTCCCCGAGATGTATGCTCAAGATTGATTTGAGGAAAGCTTATGACACAGTTGAGTGGGGTTTTGTGAAGCAAATGATGGAAGCTCTCAAATTTCCACAGAAGATCATTGAGCTGATAATGGAATGCCTATGTACTCCTTCATACACAATGGCACTGAATGGAGATCATTTTGGTTTTTTCAAAGGCAAAAGAGGGTTGAGACAAGGAGACCCTCTCTCTCTTTTGTTGTTCACTATTTGCATGGAGTACCTCACAAGGGTTTTGAAAGTAGCAGAGGAGAGAAAGGAGTTTCGGTATCATCCCCAATGCAGCAAAATGAGACTGTCCCATCTGTGTTTTGCAGATGACTTACTCTTGTTCTGCAAAGGTGAGATGAAATCTGTTATGCTGATTCTAAGGGCTTTCTCAACCTTTTCTAAAACATCAGGCCTTTGTATGAGCCCTACAAAGTCTGATATTTATTTTGCTGGAGTTAATTGCCATGTTAGGAATGAAATATTGGCTATGTCAGGGTGTAAAGAAGGTGAGTTGCCATTTAGATACTTGGGAATTAAAATCACTGCAGGCAGAATTTCAGTGATGGATTGTAACATTTTGACTGAAAAGATTGTGAAAAGAATAAGAGATATAGGTGCAAGAAAGCTGTCTTATGCAGGGAGGCTGACCCTTGTCAAAGCTGTCCTTATGAATCTCCATTCATATTCGGCTAGAGTGTTTGTGCTGCCAAAAACTGTCCTAAAGAAAATTGCATCTATTTGTAGAAACTTCTTATGGGATGGAAGTGACCAAATGATGAGGGTGCCTCTAGTAGCTTGGGAACAAGTCTGCAAACCAAAATCAGAAGGAGGTTTTGGATTGATTGATATATATGATTGGAATTTGGCTTGTGTTGCAAAGTATGTTTTTTGGATCTACCTTAGTGCTGATTCTCTTTGGATTAAGTGGATCCATAGCATCTACTTGAAAGGTGAAGACTGGGGGAATTACACCCCTGCTGATGACACAAGTTGGTACTGGAGAAAGCTATGCAAGGTAAAGGAAAAAATCAATGCTTTTAAAACTGACTGGAAGAAGGCAGAGTACAAGCTGGAACATGTTTACAAATGGCTAAAAGGAGATGGAACCAAGGTAAACTGGGACAAGATTGTGTGGAGTAGGCATTCAATTCCAAGATCAAGCTTCATTGTGTGGTTGTCAATGCAAGAAAGGCTGCAGGTGAAGCACAAACTCAAGAAGCTGGGTATTACTACTGATGATGATTGTCTACTATGTCAAAATGGGCCTGAAACCCATGACCATCTTTTCTTTACTTGCTCATATAGCATGAAGTGTCTTGAGAAGGTGAGGAATAGATTGGATATTATGATTCCAGAGGTTAACTCTATTCGATGGTGCGCGAATAAGAGGTTTGGTGCTCGGATAAAGAAGCAAGTTGTTGGAGCAACTTTGTGCAATCTGATCTATTACATCTGGTTCACTAGGAACAAAAGTAGGACTGAAATGTGCGTATGGATGCCTGAAGTCTTAGTGCAGAAAATTTGGGTTGAAATTAGACAGAGACTTAGGAGTGTCATCCAGAACTTGAAGAGTAGGGACATAGATTGGCTTGTAAGAAAAAATTTGATGTAATGTCCAAAATAGCAGCTGATGTAGCTTGATTGAATTGTGTTGTGATTTTTGTTGATAGTCTGGGGAATGCCCATGTGCCTTTGTATCCAGATTTTCTTTTAATTAAATTCTTACCTTTCAACAAAAAAATCTTCCATGTATCACAATATACTCAGTCTTTCACCACTACAACAACTTAATGAGCAAACCCTATGTTCACTCTAGGTCAATCAAATGACATTATTCAATAAAGCAAAAATGAAATGCGTACGTACTTAACATGAATGAAAAATATCCAATTACATGAAGGTTTCAAAATGACATTAGTAAAATGTTTACATGATGGAACCAAGTCCCATCCTCTCTACATGACCCTTGAAAGCCTTAATTTGCATGCCTTTAGTCAAGGGATCAGCAATCATTAAATCAGTGCTAATGTGTTCTATGATCACTTTCTTTTCTTGAACACGTTCCTTTATGGCTCTAAATTTTATGTCGATGTGTTTACTTCGACTTCCACTTTTATTGTTCTTAGCCATAAAGACAGCAGCTGAATTATCATAAAACATTTTGATCGGCCGACTTATAGAGTCAATGACTCTCAGTCCTGAAATGAAACTCTTCATCCAAACACCATGTGAGGTAGCCTCAAAGCAAGAAACGAACTCAGCTTCCATAGTAGATGTAGCAGTTAAAGTCTGTTTCGCACTCCTCCAAGATACGGCACCATCAGCTTGCATAAACACATATCCTGAGGTGGATTTACGTGAGTCGATGCAGCCACCGAAATCGGAGTCAGAATACCCTACTACTTCAAGACCATCAGTCCGTCTGTACATGAGCATGTAATTCTTGGTACCCTGAAGATACCGTAACACCTTCTTTGCAGCTTTCCAGTGATCAGGACCTGGATTACTCTGATATCTGCCCAATACTCCAACAGCATATGCAATGTCTGGTCTTGTACAGACCTGAGCATACATAATGCTTCCAACAGCTGAAGCATAAGGAACATTTTTCATTTGTTCCCTCTCAAGATCATTCCTGGGGCATTGGTCCAAACTAAACCGGTCACCCTTCACAATAGGCACTACACTTGGTGAACAGTCTTTCATACCGAATATTTCAAGTACCTTGTTGATATAGGTTTCTTGAGACAAACCCAAAATGCCTCGAGATCTATCTCTATGGATCTTAATGCCAATGACATAAGATGCCTCACCCATATCTTTCATATCAAAGTTATTTGAGAGAAACTGTTTCACCTCATGCATCATCCCTCTGTCATTGGTTGCTAGCAAAATATCATCCACATACAGCACAAGGAAACAAATCTTACTCCCACTGACCTTGTGATATATGCATTGATCCATGATATTCTCTTCAAATCCAAATGAAGTTATCACTTTATGGAATTTCATATACCACTGGCGAGAGGCTTGTTTCAATCCGTAGATGGATTTATTGAGCTTGCAAACCAAATGCTCACCTTTTTCAGAGGAGAATCCTTCAGGTTGTTTCATATAAACCTCTTCCTCTAAATCACCATTAAGGAATGCCGTTTTCACATCCATTTGATGTAATTCAAAATCAAAATGAGCTACTAGTGCCATGACTACTCGGAGAGAATCTTTCTTTGATACAGGAGAAAAGGTCTCCGTGTAATCGAGTCCTTCCCTTTGAGTGAATCCTTTGGCAACAAGTCTAGCCTTATGTCTTTCGACGTTGCCGAGTGAGTCTTTCTTTGTCTTAAATACCCATTTGCATCCAATGGCTTTTACACCATCGGGCAACTCGACAAGGTCCCAAACTTGGTTGGACGCCATAGAGTTCATCTCATCTTTCATGGCACTAATCCACAAGCTCGAATCTTTAGAGCTTATGGCTTGTGAAAACGTAATTGGATAATTGTCAGCTTCTACATTGCAATCCGATTCTTGTAGTAACACCCAAGTACCATCAGATAAAGTTGAACGTCTTTCTCTAGTGGATCTTCTAACGAGAGCTTGATCAACATGTTGATCATCCATATTCTCCTCATTTTCATTATGATCTACTACAGGATCGTCAACATTTTGTGGAATCTGCATTGCTGGTTGTCTAATGTTCAATTGGCCTTGAGGAACATGAGCAACAACTAGCCTATCGGTTGACTCAGAAGTTGAAGTTTTCGTACGATCTGATTCAGAAACAGTGTTTCGAAATAGATCACTCCCACTGAATAAGTCATCCTCAAGAAATTTGGCATTTCTTGATTCCACTATTCTGGTGGTATGAGAAGGATAGTAGAATCTATAACCCTTAGACCTTTCGGCATATCCAATGAAATACCCACTAATGGTCCTTGGGTCAAGTTTCTTCTCTTGTGGATTGTAGATTCTCACTTCTGAAGGGCATCCCCAAATACGTATATGGCGCAAACTCGGTTTTCATCCCTTGAATAACTCAAATGGTGTCTTAGCGACAGACTTGGATGGAACTCGGTTTAATATATACGCTGCCGTTTTAAGAGCATCTGTCCACAAGGATGGTGGAAGTTTAACATTACTCTGCATACTTCTCACCATATCCATTAAGGTCCTATTTCTTCTTTCTGCAACACCATTTTGATCCGGAGAACCAGGCATAGTGTATTGGGGAACAATCTCATGCTCTAAAAGAAATTTAGCAAATGGACCACAAGCTTGTCCATTCTCGGTGTATCTACCATAGTACTCTCCACCTCTATCCGATTTCACAATTTTAATGCGCTTACCACATTGTAGCTCTACCTCTGCCTTAAACAATTTAAAGGCATCTAATGCTTCATCCTTGGAACGAAGTAGATAGAGATACATGTATCGTGAATAATCATCAATAAAGGTGATAAAGTATTTCGGATCACTAGCATTCATATCCGGACAACATATGTCGGTATGTATGATCTCTAATAGGTCAGAACTCCTCTTAGCACCTTTCTTAGATTTGTTAGTTTGCTTTCCCTTTATGCAACTAACACAAGTCTCAAAATCGGTAAAGTCTAGGGTATCAAGTACCCCATCATCTACTAATCCCTTGACCCTCTCAATGGAGATATGTCCTAATCTCCGGTGCCACAAGATAGAGGATTTTTCATTTACAATACATCTTTTCAAACCGGTCTTAACATGCAAGGTATTGTGTGTGACATCATTTTGTAATTGAAGACGATATAAACCATTAGACAAAATACCATAACCAATAATTTCAGAATTTCTAGATAAACTGAAACCAGAATCTGAAAAATTAAAGGAAAAACCAAAAGGTACAAGTCTTGAAACAGAAATCAAACTTCTAGAGAAGTTTGGTACATAAAATGTCCTCTCCAAATTCAAAATAAAACCACTACTTAAAACCAAGCTGCAAGTCCCAACAGCTTCCACATATGAGCTCATCTTGTTGCCAGAATAAATGTGCTGCTCACTGTCCAGGGGCTTCCTTAGGCTTGTCATACCCTGCAAGGTATTCGAAACATGGATTGTAGTACCAGAGTCAATCCACCATGTATTGTCACTAACACTAACCATATTAGATTCATGACAAACGAATGTAAAGAAATTACCCTTCTTTTTGAACCAATCCATGAACTTAAGGCAATCCTTCTTTATATGTCCCTTCTTATTACAGAAGTAACATTTAGGCTCCTTCTTAATGGTTGGATTAACTCTAAGCTTTCCCTTTCCTTTATCCTTACAGTGAACCTTCCTCTTCTTTTCAGAAGAGCTAGAAGTGGTAAGGTTCACCTTTTCACCTTCTTCCATCAATAGTCGGCCCTCCTCCTGCACACACATGGTCATCAACTCATTAATGGACCATTTATCTTTATGTGTGTTGTAGGATATCTTGAATGGGCCATACTGGGAAGGCAAGGTGCATAAGATGTAGTGCACCAGGAAAGCATCAGACATGGTAACCTCCAGATTCTTCAACTGAGCTGCAATGTCCCTCATGCGCATGATATAATCACGCACACCCTTAGTCTCGGTGAGCCTAGCAGAGGTGAACTGCACAATCAAGGTGCTGGCTAGCGCCTTGTTGGAAGTAGAGAACTGCTCATCGATGGCCTTAAGTAGCTGTTTGACATTGTCATAATCCTCAAGAGAACCCCGAATGCTACCATGTACTTTCGTCTTTATGAACATAGCTAAGAGACGGTTAGATCTCTCCCATTTTTCATAAAGATCGACAGTATCAGGGTCACTGGCCTCAGTGATAGCGGGTGGTTCATCTTTTCGAATGGCATAGTCAATGTCCATCCATCCCAAATGAAGCAGAACTCTCTCCTTCCAAACTTTATAGGTATCACCTCTCAATTCAGGAATGTCACATTTGACATCAGAAATATTCCCAGGTAAAACAACTGCATAAGAATATAACATACATACTTAAAATTAATTTGAGACATCCAAAAAACACAATTTACCAATGTAAATCATGCGAAAATATGAATCTATAGACATACAACCTGCATGTGGGCTAAGGCTCTACTCAATTAGACTCACATATAAAAATTAAGTGATGAAACTATTAATGTACCAATTTCTCAATTCCTGTGGGATAATTAAGAAACAAAATTTAATATTTCATCCTAATTAATCATTGTAATACAACAAAAATCCTGTGGGTAAGTTTCATCATATTATTAGGATTAATCACAAGAAATGTCTAGTTCACACATGTGATTCCAAAATGAAATTTCAATAATTAGAGTTGCTGTGGCTAATCTCCAATTAATAAAATTTCGAATCACTCGACATTTCCTTATTTTAATTATATATATACCACATCCCAATGCATATAATTACCGAATGGATCAGAAACTTAATTGATCAATCAAAGGCGAAAACATGTTTAAAACCGCGAAAACAAATTCAGCGATAGAAATCAACAAGCAACCAATCAACGCGCTGGACTAAACTTCATGCCTCGCGATACAAAATATACGCTAATACGCGATACGCAAATGTTACCCAAATTACAATATGACAAAACCCAAACCAAAACATGGCCAGGATATCATTCAATCAAAGGGAACAACCATGTGGAGTCCAAGACAAAAGCATGTACATGTATCATGTGGGTTAAGCAACATAAATTGCAGTAACTTCCGCGATAGGTATCAAAAACATCAGCGATAACAACAAATACGCAGTGATCAGGCAAACATGCTTTTATAATGCAAATTTCAGATTTGCAGAGTTCTATCAACACAGATTTTATCACTCCGTCTCATACAGTCATACTTGGAAATATAAAACCAAGAAAATAGGCACCGAAATCACAATTGCATACAACTTTTGACAAATTTCAGAGTCCTCCATATTTCTTATGTCGTCGCAATTCACAGTCAACAAGAATAAATTAAGGCACAGGCGACAATGCGACATATTCATAGAGAAATCGAAGACGAAGAAACAACACAAGCAAGGCAGAGAGCAACACTATGCTCTGATACCAAATGTAAGATATTTCTATGAACCTAATCATGTTCAATTCATACAACAAATTGAACATGTAAATTAATGCAGCGGAAACCAAATAGGAACAAATACCTCCAGCCATTACAATTGTTGTTGTTTTCTTGTTCTCTTATCTCAAAACCGTAACCAAGTCTTGAATCGTAACACGGTGCCAACCCCTTCTCTCAACCGCAGCGATGGTGTTTGTGTTTTTAATTTGAGAGTGGAATCAGTGACCCCTTTTGATTTTCAATTGAATGAAAAACCTCTGATATTTTCCATCAAAATATACAGGAGGTTTAACGTTGTAGTGGAGAGAAAAGTGGAGAGAAAACTGGGAAATAACTGATCAATAGACTCCCACTAACAAAGTGGACCAAAACCATATTTTAGTTGACCTAGCAATTAACTAATTATAATAATAAAAATTAATATAATTAATTAACTCTAAAATATTCCAACACCATAATCTAACGTAATTATAGGACGTATTAAAATATAATATATAACGGCCTCACGGGAATTTGCTATGTCCGATCTTAGGAGATTAGGCAATGGTTATACCATGCTCCCCGAAGCACAAGGGGTATGGTGTTCTTTTCACAATAGAAAAGTAGGGACGACACTTAAAATTATTTAAAACATATTAAAGTTTGGTCCTTCCTCTTTTATTGTGAGAAAGACGATCATGCTCCTTGTGTTCTCGGGAGCTATATTACTTGTGAAAATTTTACTTCTTCCATTTCCATATATTGCCACTTTTAGTAATCGTTAGAAAGTGGTGGACAAAACTGCACCATCCGTTCTTTTAGATTTACATAAACCAAACACACAAAAAAATAACGAAGAGAATATCTGCAACCTATGGTACACATAAGACTAAACTAGTGAAAACGGGTCTCTCTTGTAGTAATGTTGCACTACAGTAAATTGTAAAAGAATTAGGCTGACCTCTACCCCACCTTCGAGTCTTTGAGCCAAGGCAAGTTTGCCCTTGTGTGAGACTCACTTCTTCTATTAACAAGCCCAAGGTCATTGTATATAGCAACTTGGAACTCTGATCATTTTTCACGTACATGCGTTCACGACTACACATACATTCACGAGGTTTATTAACCTACACAAAAGTTATCGTTTAAATCACATCAAACAAAGTCGAGTAATCGATTATTGTTTTGACCCCGTTAAGCAGAGTCGAGTAATGAACCGCCTATCTTAACAACCAAACCTAACGATTTTGGTTAATTTGGTTTATGGTAGGGTTTAGGGTTTATGAGACCCACAATACTTCATTTTTTCCCAACTCAAACACATACTCAGGCGGCTGCTCTCTCTCTCTCCTCTCTCTTAATTTCTCAAGGTTCGTGTTTTTCGTTGCTTCTTACTCAATTTTCTCCCTTTCGTTGCTTTTACTGCACAGTAATTGTTCTGTTCGATTTCTCCCTTGTTTAAATCGGTTAATTTGGATGTTTTTCACCTCTTTTGTGGATAATTAGTGTTTAATTTGATTAATTTTTTGTGGGTACTTGTTAATTTAGCCAATTTCATGTGATTATTGTTGGGTTTGGTTTTTGTTTTGTGAAATTTTCAATTAGGGTTTTAGTTTTGTGTTGGGAATTTGGCTGATTGAGAGCTTAGGTAGCGTATTGAGTTGAGAATTACATTGTTGTAGTATGATTGTTTAGAATTTTGATGAAAGATTGAATCTTTTTTCAGTTGGGTATTGGGATTTTGGTGGGTTTGTTTATGCTAGGATAAATTTGAAGAAAGATGAAGTCTTTATCGGTTGGCGGGTTTGTTTTCGCCATTGTATGCGTTGAATTAGAGGTTCAAGCTTCATCTGTGTGGTTTCGGGAGTATTGGAGGTTTTAGCTGCTGGTTCGCGCGTTATAAAGCGAGAAACTTTGGCTTGTCTCAGGTAGATTGAGTGACGAGCGAGGTTGAGCTCGTTGTTTAAAGGTTGATGCTGGGAAACTTGGCTTCTCTGAGCTGGATTTAACTCTTAGATTTAGGTAGAGGGTTTGAGTGTGGAAGGCTATACAGTTGAAAGGGTTTATGAGGGCCTTTCGGAATCTTCAATCTTTTGACTTTGACAGGGAAATCTTCCATCTTTGAATGTTTGTTAGATGATAAAAATTATACCAGTTAAATGTGTTTAACTTAATGTCAAGTAGAGTGGCTTTGGTGGGTATTCTTAGCAGTAGATAAGCTGATAGTATTGGCAGTTACATTTTGTCTTTTGGAGAGATTATTCAGTCCTCCTTTGTGCCCCCTTTTTTACTTATTTTCCAAGGCTTCAATTTACCAGCTTAGAGAAACTCATGTTTTGTTGTAACTGCTCTGTAGACGTTGGAGTGATAAAATCCCTATCAGGTGGAACCTTAAATGTTCTATAGGTCATTTTGTTGGTTCTTTTTTCTGCGACGTGTGACTGCTTATGTGAGATTACTTAGTGTGTGCTGCATAAAGGGAGAAGGAGAACAAAGTGATATTGCAATCTGCAACGTGATTTACTGTCCTGTATCATTTCGATATTGAATGGGATCCAAGTAATGTTGTCTTTCAAGTTGATTTTAATTGTGTTAAGACTTCTTCACTGGTTTGATGGCTCTGTCCCAGTATGCGTGGGTGGTGTTTTCATTCATGTTTCTTTGAAGTTGAATGATGTTTGGAAAAAGATTAACGACTTTGACCATACAATTGAAAATCTTAAAAAGTGGTTGGAGTTTTGGCTGAAATTTAACCTTTATTGAAGTTTTAAGCTGTCATCTTCAGCGCTCTGTTCAAGTTTTAGACTCGAGGGTCACATCTTGTCCTAAGTTTGATTTGATGCTTAAGACAGGCTCAAGAATCTCGTTCTAGTTCGGTTAGCTGATTTTCTGTGCTTTAATATATGAATATTTAGTATCCACAATTCTTGCTAAGTGCCTATACTTGCGAGCTTTTCTAAATTCAACTAGTTTGCCTGTGAGCAGCTTTGATTTAGCACCCATTATATTACACTATCGTGGTACTAAAATTGGGATGTTTTTCATGCATAATTTTGTTACCAGTGCCATATTACAAAAACTGCAATATGCGCGAAGATACATACTAATGTTCCATCTTATGTGGTAGTTCAGATTCACATTCACGATTCACATAACTCACATCTTGACGATACTTTCAGGTAGAGTAGCTGGTAGCATAAATGGGTGTTTTTAGTAAACAAGAGCCTGATGGATATTTCGATGAAGATGAGGAGTTAGACACTATGGGTGATGTTTCTGAGTCAGATCAGGAAGCTGAATCCGAACCTGATGCAGAAGATGATGAGGAAAACGAAGATAAAGGTGAAGGTGAAGGTGAAGGTGAAGGTGAAGGTGAAGGTGAAGATGATGATGATGATGATGATGATGATGAAGATGAAGATGAAGATGAAGATGTTAAGTTGAGTGAACCTTCTAAGACTGCTATTTACAATAGGGATGGCCTTCTTGATAAGATTAACGAAATTAGCTGGCCCTCGGATGTGGAATGGATCCACACACTTGCTATCGATATCAATCAGGAGCAAGAAGTTGATGTTAATGACGACCTTGCGCGTGAGACGGCTATCTACACTCAGGCGCTGCAAGGAACCAGGAAAGCTTTTGCAAAGCTAGAAGCTAAGGGTCGGCCTTTTTTGAGGCCTTCCGATTATTATGCTGAGATGGTGAAGTCTGATTCTCATATGGAAAGGGTGAAAAGGAAGCTCCTTGTGGAGAAGAAGGAACTGGAAGAGCAAGAGCAGAGAAGAAAAGACAGAGAGAATAAGAAGTTTGCCAAACAAGTTCAGGCAGAAAAGCAGAAGGAGAGAGTTAAAGACAAGAAGAACGCTATTGATTCTGTTAAGAAATGGAGGAAGCAGCGTGAGAACAGCGGGTATGGCGATGATAAGGGTGAAATGGGATTATCATTCGAGGATGGAAGTGCATTTGACAGGAAAAGCAAGAAACCATCTGTTGTGTCTCCTGGAGATAGGTCTGGTGGGAAGGGAAAGTTCATTGCCAAGGGTAAGAAAGGTATGGATAAGAAGAAGAAAGATGCCAAGTTCGGATTTGGGGGCAGGAAAGGCTTGAAGAAGCAGAACACGGCCGATACAACCAGTGATCTGAGAGGATTCAATAGTGACTCTCAATCTGGTAAAAAGAGAAGAAAGACTTAATTTGTCTCATTCTTCTTGCGTTAGTCAGGCTGATTATGTTACAGAAAACGCATGGTCTATGTAGTCTAATTTCAGAGGCTCGTCTTCGTTTTGTAAGCGTATCAAAGTTTAAATTTTGGAAGCAAATCTATGACAATTTATGTGTTTATTGGAAGGGAAGCTAATTGCTGTAGCATGTTTGAATTTGCGCCCTGCAGTTTAGTTAGTATTAACTTTGTTCAGAATCGTTGCTGCTTTGTTAAATTTTGATGTAGATGGATTTGAGAGCTTGTTATTCGGGACTGCCCTGGTGCAACATCGTTCTATTCTCAAAATTGCTCAAAAGAGCTTATTAATGTCCTGCTAAATCCTGCTTACGAAACTGGCCAAAAAAACTCGTTTATGATCCTTGAATCATACTATAACAGTGATAGGTTTTGTTCAGCAGGTTTCTGAGGAGTGGACATGAGACCAATACTCGTCCACTAGTTGTCCGAATAGCGAACCTTCCTTCTTTATAAGCTCCATTGGCTCGTCATACTCTACCACTTTTCCTGCAGCAACATCAGAATTGGTTATTCAAGCTACAGAGTGGATCTTAGAAATTTTTTCGTTTGATCAGAAATAAATTTAGTATGCCACAGTTTCTGTTATTGATTGAGAACTCACCATCGCTAATTGCAAGGACTTTTGTGCAATCCATTACAGTTGGTATCCTGTGAGCTACTGTGATGACAGTGCAGTCGAAAAATTCTGATCGTATGGTTTTCTGCAGGATCATATCTGTTGCATTGTCTACTGATGCAGTGGCTTCGTCAAGGACCAGTACCTTGCTTCTTCTCAGCAAAGCCCGTCCTAGACAAAATAGCTGTCTCTGCCCCATGCTCCAGTTGGATCCATCCTCCGCAACTGACATGATGTTTACATTATAGTTAAGCCTTAATGTTAGAAAAAGAATTTTTACACTCACTAGTATTACGATTTTTTCTCTCACTAGTCGGAGTGTAAAAATCAATCCTCGATACATATAAGATCGTTATCCTCATATTTTACGTCAAGTTATCCAAGTATCAGGTTTCTTTAACAGTCATGCAAGTTAGTTTTTACGGGATTTTTACCTAAAGAATCTAGGCCGTGCTCTTTATCTTGGACAGACTCTTTCAGCTGACATTTCCTGAGCACCTGCATTCAGCAACACCACGAAAATGACAAGAAGAATAAAACATTAGTTTTTTCATGTGTTCTGCATTGCTGAAAATTGTTTAAAAAAGCTTATATCAGAAGCTGAAACTGTTACCTCCCAGATCTCTTCATCATTATGCTGACCTAGAGGATCCAAGTTAAACCTTACAGTGCCATTGAAGAGAGTAGGCTCTTGAGGGATGATTCCAAAACGCGACCTGAGATCATCGAGTCCTATAGAACTTATGTCAATGCCGTCAACTGTTATCCGTCCTCCAACTGGTTCCACCAGACGAAACAAAGCCCCTATCAGGGTAGTCTTCCCGCTGCCAGTCCTGCCAACAATGCCGATTTTGTCTCCCCCTTCAAACCTGCAACTGATTCCTTGCAGAACAAGCGGCGCTCCTGGCCTATATCTTATCTGTTTTTTCATTTCAGGCAGGCATTTTTATCGTCTGACCATGGTAAAATACATCAAAGATCAGACAGCGAAATTTTTTTACCTGCAGATTACTGATGTCCACTTTACCAACTGATGGCCAGTTTTGTGGAGGTCTGTTGTCTTGGATGACTCTTGGAGCTTCACTAGGGAGATGCATGTACTGGTTAAGCCTCTCAACTGAGACGATGTAGTTGGCCAGCTTGCATTGGTTTTGAATCGAGCAAACAATTGAGTTGGTACGGACCTGCTTCTCAACATTGATTAATAACTCTTGGTACGGACCTGCTTGCAGGATTTGTCCACCCGACATCAGCTGCAATTGAGATTGTAATTGTCTGTCATCATATATCCTTAACACTAAATTGTGACATACAAGACAATACACATGTAGAAATCGGGATTTAATGACAATTTTTGTCATAGAAATTGGTTAGATCAGTAATGACTAATGACGACTTTTAGTTCAGGCACAAACTGACAGTAGAGATTTCTGATCATAATATCAAACTCACCAAACAAGTATGGAACGAAGAAAGAAAGTCGACTTGGTGAGTCACAAGCAAGACAGTTTTATCCGAAAGACCTTCCACAACATATTCCTGTCATATCATGTAGAAACTAAAGCGTCGTTACACTTACACTGGCCTTGGTTAGTAAGGAAACTGAGAGGTGCAGGAAGTAGAGTTACTCTGAAGAGACTTGCTGCAGTGTGTGCATCAACGGCACTGAATGGATCATCCAACAGGTATATGTCAGCATCTTGGTAAAATGCTCGAGCAAGCTGAATCCGCTGCTTCTGGCCCCCGCTTAGGTTAACTCCCCTCTCCCCTATTTCAGTCAAGTCACCGTAAGGAAGAAGCTCCAGGTCCTTGACCAATGAACATCTCTGTAGAGTTTCTTGGTACTTCTGCTCAGCCATTTCTGATCCAAAAAGGATGTTTTCGCGTATTGTTCCTTTTTGGATCCAGGCTGTCTGTGATACATAGGCAATGCTGCCATAAACTTCAACCTGTAAAATTAAGCAAACTAGTTTAAGAGACAAGTTAGATAATTTTTTCAGATAAATGACTAGAGGCAATTAGGCTTTGCATAAGCTTACAGTTCCGTCTATGAATGGCACTTCACCGAGGATTGCTGCTAGCAGGGTTGATTTGCCACAGCTAACTTCTCCACATATTGCTATCTTTTCACCTGGTTTAACATCTAAAGATATTGTTCTGAGCGTTGGCTTTGATTGATTCATTTCCCACGAAAGACTTGCTGATTTCATCAGAATGGCCTGGTTTATGCAGTTAGCATTACGCTCCTTTCTGATGTTTTCCAACTGAAGTTCAGGTGCCTCAAGAAACCTGACAATTCGCGTGAATGCAACTAGTGCCTGAATCATTGCACCAACGACATCTGATATGGCTGAGATCGGTTCTTGTACCAGTCGTATGGTTGCAATAAAAGTGAAGACATTGCTAGCATGCAGAGGAACTCCCAAAAGACAACAGGTTCCGAATGTAGCAGTAGAGACTAGTACAGGTGTTATCCAATAGATCAAACCATAGCAACCTCTCACAAACAGAGATTTTGACAGCCATTTACATTCCACATTTCTCAACTCATCTATAACACTCTTGAAGTGAGTGTCCCAGGCATAAAACTTGAGCACCTTCATGCTCACAAGAGCCTCGCAACAAGCCCTAAGTCGCGCATGTTGTGCAGCCATAACCTTGCTTTGGAACCCGTGGTGTGATCTAGCAACAACAATGTTGACAAGTACACTTACAATAATCACTGTTAATGATGCTAATGTTGCTATTCCAACTGACTTGATCAATATTACTACTCCAATACAAACCTGAAGTCCTATAGCCCAAGTCTGATGAAACCAAAAACAGAACTCACCTATCCTGTAAGCATCCACTGTGACATAATTCGTTATCTCGCCGCCAGAGTGCATCATCCTAGCAGCACCAGACAGTCTCATTTGCTTCTTGTAAACCAATGCAGTGAGCAAAGACCGAACTCTAAGGCCGATCGTTGTGCTCCGAAAATACCACTGTCTCTGTGATACTGATTCCAATACCTTGAAAAACAGTAGCAAAACCGCCAAAACTATACCTTCATGTCTGAAGCCCTCATTTCCCTCAGCAACCTTAATGAATGCCTGAAGCAGCAGAGGTCCAGCTGACAGGGCGACGACACTACCAAGTGCAAACATTCCGGAAATCACAACTTGTCTCCGGTTACATTTAAATATAGTCCACAAAAACAACGTCTGAAATGACAAATCCTTCCCTTTCTGCAGACTCAATTGCTCAGTAAACTGCAGGTAACAGGATTCCGCCCTGTCGAATTCCCGTAATTCAGGTATGTCTTCTTCGTTAAGAGTCTTCTCCCTACCTTTTTCCATCAAAGGATTCAACCACCAAAATGACATCTTACTAAACAATCCAACTTCTTTGGCAAATTTAGTGTCTCCGACGATATCAACGGCATCATCTTTCAAAGGACTGTAAAGGGTACTAGATTGTTCCTTACGATTAACAACTTTGTAAGCACATAACAAGACTAGTAGACTAGCTCCGAACAAACACACAACATCGTCTAAGCCAATCTTGACTCCTGTTTCGTGGCTAAGGTTAACAATAACCGCGAACAATAACCTCATCTCAGGAAGGTTTAAAAGTTACTAAAACAAGAAACAGGAAGATTGATTGAACGGAAAACAACAGGAAGGTTGGTTATGAATGGAGGGAGTACAAATCAAACATATGTAAAACAATCGATCCTATAGTTATAATTCGGTTTTTAGTGAATGAGATTACATACCATTTTACATTTAATTATATTACTTGAATAAATTAAATCATTGTAGAAATCTTACCTATTGACATAGATGTCTCAACACCATAGTTTTGAAGACCGTGTTGTTGCGCCAACTTTAAATACGGCCAGTAATCGGTGTGCTACTGCTACATATATGTGTCACTACATTTTTAGCCCACAATAATAACTATAGTACATCAATACCCCATGCAATATGAGCTACGTTTACTTCAAAACAATTACTCCCTCTGTCCCACCTCAAACAGTCAAACGCCCCATTTTTCATTTCGGGACGTCCCAGTGTCCCACCTCAAACACTTCATCTATTTTGGGATATATTTTTCTCTCTCCCATTTATTAAATTATTACATCATCTCTCAGATTACCTCTCCTACTTTTATTAATCCTCACATCCGAGTAAATTAAATAAAAACATGCGAGCTGAGTTTTTATGTTCGTTCGAATAAAACGTGTGAGGTGCGTCAAATAATTCACATGGAAATAGCTATCAACTGCTATGGCGTAGGGTATTCCTTGTTTGACATTTATTAGTACCTTTAACAACAAACTAATTAAGGAGGGCATAAATCCAAGGCAGTTATGCTAACTAACCCTGGACTCTTGGCCACAACATAAAGAAGTGCACAACGATAATGGAATGACTCTGATAATTCTATGGTAAATGTCAGTTTTTGACAATTAGGATAAACCCTGGTAAAAACCCTATCATCGTACCACTCCCACCTGCTTTCTCTCTAATGCTTTACCCCCGACACAATATTGGAGTTGGTATAACTGAATCAAAGGCCATACGTGGAACATGCATTTACATAAAGAAATGAAACGAAATCATTCAGTTGATAAAGTATATCAATAATACTCAAATTACTCAAATATTTGCCCACGTACCCTTCTCTTTAAAAGTCAAACTAAGAGAGAATAAACATTGGTTTAGACAATAGATACGGACTGTCCTCACGTTTTTCATGTGTTAGCAAAGATCTATCATACGGCTAGCTATCAATTTTCATGGAAGACTAACGGCAACTATATATATTATATATACAAATTATTATACTTAATTGTTGGGGTTTTTCAAATGTGTTCATAAAAGTATTGTCCCACATTGGTAGAAGGTAAATTGAGCAAATTGGTTTATAAGCTAGTGAGTTATTACTCTTATTGCCAATTGGTTTTAGGATGGAACCTCACTAGACTTGTGACCCGTTTTCCTAATTTACTCCTGCGAGCCCGCTGCCTTGGACCCAAGAGGTAGAGTATGAGCATGCTGATAGTAATGCTTGTGTAGTAAACTTAACATCTTTGCGGTATTTACAAAATTATGCAATGAAATTTACTTCACATTTATATAATTTTACCACAAACTAAGCATAGACATTTTTTTAATTGTCTACATATAGACTCGTAATATTTTTGAAAGATAATACAAAATATAATAACACATACACCTATCATGGTGCCAATTATTATAGGTAGTTAGAACATTAATATAGATAGGTGGAAACAACTGGATTAATTATTTATATGTAAAGATAATAAAAAATATAATAACACACCTATCATGGTGCCAATTATTATATATAGGTGGAAACAATTGGATTAATTATTTATATGTAAAGATAATAAAAAATATAATAACACACCTATCATGTTGCCAATTATTATAGATAGGTAGAACATTATTATAGATAGGTGGCCTTAGGAAGTACTCCGTAGAAAACAAGGAGTGCTATTGTTCTAAAAATGGAAAGTTCAAGGAGGGAGTTCTTAGCTTGCTAAGATTGTTTGTGTCGCAACTTCAAAATTAAGTCCAACAGAATAACAGATAATGGGGGCTGTTACGGTAGCTGTTGATCATGAGCCACTTACTAAGCAGGATCTTGTTGCCTTTCTTGCCTCTGGATGCAAACCTAAGAAAATGTGGAGGTACGAACTTTATATACAGCTTATGTTTCTTATTACTTGCGCTCATATTCGTTTTACTTGAAGGTAAGAAATTTAATTTGTCTCAGCACTGTGTTGAAACTAATATATAGAATTAAATAAACCTCGTTTCTTACCCGATGCTCAATAATAAATGGCATTGCTTTATGTCGTGGAATAAAGTACGGATACAATTTCTACCGATCCGAGTGCAAGATAATACATTTACCACACAGTAATGTAACTTATTTTATTATTGAGAATGACAAGAGTTTATATAGGTTACAATAGTGTGAACCCTAATATAAACCCTAAGGTAAAATAGGGTAGGAATAATATCGTTTACATAACTAGAATATTTATCCCTTACGATATTATTCCCTACTACAATTACAATATATTCATTATTCTCTAATACGCCCCCGCAATCTAAGCGGTAGGAGGAGACGGACGCTTTGTACGATTCGGTTGGTCATTCGTGGTCCGATTCGTACGAAATTTGGTGAGCGTGTTTCTCACACAAGGGTCTTCGATCTGAACGGTGGAGATCGTGTTTAGAGCTTCAGATTTTGATTTTTGAGAGATTTTCGAGAGACTGTTTTTGAGGGTTTAGGAGACTTGTGGCCATGGTTTAGGAGGGTTTTGACCATGGTTTGGGAGGGTGAGAGGGGTGACTGGATCAGAGGGTTGTGGAGAGTGGCCTAATCATATCAGAGGGTGGCCGACTAAGAAGAGAGGAAAGGATCAGTGTTTAGATGATGATCAAGCGTGAGGAGCAGCGGTGGTGGTTATTGTGAGGGTGATTTACTAGAGAAATTGAGGGTGGCCGGATTGGAGTTTGGCCATGGTTAGAGAGGGTTGAGAGTTGGCCGGAGGGAGGGTGGCCGATGGTTTTGACGAGGGTGGCCGATTAGAGGGTGGCTGAGGGTTTGAAGTTGAAACTTTTCGGAGGGTTAGGCCGAGCATAGGATTTATGCTCTGATACCATGTAAGATAATACATTTACCACACAGTAATGTAACTTATTTTATTATTGAGAATGACAAGAGTTTATATACGTTACAATAGTGTGAACCCTAATATAAACCCTAAGGTAAAATAGGGTAGGAATAATATTGTTTACATAACTAGAATATTTATGCCTTACGATATTATTCCCTACTACAATTACAATATATTCATTATTCTCTAATTATTGAGTAATCCCGGGAGTATGTACTCCCGGTGATGTGGCAGACACCAAAAAAAAAAAAAAAAAAAAAAAAGTTTAAACGGCTCAATTAGGAAAAGAAAAGACGTTATTCTACCTCCTCCCCACCTCAATCCCAGACACCTCCACGGCCACCGTACCACCATACACCACCATCCCATCTCCTGCGATTCCAATAGAGACACCTCACACCGGCAACCTTACTCCGACCACCAACCACCGCGCCGTCGCCTCTCTCACACCCCACAAGGTTCTCTCATCTCGATGCTTTCCTCCCTTGCTCCTAATTTCCCCAACGCGGGTGAGATCCGATTGCATCGCCGTTGATATTTGGGCCGACAATCGGTGCGAGGAGGGCGGCGCATGGGTGGGAAGGAGGAAAGAGAAAATGTGATTTGAATGAGTTGTTGGAAACTTTGAATGTTGAGTTTCATTTTGCTTCACGTTTCTTTGCCTCAAGTTCCAACTTCCAACTTCCAACCATTAAATTTTGTAATAATGTAGGTCCATTGATGCACTAAAACAAATAATGCAATTGACACCATATCAAAATACGTATACCTTAAAGTACATAGGTAATACGCTAAAGTATATGTAATTTGTAAGCTAAATTTATGTACTTTAGTATACAGATTTATGTACTTTAGTATAAATTTTATGTACTTTAGCATAAAAATTGTGTGCTTTGAATTTTAAATACAAATCATACATTTTAGCATTAAAACTATGTATTATAGCGAAATAATACAATATACTCTAACATATTAAGTGTGTACTTTAACGTATCAATGTGTACATTAACTTATAATACAATACTTTTGCATATAAATACGTAATTTAGCGATATGTACTTTAACACATATATAGATGTATTTTAACGTATTAAGTATGTACTTTAGAGTATTAGTCACATACTTTAACATAAAATAGTGTACTTTAACGTATAAATTATGTTTATGACGTGCTATTTATTTATGTACTATAAGGTATCAATCATGTACTTTAACGTATGTATTACGTACTTTAATGTACAAATCATGTACGTTAGTTTCTCAAAAGGTAACAACATATTACTTTTATCAGTTGAGTGTTTTTTTGTCCTTATATAGCCTAAAAATACAATTTCAATAACAACAATCATATTTTTTTTTCCATGAAACATGAGTGTTTAAGTTATGTACTTTAATGTAACAATTATGTACTTTATTTAGCGTGACAATTATGTACTTTGATATAACAATTATGTACTTTTAACGTGAAAATTATATATATTAGCATGACAATTGTGTACTTGAGCGTAACATAAAAAGTAAACAAGTCTCATAATAATCTAAAAATAAAAAATAAAAATAAAAAAATTCCTTTTTCCTCCCATTTCTCTCTCCTCATTTTTACCATTTCTCTGATCTCACCTCCTCATTTATACCATTCATTTTTCCTTTCCATTTCTGTCTCCTCTATATCTCCATCATCCGCACATGACCACCACCACCGCTCCCGCCTCTCCAGCACTATGCATGCACCACCCCTCAAACTGCCCGTGTGGGTGGCCAAAAAATGGTGCGGGGGAAGTGAGTGAAAGAGGAGAGCGTTGAGCGCGAGAAACGTCTTCGCCGGCGAAGGGAATGGGTGGTCGGGGTGAGTCGCCGGCTTGAAACGCCTCTAATGGCGTCGCTGGCGACGGAGGTTCTAGTGCTACTGCCGGCGGCTGGGGGCGGTGGAGTGCTGGCGGGGAGGAGATTGAAAAGCTGCGAGTTGAGGTTTTTTTTTTTTTAAATAAACTGTTTTTTTTTCTTTTCTTTTAATTAAAACGTTGACGTGATCAGGGTGACGTAGCAGTGACGTATGGGTGACGTGTCACCGGGACTACATAATCCCGGGACTATGGTATACACGCCGAATACCGAGTGTTGAATTGATAATAAATTGAGAAGAGATTACGTTGATGCATCATGCATGCATGGCTCTATAATTAAGCACCATTGTTAGATTTTGGTATGCATCATGCATGAATATGCATAAATTGATTTGGATTTTGGACGTGGATTGTCACACACACACACACACACACACACATATATATATATATATATATATATATATATATATATATATATATATATATATATAGAGAGAGAGAGAGAGAGAGAGAGTGAGGATCATAAGAGTACCCCTCCTTAGGTGAGTACTGTGCATCCAATAGCAGCCGTCAGATTCATCAAATTGAATGCTCGAGATTAAGCCACCTGTCTTCAATTAGAAAAGAAACTGGTTTCCCAATTTTTCCCCAATTCCCCATTGATTTCAGTTTTTTCGTTTCTCTCTCCTCCAACTCTCCCTCTCCTCGAAATTTTCTCTCTCCTGGTCTCCTCCCCCGCGCTCTCATCTCACTATTTCCTCCCTAGTCATTCGCCTCCACCGTCGCCTCCATCGCCGTCGCCTCCATCTCTCTTTCAATCTCGCGGCTTCTCACTCTCTCGCCGTCGCACCTGCCATCGGCGCCTCCGTTATTCTCTCTCGTCGCCGCTACACACTAGGTTTTCCGGCAAGATTCCGTCGTTTCGAAGAAGCTTTTTCGGCGAGTCTCCGACAACGTGATCGACATCGGCGAGGTCTCAGGTTAGTTATTCATCCTTCCTCTTCAACTAATTCATCTATTGGTGCAATTTTCTCAGATTATTCGTGATTTCGATCTGTTTTATTCCTTCTTCATTGTTTTAATTGATTGTGATTTGATATGAGAGGTCCAAGTGTCTTGATTTCAATTCATCGATTTTTGAATTTCGATCTGTTTTTTTTTTCTCATTTTCTCTCTCCTAGGGTTTCACCAATTCTGTTATTCCTCCATTTTTCATGTTCTGGAAATTTCAATGACTTTAGTTTGATGAATGATGGATTCGTTTGTTATTATGTCATTCGATTCAGATTTGAATTCAAATTATTACGATTTTTTTTCATTCGGATTCCGACGATTTTTCGATTGAGAAATGTGATTCGTTTCGTTTCGCTCATTTTGATTTATTTTTTTGGATCTAATTGTATTTTTGAGGATTTTTATTTGTAGATCTTATGATTTGATTGAGGTTGCGGTGGTGGTGGTTGGGTGCGGTTGCGGTGGTTGTGGCGGTTCCGATGGGTGTTTGTTATTGTATGGATAATCGGTGTCTTTGTATGGATAATCGGTGTCTTTGTATGGATAATTGGTGTCATTGTATTGACACTACGTGTCGTAGTGTCGTTGTACGTATAGTTAGTGTCATTGTATGGACACTCTCGTGTCATTGTATGGACACTCTTGTGTCATTGTATGATGGTGTTACTGTATGGACACTCTCGTGTCATTGTATGATGGTGTCACTGTATGGACACTCGTGTGTCATTGTATGGGTAGTCGGTGTCATTGGATGAAAACTCTTGTGTGGTTGTGCTTGCCGGTGCGGGTGTCATAGAATGACACGGGTTTGTTAATAGAATGACACTATGGGCACTTCGGTGTTATTGGTGGTTTGTCCATAGAATGACACAGGTTTGTCAATAGAATGTCACATGTTTGTCCATAGAGTGACACTATGGACACGCGGTGTTATTGTTCGGTGTCATTGCATGAATTGTGGTTTTGATAGCTTATTTGGTAAAGCATTTGTGTACATACACGAATGTCGTAGGTTCAATTCCTACATGAGCTCTAAATTTTCATGTCACTCTATAGACTTTCTGTGTCATTATATGTAAGTGTCATTCTATGGATATTTTGTGTCATTATATGCGAGTGTCATTCTATGTGACACTGTGTGTCACTCTATGGCGGTGCGCAGTTCTCACGCGAGCAGGAGTTCGCACCTGATCTCGCCTGTATATATATATATATATATATATATATATATATATATATATATATATATATATATATATATATATATATATATATATATATATATATATATATATATATATATTGCAGAATAGGGGCAGAATACGAAAAATTTGGATTCGAGGTTGACACGTTACGCCCCATGAACTACGATCAAATAACTAAGTTGCTTAACGGTATTGCTGAGAAATTCAATTGGGAGAAAATAATAGAAGATGACCATATCATCGGACTCAAGAAGGTACTTATAATTGAAAGCTCCCATAATAAATATAGCACAATGCTCAAAAGTTTGTAGCAATGTCGTGTTCTTATAAATTCATTTTATTTATATTGAATTGACTTTTGTTAGGGAATGCAAAACATAACATTAGAGGCCGGTGGTCAACTTGAACTCGGTGGTGCTCCATTTGAAAACTTGCATCAAACGTGGGCTGAACTTAAGACTCACTTGGATGAGGTCAGCTTAATTACCTGATGACATGGTTCCTTTTTTTTTTTTTTCATCTTATTAATACGGAGTAGTATCGTTTCGATTACGTTTAGATTCACACCCCTGTATCCCACGTATAGTGGTGGGTGGCCAGGTGAGTGGTCCTCCCAAGTTGTTGCATACGATAGGGTTCAGAATCAAGACATCTTTAAACGAAATCAAGCTGCTTTACATGTCTTTGCTTTGTTGATAATTAATTAGACTCTTCAATGCGATTTAGTGTGTTTTTTTCCCCAATTGATCAGAGTGTTAAGCAGGTTAACGTAATGCGACAATAATGAATGATCAAAAATTTCGTTGTTTTTTTTATGTTTTGGGCAGGTCAACTCTGTCGCAAAGGAAATGGACATCGAATTTTTAGGAATCGGTTTTCAGCCCAAATGGAGGGTGGAGGACACTCCTCTAGTACCTATGGTAATAAATTTCCTTTCACTTAGGGTATATCCAGTCATCCAGATGATTTTCTTTTTAGTGGTAAGCGGGGCTCTCCAGCTTAGGGAATAAGCAAGCCCTACTGGAGATTAACCCAATCCTATGGGGAAGAGAAGGGGTGGGGGTAGAGAGTAAAGGGGATCCCTTATCCCATGGAGGTGAGGATCGACCCTTAGTCTCCGGGGCGGAAGGACATTGCCTTCACCACTAGGCTACCAAGGAGATCCTCATATATCCAGATGAATTGATACTAATAAAACAACTACACAGTACATTCATTTACTATATTATTGGGATATGGTTTAATAATTCTAATATGTTGACATAAATTTTACTACTACTACAATTAATTAATTTTACTATCATAAGTTAGTTTTATTATACGGAAAATTCACGTGGTACCCTCAAACTTTGACTGATTGCACATGGTACCCAATTTTGCAAGTTTGTGCACATAGTACCTCTGAAGTTACCACTTTGTGCACATGGTACCAAAATAGTAACTTCCGTTAGATTTTCCGTTAAGTGATGATGTGTTAGTTAGTTGTTATGTAAATTAGTTAATATTAACGGAGAAATCATGTGTTACACCATGTGTAACCCTTTTATATTTACACAACCAATGAAATCATAGCATGTGGCATTTATATTTTAATTGAAAGTAGGTAATTAAAAGTGGGAAATTTGAAGATTTCATATCTAATAAAAAGATTATAATGGAAATTTGAAGATTTCATATCTAAAAAAATATTATAATAAATAAAATATTATGGATTTTTAGTATAATGAGGATTAAATAAATAAAATATAATTTTTAACATAATATCTTTTACAATTTTTACCTTTTATATTTTCTACCTTTTTCATATTCATTGCCTATTACCTATCTAACCTTCTCAAATTTTTTACTTCAATGCTACTAAAAGCAGAATTCAAACGTGGACATAAAGCATTTCATGGAGTTTGTTTGGCAAATTCTCCATCAAAAAGAACAAGAGTTCTTGAAAGGATCATGAACAAAATCCTACGCACGTTGAAAGTTTTTTTAGCGGCTCAGATTTCATATCACACAATTTATTCATGTTTCACATCAATAAGAATTATTTGGCACAACTACTACAACAAAATTTCATAGCTGAATTACTACTACTACTACATAGCTGCTAGCTTTTTAAGTAGAAAGGAGCGTTTTTGGTAGATGTTAGTTGTTAACTGCTAATAGTTTGTCAGTATACTAGTTGTTCTAAATAAACTTATCTGTTAAAATAACATTACACAAATAATGCTCCTAAAATGCTACTATAAAGAAAGGTTACATACATGTACATTAGTATTTTAGCCTATTCGAAATGCTATTGGCTACTTATTAATGCACTACCAAACATGTCCTACTACTGTACTACTTCTAGTAGTAGCAATGCTATTCATAAGCCGAAATGGTATTTGAACTACTAAGTACTAACCAATAGATAAACTGGTAAATGATTTGCAACGAATTAAAATATATAAAGCTTATTGAGTCTAACTTAACTAAGTTGGATTAGTAACTAAAATGGTTAACGAGTTGTGTCCTATATAGTAGCTGGAATTGTAACTGAACTACACTTCTAAACTAAATGAACACGAAAAATTAAATTTAACTATTTGAATAGGTAGCTTAATGGTTATTGAACTACATACTATTCAATAGATGCAACGGTAACTGGAAAAACCCGAATCAGTAGCTGGATTGTAATCGAGTTTAATTTGTAGTTAGTAGCCGGTCTAAGTGGTAAATCAACTACTCCGAACTAATTAAAAAAACCTAGAAATCTAAACTTAACTAAATACGGAGTCGAATGGTTACTCAAGTATATAAATTTAGTAGATGAAACGGTCACTAAATAATCTTTAATTGAATTAAATTGAATTGAATTAATTTATAGTGTAGTTGAGCTAAAGTTAAAAGCTCAATCTTATATATGCAAGTTGTTCATTAATCCCATAACCCAATTTGACTTACTTTACTCGTTTACTGTAATAAGTAAGTAACAAATAAAAACACTTAATTCGTTTAGGGCCCGTTCAATATCACTGCCGTTTTCAGTTTTTGGTTTTTTTTTTTTTTGTGTAAAAAATTTAGTTAAATAAGTTACAAAATTAACTTTAAATTGTTTGGTTCTATAATAGTCATATAGAAAATGAAAACTGACAACTGAAAACTGAAAACCACTTTTTCTGGTTTTCAAAAACGGGACTTTGTTTTTCGAAAAAACAGAAAACTGAAAACAGAAAACGATACCAAACAGGCCCTTAACTAATATATACAACTTGTAATACGTTTAAAATATCAATGGGGTTTGTTCACAACCCCATAGTATAAGAAATGCAAACTTCATTATCTATATCAAACCTACCTTATATATTTCGATAAATGAGTTAAACGTGTCAGGTTTGTTCATCCAACTTAAACCCAATTTGGGGTTCGGATCAACATGTTTACTTATATTACCATGACTTTAATCCACTAGTTGAGCGTTAGGTACTTGGGTTCATATCAGATAATTCGGACATTTCACTTAGCTTCTTGTAACTTAGAATTTTAATAATTATCACGTGAATTTTTAATCTTAATTAATTATCTAATTGTAGGGAAAAGTAACTTTTGTGTTGGTGGCAATGTAAAACTTAGGGTATGAGTTGGCGCTAAATTGTATCATAATGTCAAAGAATGTTTAGTTTTAGCGGCAAATCCAAAAAAAAATCAGCGCCTAAATCAATTGGAATATAGATTCTATTCGTCTAGCCCTAAATGTGGTACGACAAACTAATTAGGACATTTTAGTAAATTTATTTATGATTATAAGGGAAAGTGTATTTGACTAAAAGATAAAAACAAAATAAAAAAACTGCCTAAAGAAAGTGTCAACGGAATAACTTCCTTTCCTATATGTGTTGTTGGGGAATAACCAGTGCCAAGTGTCAGTTGCTTATTTGTTGTGTATCCCATTACTTCTTACACGCCGTGTAAATGTAGCAGCCTCCTGATTTTCCATTTTAAAAAATAAAAATAAAAATAATTTTTTTTGACTTTTTAAAACAAATCCAAAAAATATTTTCATAAACAAAAAAAAATATAGAAAACAAGTTTTTTTTCATAAAAAATATTATTTCTCTTAAAAAAATCATAATTTGTGCACATGGTACCCTTCAAGTTACCATTTTGTGCACACGGTACCCTTGAGATCACAACATTTTGCACATGGTACCCCTAGGAAAATTAGTTTTTAATAAAGTTTTTTTGAAAAAATTATTTGAAAGAAATATATTTATTTTTAAAATTTATTGAATTTTTTTTAATTAAAATATTAAATCTATAATTTAATTAACTAATTACCTAACAACTAACCGACACATCATCACTTAACGGAAAAATCTAACGGATGTTACTATTTGGGTACCATGTGCACAAAGTAGTAAGTTCAGGGGTACCATGTGCACAAACTTGCGAAGTTGGGTACCATGTGCAATCGGCCAAAGTTCGAGGGTACCACGTGAATTTTCCGTTTATTATATGTATAGATGTATAGACTAAAATGTTTGCCGTTATGTATGATCAGTCAAGAGCAAGAATCATGTTAAATCATTTTCACAAACTAGGCGCGAGTTTTGATATACCTTTTAGGACATGCTCTGCCCAGGTAATTCTCTACTGCATTCACTTGCTACTTTCTTCATGACCGGACTTTTTTACGCCAGCAGCTTACTGAATACTCTTCTGTTTTTTAGGCCAACTTGGATTTTAGCTCTGAAGCTGACATGGTCAGAAAACTTCGCGTTGGTCTTGCATTGCAACCTGTGAGCTACTATTGTGTTACCTTCTAGTTAGTTGGAATCGGTAAATTTAATACTATTTCGTTGAAAACAATTATACAGAAGGTATAAAACCATTATGGTTACCGTAACAATCCGTTTAGATTTTTGATCCCTAGAGCCTACGATAGCAACTTCCTCCGAAACTGGAAAATTCTAGGAAGTTTGGATCACCCTGCTCTAGGTCAATTATCAAATTGGTTACAAATTTTACATTTCCGATCCGATTTGATCTTTTATATGAAAAATCAAAACCATTGGGTGATATGGTTCAAGGGCACCATAGAGTAGTAGTTTGCAAAGTGGGGGCACCACATGTATTTTGGCATAACTCGGAGGCACTAAATGAATTTACCGTAAAATTTATTTTGTAAACTAGTAAGTTATGATTAGGTGGTCTTATATTCCTATAGGCCTTTTTGTTTCATCTTTATATTACGCTTTATTGCCTGAATTTTGTTGGGAATGTACTTACTGCGGATTATAATTGGAGCAGATAGCAACTGCACTATTCGCAAACTCTCTCCTTTTACCGACGGAAAGCCCAATGGTTATCTCAGCCTCAGAAAGTAATTGATTGGTTAATCCATTATTAAGAGCATTTATTTCTTGTTCATTGATAATTGATTTCCACCGGATCACAAAGTTACAATAGTGAGGAAGTCCGTGTGTTTTGAAAAGTATTTTACTCTGTATTTGTTAAATCGGGTTTTCTTATGTGTGATTATTGGACACATGTTAACACTTCGTTTTTTTTTATCTTAATTCAGTTATATATTTTCACTTGAAAATACAAATTTGTTAAATCATGATCCTCACCCTTTTATTTGTGAGAAGAAATACAATACTCACCAATTTCCTTGGACAAATTCGTTGGAGGGGAAATTCACTTGGTACTTTTGTTTTTTGTCGGTTCACACGTGGTACCACGTATTGAAGTTTTGAATGATATTATTGAAGTTTCTCAACATAGTATTACACCATGGGGTACCATGCATATATGTTTGCAAAACTAAACACTGTGATAGTGCCACGTGAATCATCCCAAAACATTAGTTGCTTAATATTTTAAAAAGAAGTCGATCAAATCTCACTTCGCAACCATAACTTATTTTCTCGTCGTTATTTTGTTTACAGTCATTGTTGGTTTGATCTAGACAAAGAGAATCGATCTGGGATGCTTCCCTTTGTCTTTGAGGACTCTTTTGGGTAAGTATTAATTAGTGTTCAAGCTACTTAGACTAGCATCAAACATCCACACATTGATTTTTAACTTCCCTGTACTAGCATAAAGTTTTTGAAAGCATTATGGAAACATGAAAGAAAAGGAAATTTGGCAAAAAACCACCTTTAAATTTCATAAGTTTGGAAACAACCACCTTTTAAAATTATCTTTGCAAGGAACCACCTTATAAAATCAACAAGTCTTGTTAAGACCACCTACTGTCCTTTGACCTCTACCAAACCACCTTTGACCATCATTGACCACCTCTCGCCGCCTAAAACCGCCTTATACCATCACCAGCGACCCTCAAAAATCGAAAAAAAAAAAAATTCTTAATCCAAAAACTTAATTAATACTAGTATACCTAATAGACTATGTCCATCTTAAAACCCCCCACTAAATATCAAATTAGTATACTAATTACCCTAAAAAAAACCCCTTTTACCCACTTTTATCCCGCCAAAATTAGTACTCCGTATATTAAATGGTAAAGTATGTTTGGTGGAATGAAAGAGGGTAAAATGATTATTTTTTCTAGTGTAATGAGTATACTAATAAGATATTTAGTGGGGTTAGATTAAGATGGGCATAATCTATTTAGTATATTAATTAATTTATAGATTAAGAAAAACAATTTTTATTTTTTGTGATTTTCGAGGGTGGCTGGTGGTGGTATAAGGCGGGCGAGGGGTGGTCAATGGTAGTCAACGGTGGTTTGGTGGAGGCCAAAGGACAGTAGGTGGTCTTACAAAGGCTTATCAATTTTATTAGGTGGTTACTCGCAAAGATAATTTTAAAAGGTGGTTGTTTTCAAACTTATGAAACTTAAAGGTGGTTTTTTGCCAATTTTCCAAAAGAAAAAGAATCGTCATTTGAACCGAAATTGCGGACTACACTTCTTTTGTTGTACAGTTATATATTGACCAATCTCAACATAATAATGCAGGTTTGAAAAATACGTGGATTATGCACTTGATGTCCCTATGATATGTGTGTATCGAAAGAACAAGTGCATCTCCTGCAGTGGATCGTCCTTTAGGGTATACCTTCGTCCTAACAAATTAAAGCTTTACAACACAAATTTTGGCCTCTAATTCTCATCGCGTCTTATTTTTTGACCATTTATGAATGTTTTGGCCTTTATTCACTAACTTTTTTAATGTTCAAGCAATCCATATTGGATCAAATGTATGTGTGAATTAATGTTTCCCATAAAATTAAAATCGTAGGATTTCATGCAAGGAAAACTTCCAATCCTTCCTGGGGAGTTTGCGACGATAAAAGATTGGGAGATTCATCTTGGAACGTTATATCCTGAGGTAATTAAGTACGGAGTAGTTACTATATATGAAGTTGAAATGTTGGAACGTTATAGCCGAGTTCGTTTTTGCTAGTGCCTAATGGGGGCACAACATTAGGAGAGACAGGAGAATGAAAGGTTGTATTTTCCTTAATAGTATAACGGTCATCACTAATTATATAAACAGGGTTAGGATGTAAATAACATAATTACCAATTCTACAATAGTTACCGACTCTTGGTAGCCATTGTGATCAAAAGAATAATAGCCCTTTGATTTCCTTAAATAAATTTGAACCTTTGATTTGTTTGACCATATAATAATTATTAAAATTAATAAAATCAATTATTAAAAGGAAAAATTTCTAACTCCTACCTTTTATATACCAAAACTTCCAAAATCCTACCTTATTTTTAAAAAGTTTCCAATTCCTACCTTATAAAACATTTTTTTATCAAACTCCTACCAAAACTTCTACTCCGGCGGGTTTGACTCTATTTTCCGACATTGACCCTCAAAATTGCCTCAATTTTCCTTCGATTTGTTTCGTTTTCCCTCCAATTTCTCCCTCCAATTTCACCTTCTCTCTCCTATTTCCTACACTATATCACATTGTACTCCAATTTCATCTTCTATCTCCTATTTCTCACATCTTGCACTCTTTTTTGGAGTACAATGTGATATAGTTTGGGAAATAGGAGAGAGAAGGTGAAATTGGAAGGAGAAATTGGAGGGAAAACGAAAAAATCGAAGGAAATCAAGCCAATTTGGAGGGTCAATGCCGGAAAATAAAGTCAAACCCGCCGGAGTAGAAGTTTTGGTAGGAGTTTGATAAAAAAATGTTTTATAAGGTAGGAATTGGAAACTTTTTAAAAATAAGGTAGGATTTTGGAAGTTTTGGTATATAAAAGGTAGGAGTTAGAAATTTATCCTTATTAAAATTAGATAACCTCATTTTCTCTATCATCCTCTTCCCCAAACCCAGCAACCTCCGCTAGCTCCATCCAACCACCACCAAAACGTCGCCCAACACCACCATTAGGACCTACGGTCGCCGGCTATCACTTCCCTCACCCCTTGCGTCACCGATGTCTGCTCTTTAGTTCATGGGGTGATGGCTGATGGGGTGCGTCGACGTCGGCACGACATATGAGAGTAGGGGGTCGTGGGAGTGGCGGAATCGGGTTTTCATGGGGTGTGGGGCCGCGTTGCCGGGATTCAAAGCGAGTGAGGGCAAAATGACGGTGTCCGGCGATAGCCTAGGCGAGATTGTCGCTGTTCGCCGGCCAAAGATGGTGTTCAGATGTGCGTTGGTGGTGTTGGACGTGGACTAGAGGTGGTCGCTAAGGCGGTGGTGGTGGTGGTTGTTAGTAAGTTTATAATATCTAAATTTAAAATTTTATTTTTCTAATTAACCTAAAATTATTATAAAGTCAAACTTATCATGACTACCGTACCTTGCCATTGTAAAATCACTCCTAACATAATTGGTTTCTCAATAAATTATTGAAAGACGGTCTCCCACAATACCTACTATTTAATTAATGTTGTGCTCCAGCAGAGTGTCGAGGCTAGCATTCCGATCAAAAACAGAAATAAAAAAGGGTCATGTATAATCTGATCAGTTCCTTCCTTTCTCAGGTGAGGCTGAAAAGGTATTTGGAGATGAGAGGTGCTGACTGTGGACCACTTAGTTCATTGTGTGCAATACCTGCATTTTGGGTATGTAACGGTTCATCATCAAATTTTATGAGTTCCGGAAACAAGGCGAAGAGAATATGTCCTAATTAAATCGATTGATTGGTACGATTAAGTTTAACAATCGTAATTACAGGTCGGATTATTGTATGACGACGAATCATTACAAAATGCTATAGACATGATATCTGATTGGACCAATGAAGAAAGGGAGATGATGAGAAAAAAGGTCCACAACAAATTTTATTTCCTCTGTTACTCACTCCACTCCATTCAATTGTTTACGTTGGACTTGAATTTCCCTCACAAAATCCGGTCCAACGTAAACAATTGAATGAAATGGAGAGAGTATTTGGTTATGGCCTGATGGGATCCTAATTCCAATATTATATCCACTGATCTTAGTTTTTTGTATACATTCTAGGCAACAATACTAGGTTTGAAGACTCCGTTTCGTGATGGAACCCTCGGAAATGTTGCGGAGGAGGTCGTCAAATTGGCCATGGTTGTAGTATACGAGTATCGCCTTTTTTTAATTTAAAGCATGTTTTAGGTAAGACGGTTCTATAGTAGGACGAATAGATCTCCTCGTCATAAAATAGCTCTGCCTTACCTAAATTTCTGGTTTTAATTAAAACATTTCCCGTCCGTTGCTGTATTTTAAATGTTGCTTAGTAAGTTACGGAGTATAACATAAAATGTTGTGCTTCAGGATGGGTTAAAACGAAGGGGCCTAGACGAGGACAAATTCTTGTACGAAGTGGCTGAAGTAGCAAGAGCAGGTACACAATTTCGACGAAACGAGAACAAAGAAATGTAATGTACATTACATAGTCTCAGACGCTAAATACAGGGTTATGTATATGCATATATTACAGGAGTAACTTCTGCAGAAAGACTCTTGGAGAAGTATCATGGAGAGTGGGAGCAAAATGTGGATGGTGTGTTTGCTGAGCTGCGCTATTGAAGTGGCCTTTGGTTCTTGCTTCTGCATGAAATGTGGTATAGTTCACTTTGGAAGATTATTAGGAGAAATGGTTGCAAATAATGTAGTCTTTGATGATTTGATGTTCCGATCCATGAAATTAAACTATGTTGTCTATGAATCTTAGTAATGAATGAATAAGGAGGGTACGTAGTAGTGTGGAACAGTGGAAGTATTCAAGTTAGCAAACAATCAAACACGTACGAGTACTCCATAAAATTGTGCTTATGATAACATTGTTGTAATTTTAGTCAAATGTAAACGGACCCATATGTTCCCTAAGACTACCGTAGGGAAATTCCAACGATAAGTTGGGTGGCTACCCATCTGTTGTAGATGAGTGACTATACATCGTTCTCATGACTCATGAGTCATGAGTATCAATGAATAATGTCAATTCTATTCGATCTCATGTAAGGGGGCGTTTGGTTCATCATTTTTGGGAGGATTGGAAACGGATTCGATTACCAATCCGTTACATTGTGTTTGTTTCATATTTTTTTGTTTTCTAATCCTTTTCCACTCCCTTTCCAATCTCCAAAAATGAAACTCACCTAAAATCTAAGGTAACAATTTGAATTCCTCCTTTTACAATTTTCTCTCTCCTCTTTCCCCCCTCTCTCTCTCCTCCCACACCCACAACCACACCCAACCCCACTGCACCACCCCGCACCACCGCCGGCCATGCACGCCCCACCACCAATGTCGCCGGAGATGCCACCGGTCGACCGGCGACCTTACAGGCGACATCGCCGGACCCACCACGGCCACCCTCACTCACCCCTAATATGTTTTTTTTTTTTTTTTGGAAAAAACGAAAAATCAAACTTAAATCTCTAGATCTACGATTTATTGAGAAGAAATTGGATAAACTAATTACATAATGATGTTAATTATTCAATCACGGTTAGAATGGTGGTGTTAGTGATTAGGATGGTCGTGGTTGGTGGTGGTCAACGGCGGGGCGGGGTGGTCAACGGTGGTGGTCGAGGGAGGTGAGAGAATAGTTGAGGTGTGGTGGTTATTTTGATTTAAAGAGAAATTTCTCATTTTGCCCTTACTTATGTAATTATTCCATTGATATATTTAACCAAACAACCTTTAAAAAGAATGAAACTTGATTCCACTCCCTTTCCATTCTTGTTTTCAATCCGTTTCCATTCCGAAATGTGAACCAAACGCCCCCTAAGTGTGTGAAGAATGTTTATTGTCAATCCGAACATGGGATTGAAACCATCCCACTCTAGTCATACCTCTTATCTCACCATCTTATCCCAGGTAATCCTATCCCGCTTTCCAAACGAGCCGTTAAATCGTTAAGTCTCTTACTACGTCATATAAGAGTGCAATGGAGTGCCGATAGTCATTCTGTTTCGAGTATCGTAACGATGCCATCATTTCAATAATTCAATCTTTACCATTAGCTTTCCATCATCCTCCCTCCTAAAATATTCATTCTTTTACCAGGAAGAGAGAGAAAGTGATCGATGCCCAATTAAACAACTGCAGCAAATGGTTGAACAGGAGAGAGAAACTTCAACCCCTTTTCCGCCCCAAAAAAGCTCTCAAATTCCCCCCCAAATCATCCAACTTTCACACTTAATTTAACCGAATCAACTTCAGATTAATACCAATTTCATCAATTCTCTCCCAAAATTTGATCTTTCGATGAACATTTTAAATTAAGAAATTTGGGGAAATTTCTCATTTTCCCCCAAATTTTTGATATTTTCTGATTTAATTTATCAAAATCAAGCTTAATTCACCTTTAATTTCATCATTCTCATCCCAAAATTCGATCTTTCCGATGAGAATTGGTGGGTAAGAAATTTGGGGATTGACTGGAAATGAATTAGGGTTCATCGTTATACTCATCTCAAATTAGGAATATAAGGATTTTGGGGGGCGTAATCAAGAAGATTCAAAAACTGATTGGTTGATTTGAAATAGGGTTCATCTCAAATCGATCAGATTTTGGAAATTCAAGGAATTTGGGGGCGGAATTGATCAGAAGAGAGAAAGTAATTTGGGGTTTGACAGAAAATTGGGGCGCGTAATCGAGAAGAAATAGAAACTGATTGGTTTACTGGAATCAGGGTTCTTATACTCATCGCAAATCGATCAGAATTTGGGGATTTGGGGGGAGGAATCAATAAGAAGAGAGAGAGAGAGAGAGAGAGAGAGAGAAAGTTGATTGGGGGTTTGATAGAAATTAGGGTTAGGGTTTCAGGTACAACATGTCTGCAATAGTGTGCGGGAAGAGATCGTCATTTTTTGAGGAAATTCCGTCGCCATCTTCGTCAACATCACCTGCTGCTAAGAGAATTCGTTGTTCTTCATTTTCGCCGCCTCGTTCGTCTTCCGGTTTTCAATCGCCTTTTCTTTTGCTTGATCAACTTCTCGCCATTTTCCCTTATATGGATAAGAAGGTTTGCATCTCTTGTTTGCTGTTTTTTTTTTTGAAGTTAATTTGTTGGTTTTTTTACAATTTTTGTTTGTATTTTAGCATGATTGATGATTTATGTGGATATTAGTTTGATTTTGTTGATAGGTTTGTTGTGAAATGTGAAGTTTTATGATTGGGGAAAACTGTGTAGTTTGTAGAAGTTCATAAGAAGTTATTGTGATAATCTTTACATCTTGTTGATTAAGTTAGTATCAATCTTATGCACTCAACAAGTTAACATGTATCTTATCGCGATAATGATGATTAGCCGCATTTTTGATACAGGCTTTGTTATAATGCCACTGAAGTACACAATTCGCTTGAGCTTGGTTATTGCTGAAAGTATATGATAGAGAGTTGATTTGGAACTTGATGATAATTGTTTGCCCGTTATAATTTTGGGCCAATGTTTTAAGATTGCGGTACTAGGAGAAGAAAATGGGATAATTGATTTGAGTTCATTAGCTGTTCTAAGTTCTTAGTCATGAGTCACTGAGATTGATGAGTAGATGATGATGATTTATGCAGGTTGTAATAACTTTTTGTTTCAATCATGTGGTTTGCCTCTGCAGCTTATTGAGCAAGTACTCGAGAATAGTGGACATGATTTGGATTTGGCAATAAAAAGCTTAAACGACCTTCGTTTAGGATGTGTTGAAAATAACGTGGGTGCTGAAGCCTTTACGGACACCCATAGACAACCGAGCAATCCACTGCCAGGTACATGCGGTGAATTTGATGGCTATACAATGTTTATGCTGCTTTATTGATGTATTTTTTAGGGCGACTTCTTCTGCAATATGCTTTAAAGACTGAGTAGAAACGTCTGTTCACTTTAGGTGTGTCTTGTAATTCCTTGCTCGTCGTTGCCGAAGATGCTACATAGTTAGGGGCGTTAGGGCAGGGACAGTAAAGGTAGTGGTTAACGAACTGTCATGAGAATTGGAAAATGAGGAGCTTAAGCAATGTGGAATTATTTCATAGGTCAGTTGCAATTATGGGATTTTTTTTTGCTGTCAATGGTGTTTCCTGCTATAGATTAGCCACCTGCCATGTATGAATTGTGTTTTGCCACTATAAATTTCTGGCCCGGCTTAATCACTTCCTAGCACTTTTTAAACAAAGAATTGATGACACTCAAAACCCATATTGCGAACTTGTGAAATTGATTTAGGATGTTGGTAAAAAATGATGCATAGTGACTGTTTTTGTGTGTGTGTGTGTGTGTGTGTGTGACTAATTGTTCCCTCGTCCATCTTACTTCAGTTCATGGAGAAGGAGGCAGTGTATCTGCATTAGATCCATCACCTTCAAAAGATTCACCTCTTGATGGTGCAGAGTGGGTGGAGCTTTTTGTTAGGGAGATGAGTGCTGCCTCTGATGTGAATGATGCTAGAGTTCGTGCTGCCAGAGCTCTTGAGGCCTTTGAGAAGTCAATTTGTGCCCATGCAAGTTCAGAGACTGCACAAAGTTTCCAGCAGGTAAATAAATGATTGATGCTTTGCCAGATATTTTCCGTAGGTGGTTGGTTAGCTATAAGTTGTACTGTATTTTGCCTTCCTGTTTTTTTTTTTTTTTTTTTTTAATTCACTTTTAGGCAGAAATAGTGTAATAGTTGTGGAATGTAATACAAGCAGCCGAGCACGCAAGGGGGAGTGTGCTTATTATTAACTGTCATTTTTATTAATTTGATGCGTGATGCCATTATGCAGGAAAATCTAATGCTGAAAGAACAAGTTCAAGCACTACTTCAGGAGAATGGAATCCTCAAACGTGCTGTGTCAATTCAACATGAGCGTCAAAAAGAGTATGAGGCCAAGTCAGATGAAGTGCAACAACTAAAGCAGCTTCTTTCGCAGTGCCAAGAACATATAAGAACTCTTGAGGTCAGATCCCGAACTTGTTTGTTTGATGATATAGCCTGATATGTGGCACATAATTTTGATTTTGTTGTTTAGTACAACTCTAGCGCATGTATTTGTTATGCCTGTTGTCTGTTTCCTAACACCTCTTGATGTTAGCATATTGTTGGGAATTGCAAATTTCTTGTTTCTGTGGATGGTGCTCTTTTATTTCCAATCAATTGCTTTCTTTCAAAACCTCAAAACTAGCTGGGGGGCGAGTGTGAATTCTGAGTTTGGTGGACATGTGAGTTTGGTTATTGAGATGTGCCATTATGTGTGGCTTGTATGACCTAGAAGTCATAGGCATGGGCGAAGTTGAAATTGGAGTACAGTGTTGGCACTCACATTGATGTGAGTATCACTCCTAGGAAGTGGTAGCCTGATGGGTTTCAAAGTTGAAGGTATGACTCGCAGAATGATGAAGTACCATGTCATTTTTTTTGGGTACGTAGGATATGAGGATTCAAACACGGGGCAACCCACAGGCAGGCTAATATTCGAACCCCTAGGCCAACTTTAATCCTCAATACCGTGTCAGTTTTATACTTCATCTTGTGGCTTTGCGCCACCTTAACCACCATCTACATCACTAGCTTCTGAGATAAGGACGTCGACTGCTTCTGGTTGAGGAGTGACAAACTCTTGGTATCTGTTGGATATGATTGTAGATAGTGTGTCGTGTTTTGTTTTTGCCGGCTTTTTTCCCATCTTTTATTATTTTCCTCATTTTGTTTATTTCTCTACGCCTTTTGATGAGCACATATCTGATCATTGTCGGTGTCATCGGTGGGTTCTGCACAGGTGAATAATTATGCTCTGGGGATGCATCTAAAGCAGGCTCAGCAAAGTAACACCATCCCGGGTCGTTTTAACCCTGATGTCTTCTAGAGGTAGTCTTTTAACTTTCACGAGCTCGTTGTAAGTTGCTTTGTAGCTAGTGTATCTTCTCTTGATGATTAAAATGTAGTTTTCTGTTGGTTGAAATATAAGGAGTATGTATTACACTATCACCTTTTTTTTTTTTTTTTTTTTTTTTTTTTTACTGAAAAGCATATTTAAATCGAATTCTGTTACACTACTTTTCTCTTGAAACTGGTTCTCTTATGTAAGTTGTGAATCAACCATGGTTCAATATACAGGATTAGCTCACCCTAGTAGGAAAACATGGAGTAGCGACTTATTGTTTGGTAAACCAAGTTCTGTGTTCGGCTAAGCACCATCTCTTCCAACGGCTGATCCTTGTGTGTTTGTATATCTCATCTCAATCGTTTTTGTCTGAATCTTCTCGTCTCCCCGAGTGGTCCTAGGATGAATATTCCCCTGACAACGAGCCAACATCACCAGGGAAGCAATCTTAAGCATGTGTTGTCGGAGCACACACGGGGCAAAATTGATCCTTCTTGTGTAAGTGATGGTGGCTGTTGGGGAGCATGGTCGGAAATTGTATGACGTTTGTGTATATGATCTCACGATAAAGTCACGGTAGGAGACCATATGGGGTGGCAATGGCATAATGTAGATGTCATTATGGTTATGTACTCCAGATTTTCTCCTGGTTATATAATGCCTGAACATTTGGGCCTTGTATCTCCCACAAATCATGTAGAACTAGAAGTTGAGCCTATAGCAAGTGGGCTTGTGACTAGCTGAGTTTGAAAAACCTATAGTTCTGGTATCTTTGAAAAAACCTTTATTTTCGTTAATTTTGTACTTTTCGGGTACATGGGTGAGCAGCACTGTGCCGGGGTTGAGCACGCATAAGACGGAATTGGTAGGGTTGTCAATCGATGATTCACCATTTTTACCTTTGTCTTAAGCGTGCTCGGCTTCAGGCCGGTAGTACAGTGCTATGCTAGGGTTAGCAGAATTTTAATCTTACAAATCTTCTAACAATTAGACTCACTTGAATCTTTGAAACTTACCAATATATTTTGAAGATGTTAAAAGAACACATCTACAGGGCTACGGGCTACAACTTTACATCAGACAATGCACTGGGGACTTTCTGCTTTTCTCATAGTAATCGACAAAACATGTCACTTCTAATTTCTAATCAAAACAAGATTTTTAGTAATGACCAACTTTTGAACCCTTGTTTTCAAAGGGTTATTTTCCTGTGTAAATCTCCATAGATGCTCTTGCGATTTACTATAATGCGAGGAATAAAAATCAAAGATTGTAGAAATCATAACCCGTAACACTACTTTTTAAAGATTTATTTCTACTTATTTAAGATTTGTATTACGGTGAAAATTAACATTTATAATGATTTTGCTTGTAATATTTCCCTCGTTCGAGCACGTTAGGAATCGAACTATACAAGTTGTTGTACATTTGAGTGTACAATTTGCATTTTACATGTGTTACGTAGACTTTTAGTGATCACAAAATTTGCGAGTTTGTAGCCTTTTTTCTTCCATCCTTTTTCACCATGGGAGCCCATGACATGAGTGGCCTACTAAACTTAGTGGGGGCAAATGGTATCACTCTTTTCCAACGACTGGTCAAGTGGCAAAGCCACAAAAGCGGATTGAAACATGAACTTTACTCGAGTAGTGAGTGCTTATTAACATAACACCTAAATTAACTACGTATTCCTTCCGTTTCCGTAAATTTGTTAACGTTTTGAGTGTTATACGGAATACACGTTAGGATGATGTCTCATCGTTTCATGCCAAGATTGCGCCACAACAATATTGTGCAAAGGATTGATATACATGTTAATTAAGTTATTTGTCTAAAAGGATTCAATAAATTATTTATCGAAAGCTGCTCTTATTATGGTATTTATAATGACTTTGATCTCGCGTTTCTTTTGGTGGAAGGTGTTTATAATTTCTCCATCACACAAACAAGACAAAGCATAATAAGGATATCCTTGAAATTGTGATCACATCATTATTCAAAATACTACGTATGGGTCTATATATAGACAAACTAAAATGGTGTCTACACTTAGTGAGTTAGTGTGTAGTAAACTGAATTAGGGTTGCAGTAAATTTTATTGTATAATTTAGGAATTAATTTGAGAATTGGAAAGTGAGATAATTAAGGATCATTGATTTGGAAAGAAATCAATTTTGATATTCTTTCCACTGATAGATTCGTTATATACCTGATTTTACTACCAATGCCATAAATTTACTGTAAATCATGAAAATTTACTATAAATACATACTCCGTATATTTTTTTATAATGTACCATCTTGATTTTACTACACTTTACGTAGGCTCCTAGGATCACCTATCATATACCGGTTTCATATACATAACGACATCTCCTAATCAAAGCACAGTAAATTTTCATCAATTTTTTTTACCCCCCACCCAATTATACCCACAAAACTAATCAAGTTGGTTGGTAAGAGAAGAAAAAAAAAAAAGTAGTTTTTGCAACAGATGATGGTGATCAAATGATCATGATACCCTGCAAAATCTCCAACAACAAACAAATTCTCTCTCTTTATTACTCTCACTTTCTCACTCCTCTTTCATCATCATGATTCTCTCTCCTTAATTACCCTCTTCATCTTTTTTACTCAAAATTTCACACTGATATTACACACAAGAAATTTACAGTTTAAACAACAACATTCCATGAAAGTTTTAATTTTTAATTAAGAATTATATAAAGACAACCCAAAAAAGTGTGTATACATATTTAAGAGAAAGATATAGATTCAGTACAAAAAAAATATGGAGAAGAAGTGTGGTTGTTGGGCAGTTTTGAGGAGAAATGTCTGCAAATCCTCTGCTTCTAAAACCTCTGCTAATTCCATACATACCAGCCTTGTTTATGATGCAGGTCATCTTCACTTTTATTCTTTCATTACTATGTTTTTATATATTTTCTTATACGATGATTCATGTTAGTCGAGCCTAAATCATTTCGGGACTCGGACTTTGTTGCTGTTGTTTGTTTGTCGTACTCAGTATTTTAAGTTGTAGTGTTTGTTTTTTGTTTCTTGTATGTCTGATATTTGTAAATGCTTGTCTAAATTAAGAGATTGATCATGCCAACCTTTTTTTTTTATTTGTATGGGTAGTTAGGTACTCTCAATTTTGCTTTATAAGTTAAAATTAAAGCTACTCAAGAATTTTCATAAATTGGGTTTGCTTTCTCTAAATTGTTCCTGTTAAACAGAAAAAATAAAGTAACAAATTTTCTTACTTTTGAAGTAATTTGTGTGATTCTCTTGTAGTTGTTAAAATCTGTGAAATTTTGGCATAATCAAGCTGAGAAATGGCCCTATTCTTGTTGAATTCCAAAGTTACTGCTTATGCCAGATCAGAAGGCAGTAAAAAGTGGCACCTTTTATGATGTTTTACTACTGTTTATGCAAGTTAAGGAAATTTGGGTTTTTTCACCTATGTGGATTGCTGTATATAGAGTATAGTGTCCGGCTAATAAATTTCAGGTTCTTGGTATTACTAGAATTGGACCTACTTGTACAATGGTTGAAAGATCATACCTTTTCGGGGCGATTTTGCATAATATGTTATGTGACATGTAATGTCAAAATTGTTTCTGAGAGGAAGTAATTTAAGGAACTTTGTTAACATATTATACTTTTGGGTGATTGGAAAATGCAGCTACTGAGACCAGGTATCTGAATGCTAGCAACAGGGAAATGTGTGCTCCTAATGATGATACTCAGCTTTCGACTGAGAAACCTGATTCACAACCACCTGAAACCAATCCCCCTCATCAGATGCTTCAGTTCACATTTCAGGAACTGAAATCGGCCACCGGCAACTTTAGGCCTGATAGCATACTTGGGGAAGGTGGTTTTGGGTTTGTCTTTAAGGGTTGGATAGAGGAAAATGGCACAGCTCCTGCAAAACCAGGGACCGGTGTCACAGTTGCAGTTAAAAGTTTGAAGCCAGATGGGCTGCAAGGGCATAGAGAATGGGTGGTTAGTAAAGTGATTTGGTTGTGGTTTGGTGGTTTTAAGTTTTAACTTAGGTTGTAGGCTGAAAGTGTTGGTTGAAATGATCTGTATGTTCATGTGATCTTATGAATGCAGGCTGAAGTTGACTTCCTTGGACAGCTTCACCATCCTAATCTTGTCAAGCTTATTGGTTATTGTAGCGAAGATGAGCAAAGGCTTCTTGTTTACGAGTTTATGACTCGTGGAAGTCTTGAAAACCATCTGTTTCGCAGTAAGTTATTTTGTCGACTGCAGCAGAAATTGGTGTTTTTCCTGTTGAACTAGTTGACCTAGTCAATAGAATTGCTGTCATTTTGCTCTCAGATGACTACGATTTCGACCTGTCGTTTTAGTACATGATTCTGACATTCTTAAATACAAGTACTGCTTGACTAATCAAACTAGTTTTTTTTTTTTTTCCACAGGAACAATGCCTCTGTCATGGTCTTGCAGAATGAAGATAGCACTTGGTGCGGCTAAGGGGCTGGCATTCCTTCATGATAATAATCAGGAGCCTGTCATTTACCGCGACTTCAAGACATCAAATATTTTACTTGATTCGGTAATGCATTGTTGTTTCTCCGAACCAGTGAATCCTTTCATTCTTATTTTCCTGCTGAATCCACCTTAGGTACTGTGTAGTACTAATTGTTAACTCCTGCTCCTTGTAGGAATTTAATGCAAAGCTCTCAGATTTCGGTCTTGCCAAAGCAGGGCCTCAGGGGGACAAGACACATGTTTCTACAAGGGTTGTTGGAACATATGGTTATGCTGCTCCGGAATACGTGATGACAGGTATATGTTTCTAATTTCTAAGCAACTGTCTTAGTGGGATGTCTGATCACAATCCTAGAAGTTCTTGGCAATTGAAATCCTTCTCCGAGCAGACAACTTTGAATTTCTTCCAGATTTTTTGACATTTAGCAGCAAGCTTTACTGATGCTTACATCTCCTGTATGTTTTCTTATGATGGAAATGCGAGACAACATTGAGTTCATTTTGGTTTAAGGCACTTGAAATGATATATACATCTTTCATTACAAGCAATCATCCTGATTCAACATGGTTTCCGTTATTAGGGCACTTGACATCAAAAAGTGACGTATACAGCTTCGGTGTAGTGCTGCTTGAAATCCTGACGGGAAGAAGATCAATGGACAAGAAGCGCCCCAGTGGGGAGCAAAACCTGGTCACTTGGGCTCGGCCATACATAAGTGATAAACGGAAACTATTTCAAATCGTTGATCCTCGTTTAGAGCTGAACTATTCCATCAAAGCTGTGCAAAAGGTCTCACAGTTGGCTTATGACTGCCTAAACCGAGAGCCAAAGTCCCGTCCTTCAATGGCAGAAGTTGTTAAAGGCCTTACCTTGTTACAGGATCTCAAGGACTTGGCCATCTATTCATATCAATCACGGCTGTCTCAACCAGGAAGGCGAAGGAGGAAACCTGATAGCAATGTCCTTAACTTGTCCAACCACCCCATCCAGATTAGGGGTCTCCTCAGAGACTCCTCCTCAAATCGCGGTAATAAGCATCAGCCTAGTAAATGATTCATTCAAAATGTATGGCTCATTTTTTTTCGCAGGGTCTTCCTTGCAATGTAGGTCTGTAGGAGACTTCAGTAGATGACTGGCTGCGCTTGATGCTTATTTTTGTGGGTGTGGTTTCAGTATGTTCAAGGACTGATTACTGATTTAATTTTCGAGTTTGCGCTAACAACATTGATTTACATTTTTGGCATTCTTTGCCTACATTACTGTAGTTATTGAGACATAACAATGTAATATAAATCCCTCTGACTTCTGTACTGTACTGAATTTCTTGTTTCAGTATATTGATGTGCCCTTCATGGCCTTTCAGCTATGCATCTATGAACTCGTGCTTCTGATCCTATTATACGCGTGTATAACGTTTCAACTGACACTCGAGATCAAGTTCTCGTTCTCATTGGTCATCGTAAATTGCCCCTTTCCTTAATGTACTGAGATTATGTCCCTGCCAAAGTCGATCTGGTGTTGCAAAATTACATAAACTGAATTGAATTGAACTGAACTGAAATTGCGGCTGTAGATTCATAGAAGGGCACATTACTATTAAAAGAGACGGGCAATGTTTTTGGTCGGAACATTTTGACAATAAGAAAGACCAACGAATGCATGCGTTTAAGCATTGTTTAGTAACACATAATATACTTTGATCCAAGGTATAAAGGTTCGTGTATTTTTGATACAAATATAATTTTACTACAAAACTTTAAGAATATTGCAAACAGCATACCAACTTTATCTTTATGCGGTTCATATAGTATTCAAATTGATGTCACGCATTATAAAATATGCCCCTAGAGAATCTTAGATCTAAAGCTTGTTAACATCATGTATGTTTACGGAATGTGAATATCATCAGTTGCTTTTACACGTCCAAAATAATCCAGAGGAAGAAGAAGAAGAAGAAGAATCAAAAGGACAGATTGGAAAAGGGTGAAAAAAAAAATTGTGCTAGTAAAGTGAATTTTGATACTTAATTGAGGTATTTGTGGTTGTTCCTCTGATAAGAGATTTCGAGTTTTTTCACAATCTAGGAATGTAAAAACTAAAAAGCTTATAAATGGTCGGACTGTCAAATTTATCGATCCAACACTATTAACGACTTAACACTTGAAATGCTCACTTCAGTAGTTCAGTCGTTTGTGGTAGTCGACTTCGAGTTTGTTTGACAATGGTTGACTTTGATCACATTTGAATATGTTTGACTAAATATTAGTATAAGATTATTACTCATGACAATGCTTGATTAATTTAACATTAAAATGCATCTAAAAGTGGTATTATTGGTGAAAACTTAATTAGTTGGTTAGGTTGGTGTAACTTTCAAAGAATTCCAAATTTGGAAGCAAAGACCTAACCACAATATTCGTTGTAGGACGTGTCCAAAATTTTGTCAACCACTTTGAGCTCAAAGTCAAAGGTAGATTCTTCGATACTAAAGCCCAATATCAAAATGGGCTGAACAACCAAGATTCTATATAATTGGCCCATTATTTACTCAAATGGGCTGGACAACTTACTAAAAATATAATACATAGTATATTGGACTCATTGATGGAAGGGGGTCAAAGCCCATGTACCGTGAATTCGCGTCATAAAAGAATATAGTGTAACAACTCATACACTACGTTGTAGATACTGAAACTTTCTTGCTTCGGCTCTTAATTACTTCATTGATGAGTTGGCCGGCTCTTAAGTACAATGCTTCTCGGCTATCGCCATCGGCAATTCTGATATGAAATAGCTTCTCAAAGAAGAATGGCGACTTGAAAGCCTAAGGGCTGAAAAAACCTCGTGATAACCTATAGGTAGAGAAGAATAAAAGTGCAAGACGTCATATAACAAATGTGTTAGCTAGTCAAAGAGATATTAAATTACTTCGCCAACAATTTACCTGAGACTGCGCATGTTAGACACAAATAACACTTGTTCGATAAGACACAGAACTCAGACAATCAAAGACGATTTGACGTGCACCTGTTTTTGAGACTTGTACGCAGTAGTCAAGTCCTAGATAATAGTAACATAACTCTGGAGAATTGGAGATAATAATCGAATAAGGCTCTTAATTAGGGCAAAAATGGCTTTTGTAAATCCCTAAGAATTAGAGTATGATCGATTGGCATACAACCATCATTTTGATGCACACCACTTGAAAGAGTCCCCCCGACATATTTGATTACAAATTACAAAAACTAGACATAACAAAACCACCAACCTCGCACGTTAGTGCCAAAAATGATTTGACTTCGACTAACATGAATCATTATTCATTATATGGAACCGACATCATAAATTGTACACTAAGAAACATATATGGCTAACTAATCTGACCAAAATGGAAAAGGTTTTGTCTACTAATCCATTTTCCATAGATACATTGGAGAAGGGCATTTTACGTACCTATAATTATTAGCTTCAGCTTCACGCAAATCTGTAGCATCATCTCATGCATACAATTATACTGATGATGACTGTAATATAAATGGCGGTACACCACCACCATCGCGCCACACGCACCACCACAACCAACATAATCTCGAAATGACTCTACACACGAGTATGAATCCTCATGTGAAATCGTCAAATTTTTGTTGAGAAAAGTTGGAAAACATATTGCCACAGCAGAACCCCAAGTTTGAAAGGTTGCTGAAAGTGATATTGGCGCGGCTCAATCTGAGATCGTATTTTACACCTCTTCTGTAAGATCCGTCTTCAAATTGAACCTCACCAATATCGCTTCCAAATTTGCCTTCCTACTCCCCTGGTGCTCCAGTGGTGAAGGCTTCGTCCTTCCACCCAGGCCTCCATGGGAAGAGGGATCCCCTTTCCTCTCCCCCTCTCTCCCATGGATTGGGCCTGATCCTCGGGTGGGCTTATTTCTGGCAGTAGGAAGCCCACGCCGAGGGCCCCGGTTACCAATTAAAAAAAAAAAACACATACATCGAGGGTCTATCAAAAACAACACGTTTCAGTTGTGGTCGGTTAAACCATAGGAGTAAAATTGCATACATTTTCTTAATGTACTGAGCTAAATAGCTAATTAATGTTATTAGAAACAAAAAGAGAAAGGTCAAAAAGACATTCTTCCAAAAGTACTAGACAACATATAATCAAGAAGAATGTAAATCATTTGCAATTATGATGTTCTATTCAACATATATAATGTTAATGATGAGTTCAAACTACAATTTTTTTTGTGACTTGAAAAGTTTTGTGGAAAAAGTTGGGATTATTTGAAAGAGATATATTATATATATGGTCCCATAAACCTTTGAAAAGACATACAAACACACTATATATCACACATATATATATATATATGGAAAACCTCATTGCAAGAAATTATGGAACTTTAACTTGCAAAAAAAGCTAAGGTTGCTTACATTGCTTCAAAATGAAGTTGGTGGAGTAGGTAAAGAAACCCAATTGGATAAATAATCAACATAAAAAGACACCAACATGCGCGCCAAATTATACAGAATATATCCAACCATCATCATTCAAACGTGATGATATCAATCATGTTAAAAATAAAAATTAAAATCAGGTTAGCTAAAACATTCCTATCCACCAAAAATTATTGGACAAATTACTAGATATTGTGGTCACTAATTAGATTATGCTTACAGTGGATTGCGACCGGTAAAATCGTTAAATAGAGTAGGAGTAGTAGTACTTGTGATTCATGTGATCATATTTGCTTCAATCGGAAACATATCTAATTTACATTGACATTGGAAAATGACGCTAATGCAACTAATCTGATACTGTCGGAAATGGTTGATGAGAACATCACCTAGGGTTTACTCACCGAGATTCAAATATCGCTTGATGCAATATTATAGTTATAGTGATCACAATATCATTATAACCCCAATAATTATACGGGTCTTTAGTATAGACACGTATCGATCGATAACACTAGTAGCTTAACTAATAAGGATATGTTATACATACATGCAAGACATCAACGATAATTTAAGCAATCAAGTAAAATTAAAGAGAGGGGATCGGAGTAGATGAGAGAGAATAAAACATGGGAAATAGTTTAAGGTAGTAGAAATGCACAAGAAGGGTGATGGATGAGAGAATTAAGGGTGGAAATGTGTATATAAGAGTGAATGTATGTAGTAGGGTTTGTTGGCCTCGGGATGACAAGGGAAAGAAGTGAGTGGAATGATGTGAATGGGGAGCAAACCTTACTTTTAGGGTTTATCATGCTTGTTTTGCACTCAAATAAAAATCCAACAAAAAAAAAAAAAAAAAATTCAATCTTCTTTTGCGCATGCCTTGGACTTGTTCTGAAATATTCTCTAACAAACCCCAAAAAAGAAGAAAAAAAAAAAAAAAAACCCTCAGAAATAATAACTCCTTTTTATTTGATATCATTATTATGTTAGTGTTAACCCTTCTTTTTATTTCATTTCATGCTTTGTTCTTGTTGATCAATCAAACTAACAGACAGGAAAAAAAAGGGCTAATAATTAATGGTTTTGTTTTATGAATTGGTCAAATAAAAAGAGAGGGGTATATCTCCTCAAAATGTATACGGAGTAGCTAGCTAACATTCATGCACAAATAATATATACTCATAGTAGTTTAATGAAATTAAAGTATGCAATTGTGCAAAATGGCGAATTGGTAACAAGTTTTGGTCTGTCTAAATCTTATACTATATATTAAAAGCTGTGTTAGATGCAACGACCACGTTTACCGGCTTCAATTAGACCATATGTCATGCCACGTGGCATGTCTCTTTAATTTTCACTTAAAAAATTCATTTAAAATGTCTTATATGAATTTTCACTAAAATCACTCGGATGGTATGAAACAAGTTCTTCCAAGAGTTTGCGATATTAGGGCAGATCGCATTCACAGAAAACCCTAGAGCATTAGTCTAGCATATCTATCTAAATGCTTCATTTTCAGTAATACTGTACTGTACATGTCAGTCAAAATGAAATTGGTGGTTGTACTTGTGTATACTGTATTAGTTCTGTACCGTCAACCTATGACTATGTTTCTGATCTATGGCATTTCATTGGTTCTCTCCCACTTATTTTTTAGTTTTTCTCAACCCATTTAAGCATACTGACTTACTCCCTCCGTCCCAACTCAAACGCTCCATATTCCATTTCGGGACATCCTACCTCAAACACCCCATCTATTTTGGGACATATTCTCTCTCCAACTTTTATTAAATTATTAAATCATCTCTCGCATTATTTTTACTACTTTTATTAATTTTCACATTCAGAGTACAAGGAATATGGTGGTCTTTCTCACAATGAATGGATAGAGACCACACTTAAAATAATTTAAAATCTATTTAAGTGTGGTCCCTACTCCTCTATTGTGAGAAGGACCACCATGCTCCGTGTGCTCCCGACATGATATCATTTGCGCTCCCTCTTTCTTTTTCATAATATTACCCCACTCAACTTACTATATCAATTTTTCTTAAAAACGTCTTGGGGCGTTTGAGCTGGGACGGAGGAAGTATTAAATATGAACCTCAAATTCACACATTAGATCTTGGTTCGATTCTTTATTACGAACACAAAATCCAAATTCAGGAGTTAAACGTAAACAACACGTTCACGAATTATAACGAAGCAAGACATCCACAAGAAGAAAAACCCGAAAAATCATGCATTATGACTTAAGATTCGATTACATCCAAATTAAAGTCATAGAAACATAAGTAGTAAAACTGTAAAAGTTTGTATCTTGAAATAGAAGGGTTATTACCTGCTCGTTACGGGTCAGTTGGGTATGAAAATGGAGGAGAGAGGGAAAATGGGGGAATGAGAGAGTATCGGGAACAGGAACCCAGAATGTCAGTGAAGAAGGTGAAAGAAAGGAAGTTTCGGTAGGGTAAAAAGTCATTAACTTACCTTCTTTTTTGGGCTAATTTTTTTTTTTTTACTGTTTTACATTTTTCTCACACGCATTTACGCAAACACTTGGGGGGCATAAGCTAAATAACAGCTACCATTGCGGAGACACCGGCGCCAAATAGGGCCCTGCCTTGTGCTACACTAGGAGACACTCTTCTTGAATATTTGCTCTTTTGCTCCCATTATTCTTTTTCTTTCCTCGACACAAATTATTGATAGAGGATGAATATAGTCTACAGGGTGAATATAGAGTATGTAATTTATTATGTACCTTGTAGGCTATATTCATCCTCTATCACTTCCCGGCTGTAGACTATATTCATCCTCTATCATGACAGAGGATGAATATAGTCTACAGGGTGAATACGGAGTATGTAATTTATTATGTATCTTGTACCTACAAGGTACATTGTATTAGCCATTAGGTTAGGAGTGATGCACTTGCTTATGCTATGTACTATAAAATCTCATAATATTATCAATAATAGACAAGTCGATTATTAGAGTATTATACGATCTTACAATTATAACTACGACGGTTAATTTTAAAATTGATAGTACTCTCGGTGCATGACAGTCTGTAATTACATCATCTCAACAATAACTCGAGATAACAGCGAACCTCTCTAATTTACCATACTTGGTGTAAGATAGTAGTAAGATACGATGACCAGAATTTAGAATTTATTCATATTGGTTATAGTACATTTTAGATATGGTTATTAGTTTTAACGGACTATTGTTCTTACATTATTATCTAGACCCTAAATTTTAAGGGGGCGTACATGTTAAGTACTTGCTTCCATCTTGTTATTGTTTGAAAGTAGAACATAACATTCTCTATATCGGTGGTCACGGACCTCATCACGGTGGATCCAACGATATATATATATATCCACGTCATAAATATCGGCTACTCAAAGACTATAACTATTCCGTAATGAACTAGCTGACGTATGTAAGGGAAATACTCTAATTCATAAATGAAGACACTTGTGATGTGAGTGTAGAAATTGGTGGATGAGGAGATACGTTGGAGTGCCAATACCCAGAAGAAGATTCTCCCATGCTTCAAGAACACTATTTTGCCCCATTTTCACCCTTCTTTGACTCCACCAGATCCTAGGATTGATCAAACTCAGCTGTTACACTTTCTTTCATGACTATTGGGAGTAATGCTATTGATATCGCAAATCGCTCCAGGGCCGGTCTTGACATTTTAAAGTTCCGATTTGTCACAATAATGGCAAAAATCAGCTATTGTTACGGCTACAAGAATGCTACAGCTGCTTGCTACGGATACAACTACTTTTATCGAACAGACTTAATTACAGACCCCATCATCTAAGTCGCTTCTCATTTGATGGTTTCATACTAAGCATACATTTGACCCGGAAGTATTAGATTAGTCAAAAGTCGCTGATTGATGACCTTTTAAAAGCACACTTAATAATGAAGTAGTTAGTCGAAAATTAGTTAAACAAACCATTAGACAATGTATAGAAACATGGCATTGAAGTGTTGAACAACTTATGATTAAAAGAGCACCATGCATGCTTTACTTAATTATTACACTACTTTGATAGATATTCCATGATCAGTGGTAATCGACCTTAATTAATAATGAACAAATAAACAAACATACTTAACTTCTTTTTTTTGTTGTAATTAATTAATCACTATATTTTTTTTTTTTTTTTTTTTTTTTTTTTTTTGTTACAAAGACGAAAATCGAAAACCTAGCTAATATCTATTACATCCTCCAACGGAGGCAAAATAATAAGGTCTTCATCAAAGAAAGACGAATTGCCCGGAATATCAGCTATTCCCACTTCAACATAATCAAATCCGTCAATAGCTGTCAAGGCGATCCGTGGCAGAATCACTCTCGCTGCCCTCGCCATATGATCTGCCACCTTGTTGTACTTCCTGTTAACAACCTCCACACTCGCATGGAGTTCCATCCCGAGCTCTCTACATTTCAAATAAAGGTTAGTCAATCTATCCATGGGGTTTTTATGATCCACAACCCCATGAACCACGAGCTCACAATCACACATAAGGGTGAAATTATTGTTATTCTGCATTTTCATCCACTGCAATCCTAGTAAGACGGCCAGACATTCTGCCAAGGTAACATCCGTCGCATACGTATGCGCAATGAGCCCTGACCTCCATTTTCCATCACAATCCAAAATACAAACAGCTAATCCAGCAGAATTTTCAGACTTGATAAACGAGGCATCAGTAAAAACCAAGGTAGTCGCCCAAGGAGGGGAGGTCAAGCTATTTTTAAGAGGGGTGAAGGGTAGTTGTTGAAAAACAACTGGGGGATGAGAGTATTTTTGAGCTAGGATTTTTGCTTGTGGTACGATCGTGGTTTCCGAAACATTTTTCAATTCAAATATCCATGTATTTCTTCTCTTCCAAAGTAGCCAGCAAGTGATAACAAAGATTTCCGGCCAACTCGCACTTGTAGCATGTTCTAGATTATGCATTAGCCAGTCACTTATATCACTTTGAAACCAAGCCGGCTCCAACTTTAAAGGCTCCCAGACTTCCTTTGCACGAGGGCAGTCCCTAAGTATATGCAGGATACTCTCAGTGATGGTCGGGCAAAAAGGACAAGAGGAAGGAATAGGAAGATTTCTGTGTGCCAAAACAGCCCTGGTGGGTAACTTGTTCCCTTTCACAAGCCACATGAAAAATTTAACTCTAGGTGGACAATTCAGATTCCAAATTCTCCCCCAAACTTTATCAAAGAAAAACTGATTTTTTGTTTTCCATAAATTTTCATAGAGAGCAGTTGAATCAAAAAACCTTCCTAAGGCTAAATTAGTACACATAAGATCAACCCCACACCTAGGGATAATTGTACCCAAAATAGCATTTACCACATCCACATCAAAAAAAGAAGCGCAATCAATGATGTTAGCATCAAGGTGAAAGTCCCTAACAGTAATATTACAAACAGAAGCCGGCAAAGGCCCAGTAAATCTACCACGTAAGGGGCCAACACCACACCAATTATCACCCCAAAAATTAATCGATTCCCCGGTTCCGATTGCCCACTCCGCACTATCTCTGAAAATATCCCATCCCTTTCCTATATTCTGCCAAATATAAGAACCTTTCTTAAAAGCTAAAGGCTCCTCACGACCTCTAATATATTTGTGATAGAAGACGTCCGAGGCTAGATTCTTTTTAGAATTCAAGGACCAGCAGAGTTTAGTCATTAAAACCGTGTTCATCAACTTAGCTGACCTAATACCCAACCCTCCCAAATGCAAAGGGGCAGTAGCTTTATCCCATGAAACAAGATGTAGCTTTCTACGATCAGGTGTAGAACCCCACAAAAAATTTGCACAAATCTGGTCGATTTGATTCAATGCCCAAACAGGAAGACTCAAAGCTTGCATATGATAAAGCGGGATGGTGGACAAGGTAGACTTGATGAGAACCACTTTCCCCGCTCTCGACAACATATCACATTTCCAAGTGCTAAGCTTATTACGGATTTTTTGGACAAGCGTCAAGATCGCGGCCTTATTAGGCCTCTTAGCCGCGAGTGGAAAGCCAAGATAAACACCAAGATCCTCACTAGCTTTCACACCTAAAGAGCCTTCAAATTTTCGTCTCACATCAGTTTGTACATTCTTTGAAAAGAAGATTTTGCTTTTACTTTTATTCATTTTTTGGCCAGAAAAATAGAAGAATTGACACAACATGCTATTCACACTTAACAAGGTGTCATCACTCGTATCACCAAACAAAAGCACATCATCCGCAAAAAATAAATGAGAAATTTTAAGGTCGCTCCCCACCAAGCTAAAGGCTCTCCAATCCCCACGATCACAAGCCTCATGAATAATTTGGGAGAACATCTCCATGCAAATAATAAAAATATAAGGTGATAAGGGATCACCCTGCCGAATGCCTCTAGTCGTCAAAAAAGTGTCAGAGGCAGAGCCATTAATAAGCACATTGTAAGAGGTAGACGTAACACAACTCATGATAAGCAAAACAGTGTCATCATCTAACCCAAACTTCCTAAGACAAAAATCAATGAAAGACCACTCTAATCTATCATAAGCTTTTTCCAAGTCAATTTTCAAAGCAAACCACCCTTTTCTTCCTTTTTTCTTTTTCATGGAATGCAAAATTTCATTAGCAATAACAAAATTATTCAAAGTGCCCCTCCCTGGCAAAAAGCTTCCTTGGTTAGGAGAAATAAAGTTTTCAAGATGTGGCCTAATACGATTAACCAAAATTTTTGACACAATTTTATAACTATTATTGCACAAACTGATTGGACGAAAATTCTTAAGCATTTCAGGATGGTCCACTTTAGGTATGAGGCTAATGATAGTCCCATTACAAGCTTTTGGAAGCTTTTTGCTAGCAAAAACATTGTTGACAAAGAGGAACAAATCACTCTTTATAGTCATACAATGTTTTTGATAGAAGAAAGCGTGAAAGCCATCAGGCCCCGGGGCCTTCCAAGGACCGAGTTGAAAAACTGCATTTTGAAGCTCATTCATAGACACAGGAAAAGAAAGTCTAAGAGACGGATTTTGAGTAACATTAGTATGCATCATAGGTGTATGAGGATCCGCTTTAAACAAATTGCTAAAGTACTCAACAGCCAACCGCTTAAGATCAGCAATATCAGAAAAAGACTCACCAACATCATTCTGAAGACGGACAATTCTATTAGTGTTTCTTTTAATAATAACCGACTTCTGAAAAAAACTCGTGTTTCTGTCCCCTCCCACCAGCCACTTCTCTTTTGATCGAAGGGCCCAAAAAAGTTCTTCTTGGATAAGCACATCAGCAAGTTCAGCATTCAAAGTTTTGTCAAGATTTAGCAAAAACAGATTAGTTTGATTGAAAATCAAAGCTTTCTGAATACCATCAAGTCTTTTAGTAATCTGTCTTTTTTTGTTTTGAAAATTCAAAGGATGATCTCTTACCCAAGGTTTGATAATATCAGTGATAGACGAGATTTTATTAAGGAGATCCGGAGACAAAGTCCCCCAGGAGTCATTAATCATGTTAGCAAAATCAGGAGAACAATACCACCAGGACTCAAGTTTGAAATTTCTCGAAATATTTACTGGGAGGGTAACCTCAGAAGAAAATAAAATTGGATTATGGTCAGAAGTCAATTTAGGGAGGTTAATGACGTGAGAATTCGGAAACAAGGTGAGCCACGCAGAGTTGGTCCAAGCCTGATCAAGTCTAACCCATATTGGTCCATCCGACCGATTATTATGCCAAGTGAAACGAGAACCATGACATCCTAAATCAATTAGCCCACACCCATCCATGGAACGCAAAAATTTATCTACTCTATACATATTCACTGGTCTACCTCCTAACTTGTCGGAAGCACAAGTAGGCTGATTAAAGTCTCCAATCGCAATCCATGGTAGCATCACAGAATCAGCAATCACACGCAAATCATTCCACAATTCTTGCCGAACTTTAAACTTCGTACTCGCATAAATACACGAAATAAAAAAGGATGTGTTTGAGTCTTTTACCTGGACAAAACCATGCACCGCATGAAGATTCTTGCTCACAGACTCAAAAGAAATCTGGCAAGACCTCCATAGGATGAGAATTCCTCCCGAGTAACCATTGGGTTCAGCATATTCATAGGCATCAAAAGGTAAGGTTTTAACAATTGCTTTCGCATTTTCCGGACTCACTCGAGCCTCAGTTATAATAAGGATTCTGGGATAATGTTTCTGAATCAGGTGGTTGACATTGGCTGCAAACCCATCCCGAGCGATACCCCTAGCATTCCAGGCGATTATCTGCATTGATACTTCCATGGGTCTCATGCTTTCCAGATTCTCCTGAACTTGCCGCGAAACTCGACCCCTGGGGCCGTTCATAAAAGGCTGAATCTTCGACCTTTGTCTTTCGATGCATATCAAGTTTGGTGGTAGCAGTGGTTCTCTTGAGTCGATTTTGGTCTCTACCCACCACCTGACGAACTTTGCTGAACCCCGTGAGCAGCTTTCGAGATCGGAAAGATCTGGCTGTAAACCCGGAATAAGTTCCACGCCTTCCTCCTTGTTTAGGTGCATTTTCAGATCTTGGTAGGCTGGACTGAGTAGCTGCGGATGGCGGATGAAGATCTTGAGATATTGTTTCGGGACAGTGTGCCATCCCTCTCCGTGCTTCACCAGAAACGAACTCCGATTGTAATCCGTCTCCATTATGATTGGAAGGGGTGGTTGTAAACACCTGATTTTTGGGATTTTTGTTCATCTCGAAGGATCTATTATAATTGATGGTGTTGTGATTGGTGGTGTTTGGGAAGGTGCTGCAAACCTGGGCTTGGGTTCGTAGAAAGTTCGATAAAAGGAGAGAGACATCGAATTTCTTGCCTCCAACGGCCAAGGTCGCTGATTCATGGTGGGAGGTTCTTGGGATTTTTTCTGGGTTTTGATCTGGTAATTTTTCAGTATCGGGGAGGTGGAGGTTGGAAGGTAGAAGGAGATTATCATTAAAGTAAAGGGCAATTTTGGTACTTTGTGTCTGGAAATCTGGTGGGGAGCTCACAAAATCCGACACGTGGCCAGATAAGGTATGAGAAGATAAGTCTTCAGTCAACTCTTCTCTTACCTTCGAATTAACAGTACTTGGTCCTTTTGACATCACGGTGGTTGTCATGGTGCTTGGACCCCCCTGAGGAGTTGAATTGCCCACACTTGTACGCCTGACTTCCTGCCAAATTGGTTGTTTTCCATCTTGCTTAGAATTATTTGCCAACTGCTCCTTTGATCTCTTGCAATTCTTTGCTTCGTGTCCTTTTAGACCACAACTTTGACACATATTTAAATCTAAATAATGAAGTTTCTGCCTCACTTTCCCCAGCCAGATGTATTCTTTCCGTCTCTTATTCACATCCAACTCCACGAGTACTCTGGTAATTCTACTAACCTGCTTATCACTATACTTGATATCAGCTCTCACAAAACGCCCAATTGCATTCCCAATTTTGGACAGAATCTCTTTGTTTTGCAGTTCTAATGGCAACTCAATTAAATCAATCCAAATTGGATATGTTGTAATCTGATCGGTGTGTATATTAAATCCAGCTTTCCACTTCCGAACAGAGACAAAAAATCTTCCAATAAACCAAGGTCCTCCCTCTTCAATTTTGCATTTATCACACAAGTTATGGCATCTCACTGAATAATACCCTTTACCAAGTCCCACAAATTTCACGCCACCTGCTGGTTTCCAAAGCGCAACAAGCTTCTCAATTAGAAACTCCCTTGAGAACGATTTCCCAACTACCTTAATAATCAAGTCATTCAACCAAGGCTTACAGAAGGCAGAGGCTTCCGTCGAGGACAACGGAATAAAGATTTCCGTTTCTGGGTTAAAGTCAGGATTAGGATCCGTAGCTGATATGTCATGGTTGGAGTGGTGTTGATTTTGGTTTTGGGTGGTTAAAGATGATTGGGTAAGGATTTGGGCGAATGTTGGTTTAGTTGTCTCATGAATATGCTGAACCCGAACTGTTCCTACAGGAGGATTCACGGCCAAATCTGGTGGTTTTGGGGAAGGGGGTGTGTTTTCCTCACTTTCTCTCAGACCCTATTAGTACGTCTTTTCAAGGGAATATTTTGAAAAGCTTTTTAAGAAAGCTTTTGTTTCTTTCATTCCTCCACTTTACGTGTAAATATTGAATGTATACATGTGTAATCGTATGTTGATACTAATAAGAGCTGATGTCTTAGTACGATTACAATGGAGTTACCTTATACGATGTCTAAACGTATAACTTTCCTCATTGCATATTGTATGATTTCTTTACACAAAAAACGAGACTTAATTGACGCTCAATGTGCATATAAGAATACGATAATTTAAACATGAAATAGCCCTTGTTAATTTTACTTGCCACTTGGTCAATCTCTAAAGAAAATCTAATTATATGTGTATATAATCAAGATTCATGGCGATAATATTATAAGATTTCATTGGTAGCCCTCCCTATGTATGATTGCGGTATGTAAGCGACCAACGTTGTAATTTCACATCTTGCATTTTGGAAACACGTTTTTGGGCTTCTACCTAGAAACAAAGTCAAATGAGCAAGCAACTCAACAACTTTCCCTAAAATGTTGATGTAATGGAATGCATTGATCGAATTTATAGGAGAACAAACACCATAGAATTCGTTCCTTTATAAGTGTCTTGCTTATTGCAAAGTCAACTTCTTGTGCTTTTATTAAATTCTATGAGCCTTTCAAAAATTATTCTAACTTTCCGGCCGATTGTCATCACCTGAAAACGATATATACGTAAATCCCGAAATTTAACGATAATTTCAGACTTTACGTTTAAGATTTTAGCTAAGAATCGATAAAAGTTACCCCGCATGAACCCTCAAATGAATCTGTATGTATTTCTAGCTGATTTGAATCTGAAATAGAGACAAATTAAAGAACGAGACAAACCATGCATGCATGGCATGGACGATTGGTCAAAATGAGATTGTGAGCTAACTGAAGACAAGAAAGACATCCGATATTATTCTCTCTCCAAAAACTCAAGTTAGAAGCGTATCAATAAAGTCTTACGTACATAAGTGGGCACACTAGTGCTCTTATCATGGAGTTTGCTACTTTAACAATGGTCACTCCTTCCACTTAACAAGGGCCCAAATATTCTATCTTCTGCCTTCGACATATTAAAAAAAAAAACTTTGATTATATGATCAGCCTTTTCGTTTATTTAATTACTCTTGACTATACTTTACAAGACCATGCATGCAACCTCAAAATTCCAGGATAATGAAAAAATAATAACAGTACGTAGTCCCACATCTTCACAAGATGGAAGAAGATAATCGAAAACTAAGTCATCCATTTCTTTCAATCATTAATTTGGATTTGAATTAATCTTTTATAAATCTTCAAAATTAGATGTTAGTAATTCAAAAGAACGGGGTCAATATAAATTAATATGGTTCCTTGCTAACGATTCATGTACGTGTGCAATCTAAGTCCAAGTTTCATAAGAGTGTCAGTACACTAATCTGGTTATGACGTGGATGTCGTCTCAAATGAAAAGTCTCGGGTTCGACTCCTTTTCGATCTCCTTACCATAAAAAAGAGTATTGGAAGATTTGGAACTATTTTGCTTTGGTATCAAATGAGTGTGTTAATTAAATAGAGTAACCAATGTAAAAGAGTCGTTATTCGGATCCCGAGCTCTAACTTGCTAGTTGCTACTCCCTAATGGGCCGATTCGGGTCATGGGCCAGGTATGCTCTAGTTGGTCTGAACTGGCCCACCTATTACGTTGTAAACTGAAATGGGTCAAGCTTGTAATTGAAGATTCCAGATTGAAACAGGCTCGGCCCATTTACATCACTACATCATACTGTGATACTCCATATAAGGCTACGAGATCATACATACTGTGACATTCTCAGGGGAAAATTGTTGACTGTGAGATCAGAAACACCTAAAACATGCTCACTTTCCTTTGAGTTTGAAGTAAGCATACAAGCACGATCCGAAAAAGCCGAGGCCTTGCCCTAGGATGTTGAACTGAGACCAAAAACAGCACCAAAGATCATGACAAGATTTGTTAAATAATCGCGATGGTGCAATAGAGGAGGCTAGCTTTACTTACCCAATCAAATGGAAGGCCACCAAACAAAAGCCAGCCAAGTCCAATTGTGAACACATCCTGTTCAGTACAGTTCAGATTAACTGTCAGGACTTAGTAAGTATATGTGCATTAGAGCGAAATGATGCAGATGCCTACCTTTAAGTTGCCACAGATGGTCTGAGTGAGAGCTGAATTGAGGGAAGTATTTAGAAACACTGTGTAATTCAGGAAGAATGCCATAATACAGGAAAGCAGCATGATGGCCTGCAGGAATATGCATCAGTTCATCAGTGGATTGTGTGTAAAATCGACATCAATTAAGGCCTGTTACAGTTAAGGAAAGTACTTGAAAACCAGGGGTTGATATGTGTGGAAAGCTCATCAGCCTATGCAGATCCCCTTGTACGAATGTCCACAGCAACAAAATCGGACCGCAAATTATCCCTACCATGATGATTTCAGATCAGAATTGAAGTTGAATTAACTAAAAAAACCTAGCAGAGATGCTGTGTCTGGCAAAAATTATGTAGCCTACCATTGCACCACATCAGGCCAAAGCTGTTAAGTCCACTGGATTTCCCTGAAACAAAAGACATTATTCGGTACAGTATAAAGAGAAGTGAAACATGACAGCATCAGATTGGGAAGTTCTGTGAGAAGGAAGATACTTAAAAGGCAATACCTAGACGGGCTATTGAGGCAAGATATACAGCAGTGCAGATGTTTGATACAAGCACAACAGCATAACTGTAGAGGTCAAATGACAAATCTCGTGCCCCTGCTACAAATGCACCTAGTATGATGACAGCCACACTGATAAAACCCTTGGAAGTAATTAGAGACGAGGTTAGCATACATAAAAAGAACATTCACCCCGTAAAAACCTATATTGAGATCCCATTCTCCATGTATAGATTGTATAGTGAAGAGAAAGTTACCTGCCAATAGTGTGACGGGGATACTTCTGACCAGCCGTCATATACTCAACCACCATCGTAAAAGCTACAGTAGTACGCCTCAGAGTAGTGTACATGGGAACATTTACGCCACGCACAGATTCCATTGAGACCAGCTTTGAAATGAAAAATTGTGAACAGCAGGTTAGCTTGTAGAATACACCATTTTCTTAACCTTTTTTTCCTATGGTTTTATGTGAAAGACGAATCTAATCAACGCGTTTATAGTCTGTATTAGACATACCATGAAAAGCAAATACGACAGAGACAGAGGAAGTGTCTGGATCAGTGTGTTGAAGGGTACAATAGTGAATTTACTGTCATGAGTTCTGATCAGTGATTCATCAGCCGCGAAAGAGATGATCTTCCAGGATCTCAACACGTAGAGAAACAAACACGAGCATATCAACTGTATGTATAGCAACGTTTATCAAGTTAGTTTGTGAATACTCGAGCTAGAAGTCTATACAAGTAAACTGTAAAACAAGTTGCTGAGAGCTAGAATACCTGAAGAAGTGTGATGACATTCACATATGGGAAACTGTAGGAAGACAGTGCTGCTTTGTTGAACATAATCAACAGAACTGCAACCCCATTCAAATATGTTAAGATCAGTTAAACACACTGTCAGACTGTCAGTAAATTTTGATAAGAAGCATGAGTTTGCTGATAAAACATTATGATTACAAAGTGATGCGTCTGGAAGAGTTCAGAAGAAGATTTGGAATTCAGCTCAACAGCGAAATCACATTTTCACAGGAGATCGATTACATCTGCCATAGTACTATGATCAAAATCAAGTACAGCATACAGTTTTTTTTTTCGGCTTTCCTGCAACCTATCACCAAACGTTACTAACAACAGCTGTTTGGACTGTCAGTGTCATTCCTAGTCACACCATTAATACTTATATAAACTGTTTTAATGATGCACGCGTCATTATTAGAGGTAAGGCTCCGTACATCTATAGGAAAAATTGCAAACTCAAATTTTGGTTTATTTACAAAGTACAAAAACACAGTGTTTATGGAGGTCTCTAAAGACTAAATTTACGCAACCAAGAACAACGTTACCACAGACCCACAGTGCGTGCCTCAAAAGCTCTAGCCAATAGCGAGGTAAAGAAAGGTCGGATGTTACACATAAATACAACAACCTTACTATGTTGGAATTCTAGAGAGACGGTTTCCGGATGACAATCTAATAATAATCCTATAGACACATGCATTTTCGACATATATACAAAGCTAAGTCATAAACAAACAAAGATGGTGGATGAAACAAACCTGCACATGACATGTAAGAAATGGCTGCATAAATCCCATTTCTTGACATTCCTTTTGCTTCAACTTTCTTATAATTCTGAGCGATGGGTAATAATCCTGCATTCTTCTCATATGATGCGATCATGGTGTATTTTTTTTTACTGTGATCGATCTGTTTCAAAAGAAAATTCTTAGGCAATTTTGAGACTCTAAAAACCAGACTTTTTTTTTTTCTTTTATACTTGTTCTTCACAAATGGTGCAATAGAACGACGTGATTTACACGATTTTGGGAAAATTCTAAGATTGTGGAGTATATATATAGCCTTTCCAAATCATGAGATGATGAGAATGGTACATAGCTTTTTTTTTACATACAAGGCAAGAAATGATTAAATACTATGTTATTGGAGATAATAAAGATGCTATAATTAATACTTGGCTCTTTCAAATGTAACGGAACGAGTACATTTCATTTGGATCGAACTTTATTTAATGATAAGTGTTACCTTTAATCACTAAAGAGGTTAAAAGAACACTCCGACCACTATTAACTTTATAAGTCTACATGATGAAGCTCTACATTTTCATCTATCGTGAACTCGAGATACAATAGGTATTTACCAAGCACGCTCAAAGGTAATTACACATGACATCGCATCGATGATTCGATGAATTAGCTCCAAATAAAGGAGAAATCATGGTACACTGTTGTTATTGTTATATGTTAACTTAGTTAATCATTGATGAGGATGATTAAATTAAAGTCGATCACAATTAGTAGTGTCCCCTCATTAGTCTCATTGGCCTTAACCTGTCTCGAAACATATCTCTAAGCCATCTTAATCTCATTGAATCTTGAAGATCATACATTAATTTTCTTTATCTAGTTGCCTTTTACGTTATTATTCTGTGGGTTTAGCCCATGCAAGCTATGAGTTACTTTTGATAGTGGGTCTTCTCATACTATATATGTGTTAGTGTATGATTAGCACATGATCTTAGTGGTATGCCTAACTAAACAAATATTATGGTGTATTGTATAACATCTGATCTTTTGCATGTCATAGTTTTAAGATATATAATTGTATGAGTTTTATTATGTGCTCTATGAGACACATATTAGAAAAAACTACAATTGAATAAGATCTGATTTTTATAATACGTACAATTGATGATATTAAATTAAATCTCGATTTATATTATCAAAACCGTATTTCTTACTACGAGATGAGATAGAATTGTTTAAACACTTTATTTGGCCTTTCCAAGTAGGATCGACCGGATACAAATTTGTTTTTAAGGTGGCATTGAATTCAATATTGGTAGCCCCATCATTTTCCCTACATACTAGTACTAGCTAAGAAGACGAAATAGAAGGCCCCCAACTACAAGTGTAGCATATGGGGGAAGTCTATAAGCTTATATAAGTGGGATGCAACTTGAAAGTGCAAAGTCTCTTTGTAGCTTAGTAGCCTTTATCGTTCATTTAAATCATTTGATTAGTTGCTTTTCATATAAACTTTTATAACTTAATTGTATGGTGGCCAAAAGTTCGAAGGAACCTCTTGATGATCTTTTTCTAGCAATACTCTTTAGGTGGCAAATGAAACAAAATAAAATATTGGATATCTTTCAAAAGCAAAATCGAAAAACAAGGTACTAAGGCCCTATGTAATTGGACTGCATTTTTCTAATCTAATTTGATTTGATTTGAATTGAACTGTTTTGATTTTATTTGATTTGATCTGAACTGAATTTATTGATAAATTAACTGCATCTAGCTAGACGAATATATAACTAGAAGTATACTAGATGCATTGATAGTTATTTTGATAATTTTAATCTGATTTGATTTGATTTAAATAAAACTGATCTGATTTGATTTGAACAAATCCGATCTGATTTGAAAATATTGTTTAATAAGTTGAGTCGCACAGGACATAAGTGGGATCTTAATATCAAGTATTCCCTACTTTTTCTCTTTGAAACATGTTAAAATATATATTATCGTAAAGGTAATCAATATGAGTATATGATACTCACAAACTCACTACTATCATATTGCTTGTACCATGCATTCACATAAAATTAATTATTTACGAAAAAGATGTTTCTTTTACATCCAAACTAAATTCATTTTAAAGATGATTTTTTAGTATAATTATGTGACTAAGGTAAAAATTTCTCAAAACTTAATTCTTTGTTGCTAATTCCCTTTGTAAACTCAATAAACATGCACGTGAAAAAACATTTAAACAATATTTTATCAACAAAAACGTATGTATGCACGAGTTAAAATTTCTCAAAATGAAAAAGTTTGGTAAAAGTATACTCAAATCAAACGATTGAGAACTCTTTTTTTTTTTTTTTTTTCACCAACAGATTTTCCTAATGTAATTATCAAGGAAAAGATGATATGCAATTAAAACTCTTTCGATAAAACTTTCTACACCATATATACTTGGAACTTTCAAATATCGCAATATTCGAGCTTATTTTCATCGTGACTACACTCGAAACTCGAATAAGCTAGTCAAATCATCGTAATCACATTCTTTTATTCGATCGTTCTGATCTACTCGTTGACGAATTAGTCATGAACGAGTACAACAATGTGCATAGTCAACTCAATCACAGTGTATTAAGATGAGTTTTTGGAACTTGCCCCATTGTCAATACTCGACATGTGAAATGACAATTATACCCTTCCTTTCTTATCTCCTAAGCCTTCCTCATTCTTCTAACACAAGTAAACCAACAAAAACAAATACTCGTACTACTCCGTGTACTCCCCGAAATCGAGAATAAATACACAAACAACGAAACTTCATTAAATTTCACGAAATAATAATCAAACACCAAAATATTTTCAGGAATTTCGACGATCAGAAAAAAATAAAAAAGACAACATTGCTCAAATTCTCTCTCCTCCATCTTCGTCGACAACAATGCTCGAAACCGAGGTTCATGATTTGTCCGATGATGCCGATTACGCCGCCTCTATTCAACAAGTAAACCTTTTCTCTCTCTTCACTTTTTTTTTTTTTTTTTTTTTTTTGCAGTAATTTGATCATCATCTGACTTTTATGTGAATTATATGATTTGAACTTTAGGTTAAAATTTAATTGATGTTGTTATAGTATGATTTATCTAATTTGTATGTTTCAATTTGTTATGATTATCTTCTAATTGTACTTCGAAATTATCCGGCGTTGTTAATTTTTAGGTTAAATTTGCAAGTGATTCGAGTAATATATTCTATTGATGTTGTTGCAGTTTGATTTTTGTGTGGTTTAATCTGGTACCTGATTTAGTTTGCGGCGAAGAATGCGAATATCGTCTAATTGTAGTGAGAAAATTAGTGGTGCTGTTAATTTTTAGTAGGTTAAATGTGCAAGTGATTCGAGTAATATATACGATTGATGTTGTTGTCTGATATAGTTTGCTACGATGAATGCATATAATCGTCGTATGTATTTGTAGGTTGAATGTGGTTGTGATTCGAGTAATATATTCGATTGGTGTTGTTACTGTTTAATTTAGTTGTGTTTGGATTCGGTAGCTGATTTAAATCGTGATGATGAATGCATATGATGATCGTCTAATTGTAGGGGTTGAATGTGCAAGTGATTTGAGTAAATATATTCAATTGACGTTGTTACGGTTTAATTTATCTGCCTTGATTAGTTGGAGGTGATGAATGCATATGATCATCGCGGTGTTGATTTTTAGGTTTGTGTGGACAACTGTTAGCTGAAAGTTTGCGCGGTGATTGGAATATCAGGATTGATTGAGTTTTTGGTTTTTTGTTTTGTTTGGAATGTAATTAGGGTTCGCAGAGTATAATGAGGAGTGACAGTGGTAGAAGGAGTGAGCCGGAAGGTGCTGAGGTTGTGTATATGAGGGACAATGTGTCGATTCACCCTACTCAGCATATGTTTGAGAGGATTAGTGGCAGATTGAAGTTGATTAAACAAGGGGAATCATTCTTTCTGGTAATGATGATGAAGTTTAGTTGTATATTGAAAAGTTGATGCTTTCTCATTCTGAGTGTTGCTTTGGGATTAATGATTTGATCTTCCTTTTGTTTCTTCTTGTTGCGTTTGTCTTGTTTTCTTACAGACATGGATCCCGTATAAAGGGCAACACACAAATGCAAGGCTAAGTGAGAGAGGTAAACCCTAGACGAGTGCTTATCGTGCTAGTTTGTAAAAAAAAAAATTGGTCATAGATGTGTTGCTACAGTTAGGTTGCTGGATGAGTTCCAATTTTAACCTCCCTCCCCCCCTCCCCATCCGGATTTTAGTAATGCCAAAGGGATATTTTGATTCAAAAGATGCAGACTATGGCCTCTGTGAATTCGGACACGTGATTTTGTTAATTTAGTTTCTAAAAGTTTCCTGTTCTTTTTGAATTATTTGGATAGTGCTCTTGAACTTGATTTTGCTGGACATCTCCCAATTTTTCTGTAAATATGGCTAAAGTATTTGAAGATAGCTTCTAATTCTTTTGCTTTGCGATCAAAGCCGCTTAATGTTTAGTGTAACGATACAAACCTGTATGTTTCTTCGTGCAACTAAAGTTACTTTGTTGTCAAGCAAAATGCAGGTGATGACTTTTTGGCCTTTCTCTTGCAGATAGGAATCTCTATACAATAAGGCCTCTTCCATTTACTGATGTGAGGTCCATCAGGAGGCACACTCCAGCGCTTGGCTGGCAGTATGTTATTGTTGTTTTATCTTCAGGTATTCAATTTTTATTTCTGGAAAGTAATTATTGATTGTTCGAATCATGAGGTTGAATGTTTGGTAGTGTATGGGCTTGATTAGACAGCATATTTGCGTTTGATCTGAAAGTTAAACTTTGATTGGTTGTAAACTAACTTAATCATATAGCTCTCCCTTTGTGTTTGGGCTTCGCGTTGTTGGCGTCTTTTTGTATATGGGTTTCACCTTTTTGGTGTCATATCAATGACAGACACTCTTAAGAAAATGTGTCATATTGTGACCCATTGTTCAGTTTTGTATTTGGCTAATTTTTCCTTCTGTCTGACGTAAATTATGCTTTATTGGCAGGACTGGCATTTCCTCCTTTGTATTTTTATAATGGAGGAGTGAAGGAATTCCTAGCCACTATTAAGCAACATGTATCTATTGTAAGGTCAGTTTTTCTATATTTTCCCCCAGTTTCCATTAGTTGCCATCTTGCTTGCATCATTGGTGCTCTTTACATGCAAGCTAGTTTGATCATGATGGCCAGAAAAGAAGACTTTTTTTTACTGCTGTATTGGTTAAACTTCAATTTCAACGAAAATCAAGAAGGATCTTTGTTTGTGTAGAGACTTCACGACAGAGAGAATATTTGCATAGTTATTTTTAGAGTGCGGCCGAAATTATTGGGTTGCTGACATCAGATATAAGTTCCGTTTGGAAGAGTCGCAGAACTGAGCCCTTAGCTATTTATTTCCTTGCCCAGTCTATGCTCTGTAGGCTCTAGGCAATAATTTTTTACATGTCTTTGTGGGAGGGGGGAGGGAGGGAAGCTGTTGAAGTGGTGCTATATTAATTACTAAAGAAGGGCAGCCCAGTGCACATTGGTGTCCCTGCAAGGCGAGCGTTCGGGGAAGGGTCCCACCAGTCCACCACAATGGTGTACAGGGAGCAGGCCTTTCCTTGTCATTTTCTGGACAAGAGGCTGCTCCTAGGATTTGAACTTGTCACCTATCGATCACAAAGCAACACCTTAACCGGTGCACCAAGGCTCCCCTTCAGCATAAAAAGATAAAACAAATAAAATAATCTCTGGTCACTATTGGTCACTTTTTCTTACTGGCTTATTGAAACAAAGGTTGAATACTTTGTGGGTTTTATGGTCAAGGTATAGTTGAGTTGATAGTTTTATACGGTGAAGCTTTTAAAATTTGGAGATGCGGTTACAAGGACATAGAAGATGTCTTTTGTTTTAAGAGGTTATCTTGGAAGCTTGGTGTTGGTCACAAGTTACAATATAGCTTGTAGTGGGTTGTATCATTATTGCTAAAAGGCAGTTCCTGTGCTCCTTACATTCAGACTAGAGTTGTCGGGCGCATATGAGTCTTGTAACAGAGCTATCAGTGAAAGCAGTGTGATCAAGTGGTGTAATGGGTGATAAAACGTTTGAAGGTTTTTGCAGTGTCATACTGAACTTGAAGCCATATAAGATTCAGTAGTTTAACTAAGTAAAAACTTGATCCAATTGGTGAAGGTAGAAGTGTTAGCCTAGAAATTTAAAGTTGTCTTCAATTTTGGGTTTTCCACTTTTTGTTGTCTGTGCCTCTTGAGTGTTTGTATAGTCCATATGTCACTGCAGGATTAGGAGTCATTGTGCATTTGCACTTGTTGTGGAACTCACTATAGCTTTTATGCTGCTCAGTACTTCAATTTAATATCTAGTAGGATGTACGAAACATCATCAGATCATCTTACAGAGAATTTTCTGTTCCACTATGTATGAGATTATGTCTATATTATATTGTACCTCTTTAGGTTCGCCATTTTGGCGGACTCCCTGCAACTTCTCATTTCAAATATATTGTCTCCAGGTCTGCTGAGGATGCAAATGTATTCGTTGTAAATGATTTTCAAGATCCTCTTCAGGTATTTAGAGAGAAAGCTCCATAGTAGCTTTTAGAGTAATTCTATGGTAATTGGCGGTCTCATAGAGTATTGGCAATTATCGAAACTTTATTTGGCATCTTCTTTACTTAGTACTCTCAAGTTTGAAAATCTTTGTGTGTTGTTAGAATTTTTTTTTCTGTATATAACTATTGAACAAGGTGGCTACACTCTGCTGTTTCATGTGTGCGACTGCCTGGCTATTTGAAAATTGTTGAGAGCTTTTGAATTTTGATTATCTGGATTTGTTGACTTGCCTAAGTGGTTCGTAGTCAATAAGTCTTGTTACTTTTCTGATGCATGCTTCCTAGTCCCCGGCTCACCGCATTGTAAGCAAATCACTTTTAGCCAAAATTATTAAGAATAGAGATTTCCAGGCGTGCTATATGCTTAAGCCTTAAGGTTAATTGCCCTCCTTTGTCCTCCGCAGAAAACACTTTCTTCTCTAGAGCTTCCAGGGGTTGTTTCTGTTGCTGCACCATCAAGAAACACTTCAGTTGCCGTATCGCCTACTGCTGAAAACCAAGAAAGAGCTGGTGAAAGCCAATATGATACCAATACCAGTTCACAACATCGCAGCAGGCAAAAGAACAAGGTCAATGACCCTGCCAGGGATCTATCTATTCAGGTATTGGAAAAGTTCTCTCTTGTCACCAAATTTGCTCGGGATACAACCTCACAGCTGTTTGGCGAAAATGGCGGTGAGAACTTTTTCTTAAACGATTTAAAGAAGCCTAATCACAGCCAGTCTCTACCTGATCTTCGTTCTAAGCTGCCTCCAAGTGAGCCGGAAGAAGTTGTTGTCGAACATCCTGTTCCTGCCGACCCCATGGAGGTCAGCTTATAAATTTTCTTGATACTTGTTATCTGTGGAATTGGTATTTTAATGTATGGCATACTACAAGCTATAACCCATATTTGAAGGAAGAGTCAGTATGTTTTATTCATCACATCAAAGGAAATGGCATGCATTAGATCTATGAGTATCCAGTTTTGCACTTCTCTTATCTTTTATTTTCATTGGGGTGTGGGCGGAGTTAGAGAGTATCTAGCTAGCTAGGTAGAAGGTTTGCTGCATACATTTGGACCTCCTCAACTCGCTTGTGCCAAGTTCCTGTCGAATGAAACAACTTTTCCATAAAAAGAAGTTGATCCAATACTGAACTGCCTTTTTACTTTTATCTTTCATTATGATTTGGAATTAGTCATATAAAATTATTACCTTCCATGGTAATCTGACATAGGTGAAGATGACCATTTACCCACATCCTATGGAACAAAGGAATTACGGATAGCTCTCCACATTTGTATTAGTACTATACCACCAAACTTAGTCAAGATCTGTTTGAACAAACACATCATAAATAATGAGGGATGCGTAATGTGTTTACTGAGGATAAGGGAGAATTGTCTAAGGTGGTATGTCCATGTGCGAAGGAGACCAACTTATACACTGATTAAGAGGCTTGAAGGGTGGAGAAATGATAAGATTGTAAGGGAGATGGAGAAGACTTAACATGGCTCATTTAAAGATCAAAAACGATATGAGTCTACTGGGTATTGAAGAGAATACGTCGTTGGAGAGGGAGGAGTAAAGACGTGATGGCGTTTGAGTTTATGTTTGTCTGTGTTTTTTTATTTTGTTTGATTTTCAACCTTCTTTCGTTGCTTTCTAACTTATTTTTTCTTTTGTAATCTTTTCTTTTCAATGTAATTTACTATTTTTTCTTTTAATTCTCCTTCAAACTTGTGTCGATCGTATTTGGATTGTTGTTATCACATTCATTGGTACTCATACTGATCGTAAATGTTCCAGACATTCACCAAAGTTCGGTTTTATCACTTCATGACGTAATACAGTTGTACAGTTTCAGAATTCAGATTGTTATCTGATACTGTCATCTCAAGCCTTTTTATCTTTATTGGAAGATTTTCTTAGATCCCAACTTGCATTGTCATGTATCAGGAGTTTGCTACTCATTGTTGATGAAAGAGTACAGTGAAGATTTGATGAACTTTGTTGTAGTCTTCAACTGCATGTTTTAGGTTCTTAGAGATGTCAATACTCAATAATCCCTTGTTTCTTCTTAGTGCAAATATATGTGTTCATCATTATTGGAAGCTCGCGTAGTTTGGTCTATACTAGTTGTTTTACTTTTTTTTTCTCTTATGTGTAACTTTTTATAGTACCAGTTTAGTTGCTAGGTACTAACATTATTATCCTGTGTTTGACAGTTTGATAAGCTAGCTCTTGTTTGGGGAAAGCCCCGCCAGTCTCCATTGGCAAAGGAAGAGGTAAAAGCACATACTTCTCTTTGGCAGCTGCTGCCTTCTAGTATTTTGTGATAAAATCACGTCGCTAGACAGAATAGAGGACACAGTAGGATGAACATTGTAGAAAATAGGGTACAATTCTGCCATTTAGTGTATGGTAAAGCTGTAAATTACACCTTAATGATAGTTTGTGGTTCTTCAAGGGGCCTAGGACTCCCGAAGTGTATTGCTACACATGTAAAGGCTGAATGAGGATTGATTGGATGACTTAAGCTCCTAATGACTCCCTATATCTAGATAGATCATTCTCAAGTAATTCATAGCTAAAAGATTTCAATGCCCTTCCCATTTCCCTCTAGAAGCCTAAGGGGGCTGTTCTATTACATATTTGTCTTTGTAGTTAGTTGGTTACAATTATAAATTATAATATATATTTATATTTAGCTGTCTGCTTAACAGATATTATTTTGTCATGTAGTGGATATCCTTTTTGGATTCTGAAGGGCGAGTTGTTGATTCAAAAGCCTTAAGGAAAAGAATATTTTATGGTGGTGTTGTTCATGATTTGAGGAAAGAGGTATTACATCCTTTGATTAGATAAGCTTCTGATGTTGTTTACTTTTTAGTCTGTTATAGTTTAAATATGGTGACAGGTCTGGCCTTTTTTGTTGGGATACTATGATTACAATTCAACATATGCAGAACGTGAATATCTCCGATCAGTGAAGAAGCAAGATTATGAGATATTGAAGCTGCAGTGGCAGGTTGGTTTTTGTAGTGACTTAGTTGCTTTCATAATCAATTCTTTGGTATTGCAGGACACTTAATCGCAAATATGAACCATTCTGATAGCTTCCTGCTATTGTCGGGCCTACTCCCCTTGCATAGGAGACATTGCATGTTTAGACGTCTTGCTATGTGATATGCTAACATTTTGAGTATTTTTGTGATTTGCTATGTGATATACTTGAGTCATACTATGTGTTTTGGAAGAACATCAAAGTTAAACATCTACAATAGGGTCCCCAAATCTACCAGAAACACATGTTTGCCTCGATGAATGACGGGGTGTGAAGGGGCTTAAAGACCCGCAAACAGGGGACCAACCTGTCAAATTCATCAAGGGGAGCTCCTATGGTGTTTATGGTAAAATTTTAAAAACATTTAGGTACTTTGAAAAAAGTGGCCAACATGGCCAATATAGGACAACTCCGAAGGCTATAATCCACGGTTTCAGGCCCAAAATGGCCCATATTTTTGTGGAAGCCCCTAGGGATAATATTATGGGTTTCACCAAAATATTAGAGCTAAAAACCTATGGTAAGTTCCAAAAATTGGCAAAAGCGCATGTCAGGCTCATAGGGTTGCGTGTGGCGAATGAGCTCAAAGAACTAACCAAACAGGAGAACTGACCCTCGTAATAAATAAGGGCACTCAAAGAGTCAAAGGCTGTCTCTAGTAAAGTTTTGAGATTATTTGGCTACATTAATAAAAGCTGGCAAAAATAACCCAAAACCGAAGGGTAGAAAACTAGAAGGGTAACAGTGGAATCGGTCCCCATATCAAGTAATGGTACTCAAAGGTTGTCCCTGGTAACGTTTTGCAAAATATTTGGTTACCATAGAAAGATTGTAAAAATTAGTCAAAACAGAATAATATATAATCTACGGTTTTTGGCCCAAAATGGCACTAATTAAAAATGACGCTAATTTTTTGTTGTAGCTTTTATGGGTCATATTATGTATTTTTGCAAAAAAAATTACAGGTAGAAACGTATAATAGATGCCTTAAATCAGCCCAAAATCATAGCTATGTAGCCCAGGTGTGAGCTGGGCCCCCAAACTACTACAGTTAGTAATTGTGACTTTTCATTTCTTGCAGAGTATATTTCCAGACCAGGCGAAAAGATTTACCAAGTTTCGGGAGAGAAAGGGCCTGATAGAGAAGGATGTGGTAAGAGTACTTACCATCTTCTATATGTTAGTAGAATGAGCTTTCAATGTTTGAACTTATGAATTTTTGAGTTCAGCTAATTTTTTTTCTTCTTCTTCGTTTTCGTAAAGGTGAGGACGGATAGGGCATTCTCTTTCTTTGATGGAGATGATAATCGAAATGTTGATCTTCTGTATGATATATTGCTGACTTATTCATTCTACAACTTTGACCTCGGTTACTGTCAGGTAATTCAATTGGGTTGGACATTATATGGTTATGTTCTTCATATATTGGGTTGTTTCTTTAATAATCTATGTTCGCAGGGTATGAGTGATTATCTTTCTCCTTTATTGTTCGTCATGGGAGATGATTCTGAAGCATTTTGGTGTTTTGCTTCACTAATGGAACGTGTTGGACCAAATTTCAATCGTGATCAAAGTGGCATGCATGCTCAACTCTTTGCACTTTCTAAGGTCTTTATTCTTCTTTCAGATTCCATCTCATTGTGTTGTCTTTTTAACATGCTTTCACTTATTGCATCATGTACTGCACTGAAAAAGTTTTGTGATTGTTTTTTGGCCTGGTAATTGTATAAAGCTCGTTAGTTCATGTTTTTCTCTCTCTCCATTTTGATTTCCAACTTCTTAGAACATGGTGATCTGGGAAACCAGGTTCCATTCACAAAATACCTCATCAGCTATTAAGCTCTGGTCTGGGCTTAGGATGTGGGGGGAAATGTAAGAATCATTTTGAGGTATTAATTTTTGGCCATGCAAGTTGCAATAGTGCAAGCTAGTTCGTTTAACGTCCAGTTTTTGGACTTGTCCATGGAATCGTTACTGCAATCTGATAAATTGTCGTGAACTACTACTTAATACAGTCCTTAATATTACCGAGAAAGCTTGGTCTGCAAGTTCTGCTGGGATTACGATATTACCCTGTTCTGTGTGGCTTCATTAGGGAATCTATTGCAGGAAGTTAACTTAAAAATATGGGCATTTTATATCTGTGGGGCTGTTTTATGGGATAAGATACTACGATAAAGGGCAGCCCGGTGCACATTGGCGTCCCCGGTAAGCGAGGGTCCGGGGAAGGGTCCCACCACAAGGGTGTAATGAGGGCAAGCCTTCCCTTGTCAATTTATTTGATATGATACTATGATATGTGGATATATTGTTTATTGGATGTTCTTTATCTCTCTGGAGAATATTTTTGACTCGACCGGGGAAGGTTGTGAGATATTTGATCACTGACAGTGCTGTTCTCGTTTTTGGCAGCTGGTGGAACTTTCTGACAGTCCATTGCACAAGTATTTTGAGCAAAATGACTGCTTAAACTATTTCTTTTGTTTCCGCTGGATACTTATACAGTTCAAAAGGTTAGTTCTTCATTCCATTTGTGCGTTTAGTTTACCTCTACATTGTCTGCAAGGACCCCAGGCTTATCATTGTTGCATTGGTGTACAGAGAACTTACCTATGAGGAAACAATGCGATTGTGGGAAGTTTTGTGGACACATTATTTATCTGAGCATTTCCACCTGTATGTATGTGTCGCAATCCTCAAGAGACAAAGAAACAAGATAATCGGGGAGCAAATGGACTTTGACACACTGTTGAAGTTCATTAACGAGCTCAGTGGTCACATTGACCTTGATGATATTATTCGAGATGCAGAGGCATTATGTTTATGTGCCGGAGAGACTGGAGCGGCCAGCATTCCTCCTGGCACTCCCCCCTCTTTACCAATTGAAAATGGTTTGTTGTCCTCTCAACTAGAGGATGAGGTATTGTAGCTCCTGTTACTACAGTAATGTACATAAAGTCTTAGTGTGTTGTAAGAAACAAAGTGTTACATTTGTTCCTCGTTGATCTCGATTTCTAGCACTGAAGCGACTGGTTTACTGTAAAGTTATTCATCTTTGTCTAATGCCATTACATTCGACGATCTTCTTCTTGTGTATCTTTGTCTGATTTGGGCACCATATAAGCTACAGACCGAGAATTGATGAAATTTTTGCTTAATTTGTAATTTTGTCACAATCTTACGAGACATGATATAGAGACAGGCAAACAATAATGCCTTGATTATTCAGAATTTCCGATTCTAGGCATTGGTAAACACGTGCTGGACTCAACCTCGGTACCAGATGACATTATCAAGCTGAGTAATATGGAGACGGTCGTGCCTGGTGCCACACCAAGAGTCTTTAATGCGATGTACTCAGGGCTCCAATCTGATGTTTCGCGATGGCACATTGCTTGTCTCGAACTTGTCCATCATGCGCACCGAAAAAAAGATGAACCAGACGGCAGACGCCCTTGAGAGCGAAAACATGGGCCTGTTTGGTATCGTTTTCTGTTTTCTGTTTTCTGTTTTTTTTTTTATAAAACCAAAGTCCCGTTTTTGAAAAAAAAAATGATTTTCAGTTTTCAGTTTTCATTTTCTATATGACTATTATAGCAAGAAACAATTTAAAATTAATTTTGTAACTTATTTAATTAAGGGCCCGTTCGGTATCACTGCCGTTTTCAGTTTTTGGTTTTTTTGCGTAAAAAATTTAGCTAAATAAGTTGGAAAAATTAATTTAAACTGTATGTTTCTATAATAGTCATACAGAAAATGAAAACTGACAACTGAAAACTGAAAACCACTTTTTCTGGTTTTCAAAAACGGGACCTTGGTTTTCAAAAAAACAGAAAACAGAAAACTATACCAAACAGGCCCTAAAAAATTTACAAAAAAAGAAACACACTGAAAACGGTAGTGATACCGAACGGGTTAGGATGAGAACTCCAGTGATTCTAAACTGGACCAGCGAGGTCCAGTGTCATGGGCTCATAAAAAGTGATTGAAGTTCATCCTGGAATTTGTACCGGACCATTACATAGGGGGCCAGTGCGGTTGATGAGTGGTCCATTTATATCTTCTTGTCCGCCCATACCTTTCTAAGTTCGTACTTTAATGTCTCTAGGCCCACTCTACACTCTACTCCATCACTACATGCCCATATTGTTGATATATCGTTAATCTCATCATCGATAAATTACTGTATTACGACTACTTATTTCTTGGAGTCGTTCTGAATGATTGGCCTCTTTTGTTTTCTAAACATAGATAGACTCGAGTTACAAAGTACCACCTCTCGGCGTCTCGGGTTTTTTTACACTTCTACCGAGCCGATTTTTAGTCGTAATTGAACATCCCTCAATTTATAGTGATATCCACATTTTTGTTCAAAGTGCATCAAATTAGAAGTGAAGAATCTAACAAGTAGAATACTCCGTATAATCTCTTCAATTACTAGCCATAATATACAATTGAACCAAAGTCGTTGGTGCATTTAACAAATCAATCTCAGTCAGTCAAGTAAATAGAGTAGGAATGATGTTACCCTAAGTTTGGTCATGCAAAACAACCCAAGAAATTGAATGCATGAAAAGTTAGAGTGGGTAATACCCAAAAAAGAGGGGACACCTCAGTAATTAAATGCAGAAAAAAAGATGATGAATGTGACATATCTAATCCAATTTCATGAAAGTTAGAGAAATAAGTAGTAGACGTTGTGTCAGTTTTCAAATCGTGTGTTTGTCTTGAAAGAGTATGGCCCGACATTTTGACTGCATAACTTTTTACAGCCACCCAAACACATTTTACTATTTATATTACTATGATTTCATTTCCATATACTTTGGGTTGCTTTCTTTGCCTTCGTTTTAATGCTCCATACTCCCTACATTTTGTGCATTTATGCTACAGCTAGGGATATGACTCATATGAGTATATGACTCGTAAGTCGTAACTGAGCTGGTACATGCATGATTATATAATGAACTCAAATGAGGATTAGACTGGGTTCTCGATTTTCGAAACTAAACTAGCTAATTAAGTAGAACGAGCTTGAATTTTACAAATACGCTATATATATTCAGTGTCATGACTCCTGAGTCATGACAAAGTTTGTCGTTTAACATATCTCGTCCGACTTACTACTTCCCTTTACACTAATTAAGAAAGGATACCGCTCTTTTTCTCTTAATTAAAGTCACAAGATTAATGTTAGGGCAAAAAAAGTTTGTTGTGATGATATATGTTTACATTTAATCCTTAAAGTGGATGGGCTATATCTCCATAAAAAGTGGATATAAATGAAATAAATGTATACTTGACTAATTTGCCAAGATGTCTCCTTCTCGAACTCCATGGCATTACTTCACATCTACTCTATCTTTGATCCTACATTCTTATTTGTGGACGAAATTTCCTTTCTTGTTGTTGTCTACCCGAGTAAGATGACCAGTTATCACATGTACATGCATGTTCAATCTATTCACACTCCAACAACACCAGCACAAGTACATACACAACTGATCACAACACCCAATGTGGGTTTTCCAGTCCCTCGTACGATCCTTAGACGTCTTCAGTATTGTGTGTCGGTGTTGCACATATAATCAAATTATTGAAATGTCGATGCATTATACGTTATCTCTTGATTTCCTATGTTAGTACTTTTTAGATAGAAAGAAAGTCAAAAATAACTATTGTCCGAGAATTATAGTTGATCATCGATCAATATAGGTAGTCTTACTATAATAATTCGATATTTCATCAAAATGCTTGTATGTTTTTTTAGTTAAGATTCATCACTACTAAAAATCTGATCTCGACTTTCAAATTCGATTCGATTAAGTTGTTAAAACTTAATAATTCTAGCAAATTAAAAATACTATAAAAGTAGAAAGATCAGAGGGTGACTTGAATTGAGATTTAATCCTAGTTGCGAGTGAACTAGCTATGACCACGTTAGCCGTTACGTATGGAATGTGTAGATGCGTCATGCATGCAGTAGAATGAGTAGATCTAGAAGCATCGTGTGCAAATGAAGACCAATAATAATCACCAAAGTCTAAAACATAGTACAAATAATACAAAAGATTTTTCTTCACTTAGAATTTTCACATCCTTAATTATCCGACATCTACCAATAACTAGGTTTCATAATACCTATACATATCTTCGTACGAACATCATTTTATACACCATACATTCACACATGCGCTAGCTTTCGACTTCTAATAAACAAGATGTGCATGTTTGGGGTTAGGTGACATAGAATGTGATTAGTGTCTTTTCTATCAACATTGTACTATTTTTTTTTCCAAAGATTGAGCTTAATTGATGGATAAAGTCATAAAACCATCTTTTTCTTGTGTTTTGAAATGAATACGATTATGAAAAACATAGTTTTTCTAGTCAATATTGATCAGATTTAAAATTAGATAGTTAGTAACACATATATGAAGTATTTTACTTCATTATTTTATTTCACTGAGATAAAGTAGCTAGTATGCATGTCAAATGAATAGGTTACGACGAGATTTATAACTTCTACTATATATGACAAATTAATTTAGAGAATGAAATACTCGTATTCTTGTACCTAGCTATTGATCGATTAAAGCCTTACATTTATGGGAATCAATTTGCTAATAAGTCAAAGTTATTCAGTCTACTAAAGTATATATCATTGTGATACGCTGATTGAAAATGAGATAAGAGATATTATATATATATATATATATATATATATATATATATATATATATATATATATATATATATATATATATATATATAATCATGCATATACAATTATATTATCACATAAGAAAATTTGCAGTTCGAAGGAAGAATAAAATCCAAAAGAAAACAAAATGGGCGGGCGCACGTAGGGGTTTGGAGACCAAAATGATCGAGGAAACATGATGAGTTCGTGAAATAATTTCGAAGGAAGTGTTATTGTGTTGGTTGGTTGGTTGAAGAGGCAGTGACGCCACCTTTATTTGTTGTTTGTTCCCTTTCATTTTCTCTCTCTTGTGCATGCACCAAGTGTCTTACAAATCCACAACATAGAATTTTGCAACAAATTGTCGATATTATCAAAGTTTGTTCAGGTCCTCTGAACCATGCACATACTATTTAAACTGATCGATATTACTGCTACTACGCATACAGTAGACTAGATAAGCATAAACTGTGAGTTATGACTCTGTATGTACATTCTTCACGGTCAAAACTAGGCCAAGTTACTTAACATGCTACGAAAAATCCAAAAAGCGGATCAGAAAATATTATTTGTACGTGGTTAGTTATATTTATCGACTTATTATGTATATATAGATCCTCTAGAATGGATGATGGAGAAGTCAGTTATTGAGTATTACTTGACTAACAAATATTAATATGAGCTGGTTTTATATATTACTATAGTTTAGATTAAAGAGGCTATCAATAATTCAATATTCAATATAAAACATGCATGGCTTTTAAAAAGCTAAGATTTGTGTGATTGTGTGAGAGTGAAGCAAAAGACAGGGGTTGGTTCAGTTAATGTTATTGTGGGAAACGCTGAAATTGGGTCTGAAATCAAGACATGTCTCGGATTTGTAACGCAAACTAGACGAGTGGGGGGCTTCTTTGCCATTAGATTATGACTTGTTGACTTATTAAAATTGATAAGTGCCCTTCGAATGGCCCTAAAACCGTGAGGTCTCCAGGTTGTTTATAGCTTAGGTTTACTCTTTGCCCCCATTGTTTGTGATTTTGCCGGGAAACTCCTCACCACGCTTTTGCTTTGAGCGTGCAATAGACTTTCCTCATCAACATTTAACACTTAGCATGCAAAATTAGATATTGACCGAGTCAAATTCACCTCGAGTTCACTCAATACAACCATCTCTCACATTATCGAGTCGATATCTAATTCAATTTTGGTAATGGGATTTCGATTACAGCGTCAAGTGCGGTCTTCATAACTTGATAATGATGTCACAACTTACATGTCACATATTGCAAGCTAGATTGCTTGAGGTAGTAGTGTAAGCAATACGTGTAGAGAAAATGTGAATACAATATTCAAACTTTATGTTTAACACATATCATGATGTTTTAGAGTTTTCCAATTAAAAAGAGACAATCGACATACATAAACTCCCAAGCTCCAAATTATGCTGGAAATTACTAATCCCCCTTTTCAAGCAATAGAAAATCCTAATCTCACATTTTTAACATGTTTAGACAATTTTGATTTAACGAACTTAATCACCATCTCTTAACCTTTTCTTAATGCATTGAATATAGCCTTCTTTTTCCCCCCTAACAAATTTCCAATTTTACACTTAATTGTTCATGCTAGGACCATGTATGTAACCCAATACCCATATTAATACGGGTGTTTTTACCCAAATACGTTAAAATTTTACCAAATTCATCCATTGCTATGCACGGGTAGTTACCCACACGCACCGGAGTTGAAAGTGTCGGATACACTTATGGTAAAAAAAGGAGTAAAAATTAAAAAAAGGGCACAAAAATGCATGAAAAATGAAAGACATTGTCGGTACCAAAACGATGTGTTTAGGGAACAAGCTTCGTTTGTGGGTCGGTAAAAAGCCTAACATTGATACGGACACTTTGGAGGGGCTGTTTGCTTCTCCGGGACTCTTCTTTTAATTTGATTTTCTCTCTCTCCTCACCCTCTTCTTGTCTTCTTGTCCCTACACCTCAACTTTGCTTTTACTTTCTTCACGCACACACACACACACAGTTTTTAATATTTGATATTTTCTCCCACCGCTTTATTATATATATATATATAAAAGACAGAGCAGCCAAACAGGGCACTAAAACCAGAAGTTGGGTACTAGAGCATTCTTTAAGATACAATCTTGTAAGAAAAAAGCTTCAATCTTTGATAATTTGGTGCAATTTTAGTATCTGGGCAAGCTTTAGATTTTGGAAATTTTGAGAAATGGAGCTAGAATTAGGACTTTCTCTCTCCAATTGTAGAAGATTTCCTCATAAAATCCCAAGCTTGAAGGAATTGGATCTTCTTAATCACGTTAACTCAGCGGGTAATCAAGATGATTTTGATGATATTTCTAGCACTTTGTCATGCCAAAGTAGTGTTAATGATGGTGAATATTATGAGCAAGAAGTGAGGAATTATGAGAAGAAGAGAAGGTTTGATAAAGTGAGAAATTCTGAATTCTTTTTACCAAAAACTCTTCCTCTTTTACTTTGGGATGAGCAACCTAATGAAGATGACAAGGAGCTAAAAAGGCTATGCAAATCCACCTCTCTCACTATCACCAAGTAAAACACCTTTCTCTCTCTTCTGTTTTCCTCTGTTTTTTCAAGTGATTATTTTGTAAAATTTAGTTTTTGGGTCACTTTAATTTGTGTACAATTTTTCATTTTGATCCATTTTAATAAACTTTGGTTAAATTTTTAAGTAAAATAATGTGAAAAGTTTGCATCTTTTTCTCTGTTTCCTTATGCTCTGTTTTCCTCTGTTTTTTTTATGATAAATTTGTAATTAATATCTCTCCAATTTTACATTTTGATCAATCTTAACATACTTTGGTTAGGTGGTAAATGAAATAATGTGCAAAGTTTGTGTCTTTTTTATGTTTCTTTATGCTCTGTTTTCTTCATGATAAATTTGTAATTAGTGGTGTGTAATTTTGAATTTTATACTTTTTTTAACAAATTTCTTATTCATTTATATGTAAAGATTCAACCTTTTCTTTGTATTTGCCCTGAATTATGCTAAATTGTGGGATTTTTGTAATGTTTATGGTGATTAAATGTGGAAAAAATTTGTGTAGAAATGAGGAAGATGAAGTTGTGGGTTGGCCACCAATAAATACTTACAGAAAGAAGCAGAATGATGCCCACCACCAGCAACACCGGCGCGGCCGCCGTGGAGTGGTGGAGAATGGTGGTGGTTGTTGCGGTTCAAGGTCCATGTATGTTAAGGTGCAAATGGAAGGGTGTTTTATTACTAGGAAGATTGATTTGAGGCTTTACAACAACTATGAGTCTCTTACTTCTAGCTTACTCCAAAGATTTGGAAAAGGTAATTACATTTTGGTAGGGTTTTTTTTTTTTTTTTTTTTTCGATTCTACACGGAAAATGATATATCGTCACATGTTAAAAACGAAATGCTAGCTTAAAAATATGTCACCCCTTACACACTCAATTTCAAATACCACATTTTGAGAGTATATTATATTATCAAATGTTACGTACACAGTACACTTGATTGAATGATGTTGAAGAGTATGGTTAATGACATGTCTTACTAATTATGTTGTCTAATTACAGATCAAAATAGTATGGATGATTACAACCTGACTTACCAAGATGGGGATGGAGATTGGCTGCTTGCTGGAGATGTACCTTGGAGGTAAATTCTAATACACTACTCGAGTAAAGTCTGAGTTGATTAAGTTGATGTAAAAAAAAAAAAAGCGTTATTTCTATAATGCTTTTCGAGCACCTTAAAATAATAGTTACACGTGTATTCTTTAAATTTTGAATTTGATCTTAATAATGTAACTTGTTGTTGTACATTACAGGACGTTCATTCAATCGGTCCAACGCCTCAAGATGTTAAGACGAGACGATTGAACATTAATCAGAGAATTCAGACTTGGGAAGCAGATGCAATCGTTTCGAAATTTCTTTAATTATGTACTCCATCTGTTAATCTTAATCGAAATGATTGTATAATGTAATATAATAGCTTTGATTTTGGCTGGTTAGTTTCTGGTTTAGGGCAAATTACTGAAGGAGAGTCGTTGGTTAATCTTTACCATGACTTGTACGTATTATGATCAATTTATGAAATCGAAAACATGCAGTGCTATAGATAATTTAGCTAATTCTAGCGTCAATTTGCGTGTAAAAGTTCTCAATATCAATTTCGCATTTCACGGGCATTTTTAAACGCGTAACCTCATAACTCAATAGCAAGTTTCGGATTGTACCTACTACCATTCCAATGTCGAGCTATCCGGAGTTAAATTAACACAATTTTAGTAGCGTTACTTTTCGATTAAACATTATTACAATTACATTAGACAAAGTCAATTTTGTCCACGTTAAACCTTTTAAGAGTGTCCGTTAGAGGGTCCATCACGGATTGTGCTCATTTTTTCTTCATCTTCTTGCATTAGACATATCAATCAGCTTTCTCATTAATTATAGTATTGACATTTGCGCTTCGTTATCCATAATAGGCGAGTTTCAAACTTTTGATTCATTAAACTGACAAGCAGTGTATTTGATATAGGTGAGGATCCCCTAGAGTTATTTTTTGGTAGAGTTGGTAGAGTTTGCTAAAATTAGTAATAAGACAAAAAGAAGATGATCTTGGAATGCACAAAGAAAATGCAAAATAATTAATTCTTACCTTATTAAGTAAACTCTACCATGTAGAGTTTATTTTCAACACTAGGGAATCCAATCTAATTTGATATAAGTTTTTAGTTCACAATGACGTTGTATTCTATAGACTATAGTGAAACAGAATCTTGAAGCATTTGCAACATAAACTTGTTATCTACTACCTAACTTTTTCCAATGCTTAAACTAATCTTGTTCAAATGACGTCTGGTTTTCTTCTAAAATGTTCCCCGACACTCCAACCTAACCATAAACATCAGACAACGATACTATGAATCTTATGAAAATTGACCAAAAATCTTGTACATCATAGCATCATACTTGCGTTAGCTTAATTGATATTTGCATTATCTGTTATTTTGAGTAGAGAGTCAAAAGTTGGTCGGATTAGTATCATATAAGATTGGTTCGATTAAAGTACATGTCTACCTGAAGCGTATCAAGGTTGGCTTAATTGTAAGAAAATCTAATTGTTTAGGGATTGTCGCGGGTTCGAATCCTCATATTCTCACCCCCATTCCATTAGTTGCTCATGTGAAAAAAAAATGAACAACTGCTATTGGTGTAGAAGTGGAAAGTTTGCTTGATTATTCTCATAGATTTCATGCCAGAATTCTTAGCGATAAGATTAATTGATTTTAAAGCTTGGACTGGTATTAAATTGGGCTAAGCGAAAATGGGCTAATGTAAAGGACTGGGCCCCAGTCCAAAGTAATCGGCCCACCGCACATGATAAAGATCATATCATATACGAAGACCATATTCACTCCACTGTTGGTTAACCTTGTGTTTACTTGGAAGCTGATCAATGCAGGGGCGAAGCCAGTTAGTGGCGAGAGGTAGCGGCCGTCACCCCAGCGAGGAAAAAAATAATCTGCTTCTATAAGTTAAGTAGGTTAATATATATCTTTGTCTAAATATGAATCAATGTATTGGTTTGGCGTAGTGGTGAGAGTACATTCCTTCTACCCAGTGTGTCCGGATTCGAATCCCCCATTGAATGCAAATTTTATCATTTTATCTAATATTTTAACTTCTTAACTTTAAAAATAAATCTATGTGAGCTATCACTAAGATTCGAACCCTGCCCATCGCCAATTTGTAGCTTTCAAACCAGTAGAGCAAATAACTTGTGGTTGATGTGTTTGTATCAGTATATATCTAAATTTTGGGTTTCATCTTCGTGCCAAATTTATTATTTGAACGGTCTGCCCTCTTTGTTTTCTTAATAGATTATGTACCTAAATTAAACAAAATTAAATTAATTATGTTAACTCTGTGTGTCTATACTTGGATAACATATTTGTACATGAAAAAAAAAACTTCAAATTATCGGGCGAAGTGTTGCGTGTCGGCCGATATATTTCGCTTTTGGGTGTACAGTTATTGATATCTCGACATGCCAAAAGGGGGGGAAATATTGGCCAATATATTCGATACGATAATACTTTTGCCTATACTTTTCCTCAAATTAGATGACCGCGACGTCTGTATTTTATTAAACACCGCGACACCGTGGTCAGACCAAAACCGTGACCAAAACCGATATTTTGAACCATAGATACCGCAAAGATTATGGCACTAGGCATAATCCGCCACCCCGAATTTTAGATCCTGGCTTCGCCCCTGGATCAATGTAACCATGCAAGTGTAGTATCAAATATGGTCCATCGAATCCAATATGTCATTCGTTCTTCACGTCTGTTAATGCATGAATTGAATATACTCCATAAGAGAAATTTAAACGGAACATTTAACGAATGAAAGAAGACATACTCTGTATAAAATTAACCGGTTAGAGATGTTATCGCGTTTGGATTATGAATTTTATGAATAGCTGCTACTGCTAGTCTGCTATGGGATGTGACCCGTGATCACCCAATTGTCTTCGAGAACTACACCGATAGATTGCTAATGCTACGAGTATTTTGCAATACAAGAAGCGTAAACTAACAATTATATGAGTCAATCATTTTTTTTTTTTTAAAACACACAAAAACAAATTTAAAACGTGCCTAGGCACGTGCCACGTGTATAGCCCATTAAGGCAGATGGACCAAGAAAAGAATCTGAAAACATAATCATTTTTTTTTTTTTTGATGGGATTTTCCACCATTTTTTGAGAGCTCTATTTATACCTTTGTTCATCTTTTCCCTCTCTCCTTTTTACTCTCTCTCCTCTCCTCTCTCTGAGGATTATCCGGGAAACAACTTCTAATACAAGGTACACACTTTTCTGGATTTTGACTATTTAATTTGTTCAACTGTATGTTGTAAAACCCACAAAAAAATAAAAAAAAATGTATGTTGCATTTTATTTTTTTGTGAATTAGTTAGCTCAAAATTAAGGTTTATTTTCATTGTTGTACATGTTTAAATTCTAAAAGATTTGAACTTTGCCCATCTTTAGTGAATTTTTTTGTGGGATTTTTGTGGAGCTGTGGTTTTTGCAATTGTTGAAGCAATTTTCGTGGTGGGTCATCCGTAAGCAGTCTCTTTATGTTTTCGGAAATGGGGGCGGATTGTGTGTATCCGGCCCCACCTTACCTCGAGATAGGCGGGGGATCGTTTGAGGCACTGGGGTAATGTTGTTGTCATTGTTTGGGAATGGTGATTAGATTTAATTAATCAATCATTTAGGAAAGAAACGAAGGAAAATTGTTTGGGGGGAACTGTGGAATGTTTCTTTTTAGATTGCTTGTTTTAGAAGATTGGAGTTTGAAGATGGGAATTTCATTGTTTTTGTGGTGATTTTGACATAGTGATCATCAGTTGTCATGGAAATTAGACTTTTAATCATTCAAAGAAAGATTTTTGAAGTTAAACCTGATTTCGTTTTCGTGGTCTCGTAGACTGCAATAGAGTTGAGATGAACCACATTATCATATCATGTGTTAGGACTTAGGAGAGGTCGTAAATAACCTGGTTCAGTTCGAGGGAATAGAGCCTTTAGGTGGGTATCTAATTTTTTGTGTTCAGAAATATTAGCTTGAGTTTGGGCACTTCTTGGCGAGAAAATAGTACTGTGAGTGCTGCAGAGATTTCTCTGATTGTGATGCTGTAGATTTCTATGATTGTGATGCAATAGTCGATTGTGAGTGTATGACGGTAACTGTGTTGGAATTGATTGCCAGAGATCAATCACTATTACGCCATTAGTTTTTTGGGAATACCATGGCCGTGCTTGCAGATATAGCTGCTGAACACTGGACTAGATTACGTGTAGTATGATGTCTGAACATCTGTCCGAGAAAGCCTCATTTATAGATTGAAACTCGAAAGACAAAGGTTTCTGGCTATATATTATCTACACACTGAAACCCCTGTCCTGCGTTCCTGCCATTTTTGAATCTTGAGAACAGCTAGGCTTGTGGTTTGGTTGGAAGAGCCTATGATTTGTGTTTGATCCAGGATCTTTTATTTTTTGAGGTCGAATTTGGAATAAGTTTTACTCTGTGGTTGATTGAGCAAAGTCACGTCGTTTTTCTCAGCAACAGAAATTTTCTTGTCTGTCATTTACGTTTTCCTTTGTCATGGTTTGTTCAGGCACCCTGATGGATTGTATCCGAGACTCCTTTTTGCTCTATTAATGTTCATGCTGGTACTTTGGCTCTGTTGTAGGTATATCAGCCGCTAGTGGTCTGATTGTGAGGTACTCTTTCTGAAGTTTGCCACAACCAGAGAATGAATGGTTGTGGACAAGCACTTTCCTGCATCCTCTTGTAGAGGAGCACTAATTAATGGGTGCGCAGCATGTTCTATTTGGAAGGGATTATTATGCCTGTGTTCCAAATATTATTGAAAGGTACTCGAGATTGATTATTTCTGCCCCTACTCATGCTTGAATATTAGTTGCTTTCATGGATTTCTAGCTGATTACTGTGTAATTTTTCTTCTTCAATCTCTTCAGGTTCAGTAGCTAAACAAAGTCATCGTTTAGTAACCAGATAACATGTTTGCTTCTCAATGCTATAGCTTGCCCCTGAGTAATTTATGCAGCCTTCGACCTCTCCGCCTTCCCAGGCGATCCCCTGCTAATTTTGTGTGCATAATACTAATTCTTCTGCTGCCAAGTTTCCTGATTGGAATTTTTACACACCACCAGAAAATCACTTATTTTCTCCGTCCTCTATGGGACAAACCTCCGCCACCCTTTACCCGTCTCCCTCACTATTATGCAGAGAATGTGTCCATGGATCATCTGTGTCGCCTTCACGGATGGTCGGTTCGCTCAAAACCCCGCCGAGTCTTTGATGCTATTATTTTCAGCAATGAGCTAGAGTTGCTTGAAATCCGGTGGCACGAGCTACAATCCTATGTAACGAAATTTGTCATCATGGAGTCCAACACTACCTTTACAGGCATCCCTAAACCTCTGTACTTTGCTTCAAACCGTGCACGGTTTTCTTTTGCTGAAAGTCAAATTTCATATGGGTTTTTTCCTGGCCGTGTTAGAAGCTCTGGGTCCTATGCGGATCCCTTTGTGCTCGAGAGCCGGCAGCGAATAGCAATGAATCGCTTAATACGACAGGCAGGTATCTCAAATGGTGACCTCCTTATAATGTCAGATGCAGATGAGATTCCAAGCCCTCACACGGTAAAGCTCCTTCAATGGTGTGACGGATTCCCTCCAGCAATGCACCTTGAGCTAAGGCACTACATGTACTCATTTGAGTTTCCTGTAGATTATAGCAGTTGGAGGGCCTCAACCAATATCTACGGCCCATCAACCCCCTACAGACATTCTCGACTATCAGACACCATCCTTTCAGATTCTGGTTGGCATTGCAGCTTCTGCTTTAAACACCTTCAAGATTTTGTATTCAAGATGACAGCTTATAGTCATGCGGACCGTGTCAGGAGGAGGGAGTTCTTAGAACGTCAGCGAATTCAGAAAATCATTTGCGAGGGGAGCGACCTTTTTGATATGCTTCCTGAAGAGTACAGTTTCAAGGAGTTGGTTAAGAAGATGGGATCTATTCCGCGTTCTTCTTCAGGAGTTCATCTTCCAGCCTATCTGTTGGAGAAAGCTGAGAAATATAAGTTTCTCCTTCCTGGTGGTTGTGTAAGGGATCCAGAATCATTTGGTTGACCTCTATCCTCTGTCCGAGAGAGTTAATTCGGATGTCTGGTGTAAAGATTTAGAAGCCGGATACAAGTAGCTGTAAGCAGCAGAAAACTGAGCTTTCCCAGTCCGAAATCCAGTATACCCGGAAATCATATAGCGAAACACACCTGGTGAGTTAGGAATTGTTTCTTTTCTGGTTGTCATAATAACTGATAGCATGTTACTTCAGACAGAATATCTTTGATAGGAATGATATTTAGATGATACTCATACATGTAAGCATGCAAGATTATCAATTGGAAATTTACTAGTAACATGTTAGAGATGTTTCATTGGTATGGACGTATCTATGTAATCAGTAGACTTGCAAAAGACGTGTCTGCTGCGAGATCTGTACCAAATCTAGATGCAGAAGTTTTCAAGTTCTTGTACAGTTTATCATACTCTTCACTGAGTAAATTTATAGTTCTGTGTTTTTACTTTTTACAGCTTGTTATTGCACCTGGCCTCAGATATTATCCTAGTCTTCTCTCTCAGTAAACATTTTAGTTCTGTGTGTTTTTACAGCATGTTATTGCATCTGGCCTCGACATTACCTAGGCTTTTGGCTGATTTAAGCTCCTCAGTAGCTTGACGGGTTTTCACCTTCCGGGTATAGGTCAGTTTAAATCGAGTTGATGGTTACAGCTGATGGATTGTACCATCTCTGTAATAACACTATCAACAGTTCTGTCATTGCCCCCCCCCCCTCCCCTCGTACCAGTAGATCAGTTGTCGATACTGGTATCGAGTCACTGAACCTGTGCTGGCGCCCCGGCTGTATGTATGCATGGGCCACCGTAACGTTCACAATTTATATTTCTAACCCTACGTAATTGAAGAACTAGCTCCGCCACTGAATGTACAATACGTACAAGTTACAACCATATTTAGTGGCATGTTATAGATAAAGCTTTGACTATAAGATTTCGACGTTTTAATGCGACTGATTTAATCATTGTCACAACGATGGAGACTGTTTTAGTCACAGTAACTTCTTTAAATTTCTTTGTCCTGCCATTATTGTTGAATGCATTATGTTCTATGCTTGAAAAAGACAGGAGAAATGCTGTTGACCATGTTTTTTTTTTTTTTTTCTCAGCAAACTTTGTCATTGTATGACTATTGAAAGTGTAATGCAGTACCCTACCGAAACTTAACCCATTTTTGGTACGTATGCTAACGTGATAAACGACGTACGACAGAGTTGGACTGTTGGATAATTTCTTTTATAAACTGGAGCGTATCAATTTTTGGTAAAATCATTGAATTGTCGAGGAGTTTCGAGTATTATCGGGGTTTAAACCCGTTGGCATATTGTTTGTGAACTCCTATCCAATAGGGCATAACGCATAAGGAATGTCAATCATGGTAGAGATACTAAGGTGAGACCGTCACTTCTTTAGCGTAAATCGATCCATCTCGATAAATAATGTCGTAGAGGCGGAATTAAGGGCTGGACTTTAGTTTTTAAAATCTATTACAGTAGTCTTAGACTTTAAGAATAGATTTTGCCATAGTCTAACTCATTTTCATGCATGATTGGCGATATTTCTATTTTCTATGCCAATTGGACCAACGTTCATTCAAAAACATGTTCCCGTCAACTTCTTCTAGTCTTCCGATCCACTGAAAGTGGACACTTAAACATTTATTTTGACACTAGTGAAAATATTCCTTAGTTTAATCGGTGACATTTCCCCACATTTTCCCAACTATAGTCTATACATAATTACATACTTGGAATATGATAAAAAAGGATTCTCAAGCATTTCCCACCATAAAATTCATAGTGTAGGTATTAATCTTGAAAAAGTATATTGATGAATCCAGGAATCTAAGAACATTTTTTTTTCCTTTTCTTTAGTGCCTTTTGCCTTGCTTTTTCTCGTTTTTTGCTTTTATTGGGACGCAGGTATAATATCGTGTCTGATTTGGACAGGTTCTAAAGTGGTCGATTAATTGCAAATGGAAAACTTCATTAATTGTTGTTAGTGTAAAACTGAAAATAAATATTGATGTTGACATATATCGAGATTATATGTACAGTTGTACATGTAGCTGAAAACTTAAATTAGCTTCCTATAGTGCGTGCAGGTCACCTATTTTATTTTCCTATCCCACTCTATGTACTCCTCAAATCACATTCTATCATTACATAAATCTTTTCAAATAAAATTATTTTTAAAAATTAAATTAATGGAATGCTAAAATGTGATTGGAGGGGTATATAGAGTGAGATAGAAAATTGAGACAGGTGATCCGCACCGCCCCGTAGTCTATAACAAGGACTTGGAACGAAAGGTGTAGAGTATGGTACATGATTATGAATGAATGATTAACATGTTTAGGGTTATTTACATGTAAGCAGGAAAGCAATAAGGTTGATAACATGTGATGGGTTGAGGCTCAAGATCCACTGATAATATTTCCTTTTTCATTACACTTTACTTTATTCTAGCCTATGCTGATTTTGATGACGATGAGAGGGTCTCTACCTTCCATCTCTATATTATATACATGTGCGATTGGGGCAGTTTGGGGTACACGGGTTATCTCAGATTTTCTGAAAGAAAAAAAAAATTCAAAAACTTTTGATATTGATCCATAATAATCCATAACCTAGTGGAGATCAATCCTTGATTTAATGTAGCACTACTCGATTGTTTAATGACATATTTTGTTCTTACATTTTCCCAAAAATGACATGGTTTGTCATCACTTCATAGTTGTAGTCATGGAAATTAAAAATCAGATTATTTTTTTTCCACTTTTGTTTATTGGCAAATTACATACGCTAATCAATTCACAGATAACCGTGCACTTATCATTTTAGTATGATATCAAACAAAGTCATTTCATAACATCTTTTTAAGTAAGTCCAACTCAAGTATAACGTTTCTTTTCTAGTATATCCACTTTGATAAAACTTACCCGATCCGAACTTCTTTATTGAATGGAGTTCGTTCTGAACTTTTGATTCATGGTGTTGTTGCATGTAATCTGAGTAATATGTTCTAATAATTTTCTCCCGTGTACTCTAAATAATGCTCACTTGCCTTGCCTTGTTTATATGAGGTTCTTTACTTGGGAGAAAACAACTCATGATATCGTATTTGATAAATTGGAATCCTTTTTCGTTGACATTACCGATGTCATTTAGACGACATACAATAGATTAGATTAATATCAACATAAAGACAAACAGTTAAGAAGGAAATGAATATCAATTCTCAGTTAGGTTTCCCACACTAGTTCTCAAAAGTATTAGAGCGTTGATACTCTCAGTGCACCCATAAGACCAGAGAGAATTGGTAGGCCATTGGCGAGAACTCCTCCCATTTCTCCTGCCCCGTGTATGATACTTAACAGTTAACACGCTACTTGGATGAGAACCCCTTCATGTTTTTCTTGTCTAATACAGTGATGCCTGCACGGAGTGTACGCAACACAATACCGGGACTTAATAACCTCGAATTAATTAATTAATAAAATGAAAAAGAAAGAAAAGAGGAAAAAGCCAAAAGTGGGGAGGAGTTTCTGTCTTTCTGATCAAAGAAGAGAGAAACCGTATTTGGTCAGTGTGACATGACATGTGTTGTTTTCCTTCCAATTTTATTTTTTTTTTCTTTTCAAAAAAAGAAAAAGAAAGAAAAAAACATATTTGTGATTGAGATTGTGATTGGGAAAGGTACACGGTATTTTGACGATATGATAAATTGAATAAGTTAAATAAGAATGACGAGAGATCTCGGTAAAGTCACGAGAAGATGAGGTCCTTGTCTAGGTTTTAATTTTTCGTCTTTGGCAAATCGCAAACCTTTATCCGTTTATTTTCAAACTAATTAATAATCGTCTCATACACGCATTTCTCGAGATGTTTAAAATTTTGGAATGTGATGTATCACCATTTTTATTTTTTTCAACTTTCTACATATTTTTCACCAAGTGGTCGTTTGGTTGTATACGGGGATTCGAAATGCCCATGATTTTTCAATTCCCATAATTTTAGACAACTAAATAACTCCAAAAATTTTAATTCATGGGAATTCAGAATTCCCATGATTTTGAGTGGCAACCAAACAACCACTAATTGAAACAACTTATTTTCCTACCAGCCTAATATTCATGGTTCGTTTTTTATGTTCCACTATATACGAACTTTTATCTAAGAAGTTACACAAATTTAAACAAGCTCGCTCAGTTGCTTACTATAGGAAAAACTGTATAATATACATGCTCTGTCAAGGTCACTATAAATCTGACACTTAGTGTGTACGACTATATGATTAAATTACAGGTATGATATACTCTGTTCGTTTATATTTATTAATTATTAATTTAAAAAGGGATAATATACATATGATTGTAAATTAGTCAATCAATCATAAAAATAAAACTGACAACCAATTTTTGTCTAATTGAGTCTGTTTGGTATCGTTTTCTGTTTTCAGTTTTCTGTTTTTTTTTTAAACCAAAGTCCCGTTTTTGAAAACCAGAGGGCCTGTTTGGTATCGTTTTCTGTTTTCAGTTTTCTGTTTTTTTGAAAACAAAAGTCTCGTTTTTTAAAACCAGAAAAAGTGGTTTTCTGTTTTCAGTTGTCAGTTTTCATTTTTTGTATGACTATTATGAAAACATATAGTTTAAATTAATTTTTACAACTTATTTAGCTAAACTTTTTACCCAAAAAGACCAAAAACTGAAAACGGCAGTGATACCGAACGGGCCCAGAAAAAGTGGTTTTCAGTTGTCAGTTTTCAATTTCAATATGACTATTATAGAACCAAACAATTTAAAGTTAATTTTGTAACTTATTTAACTAATTTTTTTGAAAACGGCAGTGATATCGAACAGACCCTTATACTTTAAAATCTAAATCAAACCATCATATAAATGTAAAAATGACGTTACATTTTGCTTAGATCAAATTCGGAGCAAGTACCTCATCAACCAGGAGCAGACAAAGAATGAAAATGATACATACTATTTCATATCATAGTATTTTGTTTAATTCAAATGGTAAACAAAAAGGGAAAATGAGAAAAGGGTTGCAGAAATTTCTTCCCTCATTGAGTCACCTGCTCACCACGTTGTCTACATGCATTTGTTATTAAAATCAAAATATAAAGGCACCATCCAATCACTAACCGACACTCATGTAAATCCCTCCTCCACCTACAATTTATTTTTTAGAAAAAAAAAAAAAGGAAACTCCCCAAATTTATAGTTCCCCACAAGCCTCAATCATGTGACAAATCCAACGTTATACTCCCTCAGTGAGTCAGTCTTACCTCAAACGTATCATGCGATTTTATAGTGGAATAAGAAAAATTAATATAATAAGTTAAATAAAGTAATATTAGAAAAAAGGTAAAAAGAGAATGTGAGGATTAATAAAACTATTAGAGATAATGTGAGTGGTGATATGATAATTTAATAAACGTAGGAGAAAGAAATTTATCCAAAAATTAAGATGTTTAAGGTGGGACGTCCCAAAATGAAAAATTGGGCGTTTGAGTTGGGATGGATGGAGTAATCAATTATTTTTTTGTTGATTAATAGGAGTAATAATCAACAAACGTTTTTACTTTTACTTTTACTTTTATTTTATATATTTTTTCCCTTCAAGAACTTGACAAATTATGAGGCATTTGTCCCTATCCTCCACCCGTAAAGGAGAAAGTTCGCAATACAATCTGCGAATAGAATAACTTGTATATTGCGTTATATGTTATCAGCATATATCAAATTGTCAAAATATCTAGCTATTACAAAAGCTTAAGATTATCTTATTTACGACATATTCTCGTGAAATTAATAACGATCATTGATCGGACAAGATTTTGTGTCAATAAACAATCATAGTGACTTGTGAAAGCCACTAGATAGCCACTAATACTGAAAAATCGATGACAGATTTTGCCTCACTATGAGCGATCCTTCCGACAAATGCTATAACTGACAGTTCTACCATACTGCAGACCGCAGTACAACAATTGATCCTAAACTTTCGTTACTCTCTCCATTTCATTCATTTGTTTACGTTGACCTTATGTTTCCCTCATAAAACCTGGTGCGACGTAAATAAATGAATGAAATGGTGGGAACAATTCGTTTCATTTTAGGAAAATATAAAAGACAAAAAAAAAAAAGGAAAAAAATAAATAAAAAGGTAACACTAAAGGAGGGGTAGTTGTCCAAGTCCAACCTAACTCCCAAAACAAAAAGCGCGTGAACCACGCGCCTATATCAAACCCGTAACGTCTCTTTTCACCGCAAAAAATAAAATGATAAGCCAACTGACTTATCAAAACTAAACCCAACCCCGAGATAATAATCACACTTACTTATCAACTTTCTGTCACAAAATATCCACGCTCTCAAAATATCGCGAAAATATCGTAAAACGAGACGAAATAATAAAAAAAGCGTTTTTTTATTTATTATAATATTTTCTCTCTCCTTTTCTCTATAAAAATCACATCCAAAACACATCTTCTGCTTCTCTCTCTCACATCTTCTCTGACCCCAATAAACTTCCCCCTTCTCCAGAAGAAGAGAGAAATTCGGGGCCAAATTAATATAATTAAATTTAATTTAATAAATTAAGAAAAAAAATTAATAAAGTGGAAATTTGTTGTGAAGAGAGAAAGTTGAGTGAAGAAGAAGAAGAAGAAGGAAGAAAGTGAAATTTTTTTGGGGAGGGACCTCTTGATCTGGGGAGGTAATAATTTGATTTGATTAATTTTTTTTTTTTTTGGTTTTTGTAATTGTGATTGGGAATTTTTTTTTGGTTGATTTTTTTAATTTTGTTTTGTTGGAAAAATTAGGGATTTTATTTTTTTTGGTTATGTTGTGGGTTCGATCTTAGATTTGTAGCGTGAAGAGGAAGATATGTCGTCGTTAAGCAGAGAGCTTGTGTTTCTGATACTTCAGTTTTTGGAGGAGGAGAAATTTAAGGAGACGGTTCACAGGTATTTTTTTTTTATATGTTGATTAATTAATTTTGGAATTTTTAGAATTATTGAGAAAATGTTTTGGGTGCATTTATTATTAATATTATTATTGGTTAAAAATTGGTGGTGTTGAGATTTAATTAATGAATGATTGATAATGACTGTAAATAGTAAAATGGGTTTACTTTGGCTTTTTTTTTTTTGTGACGTCATTATGACGCCAGTGTTTTGAGTGAGTGAAATTTGAGTCAGATGGAATTTTGAATGGATTAATTGGAATTGAGTTGAATATAAATGCCTTACTTGTAAATTGTAATCATGAAGTTTGCTAGTAAAATTGGGTAAAAATAGTTACTTTTGTTGGAATTGAGGGTGGGGTGATTTTTTTTGTGGGTGTGATTAGGTTACAATTTAGGTGTAACTGAAGTGGAATGTGGAATTATGTAAAATGGGATTGACATTGTAAATCGAGTGTGTTGCAAATTCGTGCTTTCGGGAATTTCGTGTTTGCGAGAATAATGTGGGTTGTTTTGTTAGTTGTTGTGGCGATTGGGGGTGGGGAATTGGGGATGGAGGTTGTAGAGTTTGGGAGTGAAGTGTTGGTGGTTTTACTGACTTTACGCTACTAGAGAAGATTCGCGTTTTCTTGACACTTATATGGGGACGGGTGAGGAACTAGTAGAGTCTTGAAGAAAAAGTTGGGGGGGGGGGGTTTGCTGAAATGTTGAACAATTGCTCCTTTATTGTTTTTCAGTGACTTAGCTAGCTTGGAATGATGCCTCTTTTTTCTCTTGCGACATGTTTTTGTTTGGACTTTGGAGGATGGGGATGAAGCTGAGTTGTTTTTGGTGTGTATGAGCCTTTTGCTTTGGGTTTACTGTGGAGTACTTCAATGAAATAATTAGCTACTCATCTGTAGTAGGTGGGCGCTTTGGGAAAGGATCTGATGAGATAGGGTTTGGGAGCTTTATGTGAGGCATTGGTTGGGGTATGGATGGAGCCGAGTCAAATCGGGCATTTCCCTGAAATAGTTTGTTTCCATGGCTTTCCTGTCATTGGCGTGTGAGTGTGACCAGTTGTAAGAAATCACTATTGCACTTGTATGTTATTTTGAAGGCACTTTATTTTTTATAAAAGGTATTGTGTGGCTGAGGGTGTGTGGCTACGTAACGGAGATTTTTGCTTATGTAGGTTTTGGTATTGGTTGCTAATTTTATGCCATTTGAAATCAATGATTTGTACAGATTGGAGCAGGAATCAGGCTTCTTCTTTAATATGAAGTACTTCGAGGATTTGGTGATTGGGGGAGAGTGGGATGATGCAGAGAAATATTTATCTGGTTTCACAAAAGTCGATGACAATAGATACTCTATGAAGATCTTTTTTGAAATCCGAAAGCAGAAGTACCTTGAGGCGCTGGACAAGTAAGTCTCTAGACATGGGATCTAACAGTATCTGTGAGTTCCGGTATATTTAAAGCTTAGCTTATACGGTGTCGGTTTTGTGTTGACATTTTCAGGCGAGATCGTGCAAAAGCTGTTGAGATTCTTGTGAAGGATTTAAAAGTGTTCTCTTCATTCAATGAGGAACTTTTTAAGGAAATAACCCTTCTATTGACCTTGGATAATTTCAGGTATGATAAGCCAATTTGCTTCATAACTTATGTTTTACTCACTCTGTAAAACGTTATCTGAACTTGGGGATTTGTTGATTATGCAGAGAAAATGAGCAGCTATCGAAATATGGAGATACTAAGTCAGCTAGGACCATTATGCTTGCAGAATTAAAGAAACTTATAGAAGCCAACCCATTGTTCCGCGACAAGCTACAGTTCCCGACTTTGAGGAATTCAAGACTTAGAACTCTAATAAATCAAAGGTTAACTTTAACTCTTAAACTGGGAAAGGAAAGAATGATCTGGAGTTAGCTCCTGTGGTAGCTTTTCCTGACAATTTTTAGTTGGAAGAAGTTGGATTCATGCTAACATTTTACATGATGGCATTGCAGTTTGAATTGGCAACACCAGCTATGCAAGAATCCCAAGCCTAATCCTGACATAAAGACACTTTTTATCGACCACACATGTGGACCCCCTAATGGTGCACGTGCACCGTCACCTGTGACCAATTCACTGCTGAATGCTTCTCCTGTTCCCAAAGCCGGAGCTTTTCCTCCACTCGGAGCTCATGGAGTAAGTGATGATACTGGTTACGTCATTTATTTTTGTTAAGTTAAACATGCTGTTTATTGATGTGTTTGTCCAAAATTATAGCCATTCCAAGCCGGTCCTGCTCCTCTTCCGACGTCACTTGCTGGATGGATTGCGAATCCATCTCCTGTACCTCACCCTACTACCTCCATTGGGCCAATGGGTTTGGGTGCCCCCAATAATACAGGTATTCTGCATTATAAAGCTCTAGTCAGAATGTGCCTCTCTCGATTTTTTGTTGATTTAGTATCTTGTGATGGATCTTTGGGCTTGACAGTGAAATGAATTTCTTATTATTTTGGGAAAAGAGTAAACTTGCCTTTCTGAGGCAATTCTCTATTTTTTTTTGTATTGAAAATCTTATTAATCACTATGCTTCATTTTTGCACTTTCACTAGTTTTCTTTCCTCCTTTATGACAAGTCATTATTTTTTTTTTATTTTTTTGGTTTTCTTTGCAGCAGCTATTGTAAAGCGTCCAAGGACTCCTCCTAACAATAGTTCAACTATAGATTACCAAACAGCAGATTCTGAACATGTGCTGAAAAGACCAAGACCTTTTGGACCAGGAGATGAAGTATGTTTTGTGGAACTATTGATACTTAATTTTGGTTTCTCTATACCTATTCTCTTGTAGGTTTCATAAACATAGATAAACTTGAAATTGAATTCCTTATTGCAATTGTGGACAAATAAGCTGCCGGATAGTCGATCCTGTGGACAAGCTGTTTAATTGATCAACCCTTTTCTTGACCTTGGTCAAGTGTGGTGTTATCTCATATGAATATATTAGTAGAATCACTCAAGAATTTCTTAAATTTGGTGATTATCGAATGTCACTTTTCCGCATGATTTGGGTTCCCAAGTTTTGACCTAGATAAGATTTAAGGGATCAAATATTGGACTCATGTATGGATAATGTCAATTAATATCATGTTGATGCCTAGCGCTGACCATTTATTGCATTAAATGGACTTGTGAATAGGTCAGCAATCTGCCTGTCAACATTCTGCCCGTTGCATTCAACAGCCAAACACACGGACAAAGTTCATATTCTTCTGATGATCTACCGAAGAACTTTGTCATGAATTTGAGCCAGGGTTCTTCTGTCAAGAGTCTAGATTTCCATCCTCTGCAGCAAAATCTGCTACTAGGTTTGCTCCTGCTGATTGAAACTTTTATCTTCCATTGATAATTTTTGCCCTTCTATAACTTTGAATTGGTTTCTTTGTTGTCTCAGTGGGAACCAATATGGGGGACGTCATAGTGTGGGATTTGGTGAGTCGGGAGAGAATTGCTTTTAGGAATTTCAAGGTCTGGGAACTTGGTGCGTGCTCTATGCCTGTGCAGGTTAGTTCTTATTTTTGCAGTGGACTTGTTGAGCATTCACTCTTTTGTAGCCTGAATATTTATCATGCTAATTGCACACTTACGTTTTTTTTTTTAATCAGGGTTCTTTTTCAAGTGATTACTCTGCGTCAATTAATCGGGTCATATGGAGTCCTGATGGAACCTTTTCTGGTAATTTACTCATCTTTCTTTCTTTTGTCTCCGAATCCCTGTTATACAACACTTGGCAGCCCCTCTGGCTGTTGCTTCTCGGGATCTTGACAGGCTTATTCTTTTCTCGAGATGCATGCAAAGATATTATATTTGGCAGTACATAAATTAAACTCTCTTTTTGGTTAAATGCAGGTGTTGCATACTCAAAACATCTTGTGCATGTGTACTCCTATCATGGCCCCAACGACTTGAAAAACCACTTGGAGGTTTTTATCTCATTAAAGAGTGAATTTTATTCTATTTACTCCTGAAGTTGAACACCGTCATTGAAGACTTTTTTTAATCTATGCAGATTGAGGCTCATGTTGGTAGTGTGAATGATCTTGCCTTTTCTTATCCCAACAAACAGATGTCTATTATTACATGTGGGGAGGATAGGCTCATTAAGGTAATGTTTGTTTGTGTTACTTTTGAGCATTTACAGAAATCACAAACGTACGGGTTAGTCACTTGAGAATTAATGTTGGTAGGTATGGGATGCTGTCACTGGAGTTAAACAATACACTTTTGAGGGTCATGAATCACCTGTCTATTCTGTGTGCCCACATTACAAAGAGAATATTCAGGTAAAGACTTTGATGTTGTTCAAATTCTTTCTACTCCTATGCCCTAGTTGGAACTGTGTGCCAAAGATTATTTTGCTTGTTCTTTGACCTATGGAATTGAGTACAATTACCAAATTAGATGACCTGAACTTATAGTGTGGAACTATTGCAATCTTTGTTTCAGTTCATTTTCTCAACTGCAACTGACGGCAAAATAAAAGCATGGTTGTATGATAGCATGGGTTCCAGAGTAGATTATGATGCCCCAGGTCACTCATCGACTATGATGGCATATAGTGCAGATGGGTCAAGGTACTTATCACTCGCCTCCAATAGGTCATTAGTTGTGTGGTAGATATTGAACTTTTATTTGCTTCTCTCTTTGTTGCTAAATTCATGGAGAGTGATATTTCTTGCACAGATTGTTCTCATGTGGGACCAGCAAAGAAGGAGAATCTTTCCTTGTGGAGTGGAATGAAAGCGAAGGAACTGTAAAACGTACATATCTTGGTCTGGGAAAGCGATCTGTGGGAATTGTGCAGTTTGATACTACAAAAAACAGGTTTCTTGCTGCTGGGGATGACTTTTCTGTCAAATTTTGGGATATGGACAATGTTAACCCCTTGACTTCAACTGATGCCGATGGTGGATTGCCGGTAATGCTTAGAGAATACTGAATGTTTTAACATTAATGTTATTTTAAAATGCTTCCTTATCCACATTGGTTCTGCATTTTACCAGGCTTCTCCATGTATTCGATTTAATAAGGAGGGCACATTGATGGCTGTGTCAACCAGTGACAATGGTGTAAAAATTCTCGCTAATATGGATGGGGTTAGGTTACTCAGAATGGTAGAGAATCGCTCATTCGATGCTTCTAGAGTTGCTTCTGGGGCAGTTGTGAAGGTTCGTGCTCGGAGCTTTTTGTTGATATCCCTTATTTTTTTTTCTTCACTTTGCTCCCAGGGGATGGGTGGGTCAGCCTGTTCTGATTTGTAGTTTTGTTATGCATGATTGTTTCAGGGACCTACAATTGGTGTATTTCCTACTGGCAGTGCTTCAGTGGGAGCTGCTATTGCAGATCGATCAGCTGCTGTGCCTCCGATGGCGGGAGTGGTACTTGTGCTTTAATCATTCTCTTTAGTATTCTTTCAGACCTGTCGTCACGTTGCAGTCGTATTTTGTCTGGTAGGACCTTGATATCACCTTTTCCGATCTTATATGCAGAACGTTGATAATAGAAGCTTAATTGATGTGAAACCGAAATTCCCTGATGAGTCTTCAGACAAGTCGAAGATATGGAAACTATCTGAAATAAGTGAGCAGTCACAGTGTCGGTCATTGAGGCTTCCTGATAGTATTTCAGCAATGAGGGTAGGGATTGTCTCATAACTTTACTCTTAAACCATACAGTAACTGTTAAGGCTGCACAGGCTTGTGGTGTTCTTAGTTTTTCATCTGTTTCATGGATGGTGATGGTGATTGAGTCCTTTGTAGCCGATGCTATCCTTTACTTGCAGTTGTAATTTTGGCTGGTTGAATTTATGATAATGTAATACCCTAATTTACATGTGATGATTTATAAATTTTATGATCACCACTACAATTTATATAACCTTTTTAAGAAAGCTGTCTTCTAGCCTTTTAACCAGGGCCAGGGCCGGAGAGCGGGCGATTGGATCTTTTTATTTAACTATGTCTTACATTTAGTGGTTTTTTTAATTACATTTTCAGGTTTCAAGGTTGATCTACACGAATTCTGGTTTAGCCATTTTAGCCTTGGGGTCAAATGCTGTACACAAATTGTGGAAGTGGCCTAGAAATGACAGAAATTCGAGTGGCAAGGTAAGATTTAGAAAGTCATTCTTTTGTTGCTGATTGAAAAGCTTTTCCTATGCGGTGGCTTTAAAACTTTTGTTTGCAGGCTACAACTAGCTGTCCACCTCACCTTTGGCAACCTTCTAGTGGAATACTGATGACAAATGATTTAAGCGACACGAACCCTGAAGATGCAGTATCTTGCTTTGCCCTTTCAAAAAATGATTCTTATGTTATGTCGGCTTCAGGAGGGAAAATCTCCTTGTTTAATATGATGACCTTTAAGGTAATTGTTGGATAAACCTTTAGGGAAAATCTCTTTTTTCTTCATCTGTTCTTGTTATATTGCTTATGCCGTGTTTCCATGGATTTGCCATTTATAAGGATATTATGAACAAGCTTATTTTTGTACTCTGTTTTGAAAATGCAATTTGTGCTGTGTAGCAGCAATTGTGTTCCTCTATTGGTTATCAATGCACTGAGTTCTGTTAACTCTTTATCTTTTTATTATATCTTATGTGTGGTTTTTGTATGCAGACAATGACAACTTTCATGCCATCACCTCCTGCAGCAACATTTTTGGCTTTTCATCCTCAAGACAATAACATTATTGCTATTGGCATGGAAGATTCATCCATTCATATATATAATGTTCGCGTTGACGAGGTTCTGAGTTTCTTTCTTATACTTCTATTTGATTTTCACATTTGTTTATTCTTCCAGTAGTTTTCACTGTCTAGTAATTGACATGTCGGGTGCCTTCTTTCTGCAGGTTAGGTCTAAACTAAAAGGACATCAGAAAAGAATTACTGGGTTGGCCTTCTCCAAGGTCCAAAACGTGCTTGTATCTTCAGGAGCTGATTCTCAGGTTTTCTTCCTCTCTATTATGCCATGCAAACTATAATAGGAGTTATGAGAGGATTAGAAACTAGAAATCCTTATTTGAAGCTTATTACCATCAAGCTTACAGCGACTTGAGGAACTGATGGTTTTTCTATCTTACCGTGCATTATGTGTTCAGTTCATGTGTTACAAAGAGTGATGCTGTACGCCTGTACCATAATGCTTGTAGTTGTGGCTATGGTTTAGCTGTTTAAGAGATTGGCTTTCACTTCATTTATCTATTGTTTTGGACATCCCCCCCTTTACACCTAACAAGTTGGTTAACTGTGTTGATTGGGTTTGGACTTCCATCTCAGTTTACCAACTCAGCTTCTGCAGAGATTCTTTGTTGACTGTTCTAATTACTTTTCAGTTGTGTGTTTGGAGTATGGATGTGTGGGAAAAGCTGGCTTGCAAACCATTGCAAATTCCTAGTGGACGAGCTGTGAATGCCCTTGCAGATACACGTGTTCAGTTTCATCAAGACCAGACACATTTGTTGGCTGTGCATGAAACACAAATTGCTATATACGAAGCTCCAAAGCTTGAATGTCTTAAACAGGTAATTCCTTTTCGATTAAGATCTACAGCTCTGAATCTGAATCAAAATATAAATACTCAGTCAGTAGACTAATTGGTAGTATTCAAGGCTTCTTTCCCCCCCCCCCCCCCCCCCAATTCAAGCTACTGATATGACATTTGTCTTCCTTTGTAGTGGTTTGCTCCTGAAGCAAGAGGGCCAATCACGCATGCAACTTACTCTTGTGATAGTCAATCAATCTACGTGAGCTTTGAAGATGGAAGCATCAGCATTCTTACTGCCTCAAATCTTAGATTGAGGTGTCGAATTAACCCCAATGCATATTTGCCTCCGATTCCCAGGTGTGCACAGGATTATATCTAGTGTGTAATAGCTTTGAATACTTCTAGTCCTTTATATTGTTCTAAACTGAAAGTGTCGCTTGTCTCTTTGAACAGTATGAGAGTATTTCCAGTTTGCATTGCTGCACACCCGACAGATGCCAATCAATTCGCACTAGGACTCACTGATGGTGGTGTTTGTGTGTTGGAGCCGCTAGAGTCTGACGGGCAGTGGGGCACCCCACCTCCTGCCGAGAATGGAGCTGGTACCAGCAATGCCTCTGCAGTTGCTGGAATAGAGCAGCCTCAAAGATGATGATTCTTTAATTTTATTTCGGTTCCATCAAGGATTGTACAAAGTTGCCTAGTTCCTGCATTGACCGCACTTTTATAAAGGGAAGCTGCAGGATGCGGGATTTACCTTCAAGGGACTGTCATCGGCTGTCCAATTGAAGCTAGCAATAGCTGCACCATTCACCGATGTATCAGGCATGACAATTAGCAAACCTCGTTCTGGATTGACAAGTAGGGATTAATGTAACTCAAGTCTTTTCAAGTCAGTTTAGAGTCCATGTTTCGATGGTTTAGTTATATCTGAGGGACGTAGAAGGATGAAGACAGTTTTCATTATTTCTGGATGGCACTGGGGAAGGAATTTGACCTTCTTGACAGCAATCTTATAGTTTTAGAGCTTAGCTTTTACTGCTAGCTTTTGTTTCAAGATTTATCTTCAGATTAGGTTGTACGTTAAGAAATTGTATGTACCTCATAAGCGAGGGTTAGTTTGATTTGTAGTTTGCAGTGGGAATTACTCGCCCGTTTGCTTTGTATATATATTGGTTTGTGTTTATACAGTGCGACTTTTATAGTACAATGGTGCAGTGTGATTTACAAGCCACCTTGTTTGGAAGTCGTGTGGCATGCATCCAAGCAACTTCAACTATCAGCCTTGAGTTCTTGAGACTTGGTTTGCGTGAATTTAAAAGGTTTTGGAAGAAATTGTCTGGAAACTGTACACAACTCTACTTCATACAGGTAGATATACGCGAGTTAGAACGCTAAGCACATAATGGGGCACCAGTTCTTTGGCAAAATCACAGATTGTGGAAGAGACTCAAGTGTCTTAAATGCTGCACATGAATAGGCAACCAGAAAACATTTGGCGCATACCAGTATACAAACTGCGTCATTTAGCCTAAATTTCTGGAAGGAACATCATTGTGTTTACATTAATTACCAACGATTACACGGCTTGCTGTATGTATCTGTACAAAATGAGAACCCACTAATCAGTTACGATGGCGCCCTGATTTGGTGCGCCTCTTGGTTTTGGTAGGCGGTGGTTCCATTTCAGGCACAGGCAATACAGTTCCTCCTTTTATGCCCTGTGAGTCTGTCGTGCTACTCAGTTTCATCTGTGCTGCTATGTAGAACTTTAGATCCCTGATCTGATAATGCCAGCAAAAAAGGTCAAGCCATCATCAGATCAGATAACGTATTAATAAGCCGTTGGGTATAAAAATGATGCATGTAGATTGTATATGTACCTGCTCCTCGAGCTCAAGTATCTCCTTGTTCCTCGATGTGACATATGATGTCTCCCTGGCACGTTACATCAAACGGTGTGCAGCATACCATAAGATACAGTAAAAGTCAGGAGGGGGGCTGGGAGGAGGGGAGAGGACACGAAATATGTATATCCGAGTACAAAGACTTAAGTACAGAGAATATTTAGCATACCTCTCCTCAATTGCCGTCAGCATTTTCTTGTACTCTTCCTGTTCTTTAATTAGGATATGGTTCTCCTGAACCAGAGTATTCATCAGGAGAGAAATGATGAGCAAATAATAAGTACAATGACTTTAATAAGAAACACATGACATACATTCAGAAGTGTCTTTTTATTTTCCTCGTATTTTTCAAGTTTGCATTGGAGGTCTTGCAGTTTTGAAGCCTTCTCCGCCTCTTCCACGAAAATATTGTCCCTTTTACTCCTGGCTTCTGCCAACTGAGATTCATAATTCTGCACAAAAGGTGAGAAACAGAAGTTGGAATGGTTGTCACAATAGGGGGAGAAATCAGAGAACGTTGAAATTTACAAAGACTTTAGTTAAGCATGCTGGTCTAAGCCTAGATCAATACTAAACTTTACTTAAAAGCGAGCTTATACTTAAGATAAGTGACAGCAATACAAACTCAGAAAATACAACTTTACAGGCTGGACTTGATCAAATGATGACAAAAGGAATCAGGTTGGGTCCATATGTACCTGTCTCTGGTTCTCTAGTTCAGTTGCAAGACGGTGATTGAACTCCTCCATGGTCTGTGCTCGATAGTTAAAACATAAGCAGTTAGTTCCACTAATTTTTCTACTCTAAATAACAAAAGCAGATTGCTATAACATACATTAGAATGAAGAACGAAGGAAACTTAGCTTACACTAGCACTTATAACCCTAGCCAGACAGTTCGAAGAAGAAGAATAAGAAAAAGTAAAAGACACAGTATCACAAGTGTAGAGGACTTGCAGAGGGGCTTCAATTTTTTGTAAAATATCGAATAAGATAATATGTAGGAAGCAATGTACATACTTCTTCAATTTTGCTGTTAGATTGAGCCCATGAAAGTTTGGAATCCTCTCCATCACCACAATTACCACAGTCTCCATCATGGGATACACAGTGTGAATTAACCATTACCGATTTGCCTTCAGCTTTTGAATGGTTTAGTCGCTGAACGTAAGTATCAGCTTCATAATCCCAAACTCTCCGTGTCTCTATATCAATTGAATAGCAGTGTTGTTTATCTTTCCAATGTCTATGCATGTGACCTTCTTTATACCTACAAGTAGGACAAACAGCTGTAGACGCAGAAAATAGTAGCATTGGGGTTATCTAAGCGCACACCATTGACAAGATTACCTTCCACATCCGACAAAGCCACATGTAATACAGACCCAGACGTTCTCCGATGTGTCACACACAGAGCAATTAGGATTAACGTCCTGCTGCTGGCATAATCGGCACACCTGATTACATAGATACAACAACAAGATGACAAACTTTTACTTTGATTTGCTATTGTCATTACCGCTTGTAACACAGAGTACAAAACTCACCAACTTCCAACTTTAGTGTAGGAAGTGATCGCCTAAGATTTTAGTTCTACAAAGAAAGCAGCCTGCATGCTTTACCATACAGCACCAAGGGGAGTCTCAATATCACTCGAGTACCACACAAGTATAACATGCACCAGCAGCTAGAGACAAATTCTCTCATCACAAGTTTCCCACTATTATATAATCATAGTCTTTTTTTTTTTTTTTTTTTTGTCATATGATGTAGATAAGTTGGCAATTCCCTTTCCATATACACTCAAATCCCTGCCTAACAAACAAGTCAATAATCTGATGGCTAATATAAATCCTTAAATATACGATCTTATAGGTTTTCATTTCACTGGAGCTAAAGATTCATTGTTCGCTGGTTTTCGTATCAAGAAAACAAAGCACATGGCCACAAAACTGCCTGCGCTTCTTGTATTGTGAAGTAACAGCCGGTCGCTTCACTTATCGACACAATTTAATCATGGGTCATCAATGAACACCCTCTGTACAGGGCAAGGCTGCGTACATCCGACCTACCCTCGCCATGGCAGAAGCCTTTGAGGCACTAATATAATTTAGTAGTTGTATAAGTCATGATAATAAGAATCATCAATCTACTACAATTGTTGTATAGATCATACTAGCGCTCATTTTGACATCATGCAAGACTGTAGAACTGCTGTGTAATGCACTCCTCACCTCTGCTTAACCCTCATGTAGTTATATAGTAGGAGTCAGCTAAAACATTTTTCACATTATAAAGGTCAAGAACTTAAGATCCAGTCGTTCTCTGCCTATTACCAGTATTCAGTGACATCTTACGAGTTATGAGAAACACTTACACTTCAACGGGCAACTACTTTCAACCCTATAAATAAACAGATATCTTTCAGATTACTCAGTAACAAGCACACTAACACATAACAGTTCACTTGTAAAAGGTTAAATAACACGCATTACCAGTAACCTTCAAGCTAAAGAAGTAGACATCGCGTAGTACTGACCTGGCAAGATAGATAGGTCCACTTGGAACTACACGAACACTCGAACAAATGATCACATTCTGTACTCTGTATCCCATTGGTATCTTGGTCCAACCTCTCTACACACATACAAGTAATCATCAAGCAGCCTTCAACACTTCTACTAGTACAACTACATTGCGCTATAACCTACACTTTACCAAAACAACAGACAAGCCAAATGAAGAGACCAACCTAGACAAATGGGGCACGTTGGCAGCTCAGTATAACCATCAGGGGGAGTACTGGCAATTTCAGCCAATTCCGTAAACTCCAACGAATCAACCGAAAGAATGTGGCATGTCTCAATCTACGAAAAGTTCCAAACTTTAGCCACATTGACACATAATCACCACTAAACAATATACTAAACTACTTCAAACCCCAAACTTTAGCCACACTCATACATGATCACCATTGAACAATACACTAAACTACATCATATCACATGAATCATGACAAATTTTGCTATACCTCAGGAGGCGAAAATCGCTTCCCATTGAAAGCGCGACAAAATGCATCAGCCGAGTCCTCATTCGCAGTCCGAATCAACACACTGTATCTATCCTCCACACCATCATTCCTACAAAAACACAAAATCACACATTTAACACAAACCAATCGAAATCACAAAAAACCCACAAATATTCAGCAACAATGAACAAGACCCAGAACGGAATTCACCTGATGATGAGAAAATCAGTAACTTCAGCGTTAAGCGACCCAAAAAAACGAAATAGATCATCAGAAGAAAAGTAAATGGGAACGGCCACGATGAAGAGAAGGGTTGATCGGACGGTGGGGAGAGATGGATGGGATGTTGAGGGAAGGCTGATCAGAGTTCGATAGAGGTGGATTATCCCCCTTCTTTCGGAAAATTGATTGCTAGGGTTAGGGTTTGTGTTTGAAGGAGGAGAGAGAAAGAGGGGATGATCTGAATCCACTGAATGAATTCGAATCGAAAACATTTTTTCTGGGTTTTTTCAATTCAATTAAATTTATTTGATTGATTTTGGGGGTTTTTGGGGGTTGAATTTGATCGGAGATTTTGTCAGCTGGAGCTTAGATTGTTGGTCTCGTGTGTGTGTGATTATCTCCGATGTGGTTATTCGCGGGAAGATTGAAGGTTTATATTTGTGCTCAAAACTTTCTTTTTTTCAACTATTCCGACACACGTGATTGGTTGATGCTAGCGTATTTTTTGTGCTTTTATATCTGATTCGCCATTTGTTTTTCTTCTCTAATATTTAGGTAAAACCGTAAAACCCATATTGTGCCTCCCTCGAACGTTCAAGCTGTTTTAGTTGCTAAGCTATTTTGGCCAAAAAAATATGGATGTTATACTTCGGTTTTGGCCAACATTGTTGATCATCTTTTTTAAAGTAGCCATATTAGTCTGAAATTTTTTACATAGACAGTTTTGGGGTGTCGTTGTTGGATATAAAGTCCGATTCTTCTATTCGGTAAGTTCATTAAGCCCCTCTTACACATTTCACCTATTGAGGATAAAGTAATTTTTTTTTCCGCCGATTTTGGGACCTAGGCTTTGGCTCTAACACTTCTCTGGAAGTCTTAAAACTACCTCTAGGTGCTTCTAGGATATTTGAGTTGTTTCAGTTTGAGACCATTTTTGGGCATTAACTTTGGATTATACTTAATTTTTGGCTAATTTTCACATTTTTTTTTAAAGTAGTCAAGTGTTCTTACAACGTTACCATGAATAGTCTCAGCGTACCCTTTTGGATATGAGTATTGGCTCCTCTGTTAGGAAAGTTCATTAAGACATTTCAATACACGACACTTGTTAAGGCTATTGTATGTGCGGTTTATGCCGATTTTTGGAACCTATCATAAGTTTTTGACTCTAATATTTTGCTAAACCCCATAATATGACTCTTAGGAGTTTCCACAAAAATTTGAGCTACTTTTGTTCTGGGGCCATTTTGAGCCGAAAACCGTATATTATGTACTTTGATTTTGGGTAATTTTGATGACATTTCTTAAAGTAGGCCAATGTTGTCAAAATTTTATCATGGACAACTTCGGGGTACCCATGTTGGAAATGAATGTTGATTCCTTTGTTTAGAAAGTTCTTTAAGCTCATTTTCACGTGTCGTGATGCTAGCTAGCGTGCGTGCGTATTTCGAGTAGTCACGTTTTAGTTACACCATTTGATACCGAATCATAAAATTTAATTTCAAACAATCATGATGATTTGGTTACCATATAACTAAGAGGTGGCTATTTGGATGGGATTCTACGGTGATAACATAGAAAGAACTTTTAATTTGCGTAAACAAAGAAATTTGTGAATGATTTTATTATTCGAAACTTGTAGCTTAGCTAATTAGCTTGTGGATAGATCGATGACACTAACACCATTTTACCACATTAAGGGTATACATGATATATGGTCAATTCGGATAACCTATCGTTCACATTTGCATACGTAATGATCGGACCCAATAGGAGACTCGATGCACACTCCAAATCCGCTTTTAGATTCAAAGCATCGTTTGCGACAATCGCTTAGTAGGCATCCGGTTTGCGCATTGATTACCATTAGCATTGCTGCGAAAAATGCAAACCAAACATACAAATTAAACTAGTTAATATGCATGCAAAAAAATATATAAGAAATACAATGTAAATATATACGGAGCATATATGTAATATGACGTCAATTGAGTTGGTACTCAATTTGATATGATACCATATATACTCTTACGCAGTTGGTGTTCAACTCCGCCCGTCATGGAGGTCAGCACAATGATTCAAATATATATGATCTATTACTTAAATTGAGTACCCCAAATGAGGTTATCTTACAAATCATTTGAGAAAACGATTACGTAAACAAACATATGATACAAGATTGAGTGAGAGAAAAAGGTGAGAATGTAAATAGTAGATGTACTGTATGTGATTTACCTGAGAAAACGAGGAAGATAACTAGCACAACAATAGTTGAAGATAATTTTGCCATGTTTTCTGATGGGTTGGTGATGGTTTTTAGGCTCGAATTTCTTGTGTGATACGAGAAGATGAGATGATTTACTATACACCATATCTTGGCTATCTATATATACTCTCAAGCTCCAAGGGTTGCGCATGCATTTATTTCATTTGGGATTATGTGCATTGCTTCTTTTTTATTCGTTTCCTAATTGGAATAATTCATGCCAATGAATACATACACTCACCTTAAAACTAAAAGTTGTTCAGTGTATCATATATATGAGATGATTTTTGTTTGCAAAATTGTCATTGTGTTGATCATCTTCTATTTCTAGATATTCCATTTGGTTAATGACTACTTTTTTCTTGAGAAAAGCATGGAAACATTTATAATGATGCTAATTAAGAAGTGACTGAAAATAAAAATCATTTTTAACCAGAGCAATACTTTGCGAGTAGGTCTCTTATATATTTACGTCCAAACATAAACACAACTGCTAATCAGGTACTAGTTAGATATGCTAATCAAGAGTAATACTCTTTTTTTCACCCTCAACTGACGGGTTTCATTGTTGATTGCAAAGTCCAATTATAAATAGTCAAAGTATATTTAAAGACATGGACGGTGCATTATTGAAGTTCAAGTTTTTAATAACTTCATTCACATGTATTTCAAGTGCTTGCCACATTTGTATACAAACCTTTTGGTAGACGATCAGTTTTTATATTAGTTCTATGATACCATAACCTATAAAAAAAATGTAATTTCTGACTAACCATTCCTATAACATGCCTCGATGGCTCAATCACACATGAATCATGCATGTACTCGTATCTCCAATTCTAAACTAGGAAAATAATAATTTCTTTCCCCACATTATTTTGGCAAAAACTTGACCACATTAACTATCATACTAATTCTATTTCAAGGCAATTATGTAAAAAAATGTGTTTTTTTAGGAAGATTACTAATTACGTTACCGTGTGAACTGAACTTGCTTACTATTTCTATGCACTTCGCCCGCGCTCTCTCTTTCACTCAATCCTTTGCACAAATACACAATTTTCCCCTCATTAATTCACTCCCCTCTCCAAAATCCCCAATTTGTTATTCTAGGGTAAGTTTCAAACTTTATGATCCATTTTTTCCCAATTTGATTTACGTTTCAAAATTCCGAGCAAAACCCATTAATTTTTTCCATCCAATTGAAAAGCCCATCAAGATTTTGTGGAAAAGATTAAATCTTGGAAAACCCCTGTTTTTTTTTTTTTTTTTTTTTTTTAATTTTATTGAGCGAGAAATCAATGGCACCGAGTAGTACAATTCGGAGGGCAATTGGAGTCGTAAAGGACCAAACAAGAATCAGCATTGCGAAAGTTGCGAGTAATATTGACCCTGAACTAGATATCTTGATCGTGAAGGCAACGAGTCATGACGATGTTGTACCAAATGAGAAGTATTTTGATGAGATTTTACGTCGAAGTTCGATATCGAAAGAGCTTGTGAATGAATGCATAGGGTTGATTTCGAAGAGAATTGAGAGGACCAGTGATTGGATTGTTGCATTGAAGTGTTTGATTCTTGTTCATAGGCTTATGGTTGATGGGGGTGATGATTTTGTGGAGGAAATTGCGAGTGCAAATGCAAGTAGCGTGAAAGGTGGTGGAATGTTGAGTAGTATGTGTATTTTTAAGGACGAGGCGCACGCGAATTCTTGGGATTATACTGAGTTTGTGAGGAGGTATGGGATGTATCTTGATGAGAAAGTTGAGTTGTTGGTATTTGATGAGATGTGGTCGAGGAGGAGGTTGCGTGTTTCTGATGGTTTGAATGAATTGGAAGAGAAAGATAAGAAAATCGGGTTGAGCAAGTTGAGTGATGAGATGGCTACTAAGAGGGTTTTGAGTAGAATGGAACAGTTGCAAAGGTTGCTTGAAAGGGTGCTTGCTATGCGCCCTAGGACTGTCAGTAAGCATCAGAAGTTGGTTGTTCTCGCGCTGTGTCCTGTAGTCGAGGAGAGTTTTAAGGTCTATAGTGATATAGGTGAGGGGTTGGCCTTCTTGTTGGATCAATTTTGGGGGTTGGAGTATTGGAATGTCGTCAAATCTTTAGGGACTTATGTCACTGTTGCTAAACAGATTGATGAGCTTGTGGAGTTCTATGCTTGGTGTAAGGATTGCGGGGTTGCTACACGCTCTGAGTATCCTGTGGTCGAGAGAGTAAGCGATGATTTGCTTAGCACAATGGAAGCTTTTATGAAGAAGAAGGCTGTTGAGGCAAAGAGTGCTGGGAAGAAGAAGAACAAGAAGAAGGATTCTGATAATAATGCATCAGTGAAGTGCGAGGAGGGCAAAGGAAGCAGTACAGGTGGAATAAGTCAGTTGGAAGCCATCTCTGAGGACTTCGTTGATGATTTTCAGGAGTTGATCAGCTTGAATGATGTACCAGAAGAAGACCAAGGTGAAAATGTGGTGTTGTCTTTGTTTGGTGATTATCCAGGCAACATTAGCAGTAACAATCCATGGGAAGATGTTCCTGACAACTCGGATTCTGTGTGTGAAACTGAACAGACTGGAAACCCTGCTAATAGTGACTGGGAGTTGGCCCTGGTTGAATCTGCAAGTGCTTTGATGAAACAGAAGACTGAACTGAGTGGCGGTTTTGATGATCTTCTGTTAGACAGCTTGTATTATCAGGGAACTGTGAGCCAGAGTGGAAGTAATTTTCCATGGCCTGTGGAGAATGGAAATGCAGTTTTGGCATTGCCAAGCACAGATGAACCACTGCAGACTGTTAATCAGGACCCATTTGCGGCTTCTGTTGCTGTGCCGCCTCCTGCTTATGTGCAGATTGCAGAAAGGGAGAAACAACAAAAATTACTGGTGCAGGAACAGCAGATGTGGCAGCAGTATAGCACAACTGGACTGCAAACCCATACAAGTCCGGTGCAGAATGTTTCCTCATACTATGCTTTCGGCTCACAAGCACTGGTGCCTTATGAGATGACAGGAAATTCGGGGCAGCCAGGAAGCCAGTCAGGGCAGCATTACAACCCTTGGTCCAATTAATTGAAGAGTACAGTTCATAGGTTAACCATACAACAATTTCATGTCCAATAGATTAATTAGAAAAACTCGGTCATTTGGCCGACAATTGGTGTTGTATTCTCTGATATGGAATGAAACAGTGCATTTCTGCCTTCCATATAGTTAACCATTCACATTTTTATGTCCAATAGACTAGAAATCTCAGTCATCTATCTGAAAATTGGTGTTGTATTCTCTGACATGGAATGAAATAGTGAATTTTTGTCGTCCATCTACTTTTTCCTGCATTTCAGTTTCATTCAAGGACAGTCACAGTATTAACAAAAGTCGAAAAATGATTGTAACTGTGAATGATTGATGAACTGACCATAGACCCGAAAAATCACATAGCCCAATCTAATTTTCTCGATTCGTATCTTGTGATCGTGTCGGAACTCGAATGTACATAGCAATGTATACCACAATGTAACATTTCCTTATACAAATTGATGTAGGATACAGATCATATCTTACATTTGTTCTACTATCTTTACAAAATCTGCGCAACAATTGTCGTAATTTCCTCCGCCTAACAAGCAGTTCGGTACAAGTAACATCAGAGACTAACCATTCACCATCTCCAGAGTACAACCGGCCATTGCGAATGATTCTCATATGTTTAAGATCAGCATACTTCATCAGAAGTTGAGCAAGTAACATTTGTATTTGCTGGCCATCAAAGTTGAGGAGGTGAACTATCTTAAGATGCTGATGTTTTCTATACTTGTCACAGATCACCTCTTGCTCTTGCTCCGTGATATCTCGAACATCTGACCGGATGTTAGCCTGCAGAGACAACGAGGTCATTATAAAACTGATTATACAACAACAACCAAACCTTATTCCCAACAACATAAATTCTCAGAAGTAACCGTCTCGAGGATGTCATATAAGTTAAAATTCAAACTTTTTATTAGGAGTATATGAAACAATTTGAAGGTTCCTGGCGTAAGACTTACACTTAGCTCAAACTTGAATAGGAAAGGAGCTGCCTTCAGGAAAGCACAAGTCAATTCCAAGACACCCATGCCACATCCATGGACTAAGAGAAACAGATGTTTAAGTTTGGAGAAGACACCCAACTGTCTAGGTAAGGCCTCAGGCTGAAACACACCAATGCAAATACAGCAACATGTTACGCGGACTGCAGATACGAAGGGAAGGAAGTAGAAGCATCTAGGGTAAGAATATACCTCATCTGTCAAACAGGTAAATAGCAAAGTCTCCAAATTAGCGACCTCTTGAGCCATTTTACCTAGCACATAAGTTATTGCACGCGAGAAGGGCCTTTTGATCCCACGGAAATGTAATCTTACAGGCGAAGCAGCCATTCTTAACGATACCATAGGTCCAGTATATTCCAAGGAAACTAACTTTATAGTGCTTTCAACCTCAATTTCCTCTAGCTGACAGCAGTAGTCCACACTCAAATGCTTTAATGGTAATGTTGAGTTTCCATGAGACCTAAATTTCAAAAGTGTAGGAGAGGGACAGCCTAAAGTTAGCCACTCGAGCTTAGAACAGCTGGTCAAAATCCCATCTACATCTTCCTGCTGAATAGGAGTGTTTTTTATTTCCAGGCTGACCAGAGAGGCAAAGCCACCAAAATTTACTGGAAGTTTCAGGAGACAACGGCTCAAAGACAGATGCCTTAAATGTGACGCCATTCCAGCTTGGTCAAACAGCTCATGTGGGAAGACTATAAACCCTGGCCCATAAAAGAAACCGAAGGAAGTCTTCTCTCCAAGGTGAATATAGAGTTTCTTAGCCTGCTTCTCCGCTGCAAACTTAATCCATCTCAACACATGTTCGCCATGATCAACACGCAGAGGATACTTAATCACCAAGGAATCTATATTTGAACCATAATGTTCCTCCAACATTTGGTAGACCCATTCTACGAACATATGTTGTCGCAGCAGTATCTCTCTCTCTTCAAGTTGATTCAACTGCACGATACTCATATCGTGGCCAAACAAAGTCTTCACATCGAACTGGAGATTACCAGTAGATCTCCATATTTTACTCCATCTTTTGGAGAGAACACTAGTTGTAGCTGCATCCCGCAGCGACATCATTGATACGATCAAAGAAAGAATCTCGTCTGGCAAGCCGCTGATCACGTCGTTGGTTGGAGCACACTGATGCTGAATTGGTTAAAAGATAAACAAGAGCAGCACGCATATTAGTCATGTATGGGAGAAGATACTACAACTGTAACTGAAGAAGTCAATAAAGGGGTGAAACCAAAACTATTTCATAACTTTTCACTCATTAAACGTTCCTCCAGAGCAAGTTAAGTACACACTACAAATGCTGCAAGAAGGGTGTGTGAGGGTGTGACTGAGACTGCAACACAATGGCAATTTTCAACTCACCGTAAGTGATGCAGAATTTGGCACATCCTGCTGCCACCAACGCCTTCCTTTGTATCTCAGACTACTTTGGTTGCTTGGAATGCGCTCCTCCAATATCTTGTTAATCTGTTCATCAAAACAACAAACTTTTGTCATTCTGAAATGAGCCTAGAGATGGTTGGTGAGGAATATACTGGAAGTTCCCTATTCTTGCAGATATAGCCATTGAGGCTCAAAGAAATAGTGGCTTCCTAAGAAAGATATATAATGCACGTAAATCAAGTGACAAGGGTCTCCCACAGACACCCTAGCTAACCCAGTATCGTACTGAAGTTCTAAAAAACGAAGACATAACGCGGTTTACAATTACATACCTCTGGTACAGAAGTTCTAAAAAATGATATCCAATCATCACATGACTTGGGAACTATTGAAAGTCTTTGCTGTTTATTCTGTTGATGTTGTATTGGCCCTAACCACTGTCCCTCTGCATAGAAGTCAATATGCAATGTCAGACTTGTCATTCCTAAACAATCACTACCGACTTTGATATGGCCATTGTTCCGATACACTAGCAAGATTTTGACTCAACCACTTTGATATGTGAAAATAAAAACAGGTTTTAAAACAACTTTTTCAGATAAAAGGTCAACTATTTTAGTCTGATCTAAAGAATATAGGTTATTATATGTTACAAAGCTTTCACATCAAGTTAGATTAGTAAAGTCCAAACTTCCTGCTTAGCATAATACAACTACCTCCATTCATTTCCAAACTTCCTGCTTTTTGGCTTTCATTAACTGACCATGTTTGGGAACAAGCTCCAAAACAAAACAAAACAAAAAAGATGTTGATCAAATCTACGAAAAGAAACAATTATTTCTCATCACAACTCTTACCATTGGAGGGAGTGTCAGAATCCGTGTCCATAATTTGATCAAATAATAACTAATTATACTCGAAAATCGACCAGACTTGGGCAGCTCCCCTGTGAATTGCGAGGCATAAACCAAAATCAAACACACAGCAAGTAAGCAACTTTCGCAACAACAACAACAAATACTCATATAGGCTAGGCTTTCCAAGTCTCATATAAGAGAAAGGGAAATTTCCTTAAACAAAAAATTCAGCTAAATGGCTCGTTTGAATTGTAGAATAGAAATTGTGAGGATTAAAGAAAGGAAACGGAAATTTTCTAAAAAAAATCCCGTCTTCAGGAGGTCGGACCGTCTGTCTGAGTACTTATATCAGAAGGAGTATTCATCTTCACGCCTGTAATGATCATACCGTTGAAACCCGTCGACCTAATATCTAATATGAGAATCATGCTTGTACATTATGTCGTGTGGATTAACACTTCTCCCACTATATTTGACTTGATAAGTCATAGTCGATTCGTATCCCAATCTAATTTTCTCGATTTCGTATCGTGTGATCGTGTCAGAACTCGAATGTACATAGCAATGTATAGCACGCCAAGCTTAGATCGACCATGGGTCAAATGTAACATTTCATTATGGCAAATTGATCTAGGAGAAGGAGACAGATCATATTTTACATCTGTTTTACTATCTAACTATCTTCATTTCTAAACAGTCACACTACTTTAAGCTTTGTATAGGCTGGACAAAAGCTGCGTAATAATTGTCGCAATTTTCTCCGGCTAACAAGCGGTCTGGTGCGAGTAACATTAGGGATCAACCACTCACCATCTCCAGTGTACAACCGGTTCTTACGAATGATTCTCATAATTTTAAGATCGGCATACTTCATTAGAAGTTGAGCAAGTAACAGTTTGATTTGCTGGCCATCGGAATTGATGAGGTGAACTATCTTAAGATGCTCATGTTTGCTACATTTCCCCCAGAGGACCTCCTTCTCTTGCTCTGTAATATCTCGAACATCAGACCGAATTTTAACCTGCACAAAAGACGAGATTATAAAACTTATTAGAACAATTAGAGTGCAAAGTCGAACAACAGTCATTTTGATACCATTATACAAGCAGAAGCTAAAATCATAACACGATAATATACGCAACTTCAGGACAATTGCAAAAGTAGACGCAAAATCATTATATGAAACAATTTGACGCAAGACTTACAGTTAACTCTAACTTAAATAGGAAAGGAGCTGCCTTCAGGAAGGCACAAGTCAATTCCAAGAGACCCATGCCAGATCCATGGACCAAGAGAATCAGATGTTTGAGTTTGGAGAAGACACCCAACTGTCTTGGTAAGGCACCAGGCTGAAACACACCAATGAAAATACAGCAACGTGTTACCGTGGGCTACAAATACAGAGGGAAGAAAGTAGACACATCAAAATTTTGGGTGAGAATATACCTCATCCGTCAAACAGGTGAATAACAGAGTCTTCAAATTAGCGACCTCTTGAGGCAATTTCTCAAGGGCATAAGTTATTGCACGGGAGAAAGGCTTTCTTGTCCCTCGGAAATGTAATCTTACAGGCGAAGCAACTACTCTTAACGACACCACAGGTCCAGTAAATTCCAAGGAAACTAATTTTATAGTGCTTCCAATCTCAATATCCTCTAACTGACAGCAGGAATCCACATTCAAGTGCTTTAATGGTAGAGTTGAGTTTCCATGAGACCTAAATTTTAAAAGTTTAGGAGAGAAACAGCCTAAAGTTAGCCACTCGAGCTTAGAACAGCTGCTCAAAATGCCATCTACATCTTCCTGCTGAATAGGAGTGTTTCTTATTTCGAGGGTGACCAGAGAGGCAAAGCCATCAAAATTTCCTGGAAGTTTCAAGAGACAACGGCTCAAAGACAAATGCCTTAAATTTGACCTCATTCTATCTTGGCCAAACTGCTCATGTGGGAAGACTATAAACCCTGGACCGTAAAAGAAACCAAAGGAGGGGCGTTCTCCAAGGTGAATATACACTTTCTCAGCCTGCTTCTCAGCTGCGAACTTGATCCATCTCAACACATGTTCACCACAATCCACACGTATAGGATACTGTATAACCAAGGAATCTATATTTGAACCATAATAGGCTTCCAAGATTTGGTTGACCCATTCTATGAACCTATGTTGTCGTAGCAGTATCTCTCTCTCTTCAAGTTGATCGAAATCTACGATAGTCATATCGTGGCCAAACAAAGTTTTCACATCGAACTGGAGATTACCAGTAAATCTCCATACTTTACTCCATCTTTTGGAAAGAACACTAGTTGTAGCTGCATCCCGCAGCGACATCATTGATACGATCGAAAAAAGAATCTCGTCTGGCAAGCCACTGATCACATCATTGGTTGGAGTGCACTGACACTGAATTGGTTAAAAGAAAAAACATGAGCAGCATGCATATTAGTCATGAAATGGGTGAGGGTACTACGAGTCTATGATTGTACCTGAAGAATACAATAAAGTGGTGACTGAGAATGCGACACAATACCAATCTTCATCAAGAAGCATGTGACTAGCTATTAATGCAGTTAAACTCACCCCAAGTGATGCAGAATTTGGCACATCCTGCTGCCACCAACGCCTTCCTTTGCATTTCAGACTACTTTGGTTAATTGGAATGCGCTCCTCCATAATCTTGTTAATCTATTCATTAGAAGCACCAAACTTTTCTCATTATCGATGTGACTAAGCCATAAAGCAGTCATGATTAAAAGGAGAAAAAAAATATATTCAAGCAGAATTACTCTTATTAGTTCAGGTATTGCTGTTTTGTTTGTTATTTGGGGTGCATTACCAGGGATCTATAATGCGCAATCTATAAATTGTTTGTTAAGATAGTTCACCTCCTCAACTTTGTGGCTATCTAAGAAAGATATATAAGGCTCAACTTTGTGGCTTACCTCCGGCACAGAAGTTCTGAAAAATGATGTCGGCTTCCAACCATCATAGGGCTTGGGAACTATTGGAACTTCATGATGACTCTTCTGTTGTTGTCGTTTTGGCCCTAGCCATTGTCCCACTGCATAGAAGTCAATATGCAATGTCAGACTTGTCACTCCTAAACAATAACAGCTGACTTCAATATGGCCATTGTTCCACCACACTAACAGGCTTTTGACTCAACCACAACAGCAAGGATCTCTTCATATGTGAAAATAGAAATAGGTTTCTGCAGTTTCTCCTTGCCAGTATGCAGTGAAATTTAGTGCAACTTTATACATACTCCCTCCGTCCAAGTTTTAAATACCTTATAGAGAAAACGCACCCTTAGTCAAGAGGGTGTACAACCTCCTCAATAAGGGTGCGTTTTTTTTATATGGGATGTTTAAACTTGGACGAGGAAAATATGCTGTTTTAACACAATTTTTTTATATGGGAAGCCCGCTTTGGCCCGGCCCGGCCCGCACAACGGACCTACTTTTTTTACCCTAAGCCCGGCCCGGCCCATGATCACCTCTACTCCTACTATAGCCAATTAATCACGGCTAAAGAACAGAAGCTTGGGAATGAATGGAGGAATGGATAAGAGCATCTAGGGAAAAAGACGGTCAACTAGATACTAAAATTTCAAGGGCAAAGCATAATAAACTTATGCGCGGGCTCAAATGCTAACAAATTCTGGAATGGACATGCTTCGACACTTGGTCATATGACAAATTTCATATTTAACAGAAAACAACACCAGGATTTTACGAATATAAGAAGATATTTTGAAATCTCTATGATACTTATGTGATCAGACCTCTCAAATATCTGGACCAAGAAAGGAACTGTGTGATTGTTAGCACCAAGTAACTTGAAAAATCCACAAGGCCGTTATAAATGGAGAAATACTGCGGGTAGGAAAGGCTTTAAAATTGTTGTACTTGTTGCTCTTGTTGCTTTGTCGTAGAGACAAGGCTACATTTATTTGACACTGACTTCTAATTCCTGTACAATGTTTCTCCTTCGGAACCAACTCCTCCCATTTGACCCCAAGTTGAATATTCCTAAACTCATTTTGTTTCCATATTATCTAAGTGTGTACCAGCTCCAACAAATAATTTGCAATGTCAGTCTTCTTAATGTGAATTTTACACTACTAATAAAGAACCCGCTTGACGCTAGTACTGAACTCATGTCAAAACAATTTTATAACAGATAAAGGTAACACCCTGAGACACTTGACGGGCTGATCAAAACTACGAAAAGAGACAGTAATTTCTCATCACAACTCTTACCGTTGGTCCGAGTGTCAGAATCCGTGTCCATAATTGATCAAATAATAACTTATTATACTCGAAAATCGACCAGATTTGGGCAGCTCCCCTGTGAATTGCGAGGCATAAACCAAAATCAAACACATCAAGTAAGCAACTTTCGCAACAACTGATGTAACTAATCAAAATCAAAAGCAGACCAACAAACTAGAACTTGGATTCAAGTAATCACAAACATGTAATTCACTTGCACAACAAAAAGATGTAATTAACCAACAGTTTTGAGATAATAATTATATTGGTGGGCAGGACGCAGGACATTGGTGCGCAGGCTGCTGACACATATTTTCACTCTTATTGGTTTTTCTATAACCAAGGGTGGGATGCTATTGTTTCGCGGCTCTCTATCAATTTCTCATAATTTTAATAATAATAGTGAATAATTATATAATTATTATACGGACAGCTAACTGCATCTCACAGACAAAATCCAGGGATCAAACAAGAAATCAATTAACAAGCTTTTTAATCAATCAATCAATTAAGTTAAAATTGAGGACTCAGAACAAAAATCTAACATCTTTCTAACAACAAATGCTCTACTTTAAAATCTTATTCTAATTACGAACCTAGAAATTTGAAGAGAGAGATTCAGTGGGATATTATCACCTGATAAAACAAGGATGCGAGGTTCCAATTTTCAGCTCTGAAATATACAGATGTTCATGACAAGAACAAAGCGATTAATCCCATCCGTGTGAGCTAAGAGCTTGTATGGTATCTTACTGTGACCGGAAATTCAAGGATTCGTCGTCTGTTTCGTTTCTTAAAGTTAGGGGGAAATCGGAAAATATCCGAAAATAAAGAGGGGGAGAATGCCAAGGATTAATTAATATTAATATGATGGAAAGGAACGAGGGATAAGAGCAACTCTAATACGGAGGAAAAACTCTATTATAGTTGTCATTATTTGACAATTAGAATAAGGAATAAAATCAGGACCGTTAAATTAGGATAAGATAAATTTTAGTTATTTGATTTTTCTTAACCATAGTTAAAAAAGTTCCTATTATACACCTGACCACACCGAATCACAAAATATAATACTTTTTTATATACTAAAAATATTTTTTCCTTAATTGATTTGATTTTGTATACTCCTATCTATTATTATCTTGAAACATTTATTTATTTAAGTAAATGAATTTGATTAATTCCGATTTCAGAAAAAATGAAATAAAAAAATAAAATATCTGTTTTTCACAATGGTGCGTATAAAGTCAGCCGACGGCGGAGGCTAGACGGCGGAAGCTAAACTTGATAATTGTGAAGTGAAACTTCGTACATCACTCAATCTCATCGTCACCAGCATACTTGCTTCACGATGGCGAGCCCCCACCACCAGCAAGGCCACACCTCCGCCCAAACACTCCGTGGCCTCCCTGAGCCCCATTCTTCCACTCTCAATCAAACCCCAAAAAATGATCTTCCTCCTCTTTATTGAGAATTTTTTTTCGAAATAGGGCTCAAAAAATAAATATTAAACAAAATGGGTCGGATTCAAAAACGTTTAATGTTATGGGGTGCACGTCACCCCATTTCAGGTTCGGGACAAAACCGCCATTACCACTGGCGGTTTTACATGTATTGAACAGTGAATATGAGTTTCAGGGGGTGATTTTGGGCAATTGTAAAACCGCCATGGGGGGTAGCGGTTTCACTTCAAGTGAAACCGCCACCCTCAATGGCGGTTTCACACCCGAACTGAGTATGGGAATTGGTGGGTTAATTTTTGTAAAGAGTGAAACCGCCATGGGGGGTGGCGGTTTCACTTGAAGTGAAACCGCTACCCCCCATGGCGGTTTTAGTTTTTTTTTTTTTTTTTTTTTCAAATACTTGTACCGGGGTTCTCCACCCCCAAATCACCCCAAATCACCCCGACTCCTTACAAAAAAAATACCCCCGACTCTCAACCTCAACTTCTCTCTCCAGCCCACGTCCCCATCCTCTCCGGTCGCTGCTCCGCCCATCTCCCGCCGCTGCTCCGCCCCTCTCCCGCCGCTCCGTCCTCTCTCGCTGCGCCGGTCGCCGCCCTCTTTTGTACCAATTTCTTTAAGGTAATTTCATTTCTTCTAATTGTACCAATTTGTTTTAGGTAATGTCAATTCATTAGTTTAATTGTTTGATTTTTTAGTTAGATTACTAATTTATTGAATAATTTGTTTTGTTAGTATTGATAATAATTTGCATATTCATGGTATATGATAGAAGTTGAATTTTTAGGGTTTTGTTTAATATTGTAATTAAACCACACTAATTTAGGTTAATTTAAGTTCATTGAGTTGTTTTTTTTTTTTTTTTATGTTAGTATTATGCTTGAGTTTAGTTAGTATTATGCTTGAGTTTAGTTATATATTTAATCCAATTTAGTTAGTATTATGCTTGAGTTTAGTTATTAAAATTCATAAGTCGATTTTTAGGGTTTTGGTTAATTGAAGATTTATGTTAGTTGAATTTCTTAATTAAATTAGTTTATTTTTCTCATTATAGAATGGAAATTACGGGTTATCCTTTGGTATGTTATTGGGATGGAGAAATTGTTGAAGCTAGTGGAAATGTTTGTTATAAGGGTGGAAATGAGAGTTTTGTATTTGCTAGTACTAGTATGACTTATAATGACTTATAATGACTTCATTGGGGAGATTTGTGAGGCAATGAAAATCAATAGAAAGAGTGTTTCATTGACGGTGAAGATGAAGTATCCGAGTGCTGGGTGTTATAAGGTTGTACCCCTTAATAATGATCGTTCTTTACTTGCTATGTGGGCAATTGTTCGACACTCAAAGGTTCCTTCTATGGACATTTATGTTGAAGTGGGAAGGGTAGACTCTAGAAATGTATTGGCAACAACGATTTCAACAACGCCTAATACTTCTCTCACATCAATGAGATTTGGGGATGTTGCGCAATATATTTCCATTGAAACCAATAACATAAATAAGGGGACCTTGAACGAGGATTTAGAAGGAGATGAGGCGGAGGAGGAGTTGAATGTTGTTGAACGTATGATTGATGATGAAGATGAGAATGATGATTTGGTTGGGAAGAGTGCCCCACATTTAGAATTCAATACGATTCATGAAATTGATCAACAACATGTGAATGCTTGGAAAACATGGGTCAATGAAGTTGAAGTTGAGGTTGGTAGGGAGTTTATAGTTGGTCAAAGATTTCCAAATAAAGCTGCTTTGATAGAAAATGTAACTTTGTACTCTGTACAACGTAACCAAACTTTCAAAGTGCCTGAATCCAAACCCCACACTGTCACTTTCAAGTGTAGTAGAACACCAAACCCATGCAATTGGAGGCTTAGGGCATCACAAAAACAAGAACAGTTTTCAGAAGCCTTCACCATTGTCACTTATCTTGGGCCTCACGAAGCTACCTGTGTTGGTGACGTTATTCCACGCGACCATATGAATTTGAAACGTGGATTCATTAGTGAAGCTATTAAAAACCTTGTTGCCAAGGATTGGTCCATTAAAGTCCCAGTTCTTATTGAATTTATCAAAGATAAATTCAATTATACTATCTCATATATGAAGGGGTGGAATGCTAAACAAAGGGCAATTGCAAATTTATATGGTGATTGGGATGAATCCTACACTTTGCTTCCTCACTTCATGCAAGCAATGAAAGAATCCAACCCGGGAACTGTTGTGCATTTTGTGAATACGCCAACATGCAAACCTAATGAGGAAACTTTCTTTCGAGTGTTTTGGGCATTTGGACCATCAATTCAAGGTTTCAGCCATTGTCGCCCTCTTTTAACTATTGATGGCACTCATTTATATGGGAAATATAAGGGTACTTTACTTATTGCAATGGCAGTTGATGCTAATGACCAACTTTACCCACTTGCTTTCGGTATTGTTGAGAGTGAAAATACCAATAGTTGGCCTTGGTTTATGGCATGTATAAGGAGGTTCGTGACAGATAGAAAAGGTCTTTGTGTTATATCAGATAGACATGATGGCATCAAAGCTGCTATGAATGATGAACACATCGAAATGACTGAGCCGCATGCCTACCATAGATTTTGCATGCGTTATGTGGCATCCAACATCAACACAAAGTTTAAAAGTAGGGATTTGAAAAACTTGTTTGGTTGGACTGCCACACAACATCAGAAGAAGAAGTTCAATCGTGGTTTCAATCGAATGGGTGAAATAAATATTGATACACGACGATATTTGACCAAACATGGTTTGGAGATGGAGAAGTGGTCAAATTATCATGACGGTGGGTTCAGGTATGGTATAATGACTACCAATATGGTGGAGTGGAGTGTTTCAATGGAGTTTTGAAAGGAGGCCGATTCTTACCCATCGTCGCACTTGTGAAATTGACATTTTAACGAGTCAATGCGTACTTTGTGGAGCGGCGTGAGAAGGCAAAACAAAGGCTTGAAGAGAGACATGCATATTGTAAGAAAGTAATGGATGCCATTGATGTAAATTCTGAGAAGGCCGCACACCATACCGTTGTGGCATTTGATAGAGGACTGTTTCAAGTGACCACTGGGTCGGGCCATAGAGGTAGTGGAAAAGGGAAACATAAGCATACTGTGAATGTTGTGACTAAAACATGCACTTGTAAAAAAATTGAAATTTACAAGTACCCTTGTTCACATGTACTTGCCGTTTGTAGTTCAATGGGTTTAAGTACAAATGCATTTGTGGATGTGTTTTACACTAGTGGTGAGTATTTGGGGTCATACGCACCCAAATTTCGACCCATTCCGGATGAAGCTTATTGGACACCTCTTGATGGTCCTAAAATCCTTGCTAATAAGGATATGAAACGTGAACCGAAGAAGAAGGGTACGAAGGATAAGTCACATTCAAAGCGATTGCGTAATGAGATGGATGAAAAACCACCATCAAAATCATTATGTGGCATATGTCGTCAACCCGGTCATAACAAAAAAACATGTTCTTTAAGAGGGTAACATTTTTTGTTGATCTTTATATTATTGTGAACTTATTTTTGCCTAATCTTTTTGTGTAATATTTTAACTCTCTTCTTTTTCTTTTTGTAGCTCTCATGGAGGCGGATCTTCATCCGGGACCGATCGAACCGTCTCTTCTCAAACTGCAAGACAAACACAGGAGTCAAGCAATTTGGGACGGAGAGGAGGTGAGTTCGCTTAGATGTAGAACTCACATAAAATGGCATGGCGAATATCGTCCTAGTAAGCGGGTAGTTAAATTTATTAGGAAAACCCAGTTTTATGGGGCACATAGAGTAGCTAGTGTTAAATTAGATCAGGATTTAATAAGTGCATTAGTAGAAAGATGGAGGCAAGAAACCCACACTTTTCACTTAACCGTTGGGGAGGCCACTATCACCTTGCAAGATGTGCAAGTTATGTTAGGTTTGAGGATAGATGGAAGAGCTGTGACGGATGAGACCCATCAAGATTGGCAAGGATTAGTGACTAAATTGTTGGGAATAGCACCGGGAGGAAGTTTGAAGGGAACTTCTTTGAAAATTTCTTGGTTGATGACCCATTTTAGTTATTTGCCCAACGGTATGGACGATGCCGTATTTCATTGCTATATTCGAGCGTATCTTCTCATTTTGTTTGGTACCGTTTTATTTCCCGATAAGAGTGGGGATGTGGTTCAAGTAATCTATTTGCCATTGTTAAGTGATGTCAGTAGATTGGATGATTACTCGTGGGGAAGTGCGGTACTAGCAACATTGTATCGTAACTTGTGTCGAGGGTGTTGTAAGGATGCATTAGAGATATCTGGACCTCTTATTCTTCTTCAGTTGTGGTCTTGGGAACGTATTGCTATAGGACGTCCTATGAACATGGGACCATTAGAATATGAGGATGAGGATGAGGATGAAGATGAGGATGAGGATGGGGATGAAGATGAGGATGAGGATGAGGATGAGGATGAGGATGAGACTATAGCTAGTCCATTTGGGTCACAACATATCTATGGGAGAGATGCATTAGGACGTAAGTGGCTTATGATCGATCGGCGAAGAGCTGATGGGATTTTCTCTCTTACCGCTTACAGAGATGCATTTGATTGTATGACTCATGATCAAGTAAGTTTACTTATCCAATCCAATTTTTTGTGACTTTATAAGCATGACAATAATTTGGTAATTTACTACTTTATTTGTTTTATTTTAGTTTGTTTGGCAGCCTTATACAGCGGACGTCATCTCAGCTCTCTCTCCGATTTGTTCAAAGGATGAACAAGATTGGTTTGTTTTGGCTCCTATGATCTGCTTTGACATTGTAGAGTGGCATTGTCCAGATCGGGTAGTACGCCAATTTGGTTTGAAGCAAACAATCCCGGTGGACTGTGATACTTCGGTGGCTCTTCATAAATTGGATAGGAGAGGAAATCGCAAGGTAAGTTGGCAAGAAATCCACAATGTCTATATCGATTTATGGCGTAGGCGTCGAGAGAGGTCGGTGGCTAATACCGATGTAGATGATGGCACGATGGATTACAATGATCCGTATATGGTTTGGTATCGAAACCATACTCGTCGTATCATTGGAGCTGTTAAACAATCTCATGGTGGCCCGGTTTCCTACCATCCTTCGTCTCCCTCAATTCAATTGCTTGTAAGTATGATTTATCGTTATTTCAGTTTTATTGAATAGTAAGCATGTTTAGGAAATAATTAGTGCAATTTTTTGATTTTTGTGATTATAGACCCAAGGTTTTGCAACTCTACACATGAGGTGTGAGCATGACCTTCAAGCTGCACTAAATGACGCATCTAGTGTTAATTTTGTCCAAACTTTAACCGACATCCGCAAACATTGCTCCGAATGTCTCGAGAAGGTGGGATTTTCACATCTTATCCAACAATCTCAAGAACAACCAAGTGCGAGTTTGGATGATCATTCTCCTCTTATCCAATATATGCGTCGACGTAGAGTTGGTTCTCCTATGACACCAATTATGGAAGGCGACACTCCGGGTTCTTCCTCAAGCCAACCCGCTTCCTCAAGCCAACGTCGAGCTACACGCCGCCGCCGCCTAGCGGATGATTAGCTATTAATATAGTAGTTTGTAATGTATGGAAACAATTTTATGTTGTATTCGACTCTTTCAAGTATGTAAAAGACGTTTTAAGTTATGAAATAAGATACCATGCCATTCGAGTTCTCACCTTGGGTTGTTATTGGTGTTATTGAACGATGGTGGTCGTGCCAATTTGGTTTGGGTTTGTTTGAGTTGCAGGTGAAACGGAAAAGAGGGAAAACACCTTCAAAAAAAAAAAAAACAAAAATATACAACCGCCACTGAGCAGAGCGGTTTTATAACCACTGAAACCGCTGCTCTCAGTGGCGTTTTCATCACAGATTCAAGTAATATGAGAATTGGTAGCTTAATTTTTGTAAAGGGTGAAACCGCCATGGGGGGTGGCGGTTTCACTTCTAGTGAAACCGCCACCTCCCATGGCGGTTTCACCCTTGACAAAAATGAAGCCACCAATTCCCATCCCATACTCAGTTCGGGTGTGAAACCGCTATTAAGGGTGGCGGTTTCACTTCAAGTGAAACCGCCACTTCCCATGGCGGTTTCATCACCGAACTAAGCTATGAGGAATTTTGGCTAAGGTGAAACCGCCATGGGGGGTGGCGGTTTCACTTGAAGTGAAACCGGCACCTCCCATGGCGGTTTCACCTTAGCCAAAATTTCTTCCCAGTCTCAAAGTTACTGTTCAAGACGCTTAAAACCGCCAGTGCCACTGGCGGTTTTGTCCCGAACCTAAATGGGGTGACGTGCACCCCATAAGATTGAACATTTTTGAATCCGACCCATTTTGTTTAATATTTATTTTTTGAGCCCTATTTCGAAAAAAAAATCCTTTATTGAACCCAGAATTTTCTTCCTACCCATGACACCAATTTGTTCAATGTGGAATCAAAATTTAGATAAAATCAACACAAACTTCGCACAATAGCATCTAAAACTTTCTCCAAATTTAACCCTAAAAATCGCACAAATGAAACCCAGAAATTCGTACAATTTCGAAATCAAATTTAACTCACCAAATTCGCCAAAATTAATCGACAAAATCCCAAAAATTGTTGTAACTGAATTCAGCCCAAAAAATTCGCCCAAATAAATCTAGATTCGAGCAAAATTTGATGATGATGATGAGTTCATGAGATGATAAGACTATAAGACGATGATTATATTTGAGATCGATGTGAGACCAGTTATGGTACATAATAAATGAAGATGACGATGACGGGAGTGATGTGATGAATATTGTGATGAAAATGGAGGCGATGAAGATGATGATACGTGAACATGGTAAAAGGTGATAGAGAGAAAGTGTGGAGATTTTAATTGAGTTTTAGGAGTATATTTGTAATTGTTGACATATATTTTAACAAATCTAAACTAATATTTGCAAAAGATTATGTAATATTTTATATTATTTTTTAATTATTAATCATAGTTAAATCTTATCCTAATTGTCAAAAACTGACAATTACCATAGTAATTGAGTTTGTATTTCACCCGGAGTTGCTACTTGCTAGAAACAGAGTCGAAAGCTCCTCCTATGTACTATGGTAAATTGGATTTCCAACTTACTCGAGTAGGTCCCACTTTCCAACTTAAAATAGAAGAGTGAAAAGGAAAAAGAGTTGACAAGGGAGAGGAGTAGGCCTGGGAAAATCATCAACTCATTTGAGCAAATTGCCATTTAATTTTTCCTCCCCAACAAGGGTCCATTTGTCTAAAAAATTTCAAGCAGCTCCAAGCCTCCAACTTAATCCGGTGATTGAGGTGAGACGTTCAAATAAGGACAACGGGATATTTGAATCAGAACGAAACCGTACATTTTGCAGAAATAATAAAATATAGATGATATGTGAGAACGCTCCGCTACTAATTTGTTTCCCAAAATTTGGGCGGGAGGTAATCGATCACAACCAGCATTACAACAACAAAATGATGAGCTTGGTGATCAATTTGTTTGTCAATGAGATTTGGTGTTGCAACAACAAATAATGTTTGTCGCCGATGGTGATGAATGAGTGTTTGGCGCCAAGGATTTAAACTTGATACCTCAATATCAGATTGAGACTCTAATATTATGTTAAAGAGTCAATTCAACTAAAAAGGTAGACTTACATATCCATATAATGACTTACAGATAGGCATGTTGTATATCCATGCACATGTATAGCAATTTGTGTTTTCGAATCCCCCTCCAATAGTCGTTTGTTTGTTGATATATAGTTCGATTTAATTTTTTATTATTAGATTATTAATGATGAAGTTAGGGGATTGAAGACCACCGATAACTTTTTTTGCTAGAGACGATCTATCCACTTCGACAACTTCAACATGGGTTTTGCGATATATCCCGCCTAGCTCGATCCTTAATAGTTATACCTAAGCAATTTGGTATTAATGGTTTACTAACTAGCTAGTGTTAATAATATTAGTTTATTATGTACCACGTGGGCAAGACTAATCAAATACAAGCATTTGGGTAATTGTTAATTATTACGGTGAGTACACTGAGTAGTACTAGCTAGCAGTACTCCGTAGTTAATTAGGATGTAGCGGTAATTAAGGATTATAAGCATTTGGCGCTATTATTATCGGGGCCATGCATGATTACTCTATTGCATATTCAATGCTCTAATTAAGTAACTATTAGTACCATGCACGTACGTAAGTTATTGCATGGAATTGAAGTCTATTATATTTTTCTGTCTTGACAAGTTGACGCTACATACTATATATCGATCGTTGCATGGGTGCATATAAGCCGGATCGTCTATTATCACAAATTCGCAAGGACAGCAAATCAACAAAGATCAGACTCTATATATGCATGCATATTGATGATCATGTAAAATAATATCGTATATATAGTCGTGGTAGATAACAACATACAATATATAGTAACATTATTTATATATAGGAGTGTTTTTGTTTTACCTAATAACATCTTCCATTTTGCTTTATACATGATCAAGCATGCATATCCGATCCTTTTAGGCTTTTAGCACATCGTGACTAAAGCTAAGATGAGATGATACATGTTTAATTTGACACGGACGCTACTAAAGGTTAAGCAATACTAATGATCGAACCGTTTATACACTAACATGTTCGATTACATTGGTTCCGTGCGTGGTTCACACATGTATAGACTAGGCTATGACTAATTATAAAATCTATACAAGCCCTTATATTTTCATACGCATTATTGTATTTTTAGTTGCACTGCTGGTTCCGTGGTACGGTTCACATAATGTGTGAGCATATGTGAACCGTACCGTACGTGTTGCTTAGTTTGAGTAATTGGCTACATGCCATTGTATGCAAGCTAAGTCGTTTAGCCTCTAAAATTAAAGATCTACGTTAAATTTGACATAATTATATGCATTTTGCTAGAGGTCTACATTATAGACAATGAAATGTGTCTACAGTTGACGTGGCGCTGATGTGTATTATGACATGTCATATATGTGGGGTCACTTATATTTGGTTAATTATTAGGTTAAGAATAAATATTTTGGTTAGGAAACCACTAACCTAGAGGAAAAATCTATATAATATATACTAGTTAAAAAATTAATTAAAGAAATGGAGTAAATCAAGCAAACCAAATAAATGAGCAATATATATGTTCATACTTAATTAATTTTGGGAGAAGATAAAGCAGACAAAATGAAAAAATAAATAAATCAATTGCAGTTTATTAGATTCACGCCATTTGTTTTCCTTGGCAAAAAGAATAAAAGTCACGTAGTCATCGCCTCCTTGGGGGGATAGGTTACTTTCCAATTTTCTAAGCAATCTTTTCTCTTTTTTTTTGGGTTTTGTTTGTTTCCATCATATTAGACAAGTTCACTTCCGATGATTCTATGGTCATTACCACTAGTGGTAATCACCATAAGAAAATAATATTTTAATTACTAAACTAATATATTGTAGTTAATTTTTTTAAGTTAAAATCGTTTTGAGTAATGAAAAAAATACTTAAATATTCATTTTTTCTATGTGCTGTTTGGGATTTGAAAAATGATAGTTTCACTTTCTCTAATACCATTACTTGCCTTAAATCTACCTTTGCGTTGCGGGTATTAGTTTCCATTGACATACATGGCTACATACAAACTTCTTTCCCAGCATTATCAACGCCTTCAATGTTGTACCATGGAGGATTCTATTCCTTTATCAAAAAAAAAAAAAAAAAAAAAAAAAATGGGAGGATTCTACTCCTATAGTTTCCGTAGCGTCTTTTTGGTGTTCTTATTTTTCTTCATCTATAAATGTTCGACAAAAAGTTCAGAGATTGAGTTTCACACGGCAACAAAGGTAATCAGGTCGATCTAGTTGTAAGATCATTCGATAGATAAGTAAACAAGTTCTCCGTAACTAATAAATGTATCAACTAAATTGTCGAATTATTAAAAAGGGGTAGCCAACTAGGCAAGACATTGTTGAATCAGCCGTGGGGAGGGGGTAATGTGGCAATTAATTTGATGAATTAGCGGTGGGCGGTGGGCGATGGGGATCGGAAAGCTAAAAGAGTGGAAGCCATGGGGAGGTTATCATTATCAACGTGTATGCAATACCTTCTTTGCTATTTGTGATCTTGATAATCAAATTAACCTAATTCTGGTGTATGTAAGGAATTTAAGCGATACCAAACATGCACTTGATTTTATATTTTTTCTATAATATAATATTAGATGCTCTCTATATAAATTAATATAGGAAAATAACAAATCTTATTAAAATATTGTTTTTTTATGGTAATTACCACTGGCGGTAATGACCATAGAATTTTCGAGTTCACTTAGCATAATGTATGCATTTTTAGTTCATTAGATTAGTTTGTTTTTTCATGTTTGTGGTAATCTTTCCAATTTTGAAAAAACTTAATGTACAAACATAGTAATCTTTCTAATGACGGATCATACTTGAGCTGAGTTTCGTATTTTTATTCGAGTTCTCCTTATATGACCAAGTTCTACAGGGTTTGTGCCCTCTTAATTTCGATACTTATCCATCATATATATAAATAAGTGAGGTAAATTTAATTTGTAGTAAAATCATATTTTTGTATAGTAAATTGACGGTAAAAAATGGTAGAATTAAATATTTGAAAGTGCAATTGTGATCTTTCAAATCTTAAATTAGCGGAAAAATGCATGTAGTAAAATTAGCTAATGTGTAATGAAATGTTATTTATTACACATAGTAAAATTGAATAATGCTCTAAATTTTAGTTGATTATTTACTAGTTGGAATTTTTTTTAAAACATTAAGTTAGTAAGATATTTTGCATCTAGAATAATTAGCAAATGCATAAAACAATGTTATCTTTCTCATGAAATTTATAATATAGTTCAAATTTTACGAAGGAATTTATAAAAAATGTAAGTATGAATTTTAAATAATACTCTACATTTAGTGTTCTACAGAACATGAGTCGAGTTGGTGCCTAACTCTAAGTTATATGAAGGTGCGTGAATATGTGAGTGTCACAATTTTTTAGGGTAAGAGTATGTAGGGCAACTAAAGTAATTGAGCTCAATATTTTTTACTTTTTTTTTGAAAGGAATTAGCTCAACTTGAGCTTGAATATTGCCGAATGTAACTATAACATAACCTTTACAAGATTTATATAAAATCGAATTATGTGAGGTCCGCTCATCCTTATAAAAGAATTAAAGCTAAAAAAATTCGACTTTAAAGTTGTATATCATATCAATTGAATTTTAGACCATATTTATAGTTAGCGCCATAATCGGCTAACATATTCAAACTTAAAAATTATTAAATGTGGTAGAACTAAATTTTAAAAAGTGAAATTGATTGAATTTTTTGTTTGAGGCCGAAGTTCAATTGAAATTTTGAACTTCAAATGAGTAACTCACATTTTTAAAAGTGAAATTGAATTATTCTTGCAAAACTCACATTTGTAAAAAATAATTTGCATGCAGCAAAATTAGATACTGTGTAATAAAATTCTATTTTTTTTTATAGTGACATTAGCTATTGCGAAGTAAAATATTATTAATATATAGCAAACTTTGAAAATGAAATGGAATTGATCTATCCAATCACAAATTAGTAAAACGCATTTGCATGCAGTAAAATTAGCTAATGCATAGTAAAATCATATTTATGTATAGTAAAATTGGAAAAAAAAAGGTAAAAGTAAATATTTAAAAGTGAAATTGAATTGATATTTCAAACCTCGAAAAAATAAAATTAATCTGTATGCAGTAAAATTAGCTCGTGCAAAGTGAAATTTTATTTATGTATAATAGAATCGTTGATAAGAAAAGAGGGTGGAACCGTAGAAGTAGATATAAGAGTAAATTGATTTGATATTTCTCACCTTAGATTAGTAAAATTAATTTAAGTCATAATGTAATCTTATTTACATTTGTAAGGCTGACTATATTTGAATAAACACTCCTATCCAACGTTTCCTCAAAAAAAAAAAAAAAATAATTAAGATCTTTCTTCCTACAATTTAGCCTCACAATTAGCTAGTTTTTTTTTTTTTTTTTTTTTTTCACGGGATAAAATTGAGAAACTTTTTTCTTTTATCAAAGTATTGTCAGTTTTTTATTTATTTTTTTATTATTGATTTACATAATAAACTTTTATATAATTATTTAGATTTATTTCCTTCTCATTGTATGCATGATTGGAAAGAGATAAGGAAAAGATCTAATCTCTATTATTCACCTTCCTGCTTATTAAATGATGAATTTGGTAATTGGAGACTTAGAATTAATCTCCATCATTTTGTATTATTTCATCATGAATGATATTACATTACATCTTCATCTTATATAGATGAGGATTAGTAACCAACTTATTACAAATGTAGTTAGTTATATTGCACTTCTCTGCCTTGAATCAGCATCTAGTCATCGTTGACCGCCTTGTAACGACTTTGACTCTAACAACTTCCGGTAACAACCTCCAGCTGCTGATGCTTGACTTGGAGCAGGCTTGTACTTCCATTATCATCTACATCCCCCCTTCAAGCTGGAGATGGTGGACTTGAGACCAGGCCCAGCTTGCTGATAAAGGATTGATGATGGTCAGTACCAAGAGCTTTAGTAAACACATCTGCCAGTTGCAATTTAGATTGCACATGAGATGTAAACAAGAAGCCTTCTTGAACTCTTTCACGAACATAGTGGCAGTCCAACTTGAGGTGTTTGGTTCTTTCGTGGAACACAGGGTTGGCTGCGATGTATTCAGCTGCCTTATTATCACAGTAAAGAGGAACAGGCAATGCAAGAGACACACCTAGGTCAGCTAGTAACCCATGTAGCCAGACCATCTCACATGCTGTTTGACTCGTAGCCCTGTACTCAGATTCAGCACTGGACTTTGAGATGGTCTTTTGCTTTTTGGTTTTCCAGCTGATTAAGGACCTTCCAAGAAAGATGCAGAACCCTGTTAATGATCTTCCAGTATAGGCACAGGAACCCCAATCTGCATCAGAGTAGCTGTTAAGTTGCAGACTGTTGTCTGAAGAGTAAAACAGACCAAGGTGGATAGTATTCTTCAAGTATTTGACCAGATGCTGTGCAGCTTGGAAGTGAGGCATTCTAGGGCAGCTTAGAAATTGACTGAGTTGCTGAACACTATAAGATATGTCTGGCCTTGTGAGATTAAGGTACAACAATCTTCCAACCAGCCTTCTATAGACTTCAGGGTCAGGGAGAATGTCTCCTTGTTCAGTTGACAGGTGCAGGTTCCTTGGAAAGGGAAATTGAGCATCTTTGCAGTCAAGCATTTTCAAATCCTGAAGAATGTCCAGAATATACTTCCTCTGGTTTAGGATTATTCCCGAAGATGATCTGGCAACCTCTATCCCCAAAAAATATCTCAGACTGCCCAGGTCTTTAATGGTGAAAGCAGAATCAAGAGATGCTTTGACTTGAGAGATGTAGTTGGCATCATTTCCAGTCACAATTAGATCATCAACATAGACTAAGATCACTGTAAATATACTCTGAGTTTGATATATGAACAGTGAATAGTCTTGCTTTGATCTTTCAAAACCTTGTGTAAGCAGGAATTGAGTCAATTCAATATTCCACTGTCTTAAGGCCTGCTTCAAGCCATAAAGTGATCTTTTCAACTTGCAGACTTGAGTAGAAGATGCCTTGGTATAACCATCTGGTATGATCATGTAAACCTCTTCATCCAAATGCCCATGGAGGAAGGCATTGTTGATGTCAAGCTGGTGAAGTTCCCAGTTTCTGGCTGCAGCAAGGGCAATCAAACACCTAACTGTGGTGAACTTTGCCACAGGTGAAAAGTTGTGTTTGAAATCATTTCCCTTGATTTGGTTATACCCTTTTGCCACAAGTCGAGCCTTGTACCTTTCTATGGAACCATCAGGTCTAAATTTGATTTTATAGACCCATTTGGCCCCAATGGGTTTCTTTCCAGGTGGGAGGTCTGTCAATTCCCAAGTCTGGTTCTTCTCTAGAGCCTGAATTTCCTTGTCCATAGCCTCCACCCATTTAGGCTCCTTTTGAGCCTGTTTATAGGTGGTAGGTTCATAGGTGGATAGCACTTTGGCTAATGAAGCCATGTACTGAGAGGAAAAATCAGTGAAGGCTCCTGATTGCAAAACCATATTTGCTGCAGGAGTTGGAATGACATTGGAGGGTACATTGTGTATTAAATACCCTTGAAGCCTGGTGGAAGGTTGTCTGATTCTGACAGGTCGACTTGCAATAGTATTTTGGGAAACTTCATCAGTAGCAGTTATAATTTCATTAGTGAAGGGAATGGTGTCTTCTTCTGTTATTAGAGGAGAATTTGGTGACTGAGCAGGTGGAGTAGCATGCTCAGGCACAACAGCAGGAGTATATGAAGAGGTGTAATCATCCAAAAACTCATCCATGAAGGTCTCGGGCATGCTTCCTACAAGCTGAGTTGGTCTCTTAATGGCTGGACTATCAGATGCCAAGGTTAAAAATGGGAATGTATTTTCCTGAAATGTGACATCTCTGCTGCAGAAAATCTTGCCAGTGTTTAACTCCAAAAGTTTGTATCCTTTTTGACCAAAAGGATAACCTAGGAGAACACACTTTTTGGCCCTTGGAGCAAATTTGTCAGAATCGTGAACAGCAGCAAAGCACAAACATCCAATAACCCTGAGGTGATCATATTTTGCTGGTTGTTGCATCAGGATCTCAGTAGTTGTAGACCAGTTTAGGACAGCAGTTGGAAGAAGATTAATGATATGAGTAGCTGCAAGTATCAACTCTCCCCAATATTTTTTTGGCAAACCAGACTGGAACATGAGGGCCCTGGCAGTATCAAGGAGATGTCGATGCTTCCTTTCGACTCTACCATTTTGATGAGGACAACCAGGTATGCTTCTCTGGTGTAGAATGCCATTCTCAACAAAAAAAGAGTGACAATTAGACTGCACCACCTCAGCCCCATTATCAGATCTAAAAGCCTTGATTTGTGTCCCAAATTGAGTTTTGACATAGGCTAGGAATCCAATAAGTGTTGGAAGAACTTCAATTTTCTCTCTCAGGAGGTAGGTCCAAGTTGTCCGGGTGTTATCATCAAGGATGGTGAAAAAATAAGAGGCACCAGTTATAGATTTAAGTCTATAGGGACCCCACAGATCAATATGAACCAAATAAAAGGGATTTGCAGCATGTGAATCACTTAAAGAAAAAGGAAGTTTATGGTGTTTGGCAAGAAAACAAATTTCACAATCAATGATTCTTCTGTTATCATCAGAAATGTGAGTTACATGCTTTAATTTCCCTAAGGAGCTATGTCCTAGTCTAGAATGCAACAAATAACCATCAGGTTTGTTAGCTACATTAGCTTGAGCAACACTCTTATTTGCAAAATCTAGAGCAATAGAACTAGGTACATGGTGAAATTTGTATAAGCCAGATCTTCTTGTGCCCAAACACTTGGTCTTCTCAGTTATATGGTCCTGGATATGACAGCCATTAGAAGTAAAATTCACAGTCAGGCCAGTATCATCCACAAGCTTTCCAATGGACAAAAGGTTGTGTTTGAAATCAGGGACATAGAGGACATTTCTAAGCACAATGTCAGGTGTAAGCTTCACATCTCCAATTTGGGTTACTAGTTTGTAAGTCCCATCAGGGATGGTTACTTTTATGGGTGGATTCAGTGAGTGAGTATGAGTGAACAAACTCAAGTCATGGCTCATATGATCAGTAGCACCTGAATCTAGCAACCAATCATGTGTAATTGAAGCTGAACCAAAAAACAAGGCTGAAGCCATACCTGCCATGGTGTATGCAGAATAATTATAAGAAGAAGATGAAACAGCTGCAGATGATGATCCGTTTTGCTTCTGCTGAAGTTGTTGATAAACTTGGTCCACAACAGTTTGATCAACCCTTATATAATTCCCAGTGTTGGAGTCAGTGACATATACAGGTGGATGTTTAGGAGGATCTGCACCATAGAAGGGCTTGACAGTTGGATTTTCTGCAGAAGCTTCCACAGATGTGTATGCAGTGGTATGTGCAGCCATTTTTTAGTCCCCGAGCATTACTCTGGCACCTCTCCACCAGGCTGGATACCCAATCACTTTGAAACATTCCTTGGTCTTGTGTCCTGGCCTGTCGCAATGAATGCACTCAATCAACCTTTTATCCTGCTTGTCAGACTTAGGTCTTTTGGTGTCTCTGGCCTGTGAGACATCAGGACTAGTCTGATACGATGCAGAATATACAGGTTTGGTGACATTCTTGTAGTTACTGTTTGTTGCCATTGCTGAGGTTTCAGGCAGCATTAGAGCTGTTTTCTGGCTGACTTTTTGCTGCATTTCCAGTTGTTGAATTTTGAAATAAGCCTGATTCAGTTTGGGGAGAGGATCTGTGGCTAGCATTTGATCCCTGATGTGAGTGTACTCCTCCCTCAAGCCATTTAAAAACAACAGCAAGCGATGCTTATTCTCCCTGTCAACAATGCGCTTGAGTACATTGCAGGAGCATTGATTTAGTATCCCACAGTCGCACACAGGAACAAGATCTAAAGCACTGACAGCTTCCCATACTGTCTGTAATTGACCATAATAAGCTGCAACAGATTGATCACCCTGAGCAATTTCGCCAAGGCTTCGCTTCAACTGGAAAAGGAATGGAGCATTCGACTGTCCATATCTTTCATGAATCTCATCCCACAGTCGCTTTGAAGTAGTTGCAAACATCATATTATTGGCAATGTCAGGCACCATGGAATGCAATAACCACCACAACACAGTGTAATCGACACGCATCCAGTCATAATATTTCTCATCTTCTTCAGCAGGAAGCTCAATTTTGCCTGTCACAAAACCTAGCTTATTCTTTGAGTTTAAGAATAACTGCACATGTCTCTTCCAATTGACATTAGCGCCATTGAAATCTTCAATTACAATCTTTGTGAGCTGTTGATCGCCATTTGTTAAGAAGTATGGATCCCTGTAAGAATGCATAGCACCTTGTGATCCAGAGGCTTCAGAATTTGCAGACATTCTTCCTGATTATGAGGCAGATTGTGTCAACAGATATCGGAAATGTCCAATTTTTCAGGTAGCTTGTTCGTGAAGCTAAACGAATGATATGAACAGAGTTATATAGAGAATTTCTTCGCGAAGAAGAAATGCAGCAATTGCGAGAAGAAAACTGAGATTTCTCAATTCCGCCAATTTGCGAATCGAAATCTTCCGTTAACCTGTCAATTCACACAAGTATTGGTGAATTTTGCTGATGATTCACTGAATTTTCAGTGAAAAGAAACGTAATCAGTAAGTTTGATACTGACTTGAGAGATTTCACTGAAATCAGCTGGATTTTGCTGATTTCTTCGAACTTTTGTACTTCTCGAATCTAATTGATGTAGATTCTAGGAGAAGTTTCAAGATGTTTTGAAGTTTATTGGAAAATATTGATAGCGTAACGCGGAAGTTTTGTAGCAAAGATCTTGTAAGCTGATACCATATTAAATGATGTATTTGGTAATTGGAGACTTAGAATTAATCTCCATCATTTTGTATTATTTCATCATGAATGATATTACATTACATCTTCATCTTATATAGATGAGGATTAGTAACCAACTTATTACAAATGTAGTTAGTTATATTGCACTTCTCAGCCTTGAGTCAACATCTAGTCATCGTTGACCGCCTTGTAACGGCTTTGACTCTAACAACTTCCGGTAACAACCTCCAGCTGCTGATGCTTGACTTGGAGCAGGCTTGTACTTCCATTATCATCTACACTGCTAATATAATATTTCTCCTCATTTGAACTTTGACCATAGCTAATTCCTTACCAAAGTATTATTAGTCCCAACCATATTGATTTTTACTAACATTAAGCCATTTTTACTACCTTTAATGACATGGCAAATTGTAGACAATTTTTTGTGTCTACAATGTGAACCCGTAGGAGCGTCCTAATTATATAGCTATAGATCCTTGCGAGATGCATCTTCAATTGAATTGATTATAGATCATATTACGCCAATACGTGACGGACCGTTGACCAAAAGTGACAAATCATATTGCGGAGTATATAATACGCCTTACTCCGTATTTTGCTCGTTGTATTTTTCCTTATTTCTCATTCGCTACTCTTATGCTGTCACTCAAGCTACCACAAAGGCACACACAAACACTTTCACTGTACGGAGTACTAAGCAAAACTTGCTCAACAATTTTCGCCCCTCTCTCTCTCGATCTCCTCCTCTAACTTTCAAGGTTGTGTTTTTTTACTCAACATACTTGTATTTTAACCCCTTTTTGTTAATTCCTCGTTAATTTTAGTTTTAATTTGTTTAATTTGATGTTGCAGATGGCTGAAGTGGAGTCGCTGACGTACCTTGATGCAATAGAAATCAAGAAGATTTCAAGCACAATTCTGAATCCTGAAATGGTATCATCTGGACAAGGTATTATTTTATTTGTCCAATTTACATATATTCATCTTTGTTTCTATTTTTATTTATGTGCATGAAATTTGTTAATAATTTCATATATATTTTTTTTTTTTTTGTGTAATTTTGTGCGTGGAATTTTTGGAATTGCATTGAGTTTAATGAAATGTGGCTGAGGAGTTTCTGATGGTTTGAGTGAATGGGAAGATTAGCTCGACTTAGGGCTGATTGTTGTGGCGTTACGTCGAAGTTCGATATCGAAAGAGCTTGTGGGTGAATGTGTAGGGTTGATTTGTTGAGAGGAACTGTGCGTGGTTGGATTGTGGCATTATTCATGTGTTTGATTCTTGTTCATAGGCTTATGGTTGATGGGGGTGAGGATTTTGTGGAGGAAATTGCGAGTGCGAATGCAATTACGTAGTGTGAAAGGTGGTGGAATGTTGAGTAGAATGTGTACGTTTAAGGACGAGGCGCACGCGAATTCTTGGGATTATACTGAATTTGTGAGGAGGTATGGGATGTATCTTGATGAGAAAGTTGAGTTGATGAGTTTGTTGAGATGTGGTCGAGGAGGAGATTGATGGTTTCTGATGGTTTGATTGAATTGGAAGAGAAAGATAAGAAAATCGGGTTTTGAGTAGAATGGAGCAGTTAGCACAGTAAGCATTAGAACAAATTGGTTGTTCTCGCACTGTGTCCTATAGTCCAGGAGTTTTTTTTTCCCCCTTGTGTGTGTATAGCTACCAGCCTTTAGTAGATGGGTTAGTCCAGGAGAGTATCTTGATCAGAAAGTGGACTTGATGTATCTTGATCAGAAAGTGGAGTTGATGGTGTGTGATGAGATGTGGTTGAGGAGGAGATTGCGTGTTTCTGATGGTTTGAATGAATTGGAAGAGAAGGTTAAGAAAATCGGGTTGAGCAAGTTGACTGATGAGATGGCTACTAAGAGGGTTTTGGGTAGAATGGAGCAGTCGCAAAGATTGCTTGAAAGGGTGCTTGCTATGCGCTCTAGCTTAGGACTGTCGATTAGCATCAGAATAAATTGGTTGTTCTCGCGCTGTGTCCTGTAGTCGAGGGGAGTATTAAGGTGTATGGTGATATAGATGAAGGGTTGGCCTTGTTGTTGGATTAATTTTGGGGATTGGAGTATTTGGAATAGGGTCAAATCTCTAGGGACTTATGATCCTGTGGTCGTCTGGTCGAGAGGGTTTTGCCCTGGTTAAAACTGCTTGTACTTTGATGAACTAAAAGGCTGAACTGAGTTGTGGTTTTGATGATCTTCTGCTAGACAGTTTGTATCACCAGGGAACTGTAGGCAAGAACGGTAAATAATTTTGCAGGCTGTGCAGAATAATGGAACAGTTTTGGCATTGCCAAGCACAGATGGGCCACTGCAGATGCTTAATCAGGAGCCATTTGCAGCTTCTATCTGTTGCTGTGACGCCTCCTGCTGTGCAGATAGCACAAAAGGAGTTCAAAGCAGTACAGAAATGTTAATGGCTAATATATAAGAGATTGTGAGGATCTGTAATTGGATTGTTGCATTGAAGTGTTTAATTCTTGTTCGTAGCTCATGGTTGATGGGGATGAGGATATCATGGAGGATATTGCATCTGCTAATGCAAGTATTGTGAAAGTTGGTCGAATGTTGAATTGTTGAGTAATATGTGTGTGTTTAAGGATAAAGCGCACACGAGTTCTTGGGATTATACTGAGTTTTTGAGGAGCTATGGGATGTATCTTAATGAAATGTGGTATCAGTCCTTCTTAGAAATATAAAGAGAAGAGGAGGAGATTGAGGGTTTCAGATGGTTTGAATGATTGCTTGAAAGGGTGCTTCAGTGCTTGGTATGTGCCCTAGGACTGTGAGTAAGCATCAGAAATTGGCTGTTCTCGCGCTGTGTCCTGTAGCCGAGGAGAGTTATTTTAAGGTGTATGGTGACATAAAGGAGGGTTTGGCCTTCTTGTTGGATCAGTTTTGGGTGTTGGAATGCTGTCAAATCTTTAGGGAGTTATGTTACTGTTGCTAAATAGGTTGATGAGCTTGTGGAGTTCTATGCTTGGTGTAAGGATTTCGGGGTTGCTACTTGCTACACGCTCTGAGTATCCTGTGGTCGAGAGAGTAAGTGCTGATCTCCTTAGCACAATGGTAGCTTTTATGAAGAAGAAGGCTATTGAATATAAGGAGCATAATAGAGCTTTTTGCTCCTTTGCAAGAGTGAAAGAGTGACATTATTGTAGTGAACAAAGCTAGCAATGTTATCAATGTTATGTAACATGATGATGAAAATGTGGAGTAAAAACCCATGGTTTGATTTCAGAATTTGATAGGGTGAATCTGATTTATTAGGGAAATGATCATAGTTAAGCACACACATATATATAGTAATTAGCAGTAAAACCAAGGGCTTGAATGCTTGTAATTTACTCTTACGGATGCAGTAAAGTCAGCTGTCTATGAAAGCTACATAGCCCTGAAAATCTTGAATAAATAATAACAGTAAAGTGCTAGTGCTGCTAATTATATTCGTACTGCGTGCGTTGGTATTAATGGTTATGACTATGATTTCACCTTGAAGAAAGTTTAGCATTAGGTTTTATGGTTTGGAGAAATAATTTATTCTATCTGCAGCAATCTTCTATGGAGAAGACATGATCAACTTTTTTCTGGATTGCATATCAATGCACCCTAACCCAGGAAAGTGGAGGAAGCTTTGGAGAAATTATACATTGAAGATGCGGATCTTCAAGGATCTGAAGAGCAGTAATTCCAACTATCTTTTGACATTTGGGCACGATTTCATCGAAATCTCTACGCCTCTGCTCACTAAGTACTTGGCTGACAACATTTTATCCCTCCCAATCATGGTATATAACTATATATACTGTTTACTTATTTGCTGTCAAATTCAGATTATTTCTGTTATATTTCATCTTTATCTTATACAATGATGTTGTATGTCTCAGAACAAGTCTATTGAGACGGTAAAAATAGTGACGGAGGGAGGAGGTTGGTCCTTTGTGTTAGCCTCTCGCTCGACTTCACTACCTTCATCATCCAGGATGGTTTATCTTAAACCATGTGGTTTTGCCATCAAGGAATTCAAGGACCCAGAGACAAATCTAGTTCTAGGTTCGACAATAGTGGCTGCGTTTCAACTCAACATTCAAGCTGCGGCTGAATATCCTAATGTGATGAAGGCTTACATGTGGTATCTTATAGATTTTATAAACAAAGGTAAGTTTCTGATAGTAGTAAATAAAGTTCTAGATAGCTTAGTCAATTCTTTTTTGTAATTGTCTTTAGTAGACTTAGAATTTTAATTTGTTGTTGTTGTTGTTGTTGTTGTTGTTGTTGTTGCTGTGCATCAGGTGTTCAAGAAAGAGTAGTGAGCTCTGAATTGCCCCCTATCTCTTCAATAGCATGCTGTTTTGATATTATCACTCCTCCCATGCCCAAGAAGGAAGCTAAACACCGACTCCAAGCTTTGAAACAAGCTCAAGAAGTACTGGCAGACGAGGGTGAAGAATTGCAAGATAAGATTCAACAGTATGAGATTGATATTGAAGTGCACAAGTTTATGGTCACTGAACAGGTAAAATATGAGTGTGTTTAGTGTAAGGATTTTTGTTTGTTATATGCTTTACATGCAATATTTTGGAACTTTAATCAGTCGATTAATACTGCTACGCGGTCTATAGGCGAAAGGAGGAATGTGGGGGTTGATTTGGAAATGGCCTGGATGCTATTGATTATGATGATGTTGGTATAGATCATTTTTGCAGTGAAGTTTTTTGGAAAGTGCAAGTGTTATCGATTGTTAGTGGATTACATTGCATGCGATTTCGATTTATAGGATCATTATATCAGTTGGTTTGGCCTAACCGACAGATCTTATCCAATCATCTAAGCTAATCTAGGCAGTTTAACATCTAGTTTCTAGGTAAATTTCTAGACTTTTTTTGGTATACAAGTTGTTTTTAGATTGTTCTACTTAACTCTACCTTTTACTAGATTAGCTTTTTAACATTTAGTTATATAAGGTGGTCGGATATAAAGAAGCAAGGGTCTTCATGTGTGTATATATACTATGTAGTGTATACTGTCTAATCGTTTCCTGAAATTTTGCTCACCTAATTTTGCAGAAATCTGCCGAAGAGTTAATTGATATGATGAAGGTGAAGATGGTTGAGTCGGAGGGCAGTTTTAGCGTGAATCAAGACCCGGACAAAAGGAGCATGATGGTGGACCACGAAGACAAAATGGTGGACGAGTATGCAATGTACTTGTTCTCCTCCAGACTCGACGACGAACGAAAAGATGCGATCAAGGAGAAAGCTACCACACTCTATAGTGTGGCACGTGAGATAGAAGTCATTTGATTTCACAGTTGCTTTACTTGGGAGGTTGTAGACTTGTAGTATTGGAACATGGTCAAATGTTTAGGACTTATTTCACGGTTGCAAAACATGATGAGCTTGCTAAAAATCTTTCTACCCAATTAATGAAGAAATATATGAGAGGAGGGCAATACGACATTAACGATATTGTATTGACTTGAATAACTTTAGGTTAGGGGTGTGCCCCTATTTATACATGAGATGACTTGGACGGTAAGACGTCTAGAAGATACTAGAAACATACTAACATAATCGTCCTACCATAACCCTAACACAATAATATGACAAATTTCCTAATCCCACAAGATACTGTACATATATTTTCTATATTCCTAACAAATAATATTAGTTAATGTTTATTACATTTCAATGATAAGATCGTCTCTCTAAGGGGGTGTTTGGTTCATCATTTTTGGGGTTTGTTTTCATATTTTTTGTTTTCTAATCATTTTCCACTCCTATTCCAATCTTTCAAAATGAATCCCACCTAAAAATTAAGGTTACAATATTGAATCTCCCCTTAATCAATTTCACTCTCCTCCCACACAACAACCCCACTCCTCACCGGACCACCACGAGCCACCGCCGGAGATACACCCGCCGCCACCCCTTCCTCCGGCAACAACACCCTTTGGCCGGTTTTACTCCGGCGAGTTCACCGGCGACCACGTCGGCGACCTAAAACCCCCCTCCCACCGCCCTCTATCTCGCGTTTTCTCTCTCCTCTTCCTCCTCCTACCACCGCGACGACGACCCAGAGCCCCCACCCTAACGTCGCCTCCTCCGCACACAACCCCGACGTAACCCCACCCCCACCGTCCTTACAACCTTGGTAAAAAAAAACGAAAAATTGAATTTTTAAAACTAGATCTACAAAATTTAAAATAAAATTTAGGAAAACTAATTGCACAACCATATTGAGTATTTAATGTTGGTTAAATTGGTGGTGGTTCATGTCGGAGAAGTGGTGGTTGGTGGTAGTCAACGCCGGCGATTTCATGTCGTGTGATAGTGGACTCGGAAAGTGACTCTACTAGTAGAGTCTCAAACCCAAACTCTCCAACTCACTCACACATTGAATCACACTCCCGAAAAATCTCCCAAAATTAAAACGCGGGAGAATCAGCCGCCGCGTAAAACACCAATGTCCTCCACCGTAATAGTCCTCGACAACGGCGGCGGTTACATAAAACTCGGAATCGGCGGCGAACGCGACCCAACTGCCGTCGTTCCAAACTGCACCGCCCGCGCAACCACCACCGCCGCCTCTAAAAAACCCTTAATCGCCGAAGAAATCACCGCCGCCGACCCCACCTCCTTAACCCTCCGCCGCCCAATCGACCGCGGATACCTCACCAACCCGGACCTACAACGCGACATATGGGCCCACCTCTTCAAGACCTACCTTCCTCTCTCTCCGCCGGAGCAATCCTCTCTCCTCCTAACTCAACCACCTTTTGCACTTTCTCTCTCCTCCGCCCTCCGCCGCCCTTTATTTGAGCTTGTGTTTGAAGATTTCGGGTTCCGGTCGGTGTTCATGTCGGACTCGCCGTCGCTGGTCCACCTCTATGAGGCTAGTCGTAACCCTGACGGCGTCGTTTCGAGGACGCAGTGTAGTTTGGTGGTGGAATGTGGCTTTTCGTTTACGCATTGTGCGCCGGTGTTCCAGAATTATACGATTAATTATGGGGTAAAGAGGCTTGATTTGGGCGGGAAAGCGCTGACTAATTATATGAAGGAGTTGGTTTCTTATCGAGCTATTAATGTTATGGATGAGACCCTTATCATGGATGATGTAAAGGAGAAGCTTTCTTTTGTTTCGCTCGATGTTCCTCGTGATTTGCAGATTGCAAGGTCTGTTCTTTGATCGATTTCTTTGTTTTTCTGTTGATTTTGCTGGTAAATATGCTACAAGTATTGGAAATGGGGTCTTTTAATTGTGTGTTTTCGGTTAATTTGAATCAGGTTTGTTGATCGTGTGTTTTCGATGTAATTTGATATCGGTTTTGTTGATTGTCTGATGACATTGATGGTTGAACTTGAACTTTAAGGGGTTTTAGTGATGACAAGAAGTGAACTTTGAAGTTGTGTGTGTTTGTGTTTCGAGCTGGTTGATTGTTTGTTTGCTGGAGTTGAAGTTTCACTAGATGGGAAACCAAAACGATGACATAGTGTAGCCTGTGTTGTCATCAGGAACTGCAGACTTGATAGATCATAGAAGTGATGCTGGGGTGAAATTTAAGACAACTTAGTAGAAATGGAGGTGTATTGTAGAATGTATGGGGTGGAATGTATGACCCACTTAATCGATTATTGTGTGTTGCACGCGATAAAGCATTGTGCAATTCCGTACATGATGAAGTTTTTGGTTGGTGTTAGCAAGAAGTGTAATGGGATTTCGTTGTTAAATTTGGTTGACATTGATGTTATGGTTGAACTAAGCTAGGTGTTTATGGTAAAGTTCTTTGAGAAAATGAAATTGAGATTTGGCAGTGAAGTAAAGGAAAGTAGCAAATTGAATTGCAATGATTAGCCAATTTATGTGGTGAGAATTTCGGAACTCTAGTTGCAAGTTAGGAATGCATTTTTGCTGATCAAGTGAATTTTATTTCTAAATTAAGTTACTAGGATGGGTAAAAGTGTTTGATGGCTGTGTAAGAAAGTGGAGTTTTAAAATCGCGGTTTGGTTTATTATATATGATCAGTAACCATTATAACAACTTTTGGAGTTCTAAAGTCTGTTCCTTCAAAATTATAGGCGTTGGATAATGTATCTCTTTAGTGGTTAAACTCCCGATCATTTTTGGCTGTGTTCTGTGGTTGATTATTTTGATACATGTGGGCATTACAAAGGAGGAATCATACCTAGGTCTGGTAGCTTGTGTAATCTAAAAGATGCCAGTGTATAGGTTATAACTTGTCTTTCTGTTTGACATTGGATACGTTTTTGTGGTTTCTACATGCACATTTGCGTATGTGTGATACGGAACTCTGCTGTTACTTAGGTCTTCACCCCAGCCATTCACTGACTCTCCTTTCTGCTGTGTCTTTGTTGTATGAAATAAGGCTTCTAATTATTGATGTATTCATTTAGGAAGTCTGGCAGGGACAATCTCTTCAAATGCACATATGTCCTGCCTGATGGTATTACTCATACTAAGGGATTTGTAAAAGACACGAATGAAGCACAAAGGTACCGTACTTTATATGATGGAGTTCCAGACTCCCCTATGAGTGAGAAGGAGGATATGGACGTGGATGAAGAGGAGGAGAAGTCAAATGGCAGAAAGAAAATTGATTTGACTAAAAATGTATTTACATGTGTTTTGCCCTTGTCTCATAAATGAATTATTTTCCCTTGTTATTATATAAAGATTTGTTTGCTGTTGACAGGAGTTTAACTTGACGAATGAGCGCTTTCTTGTCCCAGAGATGATTTTTCGTCCTGCTGATTTAGGTCTGTCTTTTTTTTTTTTTTTTTCTTTTTTTTTTTGGCCTAAAAGTAAATCTTAATAGCTCATCTGTGTTGATCGGTGGGAGACCATGAAAGTTCCCATCTTCCCTTTTCCAAGGAAGGGACTTATGAATTGAAATACCATCAGTTCCTATTTGTCACTGGCTCTGAACGTAATTTTACTATTGTGATGCTCTTATTGGTGTTATGTCTTGTCATTGACGTTCCTCGTTGTGGGTGATGTTTGTTTTATATCATGATCATGATGGTTCTATATGAGCTTCTCTTGCCGATCTGTTTTGTGGCGTTTTGCCATTAATTCTGCGTAACCTTGTGGAAAACAGATAAAGTTCAATAGTGAGGGATATGGATGGCTGTCAATGGCTTATTGGTATGGTGCCTGATAGTTTGTTTGGGATAATAGAAGTCTGGTTTTAACTTCGTTTTGCAGGTATGAACCAAGCAGGTCTAGCAGAGTGCATTGTTCGTTCTGTAAACTCTTGCCATCCCCTTCTTCACCCTGTGCTCTATGAAAGGTTGTCACTGAGATCTTCAAATTCTAGATATATATATATATATACTATGCATAACATTTCCAGTTGTCTTTCATTTCTATTAACTGTTTCCAAAATTTTCTCTTGCAGCATCATTTTGACTGGCGGAAGCACATTATTTCCTCATTTTGCTGAAAGATTGTAAGATTTAGTCCCTGTTTAGCGCATGCTGTGTGTTTTATCTGATTGGATTACGTGCTGCCAGTTTATGTTGCCGTTCTGTCTATTTTGCAGAGAAAAGGAGCTCCGACCTTTGGTACCTGATGATTACCAAGTGAAAATAACCACTCAAGAAGAGTAATTTTCACTATAACCAATTTCTCAGAGATACTATATACCATTATGTCTAAACCTCTTCACCTGATTGTTTTTATTTTTTACACAGTCCCATATTAGGTGTTTGGCGAGGTGGTTCACTTCTAGCATCTAGCCCTGATTTTGAGACAATGTGTGCCACCAAATTCGAGTATGAGGAGGAAGGATCAGCTCGTTGTAGTAGAAGGTTTTTCCAGTGAGGGTTGACTCTGGACAGGTTAGATGATGTTGAAAAACTCTTTGAATTCCTTGTTAGATTAAATTAGTAGAATGTGAAGAGGCATGATGCATGTATGGAGACTTTTAGTACTCTCGCTCCGAGAAAACTCTAGAGTTTGTTAAGCCCTACAAAATAGGGACCTTAAGTTTTGATGAGAGGTGGTTGCCACATCAAAAAGAGTGAGTTTTGTGTGAGATTTCTCCATCTAAGTTCCTTTGAGTGAGGGTTCTGAGGTACTCGAGTTCTTAGGTCGTTCATTTTGTGAGGGTTGTCAAGTTTTCCGTAAACTTGTACTTGTGACTTTGTGATACTACTTTTATAGTAGAGTTGTGTTGTGGATTAGGTTTATGCCGAACCACTCTAAAATCGTTCGCTTGCACTTTTCCTCTATTTCTTAGCACTGATTTCCCAATCGTTGATATTCTGTTTATTTCTCTTTATACAGAAACAGTTTTGCAAGTTTTCATGGATGTTCCATCAATACCAAGTGCAGTATCTTAGGATGTCTTAGGTAAACATCTATGTTCAAGCTGGTATATCTTAGAAACTTCACCTCCAGTTATCAGCAGAAAGGGGTCTGCAATCCTCAATCGTGTGAACCTTCTAAGGAACAAAAATCACTCGGATACGACTATGGAAACGACTGTTTTTTGGGACTCTGTCACTCTGATACAGATGCCTTTCTGAGAGTCAGTCATAACGTCCCAGACACCTGATTCTTTTTTTCAGAACAGTGCTGTGATATGCAAAACCGAACTTCTATACATGCGCGGAAGCTGAATACTACAGGGTTCTTCAGTATTCCACATTGAAGATCTACAGCCCTTCCCAGTTACTATAGCTGCAAAGCTGTACCGTTATTGTTCTTAGCCTTTGCGGATACGTTATTGGTTGAGATCTGTAACCTAACTTGAACATCCTTGTATATTTATGAAAATTATTATTGTTCGCTCAATCATCTTGATTTCTAAGTGTTATATCTTATATGTCTGGCTGAAGTGCAAATTCTAAGCATTTTACTTCAAATGTCCTTGTGGCTTATTGCAGCAAATATTACTTTCCACATTAAGGACTTGTAAGTTGTATTACAGGTTAACAAGATCTCCTGCATTATATTTAGCACAGTGAAACTCTATTGTCGCCCGCAGCAACAGTTGATACTGATGCCCACATTATTACAGTACAGTACTTATGTCTTAGTACAAGCTATAAGCGATAATTTCTCAAGTGGATATTTCCGAGTCTGCAGAAAGTCGGCTCCCAGTACGAGCTCTCCTGCACATATTGAAAAACAGAACTGTGAGTTTGATAGTCATATATGCAGACTGATTTACAGGCAGCGTAACAAAGGTTTACAAAGTGAACACTGAGAAGATAAATAGGCGCAGTGTGATCTTGATAATGATACAAGTGATCGAAAGACTTACAGTAAGGCATGAGCTTCCACTGCTGATTCTGGTTGTCTCCCTTCCAGCATTTGTACAGAGCAACAACAGTGCCATCACGGATTCCACCGTGATTCTTATCAGCATTCCAAGCATCCATAACCATGCCAACATTGTTCACAGTCCTGACAGTCCTGAAACCAGAGCCCAAGTCTCTGCTCTCCGTCCACATGATGGATACATCGAAAGCATCAGGATTGTAGGCAACCAATTGCACCTGTACAAACAGACACTACTTCAAACTCGAGAAATGTTGTTAACTTAGGTGCAGATGACAGCAAAGTATATGATCATAGACTTTGCTAACAGAAACCATACATCAGAAACAAGAGGCATGAACATCAGAAAAAGATCAGATGACAGCAAAGTATATGATCATAGACTATGCTAACAAAAACACAGAATATGTTCTGAATTGACATCCCAAAGGGATTCTGCCTCGCGCTATCAGGAGAATTTGTGATCAGTGCCATTCATCTACTGAGACACCATCCAGGGCACAGCTTGGGAATCTTATCAGGATATAAAGGAATGACCACTTGAGCAGCATCTATTCTTCAGTATCAAACTTTATAAATTATATACTCTATACCGTTTTATTATAAGGCCGATATTTGACATAATTATGTGACAGATGATCTTCACTCGTACAGTTTTATTGTTTTACCAAAGTAAATGCCATCCAAGTTCATTCTAAGTACAACCTCAAAAAATTACACTACGTTCTGGAAGCATAGTAATTCAAATCTATCCTAACCTAATCTTGACATGAAAATTTTCGACAGCATTATGAAATTTCGAACTACAGAAGATACAATAAAAATAAGTTTAGTTACTCACAGGATAACCAGAAACTGAATGTTTAACAGCCTGTCCAGTAGCTTTGTTCACCAAAATGAAACTCGGATGGCGCTCCTCGTCCTTCACCTTTGTGCTGTACTTCTCATCTTTGTACCAGTGCTGCAACACCAATAAGTCATGCAAATGAAAACACTATCATCAACTTATCTACACAGATGACTAATCCGAGTACAAACAAAATCGTAATCAGAGCACAAATCATAAAGACACACAGAATGACAGAAACCTCAGGCTACTTAGACTAGAAAATGGTTGTCACATAACAATTTTGTCCAATAAAGCTTATCTTATGCTTAGTCTCCTATCAGACCGTCTAATCATAACTTCGTATATAGGTTATGATCAAAGCGAAATGTGTAAGGTTTTTCAACATGAAAGCACGAGTATTCAAGATTTTAACAACGGATCATTTCATTTCTAAAACAGTACTATCTCAAATCTTTACGTTATGTCTCGGACTCACCATAAGATTGATCATTTAATATTGGACCGTCTTATACAAGTTTTTACAAAACGAATTAACGATTACTACACATGCTCAAAAGCGTAAAACCGAAAAGAAAAGGAAAAGAGATAGAATAGAGACCTGAGTAGGATCAGTGGAGTTGGGACGAGTAAGAATAACTTTCCCATCACGTATAGCAACAGCAAACCTATCACCACCAGCTTTGCAGCAAATCCTGTAACTGGGCTTGTTAGCCTGGTAGCCCATCTTAGGCGGCCCACCAAGCCCAACACCATTACTAACATAGTTGTTATTACCTGTATTATAGTTGGGCTTAGGGTAATTTTGGGCTGGGCCTTCAATGAAAACAGGCATATGAGAATTGGTGTCCTCATGTCCACCATATGAACTAGGAGGTGGTGGTGGAGGGTAGTTTTGGTATTCCCCATATGGCGAAGGCTTTGAGTTATAGCCCCTTGGTGCTTGATCATATGTGTCACCCACATATGGGGAGGGCTTTGAGTTGTAGCCTCTAGGAGGTGGTTGATCATACGTGTCAAGGTATGAGGACGGTGGAGCACCGTAAGGGCCACCATTGCCATAAGTGGTGTCTACAGGACGGTATGAGTACGAGGATTGATTAACGGGTGGTGGTGGGTAGTCGTGTTCGCCTCGGCCATAGTGGTGACTAGGGTGGTCAGCTTGGCCATATGGTGTGAGGAAGTCCATGGTTGAGCTTAGCCTTATTGGGAAGTGAGTGAAGTTGCTATGGGGGTTTATATAGCACAAAAACATCCCACATCACAAAAGTTCCAAGCATAATGCATGATATTAATAATAATTTTAATAAGAATAAGAACCAATTTTTTTTTTCTCCACTGAATATTGAGAACATTTAGTGGGAAAATGTCGAAAGTAGATAAAGACAATGATCCCCTAGAGCATCCCTTTGGAGGTTGAACGTGCGAGTTGACACAAACCCGAGTCGATACCAACTCAAAAGTTTTAGGCTTTGAACACGAGTTTTGGGCCAAACCCTAAAAGAGCGGTTGAGAAAAATTTAAAATAAATTTTGATTCGTTGTATCATTCACATCCAACCTGTAACACACCCAAATTACTCGACTCGAACATAAAATATATTAGTGCAGCTGTTCATGACAATGAGTTTGAGAGTCAAAGGCATGTACTTTGATAAAAAAAAAAAAAAAAGTCAATAACAATACACATCCAAATTATATTACAGAAGGAAGCACACTCAAATCAATCCAAACTCGCCATGAAAAAATTCCCATCATTCGCGGCAACATTGCATAGTACAGAAGCATATACATTGTCATATACCCAGCAATACACACTGAAGGTAAAATACATATTTATTGATAAAAGAATCCGGCCCTGTTGTTTCGCCTCCTCTGAGTTCGCAGGGATCCAATGCGAGGCGTAAGCTCTCCTGCATTCAGCCAGAGAAAGATTTTTTCCTTTAAATTTAAGGGCTGACTGATCTAGGGAGGTAAAAAAATGCACTTGATGTCTCACTCAAGGGAAGGCAAAATCTGCAATGGGGGTGCTCAACTACGAATAAGATATTTGCAGCTTTACTGTTTTGCCATTGCTAAGCGAAATTACTTTCATGATGGTTGCTGCTTGAGCAGCGTAAGTGATTGTCGAGACTAAAGAGAGATGCTTGTTGGTTATTGTCTAACCAGTTCACTAACTAGATTAGTAAATTCGATAGTGCACATTCCCTATCAGCTAAAACTTAAAAAAAATGTTCTGCAGTACATTTTGGTAAGACATGGTGAGCTTTCATGGGTTGACGGTGTGGTTATGAAGTTCCATGTTGAAAACTCATGCGAAAAGCTTAACATCACACCATAACTTGGTTACTTCTTAAGTCTAACCATAACTTACAGTAGGACAGTCATACCTAAACTCCTAAAGCTTGTTCTCATTTTCATGGATCTACCCAATATTTAAAAAAAAAAAAAGTTTCACTAATATTAATCACTTTGAGCTGCAATAGAAGATGAGAAAAGAATGTGGCAGCGATGAATAGAAACACAACTGACAGTTAAATTCAGATGCAAGAGATAAAGCCTTACAGTGACGGGTGATCTTCCATTGCTGGTTGTGATTGTCCCCTTTCCAGGTCTCATAAAGTGCAAGAACAGTGCCATCATGCATCCCACCATGATCCTTATCAGCATTCCAAGCATCCACGACCAAGTGAATATTATTCACGGTCCTGATAGTTCTAAAACCATGACCCAAGTCCTTACTCTCGGTCCACAGAACAGACTCATCCAAAACATCAGGCCTGTAAGGGGCTAGTTGCACCTGAACAGTGATTCAGACAGCATTTGTAAGTTCAACAATTTTAAGTTCTCAGGAAAAACAAAAACAAAAAACAAATTTGGTTTAGTTTTTATAATTAATCAATGACATATATGCAGTTGAGAAACCTTTCACCACATCATATGTTGTCAAAAGCAACTCTCGAAACTGGTGATCAACAACCATATACAAAATAATGTGGCTACTAAAACATAGTCAGCCACATCACTTTCCTAAGAGATCATGAACATAAACAAAGGTCTCCTGTCACACTACAACGGTAATCCATAATCGAGATCATAAGCCATAAAAGGAGCATTGCAGTAACGTGCAGCAGTGGGCAAATTTTATGAAAGTCCATCATGTTAAGGCATTAATCTTTGCACAATTGGTCAACTTAAAAGGACGACCGGAACATGGGCAACTTTATCAAGTACAAATTTTATCCCAGTAATGATCTAGAAGCTATGGAGGTACATGTCAACCTTGGGCAAACATGACAACTTGTACAGGGACCTGCAACTTGCTTGTAAGATGTCCGTCCTACTTAAACATCAACTGAACATGAAGCGGATAATATCCCGCATTCTAACATCATCATATCATCCCTAACGGCCTTAATTAAGAAGCATCAAAAGCCAGCCACTGCCCAATCTATAAAAGAGAAACTGACAGAAATGGCACCTATAACCAAGCTTCAGATCAATGATTAAGGTTTCTACTCCTGAAGACTTCCTTTTCTCCTTTTGAGGTTCAATGACTCAACTTCTCTAAACTCCCAAGCAACAGAGAATTCAAAGCAATAGGCGAGGACTCACCGGATGACAAGAAATAGAATGCTTAACAGCCTGGCCAGTGCCTTTGTTCACCAACATGAAACTGGGATAACCATCTTTATCCTTCACCTTTGTGCTGTACTTCTCATCTTTGACCCAGTGCTGCAACCACAACAACATCCACACAAACCATACATCAAAGATCGCCACCACACATGAAGTCGACATTATATAACTCAGTCCACATACACTACATCAAACAATTACTCGACTCACAATGAACCCATCCATGTTTGTTCAATAAACAAAAAGTTCGGAACTTTTGATCAGATTACAACAAAGATCACCACCACACATGAAGTCAACATTATGTAACTCAATCTAAATGCCTCCAAAAAAAAGGGAACTCAATCTACATACACTACCATAACAAAAATTTCTTCACTCAAAGCGAATCCACACAAATTCGTTCAATAAACAAAAATTTCGGAACTTCTGATCAGATTACATCAAAATACACCCACATTCGTTTATTAAAACAAAAAGTTCGGAACCTTTGATCAGATTACAACCAAATACACCCACATTCGTTCATCAAATCAAAAAGTTCGGAACCTTTGATCAGATAACAACCTAATACACTCACATTAGTCATCAAAAGTAACACAAAACAAAATGCCTATAAAGTAATCCAATGTTCAGCATAATGTAGTGTTGACTGATCAAAAGATTACAACTTTTCAGCTTTACTCCACTCCACGCAACCCATTTTTCAGTGTGATAAAAATAAATCAAACAATTTCCCAAACATCAACCCACCTTAATCCAATTAACAAAAAGATTGTACCTTTTCATCAGATTGATACAAAATGTGCATACATTTTCACATGATCAAGAGTAACACACAACAAGTTACAACAGGCCCAATCAAAAAGCAAGATTCAGCTTCATTTTGAAGCATCAAAATTCAAAAGGATCACATAAATAAATATAATCTCAACTTAATACAAACAACTGTTATTCGGTTCAAATCCCCATTCTTATTCAATTATACAAAAATGATTTGAAGTCGGGCTAACATGAATCGTAATTTGTAAGTCATACACGTAAAACAATGAAAAATGATTAAAAAAATTAGGGGAAATTAATAATTAAAAAAAAAAAAAAAAAAAAGAGAACAAACAAACCTGGGTAGGATCGGAATGATCAGGATGAGTCAGCACAACTTTTCCATCACGAATCCCAACAGCATACCTATCACCACCAGCTCTGCACAGAAACTTACAACTGGGCTTGTTCTCAAGGTGGGCCAAGCCCGATTCAGACCCGGCCTCAGGCCCGCCACCGTAGGAATGGGTACTGGCCCCACCGTGATCATCCGACTCATGGCGGAAATGGGACGAGATAAAACCCGGCATGTGCGGCTGAAAACGGTGAGGAGGGGACCCACCACCACCACCTTCATGGGAAGAAGGCTGGTGGCCGTACGAATGTTGTGGGGCAGGAGGGTAGTTTTGGTATTCCGAATGGGGTGGTGGGGCGTAAGATGATTGGAAAGAAGGGGGTGGCGTGTCGTACGCGCCGCCGTAAGACGGTGGTGGAGGGTAGGTTTGGTGTGGTGGTTGGGCTGGGTAAGAGTGGCCCATCTGGTGGGGTGGTGGTGGGTAAGGGGAGTGGGAGAAGGGTGGTGGTGGTGGGTAGTTGTCGTCGCCGTCGTCTTCACGGTGGTTGTGGTGGCGGTGGTGGCCGACGTGGCCGTGTGGGTAGTCCATGATATTTGTGAGAAATGATTTGATGGGAAGATTTTGTGTTTTGGAGAAGTGTGTATGTCAAGACTTTGCTTTTAGGTGTGGGGGACAATGCTTAATATATTGAGTGGGATGCGAGATAGGTCCCGTAACTGATCAGTTCAGTTCAGATCAGTTTAGTTTAGATCAGATCAAATTATATGAAGAAGAAAAAAGTCTTAAGTTGTTGTTTACGGTGATATAAGATTGGATTTCATAATTTGCAATTTATTTATTTTCGAGTGTTGTTGTTTAGTTTATCTAGAGTTAGTTACGTTTTAAAAATTTGAGTTAATTTAGATCGAATTAATTCTAACCAGGTATGAATTTGTAATCGAATTAAATAGTTCCAGGTTATGAATTATGATGGGGTAATATGAGTGATGAGTCATGATTGTGATTGAGAAGTGTGAGAGGGAATATGTGGTTTGTTTGTTAGTATTGGTTTGAGAAAATTAAGGTCATACCAAATTTATTGGGTTTGTAGTAGGCCAACTAGAAGGAATGTAATATTTCATATATAAAAACAAATGGAGGAGTAGCTATTGTTGTTGTTCAATTGTCAATTTTTTGTCCCTTCTTTTGGTTAATAGACAATGAATGAAAATAAGTAAGTAATTTATGGTGTATTATTAAGAGTTAAGACGTGAAAAGGTACGAACTATCATTGAATATATATGATAAATGTTAATACTTTGTGTTTGATTCCAGATGCTTTGTTATTAAAGTGAAAATTAAGTACACGATAAAACATTATAGAAGACACTTTCAATTGATAATTTCCACCAGAGGAATCCGTACAATCATCGTGTATTCATGATACTTAGATATACAATGTATTTAGTATTTAATAGTACGCCTTTGACTCAAACAACCATAGTAACAAGCTTCATTGTCCTCGCTTAGAATTGAGCCTAAACCAAAGGATTATATCTTCCCTAATCAAATGAGTCGATCCCCACAAAATGAGAAGATTGTACTTGGCTTGGTCAGCTTGGCGTTTTAAAGGAAGATGCAGATTTCTTGATTGGAAAAATGATATGATTGGGTGATGGTCTAAGTTTTAAAGTGTGGACTTTTTGTGGAGGGTAACGTGGAGGGTGCATGTGATTAGTTTGATTAGTATGATGAATGTGAAAGTGTGAAAAGGTCGATATGATTGTTTTGTTAATTGGTTTGCGACGATTGAGGTTTATTAGATTAGTAATACTCCCTCCATTTTATTAGGTTCTTTGCATTTGATTTGAATCTGTGAGAGGAATTCAAACCAAATGCAAAGAACCTAATGAAATGTAGGGAGTAGGTCAATTAGATTAGTTTTATTTGAAGCGTGGTTTTTTTTTGTTAAACAGTATCTTATATAGTGTGTGTTTTGTTTAACATTCTACAAGTTTGTATGCCCGGTTTACGTCCGTGCTGCATATTCACATTATTATACTCGTTTTATAAAAATATTGGTTTATCTTTATTATAATATTATTAGTAATGATAGTATATTATATTATATGTTTCTACTCACTTACTCCCTATCATATTATTATTTTACTTCCACTTTTACATTAACCGTTTTACTATCTCATCTTTATACCATAATCCCATCACATGTTATATCACATTATATTTTTGTATTACTATAACTTAGCTTACCACAATAATCACCATAAATTAGATTATCGGAAAATGCACGTGTTACCCCTGTACTTTGGGGTTTTGCACGCGGTACCCCTACAAATTAACTTTGTGCATAGTAACTCCGTACTTTCGAAAACTGCACACCATACCCATTTTTGAACTTCTGTTAGTTTATCCGTCTATAATATTGACATGAGCATGATTAGCTTGAGTTAATTACAATCAATAATCAATAATAATGAAATAAAATGACCAATCCCCACCTCTTACTTTTCTCTCTTCTCTCCCCCTTTCCCTTTCCCTACCCAGCACAACGTACTACCTCACTACCGACTACCCGGACACACCACCACTGTATGCTGTCCAGCCACAATGCTTGCTCGTCGTATGATGGCGACTCCACTAGTGGAGTGATCGCTCACCGTCCACGGCTCCCACTGCCTCCCAGCACAATTCTACCTTCTCTCTCCGACGCGATTTCCCCCTTCCCCTCGGTCCGCCGCCACCACTCTTCTTCTAGTCGCCCCCTCTCCTTGTTTTCTCTAAAAATTCTGAATGAATAAACCTAGAGTCGGGGATTCTTAAAGTCCGGAAAACATAAAATAGAAAAATACGTAATTAGGTAAATACAAAAACCACGGTCCGCCAAGCTCTTCACCGCGGCCCGCCAAGCTCACCATAGGGGACCGCAAAAAGTCTTTGAAACATATCTTTTTGCTTCTTTTAACGCTCCGCCAAGCTTGCAGCGCGGCCGCCAAAAGTCTCTGGAAAGCTTTTCAACAGCGCGTCAATTATTGTTCGCATCCAAAATGTGATTAAGATGACCAAAATCACATAAAACTTAAGAACCGATACTCAAGACCAATAGTGAGTATAATAAATCATTTGGAACGTTAAAATACAATAAAAACCATCAACTTGATGCATAGAAAATGGGCAGATCAATATCTCATTTTGTGAAGTATTTAATGCGTTTCGACGCTCGTCACTTTGTATGAATTTATAACCGTTTTGGCTGTTTTTCTAACAATCTCTTAGGTTTTTGGCTCTAATATTTTTCCAATCCTCATTATATCATACGTAGGGACTACCACCAAATTTGAAATGTTTTCGTTCCGGAGCCATTTTATCGAAAAACAGTGGAGTATGTACTGCGATTCCGGTCAAATTTGATCAATTTTTCAAAAAACGTCATATGTCCTCCAAAAACAAATGTTGATGCCCCATGACTAGTTAGATTTGAGTGTTAGTTCATATTTCATGCGTTTTGACGCTCGTCACTTTGTATGGATTTATAACCATTTTGGTCGTATTCGTTATCTTCTCTTAGGTTTTTTCTATAATATTTTGAAAAACCTCATTATATCATACGTAGAGACTACCACCAAAATTTGAGCCGTTTTCGCCCCGTATTTATCGAAAAACCCGTGGATTATGTACTGCGATTCCGGTCAAATTTGATCAATTTTTCAAAACAAGCGAAATGTCCTCCAAACATTAAATTCGATACCCTAGGACAATACTTGTTGGATTTGAGTGTTCGTTCCTCATTTTGTGAAATATTTCATGCGTTTCGACGCTCGTCACTTTGTATGGATTAATGACCGTTTTGCCATTTTCCTTATCTTCTCTTAGGTTTTTATTCTAATATTTTGCAAATCCTTATTTTATCATACTTAGAGACCACCACCAAAATTTGAGTCGATTTTTTCCGAAGCCATTTTATCAAAAAATCGTGGATTATGTACTTTGATTCTGGTCAAATTTGATCAATTTTTCGAAAAAAAGTCAAATGTCCTCCAAACATTACTGAAGATATATTGGGATAATACTTGTTGGATTTGAGTGTAGGTTTCTCATTTTGTGAATTATTTCGTGCGTTTCGACACTCGGCACTTTGTATGGATTTATGACCGTTTTTCTAACCTTCTCTTAGGCTTTTGACTCTAATATCCTTCCAATCCTCATTATATCATACTTAGACATTAGCACTAAAATTTGAGCCGTTTTTGCTCCGGAGCCATTTTATCGAAAAACCGTGGATTATGTACTACGATTCCGGTCAAATTTGATCAATTTTACGAAATAACCCAAATGTCCTCCAAACATTACTGTAGATACCCTAGGACTATATTTGATGGATTTGAGTGTTGGTTCCTCATTTTCTGAAGTATTTTATGCGTTTCGACGCTCGTCACTTTGTATGGATTTATGACCGTTTTGGCCGTTTTCCTTATCTTTTCTTAGGTTTTTGACTCTAATATTTTTCAAATCCTCATTATATCATACGTAGAGACTACCATCAAAATTTGAGCCGTATTCTCTCCCGTGTCTTTTTATCGAAAAACCGTGGATTATATACTTCGATTCCGGTCAGATTTGATCAATTTTTCGAAAAACGTCAAATGTCCTCCAAAAATTATTGTAGATACCCAAGGACTATATTTGTTGGATTTGAGTCTTGGTTACTCATTTTGTCAAGTATTTCATGCGTTTCGACGCTCGTCACTTTGTGTGGATTTCTGACCGTTTTGGCTGTTTTCCTTATCTTCTCTTAGCTTTTTGCATTAATACTTTGCAAATCCTCATTACTCCGTATATCATATGTGGAGACTACCACCAAAATTTGAGTCGTTTTTACTCTGGAGCCATTTTGTCGAAAAATAATTGTTATTTTGATCAAATTTGATCAATTTTCCGCCAAAGGATCAGAGCTGATTGCTGGCGATGACTTTAAGCCAAAGGTCCACCAAACATTACTGAAGATACATTAGGATTATACTTGTTCGATTTGAGTGTTGGTACCTCATTTTGTGAAGTATTTCATGTGTTTCGACGCTCGTCACTTTGTATGTATTTATGACCGTTTTGGCTGTTTTCCTTATCTTCTCTTAGGTTTTTGACTCTAATATTTTTCAAATCCTTATTTTATCATACTTAGAGACCACCACAAAAATTTGAGTCGTTTTTGCTCCGAAGCCATTTTATCAAAAAATCGTGGATTATGTATTGTGATTCTGGTGAAATTTGATCAATTTTCCGAAAAAAAGCCAAATGTCCTCCAAACATTACTGAACATACATTAGGACTATACTTGTTGGATTTGAGTGTTGGTTCCTCATTTTGTGAAATATTTCATGCGTTTCGACGCTCGTCACTTTGTATGGCTTTATGACCGTTTTGGCCGTTTTTCTAACCTTCTCTTAGGTTTTTGGCTCTAATATTCTTTCAATCCTTATTATATCATACTTAGACACTACCACCGAAATTTGAGCCGTCTTTGCTCCGGAGCCATTTTATCGAAAAACCGTGGATTACGTACTACGATTCTGGTCAAATTTGATCAATTTTACGAAATACGCCAAATGTCCTCCAAACATTAGCGTAGATACCATAGGACAACAATTGTTGGATTTGAGTGTTGGTTCCTCATTTTCTGAGGTATTTCGTGCGTTTCGTCGCTCGTCACTTTGTATGGATTTATGACCGTTTTGGCCGTTTTCCTTATCTTTTCTTAGGTTTTTGACTCTAATATTTTTCAAATCCTCATTATATCATAAGTAGAGACTACAATCAAAATTAGAGCCGTATTCGCTCCCGAGCCGTTTTATCGAAAAACCGTGGATTATATACTGTGATTCCGGTTAAATTTGATCAATTTTTCGAAAAACGTCAAATGTCCTCCAAAAATTATTGTAGATACACTCGGACTATATTTGTTGGATTTGAGTGTTGGTTCCTCATTTTGTAAAATATTTTATGCGTTTCGACGCTCGTCACTTTGAGTGGATTTCTGACTATTTTGGCTGTTTTCCATATCTTCTCTTAGCTTTTTGACTCTAATATTTTGCAAATCCTCATTATATCATATGTAGAAACTACCACAAAAATTTGAGTCATTTTTGCTCCGGAGCCATTTTGTCGAAAAATAGTGGATTATGTACAGTTATTCTGATCAAATTTGATTAATTTTCCGCCAAAGGATAAGAGCTGATTGCTGGCGTGACTTAAAGCCAATGGTCCTCCAACCATTACTGAAGATACATTAGTATTATACTTGTTCGATTTGAGTGTTGGTTCCTCATTTTGTGAAGTATTTCATGCGTTTCGACGCTCGTCACTTTGTATGGATTTATGACCGTTTTGGTCATTTTCCTTATCTTCTCTTAGGTTTTTGACTCTAATATTTTGAAAATCCTTATTTTATCATAATTATAGACCACCACAAAAATTTGAGTCGTTTTTGCTCCGAAGCCATTTACAAAAAATCGTGGATTATGTACTGTGATTCTGGTCAAATTTGATCAATTTTCCGAAAAAAGGCAAATGTCCTCAAAACATTATTGAAAATAAATTAGGACTATACTTGTTGGATTTGAGTATTGGTTCCTCATTTTGTGAAATATTTCATGCGTTTCGACACTCGTCACTTTGTATGGCATTATGACCGTTTTTGCCGTTTTTCTAACCTTCTCTTAGGTTTTTGGCTCTATTATTCTTCCAACCTTCATTATATCATACTTAGACACTACCACCGAAATTTGAGCCGTCTTTGCTCCGGAGCCATTTTATCGAAAAACCGTGGATTACGTACCACGATTCTGGTCAAATTTGATCAATTTTACGAAATACACCAAATGTCCTCGAAACATTACTGTAGATACCTTAGAACAACAATTGTTGGATTTGAGTGTCGGTTCCTCAATTTCTAAAGTATTTCATACGTTTCGACGCTCGTCACTTTGTATGGGTTTATGACCGTTTTTGCCGTTTTCCATATCTTCTCTTTGGTTTTTGACTCTAATATTTTTCAAATCCTCATTATAACATACGTAGAGACTACCACCAAAATTTGAGCCGTATTCGCTACGAAGCCTTTTTATCGAAAAACCGTGGATTATATACTGCGATTCCGATCAAATTTGATCAATTTTTCGAAAAACGTTAAATATCCTCCAAAAATTACTGTAGATACCCTAAGACTATACTTGTTGGATTTGAGTGTTGTTTCCTCATTTTCTGAAGTATTTCATACGTTTCGAAGTTCGTCACTTTGTATGGATTTATGACCGTTTTGGCTGTTTTCATTATCTTCTCTTAGGTTTCTGACTCTAACATTTTGCAAATCCTTATTTTATCATACTTAGAGACCACCACCAAAATTTGAGTCGTTTTTGTTCCGAATCCATTTTATCAAAACATCGTGGATTATGTAATGTGATTCTGGTAAAATTTGATCAATTTTTCGAAAAAAAGTCAAATGTCCTCCAAACATTACTGAAGATACATTACTTGTTGGATTTGAGTGTTGGTTCCTCGTTTTGTGAAATATTTCATGCGTTTCGACGCTCGTCACTTTGTATGGCTTTATGACCGTTTTGGCCGTTTTTCTAACCTTCTCTTAGGTTTTTGGCTCTAATATTCTTCCAATCCTCATTATATCATATTTAGTCACTATCACCGAAATTTGAGCCGTTTTTGCTCCGGAGCCGTTTTATCAAAAAACCGTGGATTATGTACTACGATTCTGGTCAAATTTGATCAATTTTACGAAATACGCCAAATGTCCTCGAAACATTACAGTAGATATCCTAGGACAACAATTGTTGGATTTGAGTGTTGGTTCCTTATTTTCTGAAGTATTTCATACGTTTCGACGCTCGTCACTTTGTATGGATTTATGACCGTTTTTTGCCGTTTTCCTTATCTTCTCTTTGGTTTTTGACTCTAATATTTGTCAAATCCTCATTATATCATACGTAGAGACTACCACCATAATTTGAGCCGTATTAGCTCTGGAGCTTTTTTATCGAAAAACCGTGGATTATATACAGCGATTCCGATCAAATTTGATCAATTTTTCGAAAAACGTCAAATGTCCTCCAAAAATTACTGTAGATACCCTAAGACTACACTTGTTGGATTTGAGTGTTGTTTCCTCATTTTCTGAAGTATTTCATACGTTTCGACGCTCGTCACTTTGTATGGATTTATGACCGTTTTGGCCGTTTTTCATTATCATATCTTAAGTTTTTTATTCTAATATTTTGAAAATCGTCATTGTATCATACGTAGAGACTACCACCAAAATTTGAGCCGTTTTCGCTTTGGAGCATTTTTATCAAAAAACCGTAGATTATGTATTGCTATTTTGGTCAAATTTGATAAATTTTTCGAAACAAACCAAATGTCCTCCAAACTTTAAAATAAAAACCCTAGGACTATATTTGTTGGATTTGAGTGTTGGTTCCTCATTTTGTGAAGTATTTCATGCGTTTCGACACTCGTCACTTTGTGCAGATTTCTGACCGTTTTGACTGTTTTTCTTATCTTCTCTTAGTTTTTTTACTTTAATATTTTGGAAATCGTCATTATATCATATGTAGAGACTACCACCAAAATTTGAGTCGTTTTTGCTCCGGAGCCATTTTGTCGAAAAATAGTGGATTATGTACTGTTATTTTTTATTAGCGAACGGAGGAAATACTTATTAGTATTGAGAAATTATAAAATAAGTTGAATTAATGTCCACCTATAGTAGATGAGTGATTTATCGTTGTTAGTATTACTATCTCTAATTCGAAGTCTAAAGAAATCTAAAGAAACAATTTTGGTTCTTATATTTACCAAAATGTTGATAATGTCGCCAGATTTTTTTTTTTTTTTCTGACGTATCAAAACGTAAGTTTGACGTATGGATTATTATCTTAATATAACTCATAAAAGAAAACTTTTATATTGATTCATCTTTAAAAATTACCATAAACTTACATATGATAACTATATACTATATAATACACACACACACACACACACACACACACACACACACACACACACACACATATATATATATATATATATATATGAATTCTTTATATGATTACAATAAACTTACATATGCTAACTACATTTTTATAACACTTAATTGATTCTTTATTCACCTAAAGCTCTAAGAAAATTCGTAGGGCTTTTAACCTATTCAATAGAGTTGACGTATAATTGTTAGTATTGAGAAATTCATTTGAATAAGTTAAACGGTTACCCATTTATATCAGGGTGACCTATAGTTATTAGTATTAATATCTCAAATTTTAAGGTCATCATTTGGTGCTTATATGTACCAAAATGTAGAAAATGTCATATTAGACTTTTAACTTACGGAATATTATCTTCCCATAACATATAAAATAATTTCAGCCTGGTTACCATAAGCTTATTTTAATGATTACCATAAGATTATGTATGGTATACTACATTTCCATAACTGATGCATGAATTTTGTACATGATTACCAAAAACTCACATATGGTATATAACAACAATTACATAACATAAATTAATTTCTTATTCACCAGAAGCTATCAGAAAATTCGAAGGGTTCTAGAGCTCTTCAATGCCCACGAAAAAAGATTTGTTTATAAATATAAATTATATTAAGATTAAGATTATTCTTTGTAAGACACTCCCAAAACTAACTTTCCGGCAAAAAAAGGTCGAGTTCCCGGCATTGACTACTCAGAACTCATGACTTCTTATCGGTTCAGACTTCTGAATAACTCGAGGCTCTAAACATAAACATGGTACATGATATTCGGCCTAAAAATCTTCTCATGCAAGCTAATGAACCATTGGGGTTGAGCCCGATCTTTGGGCCAAAGAAGAAGGTTGGCCCAATTGACCCAACATCCGTTTTCATGCAGATGATTGCAGATTTGCAGATATTCCCTCCATTCACCGATAAACACCTTACTTTCTATTTAAGAGTGTTCATCTTTAAATTTTTTACTTAAAATCTTTTTTTATTTGTACATATAGAGAACAAAACACCCTTACATGTTTATCAAAAATGCATGTGGGACATACTCTTATGTGTAATTTTACACTAAGTGGACCTTAAACCTTATTCTTTATTCTATTTTTCTTAAAAAGTGTGTTCCGCCTCTATGCATTTTATTGGCGAATGGAGGGAATAATTTAGAACTAGAAAAGTTGACAACTTTGGGCGCAAATTGTAAAATTTCCCGCGAAAGTATGAACCTGAAATTTGAAAGAACCAACAGAAAAAACAAGGATTTGAAGTTGATCAGAAAAGTGTAATTAATGATAGTCCTGGTTGCAGTATGAATTTGTTTTGCCAAGACATATTAATGGTAGTCACAATATTAATGAAACACCCTTCTGCCACTCTATTTATTACATCCTCTATTTTCTCACCTTAACATCTCCACATTCAAATTTAATTTTACCATGCACATACATAAGCACCTTGTTCGAATTTTATATAGTTTCTTGATATATAAGCACTTGATTGAGGCAATGCTTATACCATGCTCCCGTGAGCATAAGGAGTATGGTGGTCCTCCTCACAATAAAGGAGTAGAGACCACATTTAAATAGATTTAAATTTATTTAAGTGTGGTCCCTACTCCGCTATTGTGAGGATGACCACCATGCTTCTTGTGCTCCCGGGAGCATGGTATAATTTGCGTGATTGAGTTCATACGGGACAATGGTGAATCTAGAAAGTAAAAAATGGAGGGTCAAAACCATCAAGTAGAGGAAGAAAAGTTTATTCTTATATCATGGGATCGGAGTAGAAGATACAAGAGAACATTTTTTCGGTTGTAATAAGGATCAAATTACATCAAAATATTAGTCCATGACCGTATATGAAGCAAAAAATTTGACGGCCCCTATTTTAAAGAGGTCATTCAACTGCCCATAATATATTTTATATTCGACAGAGTCTTGTTAGAGTCGACTGATTAATTTGATTTGAGATTATCGTACGAATTACAAAATGCTGCTATTAAAAACTATAGAGGTATTAGAAAAACGTCGACTTATATATTTTTATCCGACCCAATACTGCGAGAATTTGAATGTTTACATTTGAAACGGATAAAGAGCCATATTTATGACATGAGTCAGAGAATCAATGTTTTGTGCAAAGTTGAGTTACAAAAGCGTGAGAATCAATGTTTTGTGCAAAGTTGAGTTACCCCTGTGAACCCAATGTTTTTTTTTTTTTTTTCTCTATTGCACCCGTTTTCATGTGATTCACTTTAGCAAGTGTTAGGTTTCTCTGTGATTTGCTTAAATACCCACCTCTTCTTACTTCTTTATATGTTTCTCACCTTTCTTTCTTCTCTTGCTAACTTAAAACTAGCTAGTTCCTTTGTACTTTCTTACACAAAAGTACGTACTTCATTCGGAGGTTACAAAAACTAGAGTGAACTTGAAAGCTTACATAAATTCAAGCTACTTTAAAAGTAACATAATATACTACAGAAAACGAAGATGAAAATGAAGCAGATGACGAGTTCTACGTCCCTGGTTGTTGTTCTTGTTATTCTTCTCGTCTTGCCTAGTATTACTTCTTCAAGACACTTAAGTCGGCCTCGTTATTGTAAGTACTCCATCTATATACTCCCTCCATTTCATTCATTTGTTTATGTTAAAGTTGAGTTCTCTTCACAAAACCTGACCCAACGTAAACAAATGAATGAAATGGAGAGAGTATCTACTTTAGATCACATTGGTTATGTTTTTATGCCTTTTTGATTTCATTTCCCCACATATTACAAGATAACAACATTAATAATGAGGAAAAAGTAAGGTCTAATTTGAATTTCTCTAAAATATTATTCTAACTAAATGTTAATAAAATAGAAACTAGAACATAGAGAGCTTGTACAAGATAGTAAAAAACACACTTGATTAGCTTTGCGTAATATGTGCTGGTTATGCATGCAAAATATGGAGTCCTACGTACAAGATGCAGGGCTGAAATATATGTTATAAATGCTTGCATGCAAAATTTCTGCAACTTTTATATGATGGACATCGTACAATAATCAATAAATTTACCCCCGAAATGTCATTTTCTTAGGTTCTTTTTAAACATATCTTAATGAATTTTTTTAATGTGATTGTTAGCTCCTAATCACACAACTTAATTTATTAATGTTTTTCTTGATTAAAATTTCTCAGATCGAAGCCCTCACAGACTAGTACAACCAAGAATGAGAGGCAACATTATGGGTAATCCGAGAGGTAGTAGTAGACCCGTAACAAAGCCCAAGGTTTCGGGATCGGGACCAGACACGGTCGAGATCGCGGGTTCGAGCTTGCCAGACTGCTCTCACGCTTGCGGATCATGTTCACCATGTAGGCTAGTTATGGTTAGCTTTGTGTGTGCCTCACTTGAAGAAGCTGAGACTTGTCCTATGGCTTATAAATGCATGTGTAACAATAAGTCTTATCCTGTTCCATAAGTGCATAGTTAATTAGTTGATGATCAAGTAAAACCTAGGGTTAAAATCGAACTATTGTTAACTATTTTATTTCTACATAACATAGTAGCAATTTAATTTAATCTGTTCATCTTTCATATATTTTAGGTCCTGGTTATTTGTGTCTATGATCACTTGATCATCCAAAGTCATCATAGCTACATTTCACAATAACTACGAAAACAACATATAACATATAAGGGTAAGACCGTGTACATCCAACTCCGATTCCCTTACCACAGGAATCAGGAAGGATCGGAACTTTTGAGACATTAGGCTGAGGTCGCTATAGTAATTCTGATCGATCGACCAAGGGATGATAGATGAGAAACAAGTAAATTCCATACAAAAGAATAAACAAAAATCTCTCGAATTAAGATCTGCATCACCTGCTCAAAAATGTTGAATGATACAGTATAACTATAACATCAATATACAACGCATTGCATAGAAGCAACATTAGGTAGCATGTTTATAAATGTCTATAGCTTACAAGAACCTTTTCCAAGGTGCTTATGAAGGCTGATCTAATGCTTAAGCGCTGTCAGCTATAGCTAATGTTGATGACAGGCGCCGATTGACAGTCCAGGCCAGTCATAAGCTCATGAGGGTCTTGAGCTAAGAGAGTCTGGGTTTTCTGACTGAACCATGCATAATACTTCAGATCTTCAGTATTACAGTAACATTACCCCTGGCGAAGTCTGAGAGGTTGGATTCACGCAACCTTAACCATATGCTGAAAGCTGTTCCAAGATGACCAGATCAAAAAATTGAGTCGAGAATTGCACTTACCAACTGAAACTTCAGGTTACAAGAGTAATTCGTCAACTCAATCGGAATAACTGATCATCTTCTAGTTTGGCTCAAAAGCGCACTTGATCAGTTGACTTGGGTATGAATCAGAGTGGCAGACACACAATAGCTCATTACACATCGGCACATCGTACAAATCAAGTGATCCACTAGATGATGGTAGCTATGAACATCTTTGAGAAACATTTAGAGAACCAGATGATTACTCTTTGTTGATCAGTCGGTGAACGGCTGTGAGTCCATACACAGGTGCACCAGCTTTCGTTGGTACTGTCCATAAAGCTCATCAGCAGCAATTACTTCCTCATTTTCTGGGTTCAAATCAGGCAAGAAGAGAAATCGGTCTTTATTTGATGATTCAGACCCTTGATCAACATCCTCCATGTTAGAAAAGATGTCACCATGGGTTTCTCGACAGGCAACAATGAACATGGCTGCTGTGTCAGGCTGCTGTGCTTCACGCAGTGCAGTCAAAGCTTCTCGAAATGCACCAGCTGCCACATACAATATCAGAGCCCTGCAGCGTAGAACAGCAATACGTGAATTATGACAGATTGACAGCTAATGCAAAGATGGCACAAAAGAAACTTCAAGTACTGAACCCATCATACCTCCAGAGGTTGTGCTCATTGCGAAGTACATGGTCCGCCCACCTTTGCAGCACCCTAGTCCACCATACAGAAAAAAAAAACCATGTTATGAAGATCACACTGATGACTGACCTTAGCAGAATCCAGAAAGAGGGATGGTCTCTTCAGGTTGTCCTAAATCATTACATGATACTGAACTTTGTGTGTGAAAAACATGAGCAATCCCTAAGTTTCTTGAATAACTAGAAAACTTTTACAATATTTATTTTCTCATTGACTATATAAATACAATATAAGCAGGAATGGCCTGACAGGAAACAAGTGCATTGCAAGAAGCAATAAACAAGTTACAGTAAAAAAAAAAAGGAATAGGACTGACCTTGAGTAATCAGAACCCTTCAAATGCGTAGCAGCTAAAGTTGCAGCATCTGTCCAGCATCCAGCATCTTGTAACTGAAATCAGGACTAACCACTTAGCATGAAAAAGTAACATCAACAAACAATCACATGCATTCCAGCTTCTCGTTCAAAATCTTCTTTTCATTTGCTTTACTAACCTTTTTTTTTCTTTTCTTTATTTATTTTAATTTTATTTTTTTGGGTTGGGAGGTGGGGTTGAAGAACCGACCTGAGAACAAGCTTCCTGATGCCTTCCAACAGCACAAAGAAGATGAGTGCCGGACAATGACTTGTCTGTTCTTACCATATTGGCTGCAACAACCTACATAACATGGTTATAATTAATACAATAGCGCATATGCCATAATAAAACGTACACTCATTCAAATGGTGATGCATTCTTACCTTAACGGCAAGTTCAAGAAGAGATTTGGACACAGCAGAAGCAAGAGCAACCGCACGTAGGGCATTTGCATAGAAGTAATGGCTTTCAGGAGAGGTGGATAGTAATAAACTCACAGCAGCTTCTAAGTTTCCGACCGAGACTAGACTGTCAATACATACAATAGTCAAAAGTTAGTTACGACCATTAATAGCCAGACTATGAAATGCTACTACCATGTACAGTTTTCTGAACACTATCAAAAGGCACACATGAAATATCCAAAATACAGAAAGATACTCGGATGAACAGGGAGACATAAAAATGGCCAAATTTCTAGATCAATTCAAGTCAAAAGACAAAGATGCATTTGAAGTTCCACTAACCATTTCACCTGTTCGGATAGTGACACACTACCAAAGATGCCAGACTCGATATTATTATATACTAAATGATGATGATAATGTGACAAAGCAGAGGTTTTGTTTTAGGTTTTGACATAAATTCTTAAGCTAGAATATAATCATGTAGAAGTAAATTCTGAAAACATACATAAAGACATCAGAGCTTGATAACACGAGCATCCAGACACAGGTGAAGAGCTACCTAAGGCTTTGATCACAAAAAGGGGAATGTTGATTGTCACGATGTTTAATGGAGGCAAGCCAAAATTAGTAATAAGCGCACAAACAGTTAAAATGATAATGTGCCGCTTCGTGGTCAAGCGTACTAAGCACACTAAATCTCAATGGAACATACTCATGTACACGGTTCTGGATTGCATCTTCTCCTTCCAACTTTTCATGCCAAAGTATACGCTCATTAGCGGTCTCCCACAACTCTTCTTGCTCAAAAGCCATGAGTCTAAGTTGTCCTGGACTCTGCCAACAGGTTAATACTTATGATGAGATTCAGTTGATACAAGCAGCATCTCCAGCAATTATACAGAAAAAAACTACGTATGAGCAGTCTTTTGTTTACTGAAAAGTGAAAACAAAGAAAGATTTGACGTACCAAAGAGTCTCTTCTGTCAGAGCCAGGCAATGCTTTTCCGCCTGACGTTATTCTAGTGAGCAGCGCAGCTTCATCAATTTGTGCATCCGGTTCTAAAGCAGACTTTTTCTGAGGCATTTTACTACGAGACTTATTTATCAAATGGTTAAGTGCACAAGGCAGCTGTAGCCAGAAAAGTCCTTCAGATGTTTCACCAAAGATTGTAGCAGCAAAGGCAAGTCTCACGGCAGAGCCTTTGTTCATCACTTTAGCATAGAGTCTTGCTCTTTCATCATCAAGAATGCATCCTAGAAAGAAGAATGTATAATAATAACTAAAAATGAACCTAATCCTATACAATTAAGTAAAATGGCATAGTCATGGGGCAGGCAGCAGTACCTTCTTGACGATAAGGTTCCAATACTTTAAGAAGCATTTCTGGAACAGCAACATCACCAACGGGTAGAGTTTCAATCATGTAACTGCGCAGATCTTCAGCTGATTTTGGAGTTCCTGGAATATGGTGGGGCCTTTTATCAATCATTATACTGCTTGTGTTGAACCAAGATGGTTTCACACCCAATTGCAGAATCATTCGCAATGCCTGAAGCAATCATAAAAATAGACAATTAATCTCCACTGCTGACAGATGTTAGTCCAAGTTTCTGTTCACCGCTTCTCTGGTCCTATACATATAACTCCATTTCAAATGGTATAATAGTTATAATGATGGTTTTTTTCTTTCTATGGAGGTCGCAGTAAAGCGATGGGTCAAAATCAATTATACAGGGATTTTGAGTCCGGTATAGTTCTATAGATTACATGCAAAGCATTGCTGTGCTGACATACCCACAAGAGGCGGTGTCAAGAATTCTGGGGGGGGGGGGAGGGGGCAGGGGGGTGCAGACAAAATAGATAGCATAACCAAGCACATTTGTCTTCCCAACATATATGAAACAAAAAGCATGCTGTATGTATTGTTACAGACTTACAGCCATTAAATGACAATGTAACCAGCACAAAAGCAGAAAATAATAGATGGTGTGACCATGATCAGTGTTTAGACTCTAGAAAGTACAAGGGAAACTTACCAGGGCATGTGGAGTGGGAAGTAGAATGGGAGCACACAGTGGCATCGATCGAAATCTTTCCCTAACTGCGCCATATTGAGCTCCATACGCAATTTTTTGGTCATTTCTGCCAGAGGCAAAAAAGGAATATAAAGTAAGAGAGCTTAACGAAAGCAGGCTAATAAAAAACACACAAAGAAGACAAAGCAGCAATTGAGAAGCTTTACACAAAATCATGGCTGCATCAGCTAAGGATCAGATCTATTTTATCTTATCTTTATAGAATCTTGAATTCCTGATCGTGAATTAATGATCAATATCATATACTATTTAGGACTCAAATGCCACATGAAAGCTTATATAATATTTTTAAGTGATATTAGATAGCTTTTAAAATTTCCCTTAAGCCATGAATCTCATCACGATATTATGTTGAACTGGTCAAAGACTTCGAAAGATTTACTGTAAATTTCCCCTGGAATATATAAAGCATAAATAGGTTACAGAGAGTTGCAAAATGATAAACAGGGAAATTGACTTTCAAATGGTACACAGCCAAACACAGCAGAAAACTTACAGTGCCACCTCAACAAGACGGAAACTACTATCAGCTCCAGCAATGCACAAGACCAGAGGATCATCTTTGTTAGTTCTCAAATGCAGCCAGTCAAGTTCCAGTACAAGTGTTCCTGGAAACTGGGGTTGGAAAAAGGTATTTCCTAATGGATCTGACGAGTCCTGAAATAAAACCCCATTTAACGATATTAGGATACTCCTGTTCTTTCTGAGCAGCTGGTGCAGTTAGAGAATAAAAAAGGACACTTGGAATAACCATTATATATAACTCAGGCTAAAGGATACAAGAAGCAAACCACTCCATAGCTCCTAAATTTCCCCTTGTTTTCTTATCAAAAAATTATTAAGCACTGAAAATTTGCACAAGAGACAAAAAGGAAGCGCACTCAAAAGTCAAAATAGATTTGCACAACGCATCTACTTCACTTACAAGGTCATATACAGAGAAAGTGTTGTCATAGAACAGCACAGCTACACGGCCTCTACTTCTGTCTCCAGCTGCAACAGGAGAAAATTTAATCCGCCTTATTCCCTCTCTGTGAGTGTTGAATGAGGAAGAATGGCCGGTGGTAACATCCCACCAACGTATGTTTCCTGATCTGTCCCCCATGACCTAGAAAACAGATATTAAGCCTTCTAAGCAGTAGCACATTTTATCCAAGCTATTACCAAAAAGAATGCAGACATACCACGTGAGGAAGGCGGTAGGCCATGGCTGTAATCAACCCATCAGATGAAACAAATGAAGAAGAAGGCCATTTTGGTCTGGTGACAAACATAAACCGAAACATTTTTTAGGGAAGCTCAAGATCAATAAAATTAAGAGAACCGAGATCTCCATAACAGTTCATTTCTTTCTAAAGTGGACTTGAAGATGTTAAAAATAGGCTTGTGTGCCTTTCACCTTTATCTAATGACTAATTTTAAATTATTTCCTCTGAAGTGTGAAGGCATTGATGGCCACTTGGCCAGAGTCTGAAAATTACATTTCTTAGCAACAAAAACGACTAAACAAGGAAGCTCCCCAGAAAAGAATAGGGGTCATAACACCCTTTTACTAGAGGTACCGTGTTGAAAAGAACTCAAGTCTGCTTGACCAGAACAGCATTGTTAACAAATTGAACAACAGTGATACATGTTAAGGATCGTTACAGGAGAGCATTTTTCAAAACTACTAAGCATTTAGAAAGGCGAGGGGGTGGAGGAGAGAAGATTTAGTTACGTAGCCTAATTCACTGCTATGATAAGATACAGTAATTTAAGTCCCACCCCATTGTCAAGAATTTCGATTTCTTCAAGATAAGAATTTCCATCATTGAGGATCGACAAGATAAAGCAAGTCTGAGACCTGAGATTTGTTTCTAATCAACAAATGATGAAGTTTGATACATCATACTTTTTTTATGGCTGATACGTCATACTTAATTGAACATACATCAGCATCAGTCAATCATGAAGCCTGATCAGTGTAGTAAATTACCTGAAATCTTTGATTCTTCTACCTTGGACCTCGAAAACACCAAGTGCACCATTGACCAATACGAAAGCAAAACTCTCAGAGCTCTCATCCTGAGATCCCTCAGAACTTACTGGTTCTGCATACAAAAGTTGCTTTCAAGCGTAAGCCTGGATGCTGGAGTGACAAAAATATGCTAAATGTAGAGTAAGCAAAGAAAGCTCACTAGACTCTTGTGGGGTCTCATTTCTTGGTGATGATGGTGCAGCTGCAACACCAACTATACGATCCTTCAAGGATGAGGATTGCCTGGTAGGTGGAGATGGTCGAGGGACTGTTGGAAGTGTCCACTCCAATACTGTAAATGGAAGTGCCAGTGATCTAAGCTATAATAAAGAAGTAGATGTTATAAGAGTATAGCTCTAATGAAACAAAACATGAATTCTCTACAATGCTAAACCAAACATGCGTGCAGATACTAATGTAATATTATGACACACGTTAATATCAATGTAATTGTATGATGTCACAAATAGTGAACAACAAAATCAAAGTACAACACTGTATAAGTTTTCAACAGCTGACCATAATTGGGGTCTTCGTCATCGCCCACACCTCTACAGGAGCATCACGGAACAAGATCAGCAGATATCTGCATATTTCGTCCAATATGATAGCCATTCAGTTAAATTTATCTTCAATAGAAATCTTCACATGTAAAAGGTACTGGTACAAAGATATAAGCTTTATTAAATAAAGAAACAATTAGGCATCACATGTGCATCTTGTTCAACAGACGGCAAAGAAACAGCACAAACAACTAATAATCTACTCTTTCAAGTGGACGGGGATGAGAGAAGCAACAAATGAATACATCGACTACCTACCAAAGAGATTTTTTTTTTTTTTTTAAGTTGCCACTCAGACCTATTCTTCTTGCCAACAAACTTCTCTTCAAATTGTCGAATATAAAGTGGGCCTTAGACATTCAGGTTAGCACATACATATATAACTTATATAATGTCATCACATTCTCTTTACCCCTAAAATTCAGTGTGTGCTGTTGCATCTATCAGTTGTCATTCCCCCCTTAATATTACAGTATTACACAATCATACTCATATGAGTCAGATCACTGAAGAATGCCTCTCCTGGACCATAGTTAAAAGGGACTTATGTTGTCACAAATCATACTCTAGGCATCAACATGGTGTAGAGAACTCCGTCCTAAGTCTAACATATGCAAAAAAGCATGTGCATAAGGCTCTATAAATGCTTAAACAGCCTAAGGACTCAATCTAATTAATATGACATGTGCTCCAGGCATCAAGCACAGAAATCAAATCAAGATCAGAGACCTTGGCCAGATATATTCTCATTCCTTTTTCTTGATAAGATTGCAGAATAATTTAAATTAAAACCAATTGTTATAGTGGAAATTAATTAAAACTGTTGGCTTTTCAGAAAAATGTAAATTGCAGCCAGAAAGTAGAAATGGAGTTGATCCGTGAAAAACTGAACTGATATGAAGGTTCAGACTAACCTTCCAGAAGAGGAAGCTCTGAGAGCTCGTATAGGTGCCCTTTCTGGCTTCTGAAGAACCCGGAAAGTTCGATTGAAACCACTTCTAACACATGTCACCACGAGCCTGTTAATGTAGCCTCCAGATTTTTCATTTGCCTGTGAACAACCAAACAGATATACTAAATATCAACCACGGTGATAACTCTACAACCTTGAAGATCAGGGTAAGCAGCATTCCAAGCCTATCAGATACTCCAATCCACCTAAGAGAAAAAGTCAAGTCTAAGACCTGATGAACACAATACAAATTATAGTGAATTTACCTGTGTGTAAGAAAAAGACACCAGCCGAGAATTTCCAAGCCATCTTAATCCCCGGACAACCCCATTATGAACAGAAAAACAGGCTGCAATCGCGTTCGCGGAAACATCAATTATCTCAATAGTGCCACTCTGGGTGCCCAAAGCAACCAGTGGAACGGCCACAGCTGGATGGTTCCCACCACCTTTAGACAAAAAAAAAAACACAAGAACTAAATTGCCAGGATTCCCAATAATATGATTCAATCAAATGTAGGAAATTAATATCAGAATTGAAACTGACGGGCCAAAGTAGCTGTTACAGAAGGGGATGGCACAGCAAGCGTAGTCACCGTTGATGAAAGAAGATGCAGCTGTCCTACTAAGATAATCTGCAACGCGAACAATATGTGAGAGTCCAAGTAAAACAAAAAGAGCTTCAAATCTTAGGACAACAAGCCGAGGAGTGGTACCATTATGAATTACAGTTACTTCAAAAGATACCGGTAATAGGTGAAAGAGAGATCAGCGAAAAGAGGAACATATTTCAAAGAATAAACTTTGACCAACCTTAGACAAAATGTTCTGAGGAAGAACATTGAAATTAGATGAACGCTCTCTTCCTTTCAAGCGTTCAGGTTGTTGTGCAGTTACAGATCCCTCAGGGTTGTTGTTATCAGGATTAGCATCCGACATTTGTTGTCCACTATCATTTACTACTGCTTTTATCTTTGACTTGTCTTTCAAAGTCTCCTCAGGTTCTTCAGCAGTTAGCAGCCAGTTCCAAACTTTTCCATCATCAGAAATGGAGATCAAATGAGTCTTCGAGGCCGGAAGTGATTCATCACAGAAATCAAAAGGATTATCATAATCCTCATCACTAAAAGTGGTATGAGGGACATCAGAGTAAATTTTGTTAACATCTTGAAGAGCACAATCAGACTGGCAGATAACGGCGGCAAGAATAGAGGGAGAAGGAACATAGGTGCCAACTGAGGGGATCAATTCTTGTGTGGCACACATCGTATATGCCTGTTCACCCCTGGAACATACATACTATATAAGAATTCCATTCCACATCCCGATGGAAAGAGCAAAGGAAACAACTATGCATAGATAGTATACTTTTTTTCGATTTGTTTACTTTTTTTTTTTTCCTCCTTTTAACTATACTCAGAAAGTTATGTCCTAGTGGATTGGGTATACACAGCGTCACGGCTAGACGAGTATTACAGTGATCTGTGATTGCCTATTAAGCAAAGTACGCAATTATTGTTTCCAAGTTCCAACTGGTGTGCAAACTGGCTACATAATCCCCCTCTTTCGTCTGAAATAGAGGGGGCTATAGTGTAATTTACTGGAGAGCTAGTGTAAGGCAATCAAGTTGGCAGCTTTTGCAAGTGAAAGCTAAGCTTGATTACTACGTTCAACAAGATATAAGGGCATCCTAAGTTGGAAGTTCGAACTTCAATACGATTTCAACTCCATGTATGCAAAATCTTATTCCACCTACTCGTACATTGTAAATGTAACATCACAAGTTCGCTGCAACTGCAATCATTCAAGCTAATTCCGACAACATCATAACTAAAACATCAAATTTCGAAACACAAACAACAGCAATCAATCACCATACCATACTATACTATTATATTAATGAGTCACAATTCAACAATGATCAGAGCTAACGAAGCAAGCAGTAACAGAGTAACTTACTCGCGACGCTTCCAAGTGCTAAGCTTGCCATCAAGATGCACAGAGTACAACAACTCACTATTAGGATCCGGCAAAACATCCAGGAACTTGCCTCCCCTCGGCAAGCTCGCCGCGAACAATGCCGTCTCATACTGCAAATCATACACCACCAGCTCCCTCGGAAAGCAGGCAAAAAGCACGTGCCGCCACTCCGGCGAGAACGCGCATTTCGCCGGATAATTCGGAAATGTTGCCGACGCCGGCGCCAAAGTACTCGTTCCTCCCAAATCTCTCTCCAATTTCCCCAATTCCGAGCTATCCGTACGAATTTGAAGCTCCTGTAATACGACGTCGTCTTCCGATTCTTCGCCGGAAACCCTAACGGAGAGGAGGAGGCCTTTTAATCCTAATACGACGAAATGCCGGTGGTCGTACGGGTCGCGGCTGATACAAGAGAGGAAATCCGACGACGATACGGCGTCGTATTTCAGGAAACATTTTCCGGTGGTGGCGGAGTAGAGCGAGAGGAGGTGTGGCCCACAGATGGCGGCGAGGATCCACGTGTCGCGGCCCGATTGGATCCAGCAGAGGTCTTGAACACCGAGCTTAGGGTCCGAGTCGAACCAGAGTACGACGGAGCGAGTTCGGAGGTCGACGAGCGAAATCCTGCCTTGCCGATCACCGACGGCGAGGTGGAGGTGCGGCGAGGAGAGAGAAAGATTGTGATCGTCAGTGGTGGAGGAGAGGATGTCGACGTGGCGGAGAGAGTACGGGGACCACCGCACGGAGGTGACGAACGGGGAGAGTGATGCGGTGGAGGAGCTCGATGAGGCAGAGGGAGGGGGGAGGGGAATGACGGTGACGAGTTGCATGGATCGGGTGTCGACGATTGAGATTGAGCTGCCGGTAGCGTATGCGAGAAGACCGGTGGCGGAAACGTCGGCGGCTCCACCGTTGCTGCGGCCGGGTGGGCCAGGGAGCATTGACTCCCATTTGGAGTCGAGCGGTGACGGTGGTCGGGAGATCATCGCCATTGTTTTTTTTTTTTTTTTTTAAATTCGTTTTTAAGACATTTTTAAGAGGGAAGTTTAAAAGGTTGGATTTGTCATTGACGCAAACATCTTAAGCCCATCTTTGGTCTTCTCGAGTGCATCGTGCGGATTTGTGGGCATGCTGTTTTGTTCTCGACTCAACTCGACTCGTTGGATAATAATGTAAATGAATTTTGTTTAAGAAAGAGAAAGATTAAGGTGTCAAAAACATGATTTGCGGTTTCAGTTACCTGTATTCAAATTGCATCTTAGAATTATATCCATGAGGTTTCATGTGAAAAGACGTTTAAAACCAGATTAGATATTCTTGAAAAACTATCAAGTATCATTGGCGAGTTACATTCTAGGCATCTCATGGTCAAGTTGTTTCACCATGATTTACCCTCGAAGAGAATACAACCGTAAGAGTGGATCAAAGGTTATTTATACCCAACCTCCAATGGAAAACCGGCTATCAAAATCGATAAATAAGTTGTATCAAATACAATTGTTAGCTCTCTATCGCAGTTCTCCGAGATATACAAGATGATGTCGGGATTAGCAACCCTCGCAATAAATGTTCCTACCCCGAAGGAGACGGACTGGACCAATTGTCGTGTGGGTAGTAATCCAAAAGAGCACCCCCCCCCGCCCTGCCCTCTCTCTCTCACTAGTTACTCCCCCTGTTCTCTCACTTTCCCCCACTCTCCCCACCCTCATACTCTCTTGTCTGCTCATCCCTAAAAGTCCGAAAGCAACCCAAGAAAGAGAGAAAAGGGGGGAAGTCAGTCAAAAAAATTGAACTGATTGAATTAACTTCAACTCTATTCCTCCAAAACCCCAAACAAAAACCATACCCATCATGTAGAATTAATACAAGAAGAAGAAGAAGAATATTATTTAGTAGAAATAGTAACTTCTTTATCGCTCTTTTCCCCCATTCTTTATTCTTCTTCTGAAAAAACCCACAAGATAAAAAAAAATAGAAAGAAGTGTACTGTTTACACAACCATGCCTAGACCTGGACCTAGACCTTATGAGTGTGTTAGAAGAGCTTGGCATAGTGATAGACACCAACCCATTAGAGGTTCTATCATTCAACAAATTTTCAGGTTTTTGGGTCTTTTTTTTCCCCCTCATTTTCTTTTAAAGTTTCAATCTTTCTTGTTCTAATTTTGGTTATTTCTTGCTCATTTTGGTGTAATGTTTGCTGGGTTTTCCTCATTTCAACTGGGTTTTCATAAAGTTTCAATCTTTCTTGTTGTAAATTTGGGTAAAATTTGATGTAATTTCTGCTGATTTTTGTATGAATTTTGGATTTTTTGTTGGTAATTTTGTTGTGGGTTTACATTTGTGAAGTGCGCACTATGTTAATATTGTTCAATTTGGGGTAAAGTTTTGGTCTTTTTATCATAATTGTGGAAAGTATGGTGTATAATAAAGTATGCCCACCATGTGTTTGTTCAGAGTTGTCACTGAAGCTCACAGTTCAAACACTAGAAAGAACAGAGAATGGCAGGAGAAGCTGCCTAGGGTTGTGCTGAAAGCCGAGGAAATTATGTACTCGAAAGCTAATTCCGAGGTAATTTCGCCTCGTTTTGTTGGTTTCGTGTTTTGGGTGTTGGTATTTGGGTGAATTATGAAGCTGTTTGGCTGTTTTTGAGCGTAATTGGGGTTACATTGTGTGATTAGGCTGATTATGTGGATGCTGATACACTTTGGGACCGTCTTAATGATGCTATTGACACCATAATTAGGAGAGACCAGAGTAATGAAACGGGTCAATATCTTCAGCCTTGTATTGAAGGTAAGCTTCTTTCGGAATCATGGGTGTTTGAGTGCTGCTTTGCTGTATGCTTGGATTTCTCTTATATGGCAAAATCGATGTGTGAGCCTTGTAGCAACTTGTTAGGGTGTGCATTGCAAATTTACGACTCTTATTGGAGTTCACCACAATGTTTTGGCAATAGAAATGTCGGATGATGTTAAAGAACTTTAGCTGTTAATTTCGCTGAAGATGCAGGTCATGAATGTGGGATTAGGTTTAAGTTAGACAGGTCATGAAAAATCCCCCAATGTCAGAAATGATAACCTTGTCATAGTGCCTAAAATTCATTGAATGTCGTGCCTGTAGATCTATGATTGCAGTGAGTAAAGATTAATCCTTTGCCCACTATTTCTGTTGTTCAGCGGCCCTTGTTCTTGGGTGTGTTCCTGTTAGAGCATCACGTAGCCAACGACACAGTAATCCGAGGAGTTACCTCAACCCAAGGTTCCAAGAGAATGCTCAAGCATCACCCGTGATTTCGGATAAAACCCACAATCATCGACCTGTGTCACAACCCCCATTCCCTTCCAGCAGTCAATTAAGCACGCCAAGATCAGGAATGCCAAACCAGGCTAGTTCATTTGGAGTATCCAATAGTCAAATGGCCCCCAGTACCAGCTACATTGCTACTCAAACTGTCCCCCAATACCCGCAACCCTTCCCTCAACCTATGCCTTCTGTTGCCACTGAATCTAAGTCTTCATTGGACTTAGGCTCTGTGTATCCATTGTATTATAGTAGTCATTTACCAAATGTAGAGTCTCAGCTTAGATTCCACTCAGCCCAGAACTCATACCCTGATAATATAATCATTGGAAGACCAGTAGGTTGGCCTAGGGCACACCCGGCTAGTTTTTCTAGCGTGAGAAACCCATTGCCTGAAAGCATGGGAATGAATGCTGGTAAGAATGAGCAAGTTAGGCCACTTGACAGCCATGGAGATGTTGAAATGGATTGTGATTTATCTTTGCGGCTGGGTCCCTCAGACGGCTGTGGAAATGTAGCGAGACATCTTGCTCATGTGAACAATGACAGTGGTCCAAGCAGTCATCAAAAGGCTAACAAGTATCATGATCCATTGGCTATGAATCCTGAGCTCTCGTTCTTCCCTAGACACAATGCTAGTGATCCCTCTGAATCTTTTGACAGACTGAAACAGGAAGAACATCTTGATAAGAACACAACTTTAAGAAAGCGTAAAGCCGGGGTTTATCATGAATTAGGGGATGGGAGTGCTCAATGGCCACCACAGCTCCAACATAACAAATTCGATGGTCAAAGTAGATGGCCAGGTTGGTAGAAAATTTTATCCTGTTGTAACATATTCTTTGAAAGGTGAAATGCAATGCAATGTGAAATTATGTATTGATGCAATGCCTGATCTCTTTCCTATTGTAGCAACTAACAACAATTATGCAGTACTTAACACCTGGTATGTTGGTAGTAGCTATGTTACGAGGTAGATCTTAACTATATATCTCTCAGACTTCAGATATATAACTGCCTTTATATGGCATTATCCTGACAAACTTTAGGCACTAAACTAGAGAACTGTTGATGCAAAGGCGAAAACATAGAGCTTATCGTTATTGAGTGAAACATTTAACCGGCCGTGTCTTGATCTATGGTTACAGCATGCGGTAATGCACTAAGGACCTTGTACTATTTTTTTTTTTTTTTTTTTTTGGAGTAAATTAAGTCATTTGTGACCATCTTGGAGAGTATATGTGTATATGTGAATTCTTTATGTTAGGTAGATCTCGGACATAGTAGGCAGATGTTAGCAGCACTTTTTTTTATGCTGAGTAATGTTAGCAGAACTTTGTAACTTACTGATGTTGGCTTATAGGTGAAACCTTCATTTTACTTTTAGTGACCTCGCTATTGTGTGTGAATGGTCATGGCAATTATTTATCATTGGTGTGAAAATACCTCAATTTATGTGATAATATGCAATTGGAAAGTTATGCATAGGGGAAGTTGAAACCAGTTGAAAATCTTGTCGATTCAGGCTAGGGGATTGCAGCGGCATAATCTATAGAACTTGTTGATGACAATCAGAGATTTTTCATCGTCATAGGCTGTTTTTGTTGAAGAACTCTCTGCATCACAACTCTTGCTTGTGTTTGCAGATAGTTATTGCGCGAATGACATTTTAGTGTTTCTTTATAGTTAGGACAAATACAGTGAGATCAATAAGTCTGCACTCTGTAGTGCCGTTTTGACCAGTAAATGACGGTGTTACGGATGCTGGTCTGCCCCCCCTTGGAATATCTGTGTGCTGTCTTTGCTGTCAATAATTACAGTCCAGAAAGGTGTTACTGTGTACTTGTTGATGCAGGACATATGCTTGTGCAGTATCGATGAAGCAAAACTCGAGAAATGTAGCTTTAAGGTCTATTTTTGCCGAGTGCTTGTGTTGATCACCCTAGGATTATGCATAGTTTTTTAAACCTCTTCTCCAATTTGAGAGGGCGGTGAGTTGTGTCAAGAAACGGTTAATAGGTTTTATCTGGCGTTTTAATCATGGCGATTGCATCAATTGCTCATGGGATTCGCTTAGTCATAAGGCCAGCTGCTCCATTACTTTGTGATCTAATATCTTCCTAAAGACAGTCATGGAAGAAACAAAGTTGTTATTGTTGATCCATGAGTTGTGAACGAGTACGAGTCTGTTAAGAATTTAGAGAGAGATGTGCAGGACAGTAGGTAAGATCTTTGCTGTTGTCTCGTCAGTTTCGGTAGTAAGTTCTGTTGGACGTACTGGCTACTGGTTTCTCTAGTTTACGGATTTCGTTGTGTACAATTTTGTCCATGATTGTGTTCAGTATGGAGAAATAATGCTTATATACAACAGATGGAAGACCTAAGATGACTTGGATGAAGGTGATTAGAAGTGATGAAGAGAGTATGGTGTTGGATAGGGCGGTGTGGAGAGATGCTATCCATGCGGAGGACTTAAGTTGACTCTTTTTAGTTTTTTTGTTTTGTTTTCCTAACTTGTTCCAAAACTTTTCTTTACTTGGTGTTCAAAGTTCATATGTTTTTCACTAATTTTCAAACTTTTTATTTATTCTGAGGACTTTCGAAAACTCTTGTCGAAAGTGTTTCAGCAGTTCTAAATGGCTCACAACGTTTTTGAAGTTTTATGGCGCGCATAAGACGGTTACTAGACGACGATTCATGTTAGACCCCAAATTATTTTGGGAATAAAGCTTGGATATTGTTATACAACAGATGGAAGTTGTCAATGTGAGCATTTTAGCCTAAATATGCTTCTCTGTGTATCTGTTTTAAGTATAATCTGAATTAGAGTAGGATTCAAATCATCTATGCATCTGAAAACTTAAATGCAGGCTCTAATTCTGTTTTGTCCATTTCTGCACTCTGTTATGACGGTTCATGTTAGTCGACCCCAAACCTTTTAAGGACTGCGACTTTGGTGTTGTTGTTGTCGACTTGTCGTGAGTATAGTCGTATTCTACTGATTGTATTTGAGACAAAAACAGACCGTTTGTGTGGATGCTTTCAAACAGCACCAATTTCTGTTGATGACATCCAAACATGTGGTAGAGTAGCACCAACACAGAAGTCGTGGTACCTTTGAGAGTTACGTGACTTTCATGTACTTAGAAGTTTATCTTTAGGTTCCTTTTAAATATAGGACAAGCTTTAAGACATGAAATGAAGGCTACTTTTCCCTTTTAGCTGCAAATGGAGCCTTAAGGAACAAGCCTGTCATACAATGGGGACATTGTGTATTTGTGTTCGTGCAATAAGGTGGACGTAGGCCTTGTTTGGCACTTAGCCAGTGGAGCGTAGTTCCAGTGTAAGGTCGCAAATTATGCCATGCTCCCAGGAGCACAATGAGCATAGTGGTTCTTCTCACAATAGAGGAGTGTGGACCATACTTAAAATAATTTAAAATCTATTTAAATGTGTTCCCTACTCCTCTATTGTGAGGAGAACCACCATGTTCCTTGTGCTCCCGGGAGCATGGTATAAGCATTGATGTAAGATGGTTTCGTCATAAAAAAAGAAAAAAGACATCCAGTGCATGTTGGTGTCCCCGTAAAGCGAGGGTACAGAGAAGGGTCCCACCATAAGGATAGTTTCGTCTTGAGTTGAAATAGAGATTACATATGAAATGGTGGCCAATGTGATTAACGTTCACGCTATGAGGAAGATGAAAAGTGTTCGGTAAAATTAACGGATTTTAGTAGTCTTTGTCTGTAAAGAAAAGGAAATTTGGAAACTTCTCCAATAACATGCAAAGGAAATGAAGTGTTAGGTATGAATACTTTTCACTGTATAATAATTTTCAAAACTTGTGTTTCGACCAAGTTATAGGTGGGAGATCTTACAAAATTTAGAAAAGAGAACTTATTCCAAACATTTACCTAGAAAAGGTGAGGAGTATTTGTGAACTCAAGTCCCTATGGGATAGTGCTTAGTATTTCGTAGATAATTCCTCTTTGAAATGATTTGACTTTGTGATTTTGCAGTCTTAGTTAGCTTTTCATGATAAACTCGTGAGTTTTAAAGATAAAGTTGTGAGTCCGAGCATATGCATTTGCCTCACGCTTTTATCTCCTAAAGCACGCATATCTATTCTAAAAATGATATTATAATTTGTGGTGAGACGGTTTCGTAGAAGACTCCAGTTTCAAGGGTGATTCTAAGAAAGACGTTATGGAGTTCAAGAGTTATATTCCCTTGTCAACCACTAGTGCGTACTGGAAAAGTGGCAACAAAGACCATGTCCTCACCTCAATGCGCCCATGCGCCCACCCAGAAAAAGGTAATGAATACCACTCCGTCCCAATTTAAACTTCTCATGCAATTTGAAATCCTCTCACATAATACTATTCCATGGGAAGTTTAATTTGGGACGGAGTGGTAAGTAATAACCCACCTTTTAACTTTGTGAGTGGGTGGATAATTTAGTACACAAAGAGGTGCAAGAACCATTCTATTATGTTTACAATTTTTATACAAAAAAGGTAAAATTTTATTATATCTTACATTAAACTTATTATCTTATATTTATATTAAACTTATTATCTTATTAAGACCCTGTTTGATAGGGTTGCATCTTTTTGATCTGAACTGATGTAATCTGAATGATTGTGATTTGATCTGATCTGATTTAAATGACTCTAAACTGATCTGATCTGATCTGAATTGGTTGAAAATTTGATTGAATTTCAACGAAGTATCAATTATGGACCAAATACATAAATAGTTATTTGAACATTTCTGATCTAATTTGAATGATTCTGAACTGATATAAATTTATCTGAGAATAAATCCTATCAAACAGGGCCTAAACTTATTATCTTATTAGCTACTTCGTATACCATAATGATTACGGTGATGGATGGTACGTATATATTATATAATATTTTTAATGTAATCGTGCAACGCACATGCTTTAAACTAGTTTAATTACAACAAAAGAATTACAATAATTTTGTAGGAATATCGAAATAAGTTGGGCCCCTACACTCTTGGCTAGAGAAAAACCAATACAAATGAAAATATGTTTCGCAGCTTGCCCGCCAAACCCTTGCGTCATGCAGTACCGCTGAATCCCCCCAAGCAGAGCAACAACATTCAACACCAATTCTCCTAATGAAGAGAAGGAGAAAGGGGATACTTAATACGCTTACGTTGAGATGTACCACACACAACCACGCCAGGCTCAAAAACGAAATTATTTTTCAGGCCAAAACACCACGTGTTGAAAATCGGACTGGAATAGATGAACTACACTAGAAAATTCTAGTCAAATTTGATCAATTTTTCGAAAAACACCAAATGTACTCAAAACAATATTGAAGATAGCCTCAGACTCTACTTGTTGGATTTGAGTGTTGGTTCCTCATTTTGTAAAGTATTTCATGCGTTTCAAGACTTGCCACTTTGTATGGATTTCTGACCGTTTCAACCGTTTTTCTAATCTTCTCTTAAGTTTTTGACACTAATATTTTGCACATTCTCATTATATCATCCTTAGAGGCTACCGCCAATTTTTGAGTCGTTTTTGCTTCGGAGCCGTTTTATCGAAAAACTATATTGATCTATTTTTCGAAAAACACCAAATGTCCTCCAAACAATATTGAAGATAGCTACGGACTCTACTTGTTGGATTTGAGTGTTGGTTCCTAATTTTGTGAAATATTTCATGCAATTCGATGCTCGTTACTTTGTATCGATTTATGACCGTTTTAGATGTTTTCTAATCTTCTCTTAGGTTTTTTACTCTAATATTTTGCACATTCCCATTATATCATCCTTAGAGGCTACCGCCAAATTTTGAGCCGTTTTTGCTCCGAAGCTATTTTATCGAAAAACCGTGAATTATTTATGCAATTCTGGTCAAATTTGAACAATTTTTCAAAAAACACCAAATGTCCTCCAAACATTATTGAAGGTAGCCTCGAACTTTACTTGTTGGATATGGGTGTTGTTCCTCATTTTGTGAAATATTTCATGCGTTTCAAAGCTCGTTACTTTATATAGATTTATGACCGTTTCAGACGTTTTCTAATCTTCTCTGAGGTTTTTGCCTCTAATATTTTGCACATTCTCATTATGTCATCCTTAGAGGCTACTGCCAAATTATGAGCCATTTTTGCTCCGGAGCCGTTTTATCGAAAAACTATGAATTATGTAAATCGATTCTGCTCAATCTTGATCTATTTTTCAAAAAAAAAAAAAAAAAAAACTATCCTCAAAAAAAATATTGAAGATGGCCTCGGACTCTACTTGTTGGATTTGAGTGTTGGTTCCTCATTTTGTAAAGTATTTCATGCGTTTCAAGGTTCGTCACTTTGTATGGATTTATGACCGTTTTAGCCGTTTTTCTAATCTTCTCTTAAGTTTTTGACTCTAATATTTTGCACATTCTCATTATATCATCCTTAGAGGCTACCGCCAAATTTTGAGCCGTTTTTGCTCCGGAGCCATTTTATCGAAAAGTCGTGGATTATGTACTGTAATTCTGGTCAAATTTGATCAATTTTTCGAAAAACATTAAATGTCCTCCAAACAATATTGACGATAGCCCCGGGCTCTACTTGTTGGAATTGAGTGTTGGTTCCTCATTTTGTAAAATATTTCATGCGTTTCAAGGTTCGTCACTTTGTATGGATTTATGACCGTTTTAGCCGTTTTTCTAATCTTCTCTTAAGTTTTTTACTCTAATATTTTGCACATTCTCATTATATCATCCTTAGAGGCTACCGCCAAATTTTGAGCCAGTTTTGCTCCGGAGTCATTTTATCGAAAAGTCGTGGATTATGTACTCTAATTCCGGTCAAATTTGATCAATTTTTTGAAAAACACCAAATGTCATCCAAACAATATTGAAGATAGCCACAGACTCTACTTGTTGGATTTGAGTGTTGGTTCCTCATTTTGTAAAGTATTTCATGCGTTTCAAGGCTCGTCACTTTGTATGAATTTCTGACCGTTTTAGTCGTTTTTCTAATCTTCTCTTAAGTTTTTGACACTAATATTTTGCACATTCTCATTATGTCATCCTAGAGGCAACCGCCAAATTTTGAGTCATTTTTCCTCCGGAGCCGTTTTACCGAAAAAGTATGGATTATGTATAGCGATTCTGGTCCAATTTGATTTATTTTTCGGAAAAAAAAAAAATATCGTCCCAACAATATTGAAGATAGCCACGGACTCTACTTGTTGGATTTGAGTTTTGGTTCCTCATTTTGTAAAATATTTCATGCGTTTCAAGGTTCGTCAATTTGTATGGATTTATGACCGGTTTTGGCGTTTTTCTAATCTTCTCTATAGTTTTTAACTCTAATATGTTGCATATTCTCATAGTATCATCTTTAGAAGTAACCGCCAAATTTTGAGCCGTTTTTTGTCCGGAGCCATTTTATAGAAAAACCGTGGATTATGTATTATAATTCTGGTCAAATTTGATCAATTTTTCGAAAAACACCAAATGTCCTCCAAACAATATTGACGATAGCCTCGGGCTCTACTTGTTGGATTTGAGTGTTGATTCCTCATTTTGTAAAGTATTTCATGCGTTTCAAGGTTCGTCATTTTGTATGGATTTTTGACAGTTTTAGGTGTTTTCTAATCTTCTCTATAATTTTTTACTCTAATATTTTGCACATTCTCATTATATCATCCTTAGAGGCTACCGCCAAATTTTGAGTCGTTTTTTCTCCGGAGCCATTTTATCGAAAAACAGTGGATTATGTATTGTAATTCCGGTCAAATTTGATCAATTTTTCGAAAAACACCAAATGTCCTTCAAACAATATTGACGATTGCCTCGGGCTCTACTTGTTTGATTTGAATGTTGGTTCCTCATTTTGTAAAGTATTTTATGCTATTCTAGGCTCGTCACTTTGTATGGATTAATGACCGGTTCAGCCGTTTTTCTAATCTTCTCTTAAGTTTTTGACTTTAATATTTTGCACATTCTCATTATATCATCCTTAGAGGCTACCGCCAAATTTTGAGTTGTTTCTGCTCCGGAGCCATTTTATCGAAAAATTGTGGATTATGTACTCTAATTATGGTCAAATTTGATCAATTTTCGAAAAACATTAAATGTCCCCCAAACAATATTGACGATAGCCTCGGGCTCTACTTTTTGGAATTGAGTGTTGGGTCCTCATTTTGTAAAGTATTTCATGCGTTTCAAAGTTCGTCACTTTGTATGGATTTATGACAGTTTTAGCCGTTTTTCTAATATTTTCTTAAGTTTTTGGCTCAAATATTGTTGGATATGATGAGTGTTGGTTCCTCATTTTGTGGAATATTTCATGCGTTTCGAAGCTCGTTACTTTGTAAGGATTTATGACCGTTTTAGACGTTTTCTAATTTTCTCTTATGTTTTTTACTCTAATATTTTGCACATTCTCATTATATCATCCTTAGAGGCTTCAACCAAATTTTGAGTCGTTTTTTCTCCGGAGCCATTTTATCGAAAAACGGTGGATTATGTACTGTAATTCTAGTCAAATTTGATCAATTTTTCGAAAAACACCAAATCTCCTCCAAACAATATTGACGATTGCCTCGGGCTCTACTTGTTGGATTTGAATGTTGGTTCTCCATTTTGTAAAGTATTTCATGCGATTCTAGGCTCGTCACTTTGTATGGATTAATGACCGTTTTAGCCGTTTTTATAATATTCTCTTATGTTTTTGACTTTAATATTTTGCACATTCTCATTATATCATCCTTAGAGGCTACCGCCAAATTTTGAGTTGTTTCTGCTCCGAAGCCATTTTATCGAAAAACTGTGGATTATGTACTCTAATTCTGGTCAAATTTGATCAATTTTTCGAAAAACATTAAATGTCCTCCAAACAATATTTACGATAGCCTCGGGCTCTACTTGTTGGAATTGAGTGTTGGTTCCTCATTTTGTAAAGTATTTCATGCGTTTCAAAGTTCGTCACTTTGTATGGATTTATGACCGTTTTAGCCGTTTTTCTAATCTTTTCTTAAGTTTTTGACTCTAATATTTTGCACATTCTCATTATATCATCCTTAGAGGCTACCGCCAAATTTTGAGTCATTTTTGCTCCGGAGCCATTTTATCGAAAAGTCGTGGATTATGTACTGTAATTCCGGTCAAATTTGATCAATTTTTCGAAAAACACCAAATGTCATCCCAACAATATTGAAGATAGCCTCAGACTCTACTTGTTGGATTTGAGTGTTGGTTCCTCATGTTGTAAAGTATTTCATGCGTTTCAAGGCTCGTCACTTTGTATGAATTTCTGACCGTTTTAGCCGTTTTTCTAATCTTCTCTTAAGTTTTTGACACTAATATTTTTGCACATTCTCATTATGTCATCCTAGAGGCTACCGCCAAATTTTGAGTCATTTTTCCTCCGGAGCCTTTTTATCGAAAAACTATGGATTATGTACAGCGATTTTAGTCAAATTTGATTTATTTTTCGGAAAAAAAAAATATCGTCCCAACAATATTGAAGATAGCCACGAACTCTACTTGTTGGATTTGAGTTTTGGTTCCTCATTTTGTAAAATATTTCATGCGTTTCAAGGTTCGTCAATTTGTATGGATTTATGACCGTTTTAGGCGTTTTTCTAATCTTCTCTATAGTTTTTAACACTAATATTTTGCACATTTTCATAGTATCATCTTTATAAGTAACCGCCAAATTTTGAGCCGTTTTTGGTCCGGAGCCATTTTATAGAAAAATCGTGGATTATGTACTGTAATTCTGGTCAAATTTGATCAATTTTTCGAAAAACACCAAATGTCCTCCAAACAATATTGACGATAGCCTCGGGCTCTACTTGTTGGATTTGAGTGTTGATTCTTCATTTTGTAAAGTATTTCATGCGTTTCAAGGTTCGTCATTTTGTATGGATTTATGACCGTTTTAGGTGTTTTCTAATCTTCTCTATAATTTTTTACTCTAATATTTTGCACGTTCTCATTATATCATCCTTAGAGGCTACCGCCAAATTTTGAGTCGTTTTTTCTCCGGAGCCATTTTATCGAAAAACAGTGGATTATGTATTGTAATTCTGTTCAAATTTGATCAATTTTTCGAAAAACACCAAATGTCCTCCGAACAATATTGACGATTGCCTCGAGCTCTACTTGTTGGATTTGAATGCTGGTTCCTCATTTTGTAAAGTATTTCATGCGATTCTAGGTTCGTCACTTTGTGTGGATTAATGACCGGTTCAGCCGTTTTTCTAATCTTCTCTTAAGTTTTTGACTTTAATATTTTGCACATTCTCATTATATCATCCTTAGAGGCTACCGCCAAATTTTGAGTTGTTTCTGCTCCGGAGCCATTTTATCGAAAAACTGTGGATTATGTACTCTAATTCTAGTCAAATTTGATCAATTTTTCGAAAAACATTAAATGTCCTCCAAACAATATTTACGATAGCCTCGGGCTCTACTTGTTGGATTTGAGTTTTGGTTCCTCATTTTGTAAAATATTTCATGGGTTTCAAGGCTCGTCACTTTGTATGGATTTATGACCGTTTTAGCCGTTTTTCTAATCTTCTCTTAAGTTTTTGACTCTAAGATTTTGCACATTCTCCTTATATCATTCTTAAAGGCTACCGCCAAATTTTGAGCCGTTTTATTGAAAAACTATGGATCATGTACAACGATTCTATTTTTCGAAAAAAAAAACAAATATCCTCCAAATAATATTGAAGATAGCCTCGGACTCTACTTGTTGGATGATGTGCTCAGTTTATACGTTCTATATGGCCGGTTTTTATATTGGTTTTACAATCAAAATGATGTAATATACTTCGAATTTGTGTTAGAGTATCATGGACAACATTTCTATGTAATTTTGGTTGTTTTGACTATCTTTTTGAAGTGGCCATTCATTTGGAAGTGATTTGGAGCTGATTTGCTGAAAGATCAACTTTGGAGCTTCATATTTCTCAAACTGTTTGTAATTTTGCTGTAAAACCACTTGGAGATGATTTTTCATGTTCTGAGCTTTCCAGGAAGTGGTTACACGCCTTCACCGGATAAGTAATGAAAACTTTGCAGCCTTTTGAAAATTTGAGGCAGAGACTTACCGCGCCCCACGGCCTGTATATGGCGGAGCGGGGCTCATAGTTTGGCGATTTGCGCCGATAACTTTTGGCGGTCCGCGAGGGGACCATGGCGGACTGCGGAAATGTTTGGCGGCCTGCGGTAGTCAACTTGGCGGACCACGATGGCTGGATTTTCCTATTTCCATATTTTCTTATTTTACGTGTTCCTAGACTATATAAATAAAAACCCCGACTCTAGATTATTATTCATTCAGACTTTTGAAAAGAAAAACAAGGGTTCTATGGATTGTATGAGGAGCTAATTCCTTTATTTCTTAATCGATTAATCGAATCATCGCATTGACAATATCGTGAGTTTGAACTATTATTTCTATTCTTCTCAATCATTGTCTTATATTTGGTTTTCAATTCATTCAATTATCTTCTGTGATTGCTTGGTGTACAACTAGTCTAATTGCTTAAGATTGATTGATTGCTAGTTTAGATTAGTCAAAGGAATCTATTGTTTGATTGATCTTTACATTGTAGCAACCCGAATTCATTGATTTGTATGTAATCATCGTTAGTGAATTAGGGCAAAGATTTGACACACATGTTAAATACGAAACGTGCATTAGTATTGAATGTTATCGATATCTCTCTAATCCGTATTGCTATTATCAAATTGAATGTAATCGTGCGCTTAGGTTCTTTGATAGTAAAGGTTATTGCGTAGTGCCGATCACGCCTTTTAGCTACTATTAAGGAGAGATTTGGGAATTCTGTTTCTACGATAGAGTAGTAGAGATTGATAGAGTAATAGTGATAACTTGGACCGATTGGTTAGTGCGTTGTAGAAATTAATTGATCAAGATCCGTTTTACTATTGAATACATTTCACAAATTGCTTTTGTTCACTCTAGTTAGTTTGATAAACACAACTCTCAATCCCCCATTATTAATTTGTTACTTAGGCACTTAATTCATTACATTTGACAACCCATTTCCCTGTGGATACAATCCCTACTTCCCTAATACTGTTGCTACGATTTAGGATTTATTTTTGATAGATAATCCCGACTTTAGTCTCGCCATTGGATTTGAGTGTTGGTTCCTCATTTTTTAAAGTATTTCATGTGTTTCAAGGTTCGGCACTTTGTATGGATTTATGACCGTTTTAGACGTTTTTCTAATCTTCTCTTAAGTTTTTGACTTTAATATTTTGCACATTTTCATTATATCATCCTTAGAGGCAACCGCCAAATTTTGAGCCGTTTTTGCTCCGGAGTCATTTTATCGAAAAACCGTGGATTATGTACTGTAATTCTGGTCAAATTTGATCAATTTTTCGAAAAACACCAAATGTCCTCCAAAATAAATTGAGGATAGCCACGGACTCTACTTGTTGGATATGAGTGTTAGTTCCTTATTTTGTGAAATATTTCATACGTCTCAAGGCTTGTCATTTTGTATTGGTTTTTGACTGTTTTGGCCGTTTTTTCTAATCTTCTCATAAGTTTTTTACACTAATATTTTGAACATTCTCTTTACATCATCCTTAGAGGCTACCGCCAAATTTTGAGCCGTTTTTGCTCCGGAGCCATTTTATCGAAAAACCGTGGATTATGTACTATAATTCTAGTCAAATTTGATCAAATTTTCGAAAAACACGAAATGTCCTCCAAAATACATTGAGGATAGCCACGGACTCTACTTGTTGGATATGAGTGTTGGTTCCTAATTTTGTGAAGTATTTCATACGTTACAAGTGTCGTCATTTTGTATGGATTTATGACTGTTTTAGCCATTTTTTCTAATATTCTCTTAAGTTTTTGACACTAATATTTTGCACATTCTCATTATATCATCCTTAGAGGCTACCGCCAATTTTTGAGCCATTTTTGCTTCGGAGCCATTTTATCGAAAAACCATGGATTATGTACTGTAATTTTGGTCAAATTTGATCAATTTTCAAACACCAAATATCCTCCCAACAATATTGAAGATAGCCACGGACTCTACTTGTTAGATTTGAGTGTTGTTTCCTCATTTTGTAAATATTTCATGCGTTTCAAGGCTCATCACTTTGTATGGATTTATGACCGTTTTAGCCGTTTTTCTAATTTTCTCTTAAGTTTTTGACTCTAATATTTAGCACATTCTCATTATATCATCCTTAGAGGGTACCGCCAAATTTTGATCTATTTTTGCTCCAGAGCCATTTAATCGAAAAACCGTGGATTATATACTTTAATTCTGGTCAAATTTGATCAATTTTTCGAAAAACACCAAATATCCTCCAAAAAATATTGAAGATAGCCTCGGACTCTGCTTATTGGATATGAGTGTTGGTTCCTAAATTTGTGAATTATTTCATACGTTTCAATGCTCGTCATTTTGTATTGGTTTATGACTGTTTTAGCCGTTTTTTTCTAATCTTCTCTTAAGTTTTTTACTCTAATATTTTCGACATTCTCATTATATCATCCTTAGAGGCTACCGCCAAATTTTGAGCCGTTTTTGCTCCGGAGCCTTTTTATCGAAAAACCGTGGATTATGTATTGTAATTCTGGTCAAATTTGATCAATTTTTCGAAAAACACCAAATATCCTCCAAAAAATATTGAAGATAGCCTCGGACTCTGCTTATCTGATATGAGTGTTGGTTCCTAAATTTGTGAAGTATTTCATACGTTTCAAGGCTCGTCATTTTGTATTGGTTTATGACTGTTTTAGCCGTTTTTTCTAATCTTCTCTTAAGTTTTTTACTCTAATATTTTCGACATTCTCATTATATCATCCTTAGAGGCTACCGCTAAATTTTGAGCCGTTTTTGCTCCGGAGCTATTTTATCGAAAAACCGTGGATCATGTACCGTAATTCTGGTAAAATTTGATCAATTGTTTGAAAAACACCAAATGTCCTCCAAAAAATATTGAAGATAACCTCGGACTCTACTTGTTGAATTTGATTGTTGTTCCTCATTTTGTGAAATATTTCATGCGTTTCAAAGCTCGTTACTTTATATTGATTTATGACCGTTTCAGACGTTTTCTAATCTTCTCTGAGGTTTTTGCCTCTAATATTTTGCACATTCTCATTATGTCATCCTTAGAGGCTATTGCCAAATTATGAGCCATTTTTGCTCCGGAGCCGTTTTATCGAAAAACTATGAATTATGTAAATCGATTCTGCTCAATCTTGATCTATTTTTCAAAAAAAAATAAAAAAAAAACTATCCTCAAAAAAAATATTGAAGATGGCCTCGGACTCTACTTGTTGGATTTGAGTGTTGGTTCCTCATTTTGTAAAGTATTTCATGCGTTTCAAGGTTCGTCACTTTGTATGGATTTATGACCGTTTGAGCCGTTTTTCTAATCTTCTTTTAAGTTTTTGACTCTAATATTTTGCACATTCTCATTATATCATCCTTAGAGGCTACCACCAAATTTTGAGCATTTTTTTGCTTTGGAGCAGTTTTATGATTTTATCGAAAAACTGTGGATTATTTAATAGCGATTCTGGTCAAATTTGATCAATTTTTCGAAAAACACCTAATGTCCTCCAAAAAATATTGGAGATTGACTCGGACTCTACTTGTTGGATATGAGTGTTGGTTCCTTATTTTGTGAAGTATTTCATGCGTTTCGAGGGTCATTTCTTTGTATGTATTTATGACCGTTGTAGACGTTTTCTATTTTTCTCTTAGGTTTTCGACTCTAATATTTTGCACATTCTCATTATATCATCGTTAGAGGCAACCGCCAAATTTTGAGCCGTTTTTGCTCCAGAGTCGTTTTATCGACAAACAGTGGATTATGTACTGCAATTCTGGTCAAATTTAATCAATTCTTTGAAAAACACCAAATATCGTCCAAACATTAGTGAAGGTAGCCTCGGACTATACTTGTTGGATTTGAGTGTTTGTTCCTGATTTGTGAATTATTTCATGCGTTTTGGAGCTCGTTATTTTGTATGGATTTATGACCAATTTAGCCATTTTCTAATCTTCTCTGAGGTTTTTGACTCTAATATTTTGCAAATTATCATTATATCATCCTTAGGTCTACCGCCAAATTTTGAGCCGGTTTTGCTCCGGAGCCATTTTATTGAAAATTTGTGGATTATGTATAGCAATTCTGGTCATATTTGATCAATTTTTGTTAAAAGACCAAATATCCTCCAAACATTACTGATATAGCCTCGGACTATACTTGTTAGTTTTTTGTTTTAATTTTTAAATTTGTTTTTTTTTTTTTTTTAATTTAGTGATTCTAATTAAGGGATGTTAATCCCATTAACTATAGTGCAACATCATTATTTGACGGCCAAAAATTAAAAGTGTTAAGAAAATCGGAAATTAGGGGCACCAAATATCGAAAGTGCAAAGTTCAGGAGCAACAAAGTGTACTTGTTGAATGGCAGGGGCACCACGTGAATGTGCAGTTGTTTTTGTCTTCATTATTTTGGTAAAACTCCTACTAATATTAGCTTCCTTTTTCTAATATTATATTATTTTACCTGTCAACTTAGAAACATGTGGATTAAGATTTAAGAATCTATTTATAGTAATAGAATAGATTTACCGGTGTCACCTAATTACCTGGAATAGTAATGAGCTACGTAACCTGGTAAGACTTGTTCCTTTTACTCGTCATAAATAATCGCCATTTATTGTTAGAATAGAAATGGGCCGAATGGGAAAAAGCCAATTTCAGGTACGTACATGTCAAAAATGAAACACAGCAACAAGGCATAGTAACAAAAGCTCGTAACAAAAGTGAGTAAGAGTTTGTAGCAAAAGCCAAAAGGCTTAGACAAACAGAAGTGAATGAGAAGTCTCACATATACACAACAAAGATGAATGAAGACATTACATTTTGGTGCATTGTACAGTACCCTGGTGGCCAATGAATAAAAATTATTGCCTGCATTATAGTCTACTAGAATGTACTATACATTAAGAAACAAATGGTGGCGCATCTTCAATTATTTCATCTTCAATGTTGATCGTTAAGCAAGTTATCACGATTTCCATTTCAAACTTTTGCGAATGGAGCACTCAAAGAGTCAAAGAGATGCTTACATGTATATTAAACTGACTCCAATATTGTACAGTAATATATTCTCGTGAAGTTGTCAAAAAAAAAAATTTATATTCTCGTGACAAATGTTTAGCCAACACCGAGAAAATGAAAATTGAATTTTGATCCATGTGAAAGAATCTTCATTCACAATTAGCTTTTGCATGTTTTATCATCATCTATCCTATGCTATACCCTTATAATAGAGAATGTATGTGTGAAAATATATGATTTTCTTTAATTATAAAAGAAAAAAATACATAATCTTCCTATATACGGTGTAGTGGCTTAATTAGCTGCACACATGATAGTCTGGCAACTTAACTTATGTAGTATGCATGAGTCATGGATGAGATCACTCTCTCCATTTTCATCATGAAATTGACCCAACATTGCATACATGACTCTATAATTTAGTAGTACTTATTACTTATTAGTCTCACAACAAATTAATACAAAAGAAAAACTAAATAATATAAATCGGATCTTGTATTATATATAGAGTAGATTGAAACTGAAAAACACCTCGATCACGTACAAGACAACGATTACTTTCAATAGCTCTCCTTCATAAATATATCTCGATCTCTTGCATGAGTAGGTAGTGGAATACCAGATATCGAGCCTCACAAAGCTTAATAATTAATCATTTGAGTTTGCACAATGATGCACTTCCCATTCCATAATTAATTAATTCAACGACATTATCTTTGTTAAAATTATATTGTTGAGTGCAACCTTACCTAAAGGTTTAAGCTTTAAAATCTGGTAAGGATTCAGCTTATTGTTAATCATTGTACAAAAAAATTATGTAAAATTGTTATATTTAAACTTTCTGTTTATATATGCAGCAAGTCCAGCAACTGCACCTCAGACTTATACGTATCGATTGCGTCAAAAACTTTGTCAATAGAATAAGTCCCATCAAATTTGTCATCGGGTTCCAAACGGATGGGGTAGCTATAGCAAACCTTTGGAAAAGTTGATGATACACATAACTACGTCAACATCCCACCAAAGAGCACTCATCCAATTAATGTTTGCCAAAAACCAGCTTAAAAACACTAGCAAAAGGTCACTTGGTACTTTTAGTCATTGCTTTATTTTTGCTAATTGTTACTTTGGAGATGAATAATTCTACTAAGAAAATGTCAAAATTTGGTACATTGAGTCGTTGTAAAGGGTGTTTATTGGACCCCTCCTACCTTACTATTTCATTAGTTAATTTTAACCTAAAGTCGAGGTTCTTTATACTTTCTTGATTGTGAAATTTCATATCAAAATATAAATGCAATTCTAAATCATGAAATAATTTTCAATGGGTGCATTTTCTTAAAAAGTTATTTAAAATTCATAACTCGGCATTATGGTGCAATTGGCGAAACTAGAGAGTCTTTGATCTTTATATGTTATCAATTATAGATTTGATATCAAAACCGAGTGTATCTGGTGGCATTTTTCGTAAAATTCGTGCATCATTCGAAAATCGTCTATCTATGTCGTATCGTATATAAGGGGCTTATTCAATCCGTCCTTGATTAATTACCTCGCCATAGACAAAAATCTTGATGACCTAACTGTTATCGAACTTGACATCATTGTCCAGTAGAAACTGCGCAATCAAAAGTGCAGGTAATAAATTCAAGGAAGTATGATATGATGTTACCATGTGGGAACACGTAGTAGATCAATGATTTGGTACGCCGTGTTTGTTGTTGGAAACGTAGTAGTTTAAGTTACATGAAGTTGACTGTGCATTGTATCAACAATTTAATGCATTTGTTGTATTTAACATGACTTATACTGCATGTCGGTTTCAACGTAACAAGCAACCATGCGTTTCAATCCACTCCAATTACCAAATTTCGATTCTTCCCAAATAACACGCAGAAAATGAGCAATTTAGGGCATTATGTTTATTCTTTTCTGTCGTAGTATGAATGAAATAATTATCTATAATCGTATAATTGAATGTGACTCGAACATCATACCATTGTTATTGTCAAGATGACTTTATCCATCTTTTTTGTAATTTTAGGAATTAGGGTATCAATAATGCACCCATTTGAGTCAAGAATTAGACTACCAATAAATCACCTAATTTTTTTGATAGCCAATAATTACCTAATTGAAGATGACTCAATTATCATTTCCCCGTGAATTAAGACAAATACGAGTATCGTTGTACGTATGTATCTATCGATATCATATTAGTGACGTTTTATTTGTATCTATTTTGTATGCATCACTTTTGTGTAATTTGTGACGATTCATACCTATGTATTTCGCGAAATTTGTGACCTTTTATTTTATTGCATACATCATCTACAATGTACTGCACACTCCTTTGCATAGATGCATTGCAAGAGTATAGTTTGAACTAAAACATGGTGGAAGGATTAAAGATCACATTAATTTGACATTTATTTTCATAACATTGAATTGGTAATAATCAAACAATGATCACACAACAACCAAATTAACTCATGGGAAAATATTTATATATATGTAACAAATAAATGTACTAGTAGTAAGTAAAATCAAGCTGAATGAAATGGCAGCCTTATTATACAAGACCTAGTGAAGAATCTATACTCCAAAGTCCAAAGTAGTACGGAGTAATTCCCAAACAAAATTTTAATCCCATCACTAAAAATCAAATTACACTAAATCAAACACACAGTAATCTCACAATAATCATGTCTAAAATACTAGAGCCGCAGCAACAACAGACACTAAGCTCAAAATTGTAACACCAGTTGATGCAGCAGAGTTGCCAGCTGGTGGAATGGCAGCTCCAGCACTACCTTCCGGGCCGCCAGCCGCACCGGGGACGCCAGGGGCACTGGCAGGAGAAACAGTTCCGGTGACGCTAGGGGCAACAGAAGTGGCAGGTGTAGCCGTGGGCGAGGAAGTAGGGACAGCAGCAGGGGCAGTGGCAGTGGCAGGGGAGGCAGCAGGGGTTGGGGTTTTCTTAGTGGAATGGGCAGGCGCGGGAGCGGGGGTTGCGGCAGAGGAGGCGGCTGAGGTGACAGCCAGCTTCTGGCCGGCGCCGCAGTGGCCGTTGATGGTGCAGATGTAGTAGTGGGTGCCTGGCTTGGTGAGGGTGATGCTGGATGGTGCAGTGGTCATGACAGGACCAATTGTGCTGCTTGCGGTGCAGGAGTCATAGTTTGCCTTTGATACTTCTGCTACTGTGTGTGCTGAAGCAGGGAAATTAAACACTGCCATCCAAACAATTACACATATTTACATTAGTTATGTGATTTAACATTTGTAAGTTCACACGTAAATTTAAAATCGATTGTGATCAACGTGTTGAGATCTCCTAGAGTTCGAGTTTAATTTGTTAGTGATCTGTTTATAGAGTGTTCTAAACATTTATGTAAGAAATGTGAACATAGAGTCACACACACGTTAAAAGTCTATGATTTGTTGCACAAAGTGTACAAAAGTCAACTTGATGAGAATTATTAACCACCATTCACATAATATAAACAACAGCTAGTTCTGTTCAGATGCTTCAAAACTCGTCTATGTCGAAACTAAATTAGCCTAGTTGTTTTGGAAAATGAATTCAACGTAATTGGTTTTATGGGTGTTCTAAACATTTATGTAAGAAATGTGAACATAGAGTCACACACACATTAAAAGTCTATGATTTGTTGCACAAAGTGTACAAAAATCAACTTGACGAGAATTATAGGCCACCATGCACCTAATGTAAACAATCACTAGTTATGTTCACATATTTTAAAACTTGTCTACGTCAATACTAAATTAGCCTAATTGTTTCAGATGCTGCATCCAACATACTCCCTCCGACCCAAGGAGATTGGTTTTATTTTCATGTTGTGAGAAGTCGAGATCCTTAACTGTTTTGCCGAACTCATTAGCTAATCTAATCGAATCTAATGTAACTTATCTAAGTACTAGTACAATCAGCCAATGTACATATGGTCCATGCAAACTTTTTATTCACATGCTTCTTATCTAGAAATCGTGACCAAAATAAGTGGAAGTCATCTATCATTCTATGATGGGAATCCCATGTAAGATGCAATTATGTAGGAGAATAAAAAATTTATAGTGTACTAATAAGATGTGCTCAACTGTTCATGATTTCAAATATTTAATCACAACTTTCACTGAATTACTATTAATAAGACTAGATCATGATGGATAGTGCTCATATAATACGTTACATACAAGTCACATAAAAACATTTAAAACTATATGACATTTTGATCCCACTAAAGCGGGGTGTAAGAACTAGAAAGGTCTAAATGTACGCAACCTGTATCTATTGACTCGAATAAATCTACTCATCCCGCTACTAGAAGCTAAGCCGGACATTAATCTAAAGAAGGGTCAGATGTACGCAACCTGAACTTACTCTACACGAGCAATAATTACAAAGTTTAAGAAGTAAGAGGGGGTAGAGAATTATTACCAAGAACATCACCAACTTGGAGGGTTTGCTTGGAAGCCCAAGAGGAGTAAAAGGATGTAGAAGGAGGGATAGTCCAACCAGTAGAGTCACCAACAACAAAACTTTTAGCAGAAGCAATCCCAGAAACAGCTGCCAAAACAACTGTAGCCAACATCAACATAACTCCCTTGTTTCCTGCCATTGTTTCTGACAACTTTGTTTTTATTTTTGTGTTTTTGTGTTTTTCAGGTCGCCCCTCTTAAGATTTATAGCAACTCTTGTTGTTGTGTTTTTGTGTTTAATAAAGTTGTTAGTTGTTGTTGTGTTTTTCAGTGAGAGAGGAGTAGGAAGTAGTAATGTATAAATGTAATGTTATGATTTATGAGAATTAGATCTAAAGTGAGGGTGGTATTTATATAAGTTTTATACTAAGGTCTTAGAAAAGAAGAAAAAGTAGTATATGTACACCGTAGTGTGGAAGTGAAGATTGGACAACCGTGTACCTTCTACTTTGGGGGGTCGGAGAATTTTAGGTTGGACTTAGCCGTTGGATGACTAACACTTGTGATTTGTGGGTCCATGTTTGGTTTGTATTAAACGTAGGATTATGGGAGGAGACCTAAGTAATGTGTATGCGAAGACTTAAGTGGTCAATTTTCGTCATCCTTTTCATCTTTGTTAATCGTAAAATTATAACTTTGCATGTGTCGTGACCTCGTTACTTACTTGAACGTCTTTTACAACCTCATAGTATACCGAGCTTGGATCAAGTCAAAGTGTTCATATATATGAACTCGGAGGCTCTAGTCACTCTTTTATAATCGTTCATGATCGAAATGTGTCTTAATGGAACAGTTAGTTACTTCTATAAGAAGGGACAATGTGGGTTAGGATACTTAGGGATCACATACACGTAAAGATTTGCGGCGGACACGGGACACATAAGGTGTGGGAAGAAGCGAAGAGGAAGCTCACATACGGCGGTCTGTGAACACATGCACCACAATTAGCCGCGTTTAAAGGGAAAACTGACCAAGTAATGTTGGTCAAGTTCACCAAACCCCTTAGACTTTGTTTGCATCCCTTTAGTTGACTAGTCCTCTTTATTAATTTGTCCCCTTTTTTATTTTATTTTATTTTTTCTTTTTAGGTCATATTCACATTAATTATTATTTGAGTATTATGGCTTATATTTGGACTTTATATTTGATACTTTCAAAACCTTCTACTCTTCTAGGCTCTTTTTGCTACGAAATTAGACTTTTTGCTCTATTTTTTCTCTGACTTGGTTGTGATATTCTAACTTGTTTTACTCGTTACTTAAGTGACATAATCATGATGCAAGTATAACTCCCTATCACTTTGTTACAACAAATCAAAGTTTGGTGGATGGGTTATTAACTTGTTATATTGCCTCATACAATAGCGCGCCAATCTAACCCCGCTTGTCTACAATGTCTAAAGAGCAAACAACCAAGTGAAAAGTGACCTCCTAGTGCCTACCCAATTTTCTCACTTGCCATTTACACGTAATATCCGTAACAAATTGGCCTCGTAGTCGTTTCAGCTTTCAGCGCACATACAACTACCACGAAAATGACCATTAGTTGATTCCATAATTGTGAATCTTGCACCTTGGGGTACTTTCTCTTTCAACTCGCTAATAGGAATAGGGTCATATGTCTTCACCAGCTCAAACGCCTCAGACGGATATGTCCGTTTGTCAACAATGACCTCTTGGAGTATTACAGTATTCTCGAGTATGAAGGTAGCTAACTCAATGTCACCACGGCGTCCACAGTAGCCAAGAATCTCCAATGTCCTCAAGATTTTCAGGGGTGATCCATTACGCTTTGTTATCGAATTGGAATTCATGCCAGGGTCTAATCCAACTGCATAAAGGCCAAACCAACATCATTTTTAGCCCCCACAAACCCAGTGTGGATCACTTGTCCCATTTTCCTATCACACTCCTTGTACACCACCAATCATATGCTAGCATTTCTTATCTTTTCAAAAAATATTATCTTTAAAATATAAAACAATAGAATGCTAGCATGTGATTGGTGGGGTACAGAAAATGGGACAGGTGATCCACACTGCCACAAACCATGATTGCAAATCAACACAAGTTGTGGAAACTTTAAAAATATTGAGATCAAGTGGAAAAAAAAAAGTGTGAGTTGAAAACACACAAATATAAAAAATACAAAATCCCAAAACTGGTAGAAAAATTTATCACCCACAAAAATAGTAGAGCAAAAAATAGTGAGTTTATTTATTATTCCACTGGAAATGGAATTGTTTTAATTAGATAAATGCGAAAACGAGGAAATTTGCTTGCCTGGAGTGTCAATTTTTCGAGCATTGGACATGCGTCAATTAGGGGAGTCCAACCAAGGAGGCTATCTAAATGGCACCCAAACACATACAAAAAATTCTAGCACCTTGAGTTTACTCAAAAGCGGCAAATCTGGCAACGGCAAGTGTTCGCCTCCAATATTATACTGCAAGAGAGACATTATGGAGATATGATACTCACTCATATGCACACAAGAAGACAAGAGGGACATGATGAACCATTGCGTGAAAACCTCACTGGTGCCTAAGCTATTGTCTTTTAATGTGTATACCCACCCTACCACATAGTTTATGGATAGCAATCTTCAACGTTGGTGAACATGAAAGAAATGAGAAATCTAATATACTCTATACATAAACGAGGCCATTTTGAAACAAAAATAGTAATGAACAGTGAAAGAGTAGCTAAAACGTCAATTCTACATTTTCATGAGTATAGTACAAGAACCAAACGAAAATATTATGTCATCAATCTGGTTTACCCATGGTCTAGGGGCCAACACATTTGCATTGATCAACCGTGCTACAATTGAGGCATCTAAAATAACATACATTAATAAGAAACCTTTACTTCATTAAAAATTAAAAATTTGAAACCTTTTACTCTCAGTGTGCCATCTGTTGTACGGATAATAATTCAAATCGTACATACGGGCATACGGTTGTCCGGGAAATCACGACATCCTGGGCGAAATTTCAAAATGTGGCCCCAAATTGTTGTCAACTATAAAGACAAATTCATAAAAAAAAAAAAAAAAAAAACCCTAAAGTATCCCCCGGTACAACCATACTTGACCTAAAACAACCGGCGCCCGCCCGCCCGCCCTAAAAGACGCCTCATGAGTCTGTGTGTGTATAAAGATATTTCTCCCTCCATTTCATTCATTTGTTTATGTCGAGCCGGATTTTGTGAGGGGAACCCAAACCCAACGTAAACAAATGAGTGAAATGGAGGGAGTATTCCGCGGACACCGGAAAATTTTTCGAAAACGCAAATTTTTAGGCTAAAGTTTGTGAAACATAAGGAACCAGATGCTCAATGCATTATAGAGGATGGTGGCACTGACCCTGGAGGGGGTCATGTGTTCCAATGATAGTTTCCACATGGAATGTTAGGGGCTGGACCCCACAAGCAACAGGAGGTTCTTAAACTAATCCAGCAGCATAAGATTGATCTCCTGATGCTTTTAGAAACTAGAGTAAAGCAAAATAAAGGCGCAAATTTACTCAAAAGAAAATTCAGAAGTTTTGACTTCTATCGTAACTACAATCACCACTATAATGGAAGAATATGGCTCTTATGGAAGAGCAAAGTGGTGAAAGTTCAGATTCTCAAGTCTGCAGCTCAGTACATCCACTGTGACATTACATGCCTAAAAACACAATTCACATGTGAGCTTACAGTAGTTTATGGTCTAAACAAGGGAGAGGAAAGAAGAGAACTATGGGAGTTTCTTGCCCAAAGCTCAGCTTGTATTCTGAAACTCTGGTTAGTAATGGGAGATTTTAATGTTGTTTTGAGCAGTGGAGAAAAGATTAGCAAGGGTCATCTCAATAATAGGGATGTTGAGGAATTCTCAAATTGTCTCAAGTAGGCAAAACTCACTGATCTCCCAGGTTATGGCTGTTTTTATACCTGGAACAACTTTCAAGAGGGTGTAGATGCAGTATGGGCAAAACTTGACAGAGCATTGGTCAATCATCACTGGTTTTCAAGTGCTATTGCAGCTGATGCAAGTTTCCTTCAACCTGGTTTGTCTGATCACTTACCAGTTCTGGTTGATATAAAGCTGAATGTCATGGAGGGCATTAGATCTTTTAAGTTTCTTAAATGTTGGAGCATGGACCCAAGATACCTGAATATTATCAAAGAAGCATGGGCTAAGCCTAAGCATGGCACTAAAATGTTTAGGTTTATCTCTAAACAGAGGGAGGTAATGAAATCACTTGGCATTTCTGAAAGGGTTAATAGCTGCAGGAATCAGTTACTCCAAGCTCAGCAAAGGCTCCACAATAATCCAATGAATAGTGATCAACTTCAGGAGGTTAAAAAGCTCAGGTCACCTTGAAAAAATGGAAAAAGTTGAGCTGATCTCCTACTATCAGAGAGCAAAAATCCGTGATGTAAAGATGAATGATGCTTCTATAGGATACTTCCATGCTAAAGTCAGAGAGAGGAAAAGCCAAGCTTACATGGGGAGGATCAAAGATATGAATGGCACTGAATATACCAATCATAATGGAGTTGCAACAGCTTTTATAGACTACTACAAAAACCTTCTGGGAACAGCCCACCCCACTGACGAATACAATGAAAAGTTATTTTCTGGTGACAAACTCAGTGTGGAGGATGCTGATTTTTTGGTGAAAGAATTTACAGTTGAGGATGTTAGGTCTGCTCTAAACTCAATTGATGAAATGAGAAGCCCGGGCCCTGATGGTTTTACTTCAACCTTTTACAAAAGCTCATGGGACATCATTGGTCCTGACTTATGCAATGCAGTGCTAAACTTCTTCAAAACTGGACAAATGCTCTGTCAAGTTAATAGCACTCTCATCATTCTCATCCCAAAAAAGGACACTCCTGACACAGTGGCTGACTACAGGCCAATCTCCTGCTGCAATACCATCTATAAAATTATTAGCAAAATGATTACAAACAGGTTACAAGCTGTTATCTCAAGTATTATTGGTGCTGAACAGTCAGCATTTGTTCCTGGCAGGAACATTTTTGACAACATTCTGCTCTCCCAAGAGCTTGTGAGGAAGTATGATAGGAAGGGAGTTTCCTCTAGAGCTACTATAAAGGTGGACATAAAAAAAGCCTTCGACTTTGTTGCTTGGTCATTCCTAGAGAGGATTATGGGCACCATGGGGTTTCCTGGCCAATTCATAACCTGGATCATGAAATGTCTTAGCACGGCTCACTTCTCTCTCAATATCAATGGAAGGCATGAGGGTTATTTTGCAGCAAAGAGAGGGCTTCGTCAAGGAGACCCCCTCTCTCCATACTTGTTTGTGATAAGCATGGAAGGTCTGTCTAGAAGTCTTCGGAAGCTAATCCACTCCAAAAACTTCAATCAGCACCCTAAATGCAACAAGGTTAGCATCAATCATCTCCTTTTTGCAGACGACTTGCTTATGTTCTCAAAAGGTGATCTGAAATCAATAATGACAATTGCTGGTACTCTGCACAAATTTGAAAGACAATCGGGTCTTGCTGCTAATCCTATGAAAACCAACATTTATCTTGGAGGTGTTAAGGCTGTGATCATGGAGAAAATAGCTGCTAAGACAGGGTATAGCATAGGGAAATTCCCTTTTAGATATCTGGGGATTCCACTTCATTCATCCAGGCTCACTATGGATATGTACTCCCCTCTTCTAGATAAAATAAGGATGAAAGTTAATCACTGGGCTAATAGCTATCTATCTTTTGCAAGGAAGCTGCAACTTATCAATTCAGTTATTTTGGGTCTGCAAACCTTTTGGGGCTCAGTTTTGTTGCTTCCTAGAGGTGTTTTGAAGAAAGTGAGGCAGCTATGCAGAGAATTCTTCTGGGGCATTAATGAAGAGCATGGGAAAATCACCTTTGTTAGTTGGCAAAAGCTTTGCACTCCAAAGAGAGAAGGTGGATTAGGTATAAAGGAAGTGCTTAGCTGGAATAAGGCACTTGTTGGTAAGTGGATTCTCAAAATTTGTGGCAATCAAAATAGCATTTGGTGTAAATGGGTGAATGCCTACTACATCAAAAATGAAGGATTCTGGAATGTTAGCTGCAAAAATGATTGCTCAAATGCCTAGAAAGCTATTATGATCATCAGAGATGATATTATCACAAACTCAGGAGGCCTGCAGGGAGCTAACTCTAATGTTGCATAATGGATTACAGCCAAACAGAAAGGTAAAGCTCTGTACAGTTTCTTTAGGGGTGAGAAAGAAGCTGTTAACTGGCACAAGACCATCTGGGATAGCTGTTGTATACCTAAAAGCTCAATTATAACAGTTCTAGCTGTTAGAAACTCCCTTCCCACCATAGACAATCTGCAAAGGAGAGGCCTCAGCATCCCAAATAGATGTGTTCTTTGTAAGAACAATATTGAGACAGTTGCTCACCTGTTCTTTGAATGCAGCACTTCACAGCAAGTCTAGAATAATGTCTTAGCATGGCTGGGTTATACAGGTAGATCATGGATTCTGAGGCATGAAATAAACTGGTTTAAGCATAAAGTCAAGGGGAATCAAGGTCGACAACACCTCATTAGGAGTGCATTCACTAATACCATCTATGAGTTATGATTGGAGAGAAATGCAAGGATTTTCAAGGATTTCTCAAGAACTTGTGAGAATATTGCTTGTAAGATCAAATTTCTTAGTTGTATTAGAGCTATTGATAGTTTTAGCGATTCTATTCCGAAATAATTTTGTATTTCGTAGTGGCTATCTCTAGGGTGGCTCATTGCCCTCCTTGGAAAGTCTTGTATTAGTTTTCTCCTCCCCATTTGTGGACGAATAAAACTATCTATCTCTTTCCAAAAAAAAAAAAAGTTTGTGAAAAGTTCCCTTAAAAAGATAGAGGGTTTGTTCAAAAAAAAAAAAAAAAAAGATAGAGGGACACCGAAAAAATGTATTAGGACACCGAAAAATATTTTTTCTAGATCCGCCACTGCAACTTGTACATGTTTGAATAAGAGTAGCAGTAAACCAAATAAATGCTAACCTGGAACGTGGAAATTGAAGATATCTCTAAATATAGAGCCTCCAGCTGCGGAAGATACCTGGACAGTGATTCAAAAGCAAAAGTTGTATCTTTTCTACGAAGCCAACCAATTGAGACTGACGTAAGTGAGGAGGCGTTTTTAATATCGATCTCTACAGGGTGGTCCATGTATCTCAAGAACATCAACTTTGGAGCAGAAATATTAATAGCTTGCAATTTGTGGCATCTAGATACGTCTAAATGTTTCAGTGACAAAGATAAAACAGAGGATTTAATGTTGGTTAAAAATTCGGACTCTTGAATGAACAAAATCTCAAGGAAGGGGCATGAATCCAGAATGATCTCGACAACTTCTGAAGTAATACTAACGTAACTGAGACTCAAAGATGTTAAAGCGTGCTTGATGCCAACCGGCTTGCACCAATCATCAGGAGTCAAGCTACAAGAGTGATACTCTTCCCCTTCTCGAAAAGAAGGTGGTTCCAAGTTTAGCACAAGATTTTTGACTTGTTTTTTTAATGAAAGAGAAACCCAGTTGTCAATATTCGATTGGCAACTCTCATCTAAATCAAAAACAACCCTCAATTCATCGATCGATGAACTTAAATGTTGTTTCATGACATCCTCCACCCGATTAATAAAAATAGATCTTTCTTTGACAAGCTCTTGTTGATTTTTATGCAACTTGAACTTGTTCATTGTCCTCAAATTTTCGAAATTCAACTTAGGATAGTATCCCAATAGCCGAGTTAATAGCTAAATTAGGACCTGAACTTTGCCAAAAGTTTGATTTCAGGACCCCAAACTTTTTTCAGCTCAAATTAGGACCCCATGTTAATTGTCGTTACCAATTGCAAACTCTGTTAACTTTCCTACCCCTCTCCCTCCTCTTTCTTTCATCTTTATCATTTAAACCCAGATTTTCTTCTCAAATCAAAATCAATCATAGCATTATACTTAAAGTTTTTTATGATTCATCACCTTTGCCCATAAATTTTATTGTCATCATCAAAACCCAGATTACTTCAAAAAAACATAGCAATAATTAATAGCATGGCAAAAAAAAATCAGAAAATATGTTACTCGTATAACATATACTCCATCATTATCATCAAAATCAATCAGAAAATTGGTTCGACTTCCTATCCTCGGTCTTCTTGCTGCTTCCCCTCGCGTACTTTCTCTCTCCTATTTTTCAATCTCATTTTTCGTTTTTTTTTTAATTTAATCTTCTTGATTGATTGATTTTGTAGGAAATTCTAGACTTTTTGTGGGTTTGGATTTGGGGTCAAGGGTTTCCATTTTTTTTTTTTTTTGGAATTTTTTGTTTATTCGTGTGTGTAAAATTACATGATGATTTTTTTTTTTTTTTTTTTGGGTTTACTGGGTATTTGTTCTGGGTTCGTGGTTAACAATCTTGTAGTAATAGTGGATTGAAGATGGTAAACTTGCATGGTTCCGATTGTTTATATTCCAATATTGTGGATAAAATCGCATGATTCAAGTCACAACTTCTCGTTGGGTCATGAAGATGGAGGAAAGTGGATTGATTTGGGGGAAAATCTGGACAAAGTGACGAACAAAGAGGAAGGAGAAGAGAGATGAGTAGGAAGGTTAACAAGGTTAGAAATTGGATGAAAAATTGAGGCGAGGTCCTGATTTCACCTGTAAAAAGTTATAGGTTCTGAAATCAAAATTTTGGCAAAGTTCAGGTCCTAAAAAATCTATTAACTCCCCAATAGCCACCTTCTCCAACTTTTAGAAACGATACTAGTTCTTCTAACTTCCTTCGTTGTAAGAAAGGAAAAAAATAAACAACCAAACCTCATTTGGCAGTCTACTTATTATTAGCCTTTCATTACTCCCTCCGTTTCTTTTGTTTCTTTACGTTTCGTTTGAATATGTGAGAGGAATTCAAACGAAACGTAAAGAAACAAAAGAAACGGAGGGAGTATTTGTTTTGGTGCTACTTGCTTCGTGGCCCTGAGAAAACACAATGTCCAAAATAATTTGAAAATACGTAATTGTCAATCCTAGCAAATGCAAGAGGTCTAAAAAATGTACCTTATGGAGTGCAGGCCAGCGATTGTTTTCCACAAGATACATTTCTCTTGGAGTGTACAGAGTAGTAGGTACGTCAATTAATGTTCCTCTAACTTTGTTGGTCAATCTTTCAATTAAAATGTTTTTGTTGCAGTGTTGCTCAACCTCTACCTCTGCATAGGATATAATAATATATGAATTACTTTAGCTACAATATCTTTATATATCGTATTGCAAAATAGGGGTCATTCTGTATATAATTCACAACGCAATTTTTATCATGGGTTATCCGGAAACACCCGCCTTATGCCATTAACATAAGCGGCGCGTACATCCCGTTCCCCTTAGTTGCCATGCACTGGAGGAGTCTTTATTGCAATGGGTTCTGATAGAATATATGTAAACATGTAAATTATTTCCTAGTTATGTACTTTAAGGTTCTACCCTTGTATACGTCGTATATGTATGATTAATGAGAATGCCCTAGACAGGGAGTGTTTACCATCTACTGCTTGAGCTTCATTTACCACTGCGTCGGACTACTGTTGTATACAATATTGTGATAATATTAGCGTCGTGTATCTATCTGCCAACCACATGTTCAACATCAACACACTTGATATTCACTTTGTGCAAGGGCATGTTCATGTTGGGGAAGTCCGCGTCCTTCATGTCCGTGGTGCTTACCAATACGCTGACATCTTCACTATAGGCCTTCCCCAGCCACTTTTCACTAGTTATTGCTCCAGCCTAAGCGACCGCCATCCTCCCGCTGCGACTGCGGGGATGTGATAGAATATATGTAAATATGTAAATTATTTCCTACTCATGTACTTTACGATTCTACCTTGTATATGTCGTATATATTTGTATCAAGTTAGAAGTAGTCATATGTCAGAACTCATCTGAAATGATTACTCCATCTACTAAATTACATAATTCCACTAACAAACTCTCATAACTCCAATACATTTGTAACTCCACTAACAATAACAGCTAACTCCATCAACACCCCCAACCCAACCTCCGCCCCACCGCATCAACCATCGCTGGCGGTGGTCCGGATGTGGTCAACGGTGGTTTGGTGGTGGTCCGGTGGTGTGTGGTTACATACACAATCAGTGGCGGACCCACGATTTGGGGAGTGGGGGTGCACAAAATCAGTAGCCAACGCGTGTTTTTGGAGTTTTAAAATTATGTTCGTAAAAAATAAGAAGAATTTTTTTTGGAGAAAATGAGATATTCGCAAAATTTTAGCTACGAATTGATAAAAACACTCATAAACATTCAACATCTTATTTGACGGATTATTATTTACATTGGTGTAAAACTTCGTTTAATTTCATATAATTTTAATCTAAACATTACATATTAAACTTGGATCCAAGAATTCTTTAGGAAAAAAATTTCGAAGTAGTAACATTTTAGTTTACAAAATAAAAGACAAATATCAAATTAATAATTGTCTCAAATAAAGAAGAAGAAAAAACAAATACTAAAAGATGAGCCACAACTAAAATAGATGATGTATTTATTAGGTATATTATATAGCATCAACAGTATCTAGCTCAATTGGGTTTTGAGATGATTTGCTTATCCGGGGTTTGGAGTTCAAATCCTAGCAAAACCCACGCTCAAACATTTTGGTTATTTCATTAAAAAAAAGGGGAATAAAACCACCAAAAAGTTGTTGGTAGGATTTGAACCTGACCCAATGCCTTGAAATCATATGCAACTCACCACTACTCCAGCCTTTAATTAATGATACACAAATGACAGTTTAACTATATATAAAAAAAATTCCAGATTAATGGGGGTGCACGTGTCCCCCTGTGCACCCCCCTGGGTCCGCCACTGTACACAATTATAGGGATGGAGTTACTCATTTTAGTATATGGAGTTATCACTTCTGACTTCTGACAAAAATATGATTTCTGACCGGATACAACCCTATTTCTGATTGATGAGAATGCCCTAGACATGAGTTTTACCATCTAATAGGTTCTTTTATTATTATACTAAAATCCTTAATTGTTCCAAACTATTACAATTTACTGTCATTTTTTTATTGTGAGATCATCTCGCCTCTTATCCCCCTAATTCTCATCTCACGATCGAAACGACCCCTTACAATTTACATCCACCAATTATCCCGGGTCATGGAATCTATTGTTTCACCCACATAATATGCCCAATGATCTTAATTCTAATCTTATTAAGTGCTTTCTACTTCTATAACAAGCTCGATCATTGATTTTCATAATTAATATGCTCAATAAGATTTCAACTGCATACTCAATAAAATATGCATGCCCGATTTCGACTAAATAATCAATGATTTGTTAATGCTATATAAGAGGATTTAACCCTTGGTATGTAATTATTTGCCTACATTCACATGTGTCTCATTTTTAGTGTCATTGTACTTAACCCCCAAGCGAGATACTCGAGGATTCTCCACACACCTAATATATATACCCTTATTCCATGATATTTTCATTCATTAATCTATTACTCTAGTCGGTTTTCTTAAATTTCTTCCTTGTTTTAGCAAGATTCTCCCTTGAAAAAACAAAACATGGGATCTCATTGATAATTGAGGAAATCATCACATGGAAAACGAAGGAAATTAGCCCTTTATCATGTCCGTCGGCAGTGTCGCCCTATGGCCACATGTTAGAAAAATTGATAGTAAATTCAACATGTTAATCTCTAGACAACTTGTTTGATATATATTCAATTAAATTTAAATTAACTCTTCCCAAGCATGCATGCTATTCGTAGAACAATTAGATCAGTAAAAAAAAGCTTACGATGCAACCCTAAAGATACGATAACTTTTACACTTTTAGGATTGATTTTTACATTTATCCATGCGAGTCACAATTCTCAATGGAAAAGGTAAAAGTGATATTTGGAGTGTAAAAATCATAACCAATCAACTGAGAGAAAAAGAACCATAAAAAAAAATACCTGGATTTGGCGCAGCAATGGGAAGAGACGGAGAGTGTGATGAGGAAGCAGATATAGATGAAGGTGAGAGATGAAACTGCGCGGATGGTTAATTGTTTACCACCTTAAATAGGTAAAGTTAAGGAAACAAGTACTACGGTGCAATTGTAATATTAACTAAATAAGGTAAGTTACTATACAGTACACACCTAGACAACTACTAGTCTACTACGATACCACAAGTACAAAAGACTTGTAAGGTCACACGTGGTGTATGTTCTTTTTAAGAGTCAATCATGAGGAAACTTTGACTTTACTGTTCCCAAATTAAACAAAACTGAGATTACTACTTCCTCTAGTTCTGAATGATGTTCTTGTTTCAGTTCTAAATAATATTCTATTTTTCTTACTTGTAATGCTTTTTGTGGTCTTAATGGTTTGTGACCCACCCACTTTCATTTTCCACCACATCTTACTTCCTACAAAAAATTCTGTGCTATTTCATTGTGGAATATCATACGGAACAGGAGGGAGTACTTTTATACCCTCTTCATATCAATATTCTTTTCCAAAATAAATTTTAACTTGCAATTTTACCGAGATTATTACTTTTACCCTCTTGATATATCATATACGTTCCCATAAATTGGAAATACCTTAGCGATTGTAAAGTTGAGGATTGTAGGAATAGAAAGTTTTTATATGAGTTGGTCTAACTTGTAAAATATTGCTGTGGGTTTTTTTTATATGAGTTGGTCTAATGTCGTACAACAAACTTACATGAGATAATTGATCTTTACTCTTAAGAAAACTACTTAAATTAACTGTTGCTTGAAGCGTAGAGCCGCATAATCGTTCAAAGAAGTTGATTGAATAAGCACATAAACAAACTCGTAAAATAAAGCACAAAAATGTCAACAATAACATTGACGATCAATAGGTGGCAAACGTGTCGAAAGCAGCAGCTACTAGTTTACAAGAAATGCTCGGGAAAAAGGCTACACATACATACATATAATATATCGTGATTTACAAGGTGGTTCAAAAATTAATGGTACATCAAAAAGTGGCACAATGCAAAAACAACCACGACCCTAGACATATTCCAAACATAACAAAAGTCAATACTCGGGAAAAAGGCTACGCATACGCGTTGTGTAAGAAAATCGATTAATATAGCAATGCTAGAACGACGGCCATGAAGGACGAGGCAGAGAAAATGCTGAGAGCTGAAGCTGATGAATCCGTGGGGGGAGACTCAGTAGGTGTTACAGCAGCCGGAGAAGAACCGTCGGAAGCTGTCACAGCAAATTTCTGGCCCTGGTCACAGTGATTGCCTACAGTACATAAGAAGTAGTACTGTCCTGCAGTTGTCAGGGTCTTTTCAAAAGGGCCTTCTGTGGCAGTCTCAGCTTTATCATCAAGGCTTGCGTCGCATTTGTCATAAGCTTCCTTTGATGTTACAACAGCCACTGTATGGACTCCTGTCGTAAAATCGAAAACTGCAAAACAGATGAACATTAATCCTTGGTCATTATAAGCATCATGTACATATATATGCCACAGATTCACCAGGAATTGAACATTCTACTGTATTTTTCGACATTCTCCTGCTTTCGAAATGAAAATCACATCTACTGCTTGTTTTAGGCTTAAGCTAAGACCCTGAGACAAACTGTACAATAACCTTAATCATACCAAAGTAAGAAGTAACACAATCTTATACGTACTTTAACTATAATGAACAAAGAGTTCGGAAAAAAGTGTATTAAGTATGCAAAATCGTTATATCTACAAAATCGTAATATTTACTTTTCATAGAAATTACGGTTTTGATGTTAATTGTAGATGTCATATGACTCAACGATGATCAACAAGATCCGAAAAATGTTCAATCATACATGACACGTTAAACCATGCATGATGAACAAGACTCGTGAAAAAAAAATGTCAACTAGATGCATAATATAAGATATAACATGCAAGATAGAAAATTACATACCTAGTGTGTTACCAACAACAAAGTTCTGTTTAGCAGCCCAGCTGTCGTAGAACCCGGCTGAGGGAGGCAAAGTCCAACCGGTGGCGTCTCCGACAGTCAGTTTCTGAGCATCAGCTACACCATTCATCAGAATCAGCAGTACTGCTGCTGCTAGGATCACAATGGACTTTGTCATTCCTCTAGACATTTTTTTACCTCTTTGTGTTCTCGTCGAGATCGTCCCTTACGATAGAATTAGTATGTAGTTGATGAATTGGTACGTCTTTATACGAAATTTCGATGTATATATAAGGTAAGGATGTAAGGAAGACACACATTCATGTTGATCCAAACATTGATGACTACCATTATCTTTGACTTGGACTTAGTCTAGGCGCAATTTGCTCATCATTGTCATAGTTTAATTTGATTAGTTCTACTTGATAAACTATATAATTCTAGTCAAATTGTACATAATTTGATAAAATAAAACCATAGTAATAGATTAGTAGAGAGAATTATTCAGTTTGTACGTGAAGAACAGTACATATTCATCTAACCATTATCTTTGTCGATTTCGTGTTCTTTATAAGTTGGTCAAAGCTCATTAGCCGCAGTACTAATTAATTAGCTGGTTGATGTGATTGAATTGAATTAATCAATTCATAATTACCGCGTAACGATGAAGTTATTGAGTCAGTTGTCTAGGAGCAATCAGAATCATTGAATAAGTATCAAAGATTTGATCAGATGAGGACTTAAAAGATGACTGGCAACAATGTGCCAGGCAGACGCACATCGTATAAAAGTATGGGTGAAGATTATATTATAAGCTAGTGCGTTACCCCTCTCATTATCGTTTATATTTTGGAATGAAAAACAGCTTTGCTCGTGCCCAGTCTTCCCATACGTGTGATCTTTATAGAGTTATAGGCACGTACCTGAGCAAGCATTCTACATATAGTTTCAAAATTCTATCAGCTATTGCTGCTTGGTATGTATACAACAGCATTGATATATTACAGAATGCCTCAAAGTTTTCCGTCTATGGCGAGGTATACAGTCCTTTAAAGTCTCTCCTATATAGCAAGGCAAAGGTGGGTTGGATGTACGCGGTCTAACCTCTAAAATTGAAAATATAATAATGATCACAGTAAACTCTTGATGACATGACAAGATTAAAACTTATAGAACAAGTGAAGAAATGTCAAAATATTCTGATGCAATTAGTAGACAATGTATATAACATTATTACAAAATCCAGCCATCACAAAAACATAATAGAAACTGATGAACTCCTTCATGTGATCACTGTGAGACTGTGAGTAATACCGCAAAGGAGATGATTAAGGCCATGAATGAAACAGGGAAGGCTGAAATGCCAAAAGCCGAATTGTTGTCAGGAGACTTGACTGAAGTGAGCGAAACAGGCAGAGTTTCTGCAGCAGGTGAACTGGAATCAGTAGGAGCTTCTGCAGGTGGGTTGGAACTAGCAGGAGCTATAGTAGCATTGGACGAGACACTGATGGCGAATTTCAGACCGCTTAGACAGTGATTACCTACAGTGCAGAAGAAATAATAATCTCCTTCTGTGGCCAAGGGAACTTCTATTGAACTTGTATGAATCTCAGCATTCGGATCAAGAGAAGCATCACAGCCTTCATAAGCATCCTTCAAGGTAACCTTAGCCACAGTGTGAGCTCCTTCGACAAAGTCGAACACTGCAGAAACATAGATTTTCGAACTGAACATAGATGTCTACGCAAATTCATCATCAGCTCAGATCCAACATTACTTCCAACCCCCCCCCCCCCCCCCCCAAAAAAAAAAAAAAAAAAAAAAGAAACGAAAAAACCACATTGTGTACTTTCCTTGAATCTTTCAATCTTTTACATTTTGTTTGAATTCCTCTCAAATTTACAAACCAAACGTAAAATTCAGCAAAACAGAAGGAGTTCAGCATATAGTTTCATCAGCTCTAACCAAATAATGTCAATGTATATGCTTAACTAAGATGAGAAATGACATGTAAATGCGGCATTTACCTAGAATGTCACCCACAGCTACGGTCTGTTCGGCAGCCCATGAGGAATAGAAGTCAGGTGAGGGCGGAATCACCCATCCACTCTCATCTCCAACTGTCAGACTTGTTGCTGCTATGTCCTTCACCAGCGTTACTGCAACTGCTGCTAAAACAACCGCGATCACAGACCTCATAGTCATTCCTTCGGCCAATCTTTTGTGTCTGAATCTCTGATGATGGCCTTGTTAGTTTCACTCGATCTGGCCTCTCTGGTGATATTTGACAATGTGAAACACAAAGACAGCTTCAGCTAAAAGTTTCAAGGTCACCACTATGCATAGTTGGGTTGGACTCGGTTTAGAACACTACCTGTCTACTTCCTAATGACTTCAGTCTACAAATACAGCCTTTTGGATCTCGGCATTGTTTTACACAACCTAAACAAATGAGGACACAGCAATGTTTCCGCTTCTGCGCCATTTCAAACATACAGCCAGTCATAGATTCTATGATTAATGTATGAATGTCGTCAATTGGTTTAGACTTCGACAAAGTAAACTAGAGTGCATGGCTAGCAGTTTGATGCTACTAACTTCTAGGACGTTGCAAAAAGATGTGCAGGGCACAAAGTATGTGAGCTTCTTCTGTTTCGATTTCTTCAGCAACTCTGGAGTGTTATGCTGCTCGCGTAATCGAAACAATGTGAGTATGTGACCAGTAAACCATTTTGTTCTACCTGTTAAGTACTCTCCAACAACAACAACAACAACAAAGTCCGTGAACGAAAAATTGATCCAAGAACTGCATATATACAGGGTTATTTTGCGCAAAGCTACAAGAGAGATTTTATTCTTAGATGAAAAATAATATATACTGCTGACTCAATTAAAGTTTCAGTGTAATCTAGCAAGTATTCAATAGTTACAAAAATCATCTGTGGCTGCAGGACAGCATGCTTAAACATGTCCTTTCGTATCAGCACAACAAGTGACGAAAACTATAACACCTAGTACCTAGTCGACTGCAAGAACGCCCCCAAGCGGCTTCATCACAATCTCAAGAGCAAAAAAAGTATCAACATCGAGGTGGTATATACCACAGAATGGGGCGTGAGCCAGCCTTGAGTCTGAAACACCTGCTCATCATTGAAAATAAAAAGGGTCAGGACCAGCACCAACTGTAAATATCAGTAGAACATTAAAAAAAAAAAAAAAAGTATATCTTCAGGCTATCTTGAGACTGTATCATGATGTCATAAACCTACAAATCTTAAACCAATGCATAGAACTATAGTACTGAACTAGAATTGTTATGTGCAGTTTGCAATGCAATGAAAAATTTCCGCTTTATCAAAAAAAAAAAAAAAAAAAAAAAAAAAAAAACTGACATTGGTTTTTCAAGACATGGTAAACGTGAGGGAAATGATAAGAATCTCCGATATGGTAAATCATTAAAGTATATCACGCCAATCCATCTAAGATAAATACCGACTTGTAGATGCACATATACGAAGAGTTACTCAGATGAAGACAAGCAGATCTTCAAGAAATCAATTAGGTTTGAACATCAAATTGACCTTCTAATACTCAACTAAAATAAAAGTAAATGGTGTCCGAGTGCAGCGTTAGAGAGAACGAGGTCAATGTCAAGGCTGAGTTTGGATGTGGAAACATCACTAGGTTCATATACTCGGCCCATACCCATTAGGTCTCGAGATCAAGGTGAAAGCAACGGATCATGGTAGTTTAATTTTATTGCAACAGCATCATCTAGATACCTCAGAATCAGCCCCTATCTAGTCAAATAAGAGCTCATAGGATCGGAAACTGCTGTCCCTTCTCACAGTACCAAACACAAAGCTGCGTCGAAATCACTGAGTCGCTATCTGCAATAGGATCTAGATGCATAACACTCCACATGCCTTAGTATAGAACAGATCAAAAGTGTGCCTAGAAATAGTTCAACAAAAACCTACCAACTACAAGAATCTTTCTGGAAAGTTGTTATCATTAAACATCCAAGTGGCCATTAACTGAACACTCAGCTCTACCTCGCCTTCCCGAAGAACTATAACACAGTTCTACTTCTTGAAGCAGAAACTCTACTGCAGCATGTCCATCCCAGAAAAGAAAAAAAAAAAAAAAAAAAAACACTTCTATATCATGGGTGGAGATTGGTAGAATTAACATTTAAAGGGAAAAAGGCCAACAGATACAGAAGAAAACTCACGCTCATAGTCACAATTCGCAAGAACAAGTAGACCATGGAACTCTGATTTCGCCGGGACGCCGGATAATTCGTCATTATACATATACGATGACAACAAGAAGCAGAGAGTTTCCGTTTTGCTCTCCCAAAAAAAAAATAATAATAATAATAATAATTCCAATGGGAATTTTTATTTTTCTTATTTTTTGGCCTGGGCAAGGAGGGTCAGCTCTTCACCTAGTGGCAAATTACCAGATAATAATTTCTCCAATACAGAGGCCAAAAGCCGAACCGGCTCAGATCGTGTATACTCCGACCAACCCAAAATATTGCCGTTCATATAAATTCGTAGCCTACATCCCAAACATTAGATTGGAAATCATAGTATTTGTATGTTGTCATCCTTTCATACGAGAGCAGTAAAAGCCTAACAGGCCCTGGAAACTAATTTCCCTAAAATGTTAATCAGCACAACTGGTACAGCCAGTTGCAGAATCTAGTTTTTCATACTTGAGGAAATCAGACCTCAGCACTAAGATCACATACTCCGGAAAAACAAGGATCACATACTAAGATGTCATATATTATATATATCCCCCCATCTCGTGAACTAATAGCTATCCAATTTATTAGCAATGTTCAAAAATCTATATACAAGGCAGGTCATCAGATGGCAAAAGAATATGATTACAAATATAAAATAAATGTCAATGGTTACCTTTAACTGAAAAGGCGAAGGCGCGGCAGCTGAGGACTTCAAAGCAGGAAACCCAACATCATATGAAATGCTTCCATCAGGTTTCCAAAGGCCAAAGTTTCTCTCGGACGTTGGCCCAGGTTTTGAATTTTCATTGAACATTGCAAAGACATAAGCTTTAAGCATAATCTTTGGCCTTAAAGGAGTACCCTTTCGCAAGGCAAGCCTCTTTCGGAGATTGAAATTGTAGGTTCTGGCATTTTCAGGAGTAGCAACAGCTTCATTCTGATCCCCACGAGATGCCCAGCCAGTCTCAGTAATTATCACTTCCATCTTTTTAAACCCTGCATCTTCAAGAGCAGCATAAGCTGCATCAATCTGAGCATCAAGAAGATTGTCATAATGGAGCTTTGTTTGCGAGTCCACAATCCCTGGGTTGTCCTGGAAAAGAGCATAGCTTACGTTGATGTGGGTTGGATCGCTCATGTACGTTAGGAAAGGATAAGCATTTAAACAGAAAGGCGATCCAATCTGTGAAAAGAAGTCCAGAAGTGGCTTCATGTACTGCTTCATATTATCCCTAAATGTACAATTGGATGGAGGGTATGAATTATCGAACACTCCAAAATGATGAGAGGTAGTAATCTGAATTTTGTCATCAAGATGGAGACTTTTTGTTGCATTATAAATATTCTTGACCGCACCCAATAGATTTCTCCAGAGTTCCTGATCATTTCCAAAAACTTCATTACCTATTGCAATACCTACTATACGAGTTTGTGGATAATAGGCCTGAATGTTGTCCTTAACCCAGCTCAAAGCATGATCTGGATTGTCACTCATGTCATTGAGATAGCCATTCGGAAGTCCAACAACTAACTCAAGCCCGGAGTTACTGAAGGCCTTCAGCACACTATGATCAAAGTCAAATATTCTGACATTTCGAATCTTTGCTTGTTTCATTAGTTGAACAACTTTTTCTGGTGGAGGGATATTATCAGCAAGTCTCCCATAGTTTATGCCGTAAGTTCCAGTAAAAGCATCAACTCTCAAAGAGGCTGGAGGAAAGAAATTAGCAGAAGAACCCAAGTCATGTATAGTTCATCAACCCCTCAAATTTTAACAACACAAGGTGCTCAGACTCAACAATTCAACCGATATTTTATTAGATAAAATACATCACAATTCGTAAGTCATAAGCTACATTTTTCGACCAATTGCTCGTTCAAATGCAGTCGAGAAAGTAGATAATCCAAGCACTCAGCAGATATCGACACATAGGGGAGCACATCCACAACAAAAATTAGTGTTCTCGAGTCATCAATTGAGGAGCATAATCACCAATTCAACATATCATCAAGATAGAATTGTATACAATCGACTAAAAGATACAATCCCAGCTTCTCAATGCATTATTATGTCATGCCACAACAAGTAAAAATCGAAAAATCGAAACAAGATGCAAGAAACCAATACCAGCATCAACCAACTTATGAACAACTTCACTAAATAAAGTACAACACCGCTCAAACTACAACTAATTCAAAATCAGCATGAAACCCCAACAGAACACAAAAAAACACAGCAAACTTGTCGGCAAACACCAAATTAACTCAAATTATATCATTCTTAAACAAATAAATCCAGCATATAATCAATATAACGTCAAATTAACATTAAAAAAGATGGTAAATAAAAGTAAAGAACAGGGATTATACCAATTTGGGTTGTGAACAGCAAGAACAGAACAGAAACCAGTCTGCAGAATCTCACAACTTTATGATCCATCTCAAGTTCAAATCCCAGAAAACCCCACAAATTTGAGCAATGCAATCTTCAGCTTGAAGATTAGAAAACCCAACTTTATTATTATTCTTGCTGCAATAATAATATATTTTGCTCAAACATGCCATAGAAAAAAATAAACCCCCTTGAAATAATAAGAATTAAAGACTTCAACTTGAAGTTGAAAATCCCATGTAACAGTCATTCAAAAGATACCCACCAAATTAAAACTTGCAAAAAACTCTCAAAATTATATATTTTCAACTCTCTTTTAATTTAATTAAATCAACTATAATTCACTGAAAAAAGTTACCAAAAAAAGAAAATTAAATTAAAATAGTGGGATTATTATGATAGAAGAATCAAGAGAAGGGGGGGGGAACAAAGATTGAGAATTAATGGGGGTTTTATAAGGGAATTTTTTTGGTGGTATTGGGTGTTTTTTTTTTTTTTTTTTTTTTTTTTTGCTTTTGATATTCCTCTTTATTCAGTTGCTTTCTTTTCAAACTTTATTTATGCCTTTATTATTATGGTAAATAAATAAATTATGGTATGGTAAATAAATAAGATATTTTTTAAGTTTCAAATTTGGTACTTTTGGGCAAAAATTTCACGCGCAAATGGTCGACTAATGCAACTTTTCTAATTTTCTTCCAACACTTTTTTGATGTGCTAGTATGATTTCCACGTCTGGCGACTTGTTCTTACTCTGTATTTTTTTTAGGTTTGTCGTTGTAATATACGTAAACATATTTGATTGACAGAGTAAACTTAAATCATGTACACGAGTTGAGAAGTGAGATATACTGCATACCGTACTCTGAGTGCATTTTAGCCGAATATTACTTAATTGATTAGATTTCAACTGAATAGTTTGATGATCCGATCGATAGTTGTTCTTATTCATAATAAAGAAAACGTGCATAACGTATAAAATGTAAACGGGAAATTAATTATCATAGTAATGAAAAATCTCATATAAGTACATTCATAAAAAAACTCTAAAAATGCGGGTTTTTGGAGTTTAGGGAGTAATGAATTTGTGTTATGCACCGACTAATTTCATGCATTGCTCTGACCAAGTAATTGTGGACAGTAGACTCAAGTCAACTCAAAGACTTGTCCAACGCCTATCTTTCTTTGAACTGTGCCGTGGCCGTAAGAGAGACGTTAGAAACTTGGAATTTGATGGAATAATGTCGAAAATCTGAAATCTATTATTTGCATCTCGAAATAACAATATCTTTATACATAATTTACCGCCAAGAAAACTGAAATTGTATTAAGAAGATAAGGATTGAGTAATCTTTCAAATTTACTGTGACCAACTCCAAACAACTACTCCCTCCGTCCCAACTCAAACGCCCCATATTTCCTTTTGGGACGTCCCATCTCAAACACCCTATCTATTGACATATTTCTCTCTTCTATTTTTATTAAATTATCACATCTTCTCTCACATTATCTCTACTACTTTTATTAATCGCCACATTCTCTCTCCTCTTTTTTCCTAATATTACTCTCACTCAACTTCTTATATCAATTTTTCTTATTCTACTACAAAAAATATACGTGGCGTTTGAGTTGAGACGGAGGGAGTAGCTAGATGTGCCACTATTGTAATTCAAACACTGTTATCCTGGAGAGGTAGTAGCTATCGTAATGTAGCTCTCTTGGGAATCGTGAAAAAAAGAAATGAGAATGGGGTATATTTACAATCGTACAATAGTTTTGTAGATTCCAAATTTTGTTCTTGTCTAGCATTTGATCAATAATTATTTCCAAAACTAAACAGTTCAATGCATGACCATACAAAACAGTTCGATGCACGACCTTGCTGGCTTGCTTGGTACGAACAGACAAATGATTGAATTATGATAATTGATGCCTTCTTAGCTACGAACAATTATATTACAAGTTAGTATAACAAAATAATAAATCAAGCCTTGTAATTTGGTAGGTAGGTAGAGCCGTAAAAGGAATCAAGTTGAAGGTTTCATTATCTAATTAACAATTACAAAAGTTTCGATCACAATCAGCATAGAAGTGTAGCACGAAGTACTACTTAGCTTTCACTCTATCATTTCTTCCACATATTCAAATAAGCCGTTAAAAGTTACTTGAAATTGAGGGAGTATAAACTAGGAGTGTGGAGTATACTGATTTCCAAAGCCACTATAACTAAATGTTTGAGTTATTATAAAGAAGAACAAACCCGACTTATGGGAAAGTCGAAAAATCATAAATTTGTAAATCTTATGTTGGAAGCTTTGCAACCGAAAAGGAGTATACCCGGTATTGAATTTTGCAAAATGCTATGGTGAAGTAACGAAGCACTAATTTTACGAAAAATAGTGTATTTTTCTATTTTTTGTTCCTCGAATCTTACCATACAAGTTAGTGCCTCTTTTTCTTCACTTGATCTAAAATGATCAATGCAAGAAAAGTGAGCATGTCAAAGATTCCATGCTTTCCAATTATCTAATCTAATCCCTTTTTTATTTTTATTTTTGTTACAGTGTGATCTCTTGAGTGTACCTTTGTGCTTTTACGAGTTACCAGCGCATCGTTTTCGACTTATTAGTGCTATCAACGCTGTTTCGTACGTGAAAAGCCTCTCTTTTGATCACACAATGACGATCACCCTTTAAGTGTACCTACCAGCATTTGACTAGTAATTCCCTGGGAAATTCATTGTACGATAAGTTACGATAAGACGTGTGTAAGTAATTTTTACGGGTTGATGACTCTAAGTTTTCGTTTTCTGATAAATATATTTTTCAACATTACCGAGTGGTTACTCTTTATGTCTCAAATGCTTCCACATTACTTTCAACATATTCCGGGGTGGAGGGAGTAAAAGGTTACATCATATCCATCTCCTCAGTTGTTAATGGGAAATGCTACTTTTGATTTGTGACACACAAATTAAAGGAAAAAAAGAAATGACACGGAAAGATAAAAAGCTATTAACTGGGATCGGAAACAAAAGAAACCTGAGTAAACATGTATCGTTTTCTTATAGCTACCAATCTATAGTAAACGGGAAGTAAGTGACTCATCCTTGCAATCTGCTTTATTTCGAGTTTTTAACCAGAATGCAGAATTTCTGCTACATTCTACAAATTGATAGCATGTCCTGAATCCTGTTAAAAACTTACAGTCACAGACGCTCCTATCAGGCTATCAGCCATCCCCAACACCGGGTTCATTCGTTAATAACAGAACATGAAATGCTTCACGTTGATAACTATGAACTATCCCTCGGGAGTATCAAAGCTAAAAATATACTATATGGAAGTAGCAAAATCTCCATCACCATGATCTACAAAATTTCTGATGTGAATGCATGAACACAAATCTGCCAATGTATTCTTCGCCTATGTTAAAACGAAATTTGAAAGAAAAAACAAATCCAAGATGGGGAATCAACAAGGGCAAACCTACCAAATATCTTGTGTCTCAACTCTTGATTCCACCATATATGAATAAATGATTTGTTTGTGTGTTAGAGCAGCTACCGTAAATCTGTAACTTACAAACAGCCAGAATTTATCGACGATGTTTTCCAGAAGCGAGCATTTGGCCAATTATGTTAGTCACCTGAGAGAACATAGATAAGAGCTCTAATTAGAAGTCGAAAGACTCAATTTCGGGATGTCCCCTTTCGTGGTCTTCCAAGCTCCAAAGGGTAAAGACACAACATGAACAATGAAAAAAATTAAGCAGGGTAAAGAAATGGACAGAGAACCAGGCAACATGACAATATATATAGGACCACAATCACCAAGTCTTGAAGCAGGGCCAAACTGTTATAAACTAAACATTGATCAAGGCTGTGTTTATCCCAAGGATCAAACTAGTGGAAGCTTAAACCACTCTCCTTATCAAAAGAACTTGGGCGATCAGGAGTTGATGTGAAGTTCAGAGAAGATAACGGTACTCATAATATATTCTGACCTTCCACTACAAATTCTTAATGGTTACAGGCCTCCAAAAGACCACAACACTGGACGATTTTCATATCTTTCGAGTAATGTGCACAACTACTTGCACCTCACAGCTGAATATCAAAACCATCAATCACTGTTTGTTGTCTACATCTTATATTAGCTACTCTTTTCGGAGATGTAAGAAAGTGTAAAAAAACTTAGCTATAAGGGATCTATTCTTTCAAACATTTTTGAAAGGATCAACACTTTCTAAGATTTACGAAAAGATCTATGCTTTCTAACTGGTTGCCACTAGAAGGCACATATATTTAGTTCAGAAGAATCAGAAGGCATATGTGTAACAGTAGTAAAATATCAAATCAGCAAGTCACCATTAGTCAGAGTCCTCAGTGACTATAGCGACTAGCGAGCATACCCTATTTGTTAACTCACCAATTTGCAGGCATCCATGTAACAGTAACAATCCCAAATCACCACTGGGAGCATCACCTATACTATTCTTTAAAGCGTGTACTACTTGAACCATAATGCTACAAATCAATGTCATTACTGGCAACGGGTTGCACAACTTGTTTAACACGATTACATGCTTCAGCAAATATGACAAGTTGTCTAGTTCAAGGTGGAAAGAAAAGAGCAATGTCGCCTGCATTAGGTAACTTGGATAGCGGATAACTGATCAACTTGTTTCAGTTCACTATTATACGAGATGGAATAGAAAATCATAATGTTGAATACCATTCTTTTAAACCCGAGACACATGAACAATTAGCTTTCAAACACATCGGCGTGATGCAAAACGAATCTACACCAATACTTAACAACAAAAAAATCTGAACGAATCCGAATAAGAAACTACAGCTGCATTTGGGATACTCTAGACTTCTTGAACTATTACCACTTATTGGAATGCATTAGCCAATTTCGGTATCTAACCTGATTATACTTCGAAACACAGCGATCGGTGCAAGCACTTTCACCTATGCTTAGTTCAGGTTCCTTGTACCTAAGGCAAAAGGGTTAAATAATGATAGAACTACAGCCATTATAAAGAAATCATTAGAATGATAAAATCGTGTACCTTTTATCAGCACATTTGTGGAAGCAAGTATCCGAAAGCCTAGATCAGATAAACATGCATATGTCAGCCCAGATGCACACTGGGATAAACCAGTAAAAATTTATATCTTTAGAAAAAAGGGATCAGAGAAAAATACAGAGAATACAAAGATAAATAAGGCTAAACTTTTCATACCTGTTAAACAATTGCACTCTATATTCCATATCACTTGTTGCTGTACCAATGAGCTAGACATATTCATAAAAGAGAATCTAATCAATTATCAGCACTAAGGAAAACAGAAACATAAAATGTCCTAAAAAACAGATACAGGACGAAGAGGAAAGGTACACATTGAGTGCTAAAACACACTGAAATAATAAAATTGCCAACTACAAAGTATTTTTCTTTCCCTTGGAATTTAACTACCAAACAAGGCAATTTCGACTTTCGATGAAAAGCAAAGTCATTTTCCTCTACATGATTTGCAAAGCATACAACTACTAATACCTAGTAGAATATCATGTTACCCTGAGCAAATCATTACAATAATTTATACAAAAACTCTTCTAAAGAGAACCAAAACGCAAAGGGTTTGTCCACGTTCCTTATTTAAACAAGGTTTTTTGGCTGTTGCTGCCTTTGAGCAAATAAACATATTATTATGGCTGCTTGCAATTGGTCTTATAGAAACAGATAGCAGGAAAGAACATACCTTTTGCTTTTCTAGGGCAGAAGCCAAATCATCATCAACCATATTAGCCTGCATATCGCAAATCAAAAAGTTAATACAACAAATACGAAGCGATATAAAAGAAAATTGTCCTCAAAGGAGAAAAGAAAAAAAAAAAAAAAGGAAAATACAATAAAAGGCAAGATCCAATTTGAGGCTAAAAAGATGGTTTATATAGATTGAAAAACATAGCAGAGACTCGTTTGGTACTGCTTCATAGAGATTCTCAGTTAACAAACTACCAACCGATGAAATTATTACACATTGGTAGAGTCTTCATGATCGGTCACAACTTTCTAAGGAGATCATGTATTCAAATTTTAGCAATTCTTTCAGCTTAAGCAAATGAAGAGTTGACGACCCAAATTTAGTAAGCAAGTCCTAGGTGTGCATATATTAACCCCCCCCCAACCCAACAAAAGAAGCAAGAATATTATACCTCTTCCTTGTTTACGGGAAGTTTAGCGTTGTCACCTTCGACCTATGATCCACATAAACATTGTTATCTTTTGCTATCCGATCATATAAACACATAGTAACAGTATTTTTTTTTTACAAACATACGCAAAAGAAACTGTTTCATATTTGGCCTGATACATATAGCAGTTTATCACTTGGGGCACTGTTTCTTGGACCCTTTCAGTCAAGCAGATAGTTCATGGAAGGAAGGCTAACAGTTCATATTACAAATCCAAGCCGTAAAAAATTGAGAAGGATGTGGACTCAAGTCTAAAATTGGGTCAGTTCTCGAGTAGGTGATGCAGCAAATGCATGGATCTAGACTAGAGATGTGCACCACACTACAGCACTACCTCCCCTTCCAATATAGTATTCAAGTCAAATTGTGATGAAGTCACATGGTAGGTCAGAGGAGAAGACACAGTACGATATACATTGTTTTTTTTTATAGTAAGATAGGTTATCATATAAACAAAAGCTTGGGAGGGCTTTCTTTTACCAAAAATTATCTTTGTTATAGCCTGCATTTTATTTATCACCCTTCCAAGTTCCAAGTATGCAAGTATCTACAACGGGGAGTATGAGCAGATATAGTCTGCTGAAGAGTTCAATGGGAGGGAAAGATCACATCATCTACATTTCTTATATTAATATTCACTTCAACATTTCTTGTCACCTCCCTCAAGTAAGCAACATTTCAAAGCTGCATGCCTGCATCTAAAGTCCAGTTCTAGATCTTAATGCCAACTGAGAATTCAGCATTAAAGATGAAGAGAGGACAGACAAGTGCGATAAAGGTTAGGCATCCGTTGATGTATATCCTCTCACGATAGTTCCAAACATGCTTTAGTCGAACTATCTGTTTCCTTTCCCCAAGTTAATCGTCTACAATTTCAGTTCGTACATCTTTGTTTCTTAAATGAACCGCCTAGCACTTAACTGACTTGATTACTCATCACAAAAAAATTACCTCACTGACTTGACATCCTCACTTACTCATCACAAAAAAAAAAAAGCTTTATTCTACACAACATTGGAACTCACTAATTACTACTATATGGAGTTCTGCAACTTCAAGTACACATAAAACTCAGATGTACCATCTCCATATTGAGGGCTTGCTTGGAATGAGGGTAATTGTTAAGGGAGTAATAGAGGCTAAAACAAGAGGAAAATGGTGGTGGTAGATTGAGGGGGAATTATTACCCCCATATGGGCGACAAGGGCCCTAGGGGGGAGGTGGGTAACTATTACTCCCTTAACAATTACCCCCAATCCAAGCAAGCTCTAAATGGAGGTGCGCATATCCCCCCCCCCCCTTCAACATACACAATGAAAATAACTATTGTTTCCCGTTCTAAACTAGGCACATAAACTGATAAACATCATTGAGGTTGCTTGCTATCAAATCTGAGGTCTCATCTTTTGGGGTTGTATTACGAGTCGTGATCACTTGTAAAACCAAAATTACAATCACTTATCCAATACCCACATATAAAGTTCACCTCAAACAACAAATATACCCGAAACATAGCCATCATAAATTCCACGCCAAGTGTACACTATACAGAGAAGTACCATCTTAATATATAATCGAGGTGGGCATATTAGCAACACCAACCCCCCCCCCTCCTCCCGCCTCGGCCTTCAACATACACAAAGAAAAGAACTAATCTTTCCCGTTCTAATGGAAGAATACACGAGACAAGAATGGTTTTATACCTGTTTGTTATTTATGGGAGATTTAGTGTTATTGTCATCTATCACCTATCACATTATAAGCATCGTTGAGGTTGTTTGCTATCAAATCTGAATAAATAAATAAAAAGTTTTTAACAGTAAAAGGAAAACAGAAACATACCTCTTGCTTCTCATGGGCGGAAGGCAAATTACTGTCCGTCATTTTAATCTACAAAGTTTACAGAACCATATCAATCAAATCACAATTAAATAATATTTCTCCTCAAAACAAGGAGATATCTAAGAAAGTTTAGCCAGGTATGAAAGGGTTATGTGAATGTGGCTTTGACTTAAAACCATTAGGAACACCAGAACCAGTGGATAAGTAACAGTTACAAAAAAAAACTAGAAGACAGCTACGAAAGTTTAGCCAGGTATCAAAAGAGTTATGTGAATGTGACTTTTGATTTAAACATACGGAACACCATAACCAGTGGATAAATAGCAGTAAGAAAAAAAAGAGGGGATAAATTTCTAGAAATGTACTGTAACAAAGCTGTCGGCATTATCACCAATTCGCCATGTTCAGATATGAAAGTATCAAGAAGGAACTATGATCTACGATGGAAATGGAAATACTTCAGTTGGCCACATTTAGAGCTGCATCTTAGCGCCTTACAATCGAGGATTTCAATACAACTAAGGATATCAACAGCAAAGATGAAGAAAGGTTTCTCGAGTAAGATAACAATTAGGCATTTTCAAGGTAATACCTCACACTCCAATTCAGAAGGAGGCCTAGTAAAAATCCAGGTGTTTCCTTCCTCAAGCCAATTTCCTCCTTTTCTACTTCTTATCACTACTTTGAATCTCGAAAAAAACACCTAACACCTCTCCACTTAAAATCAAAGTCCAACTTCCACATCCCATCAATTCTAAATCTTCAAGCATACACAAAGGTCTCATCTCATCTTTTGGGTTGTCTTACGAGTCGTGATCACTCACAAAACCAAAATCATAATCATTTATCCAATACCCACATCTAAATTACACCCAAAAAAAAAAAAAAAAACGAATCCCTTTAGCCTTAAATTCGAATACCCGAAACTCATAAATAATCAAAATTGATCATTACAATCAAGATTACAAACATAATTACAGCACAAAAAGGCCTCAACTTTTCCAAGATATCAGCAAGTTTATACTAAAAAACAAGCACATTGCGAAAAGCCCATTGAAAAATTCACCCCCAGAATATCAAAACAGCAGCAAAGTAATCAAAGTCACACATTTTAAACAAAAAAAATAACAAAAGATTGAAACTTGGGTAATTGCTTAATAAGTAGCAGCAACAATAATACGGGGAAAAAGAGGAGAGAGAATCATACCCTTTTGAATTGGGATTGAGAAGAAGAGAGTTGTCGAGTTGAGTTGAAGTGAAAGACAAGCAGTAAAGATCTTACACACCAGTGACTTCACAAAGACGCCTCCTCACTTCCTCAGGGTATAATAAGGGTTTATCGTTTTTCTGTTTCTTTGTTTTTCTCAACAAGAAAATTCTTTTTGGGGGGTAAAAGTGTAAAACTATAACTCTGGTAAGTGCGGTCGGGCGAATTTATATACTTCATGTAGAGCAAGCTTTGTGTGAACCATTTTTGTAAAATCGCATTTTATTTTTCGAGGTTGTCTTTGTCGGATTGTTAAGGTGAGTGCTCAAGTCATGAGTCTTGTATCTTGATATAATAGGTTTTAGATGAGAATTTCTTTGACCTCGTTGGAAGTCGACAATGTGATCAATCGACTACATTTAGTGCCTGTGAAATGATTAAGTGTTAAGTCAAAATTAGTCTAAGTTAAAGTCAGAATTGTCGCGTCTAACCCAACTACTATAGTCGGGTAGCTATATTACACATGTCATAGTTAAAAATTTGTTGTGTCTAAAACGGGAAAATTAGTCAGGAATTCCTCCACCCTCTCACAAGGGTTTAGCCCATTAATTTTGGGTTGAGTTGTTTCATATGAATGTGATCTAACTATCCTCTCGTACATCTTTTCGCATGGTTATCTTATATTGTGATGAAAGTAATTAAAAGTTAGGTTCATATACGGTGCATGTTTTATCTGACATGGACGACTCTAAGTTGTACAAAGTGTGCCTTTTTATTTGGATGATAGAAATCCACCAGTATCTTATCTCTTGTATGCCCCAAGATATGCATCCTAACACAAAAATTTCCCACCAAAAAACAGTACAATCACAAAGAACAAAAGAATGGCAGCAACCAGCTTCCTCTCTACTGCCAACACCTTCATTCATCTCTCCTCTTCAAACTCTGTCTCTCCAACTTCATTGATAACTTCATCGTCAAGCTCATCATTTTCAACTCAAAAATCCAATGTAACACAAACACTAGTGTGTAAGGCAAGTGCATCATCAGAACTACCTCTGAGTCTGAGCAAGAGAGGTTTTGCATTGAGTCTGTCATCAGCATTTCTGCTGTCATTAGCCGGAAAGGCGGACGCGACACCGTTGGAAGCTGAGGATGATTTGGAGCTCCTGGAGAAGGTGAAGCAAGACAGGAAAAAAAGGCTTGAAAGACAAGGCATTATCAACTCTTCTGTGAAGGAGAAAGGTTTGGTCTTTTTTTTGTCTTCTTTTTGTTTTTTAATTAGGTGTCTTCTGTTGGAATTTTCATTGATATATAGAGTCATACGACATCTATAATATACCCTATATTACATCGCTGTTAGAGATGCTGTCATGTAATATATGCTGGCATTTTTTTTGCACTGACACAAAGTTTCATAATTTGATTAACAAAATGGGGGTGCAAAAAAAGATGCAGTACCACATCGGACACAGTGACAGTATCTTAGTCGTTCCAATTTGTTCGGAACAAGGTTGCGTACATTCAGACCTCCTGTCAATGATATCAAGGAATGTCGAAGCTCTTTTGGTACTGCCTTGTTATGCTGCAGTCTGGAAAAAAAAAACCGAAAGCCTTGTCAATGAAGCTAACTGTATAACTCATTGTTGGTGAACCACGTAAATCTGTGTGCTAATCTCGATCCTTTGTTTATATTCTCGTATCCATCACATTAGTATAGTGGCTTAGACAACCCTTTTTTTTTTTTCGAGGTAACTCTATATGACTGTCATCTGCTATCAAATCCATGACAGGCTATTTGCAAGATGTTGTGTACACACTAAGCAAGGTCGGCCAAGCTATCGAAAACAATGATCTAAATGCTGCAAGTTCAGTTCTTAGCTCCAACGTCGACTCTGAATGGATTAAGAAGGCCAATACAGCTTTCGGCAAGGTCTGCCATGAAACTTCTACTTCTCAGTTTGTATCAGTGATGTTTTGCAGGTGTTTGTCTGACAGTCTGACCTGACGTATTTTATGATCTCGGGTTTGAACATACAGCTAACCGAAGGAGCTGAAGAGAAGGCGGAAGTTGAAGCATTCAATTCATCTGTTTCACAGCTGATTTCGTCTGGTGGGTGTACAGGCAGTGTTAAAATCAGTATATGTGCACTTGGTACCTGAGCTTGATTTGTAGATTACTGACTTTACCTTTTTGATCTCACATCTGTAGTCGGAAACAAAGACATGGAATCATCAAAGCTCGCCTTCGTGTCCTCAGCTGCGGCCTTTGAGAAATGGACGACCCTGACAGGCCTTGATGGACAACTCAAAGGGCTTTGAAAGTGCCTCCTGGATTTTGGCCTTCTTCTGAGGGCTTTATTTACCTGTACTAAGTTCACACACTTCACATTGATAGTATTCTGTAGGTCGACATTCGACAAGACGATCCCTTTTGCTCCCTTTAACCGTTGAGGTCAGGGAATATGTTATAGAGTTTAAGCTCAGAGCTCAAAGAACAAGCTTCTAACATTCTGTGAATGAAATGTGATGATGTAAATGCCTAAAGTAAATCTTGGTGCACCTGACCTGTTCAAACTGCCTTTTACATTGACCTCTAAAAAAAAAATCGCCTCTTATTTCCACTACCTGGTTGAAGCAGTATCTCTCGCGTGGTCTACTCGAAGAAACGAACACACAACACCTGCAATATTGCCCGTGCTTATGACCCTGAACTTGCTTCTCAATGAAGCTCATTTCTGCTGTAATATACAGGACCAGAACGTCAAGCAGCACTAAAACGAAGCACAATTGCGAATAAAACATGCCAATTGCCAAGCAATCTTCTGCATGTCGAACCTGCTTCATTATTACAGAACATTCAAAGAGTAGCTTCATCACACTACATAAAATGGATGTTATGTCATAACGGGACTGGTAGTTATGGACAACATAACGTTACAAAAGAGATCTCTGCAAAGGCTACAATGCCCCCCTCTAAAGCGACTCACACCGGCTATGGTCAGGGCCTAATCTACAGCTGTATACAGGGGTATTTCACTGAACAACAAATAAGAATCTACCATTAATTAACAAGGCTAAAGTTGTTTCCGAGGCCCACAATCTCGGAAGAGAGGGGGTACACAATACAGGATAGGATGGCTAAAATTAAGGCCCAGCCTCGCCAGCCTGGTTTCCGTTCATGTTTACCTCTGGTATCTTTTTGCTTGTCTCAACATCTGCAGGCTCTTTTCCCTGTACTTCAGTGGATCCTGGTGCACTTCCATTGTCTTTTGCCCCGCTATCAATGTTGAGCTTTGCTTCTGTGCTGGCAGCTGCATCAGGTTTGACAGGCTCTTGCAAACCTTCTTGTTTCTCCACATCAGTTTGTGGTAGCTCCACAGCCTTGGATTTTACTTCTTCCGCAGCCTGAGGAGAATCTACAACTGTGTTTTCCACTTTGCCTGGCTCATCTGCTGCCTCTTTTTTGTCACCTTCAACATCTGAGTTCACCTGTTCCGGGATGTCCACTTTCTCTGCTTGCTCTTGAGGTTGCTGCTCAAGTACAGCTTCCTTTCCCTCACCGTTGGTGCCTTTAGTCTCAGGCTGGTCCTCTTCTGCAATATCCTTTCCAGCACTGCCAACCTGTTCCTGCTTTTCAGTCTTTCCAACATCACTCATCTCAACATCCTTTTCAGTTCCATTGGCTGTTTTCCCCTCCTCGGCCTTTTCAGATCCATCAGCTGTTTTCTCTTCCTCGGCCTTTTCAGATCCATCAGCTGGTTTCTCTTCCTCAGCCTTCTCAGCATCTTCCATCTGGGTGTCACCTTTCTTAGTTTCTTCAGTTGATGCTTCACTGTCTTTGCTATCTTTCTTGGTGGCAGAAGATCGCCTTCCCTTCTTCTTAGGAGGCTCACTCTCGGGACTCGATTTGACCTTCTCACTGATACGAGCTGATCTCCTAGGGGTCTCACCCGTACCCCAGTCAAACTCGGACGCTGGTGGACCACCAGGATGTGATTTCAGGTACTGTTGCAACTGCCTTTGGTTATGAATCTGCTCACCTGTTGGAGATGTGAAAACTATTTCGTTTTTCTTCGGTGTGCCTCCTCGCTTAGGAAAGAACTGCAAGCACCTCATGTTATATGACTCGGTGAAAAGCAAACCACAGAAGCAAAATTGCCCAAAATACACATAAAAACCAGACAAATTTAGAAGATTAAAGCACAAATGACAGTTGGATGTGATGAACAGTTGCAACACAATGGATTTCATTTAGCAATGATATGGTGGATTGAACATGAAGGTAAAGAAAGAAGAGTGCCATGTGTAAGTAGATAAAAGAGAAAGCAAAAGGCAGACTAAGTGCAAGATATAGATAAGGTGCTTCGGTAACAGATTTCAGACTGCAGGTAATTTCCTCGGGTGAAGACAATTAAAAAGATTAGAACCTTCCTTCGAAACAACTATCGCCAACCATCATGGTGTGGGAGTATTATGTGGGCAGGGTAATTGAAGTACTGGACCCTTCACAACCCCGCCACGACTGACCAGGCAGATCACAGGTCATGGCTCAGACGTCCATCTTATCAACCAGGAAAAGGAGTCTTCGAAAGCATTAATTATATGAGAAATAAGGACGAAAGAAATCAAGTGAATGGGAGATGGGAGATGGGAGATGGTAAGTGAAAATAGAACTCCACAACACGTATAGAGAGAAATGAATAGCAGTGTAAAACTCAGCAGAATGCAGCTTCCGTTCAGAACTCATCACCAGTTATAGATACTGGCAGACAAAAGGTAGACATAGAAGCAGACATCACATATATTCCAAAATATGAGCAAGAAGCATACTGTATTCCAAATTCAACTTCCTATATATTAGAAACTAAACCTCTCAGTTACAAAACCTGTAAGACTAAGTATGTAACTACCTAGGATGCACCAAAAAGATCTCCCAATTAGTAGAAGGGGAAAATGAGGCGGGAAAACGCAGAGTCCATCTCATAGTCATACCAACGCACAAGAACAAATTAAGCTACGATTCTGCAGGTTAAAGCCTTCAAGGTAAAACTCTCGAGACTAGACAGCTGCTACATTCCAAAGAACTGGAAGTTTCAAACCCAAAAGAAGCTTGTTCACAGCAAGAATTAGAACTTTTTTTTTTTTTTTTTGAGAATGAGCTAGAACTTGGAGTTATGCATAAGTAACAACCACAGACATACATACAGCTATGTATCTTCACCATAAATCATTCCTGTCAAGAATAGGTCTCTAACTTTTTCCGTTAATTAACAAAACCTTTTAAGCAAAGTCCAATTCTGGAAATACCAATCCTTGCTGGTTGAATCCTATATTCACCAAAGAGTATATGTAGCATTGAGAAATGCTGGTCCACTAAAATAGTCCAATTTTCCTGGTAAGTCTTAACATTTCTGTTTAAGACTCTTTGAATTCCCCAATCAAATTAAATTAGTAAAATGAAGAGGCATGCATTTATTTGAGTAAATGCATCTTCTAAATGCATGTATGGAGACTTCTAGTACATGTACTCCTAGAAGGCTCTAGAGATAGTTTAGTCCTATAAATAGGGGCTTTGAGTTGTGTTGAGACTTAGATAGAGCAATAGCCACAACAAAATAAAGAGAGATAACTTGTGTGAGGTTTTTCCATCTAAGTGCCTTAGAGTGAGAGGGTGCTCGGGTCCTTAGGTCGATTATTGTGTGAGGGTTGTCAAGTTCACCTTAAACTTGTATTTGTGAGTCTACTAATATAGTATAGTTGTGTTGTGGACTAGGCCTACGCCGAACCACTCTAAAATTGTTCTTTTGCACTTTTCCTCTATTTTTGTGTGTGTTAGCACTGATTTCCCAACAATTTCACTCACTAGGATAAATGGATAATGCAGTCGGCCAGCCGCAGTCAGACATTAGTAGGCTCAGAGAGCACACTGCACACCAGGATTTAAGAAAATGGTCCATTCTGTTCATTGGAAGCATCTACCATGTTGTAACAGAATCACAGAACTCACACCTTAACATTTGATGAGCTAAAGGACGAGCTATTATCCAACTTTTTTTCACCCGAATACTTGAAATCAGATAATTTCTTCTAACTCAGAGAAGTGCTAGTCTCCAGCTCTTGAACAACCTCAAAAGATAGAACCTTTCTCCAGAAAACTTTCCACTGCTTTTCTCCAAAAAAGAAAAAATAAATGTTTTCAATGACAAAAATATCCTGACTTGCTCATTCTTCTTTTCTTAGCCACAAGCACAACCTTAGTTCATTCCAGACTTTGTAGCCTTTGGTCAAGAGCCTATCTTCATAATGAAAAAAGGGTGGATACCCAAAGGCCACATCAAATACTACCCAAAGGTCACATCAAATACTAAACAACAACCTTAACTACTCTCCCGCTGACCCACCTCCGGAAAGGGTAAGCGTGACGGTCATACTAACAATCATAGAAGAAGCTTGAAGAACCACACGGATCCCAAAAGCCTTGCTCGAAACCATTCCCCACACAAATGACAAATTAGACACTCAGACCTACTCTCATTTTTTCTAAGTATCTCAATCTTCAAGGCACTTACAAGTGTGGATAAAATTGCAAGGACAGTATCACTTGCACTTGGGCATTACTCCAACCAAGAGGCTAGATGAATTCAACGTGCAGATAATTACCAGCAAAAACCAGGTAGTTACTCAAACCAAGTAAACTCTTTTATAAGGAAGCAAAGGCAAATGCAACATGAAAGAACAAAAATGCATCACTAAAGAAAAACGCATCATGAAAGAACATATATCAAAACCAACGGAAGAAACAACATGCCAAACTGCTTCACACCATTCAAAGAAATGCACCAAAAAAACCAACTAATCTGGCCAAATAGCGTAGACAAATGTCCCTTGCGGGAAAGATTCTGCCATCCCTCTCCAAGCATAAATCCTCAACAATTGCAAAGCACGTTGATATCCAAGGAGCCAATTATTTCTCACATAGCCAACCTGCAAACTGCAAATGACGACAAGAATTCCTGCTGGAATTCCACAATCTTGGACAGTATAACTCAATAATCCCTGAGTAAGGAGATAATTGCTAGGCCTCCTCCCAGACCCCCCTAGAAAAAGGAACAGTGAAGAAACCAATATGGTGAACTTATTTTATAAGTCAGCAGATCTGTAACATATCAAGTATCATCTTCCAACATTTAAGTAACAAAAATTATACCAGTTGGTAATTTGATTCTCTGCTGGATAAATGTTTCCAGCTACTTAAGATTAAGCAACATAAGAAATTTCTCACAGGGGACAATCAAGCACTGTTCAACACTGCAATTCAAAGAACTACACAGCATTTCAGTATTGAGCAGATGAAAACAAACAATCGCACCATCCTTAGCTTTCTAGTGACACAACACTTTTAATGAAATAACAGCCATAACAAACAGGTCCGTGCATTCCTGGATCATTTGTCGCCTCGAAGGCTCATTGATGTTCCAATCATGCTAATCTTTACATATCACACTGACAAAGGAGTTGGATCATGCTTAGGACTTGAAGAGTTACTCCATCCTAATTAGTTTCTTGATTTGCAGTTTTGGCCGTGAATTACTTCTTAAAAATATATGGACAAAGATATTGACCTTTATATGATTTCCTACTAATTATTTTCAGAAACTTTAGACCATATACCTTGGGAGATGACAGATTCTTCTCATAATTACTCGAATAATTTTCACAGAAAGTCTTTCATCACACAATGAATTCATGTTACCTCTAACAACATGTTTTCACATGATTCCATGCTCCCAGACTATTCCATGTATATACACAACCAAAATTCTAATGTCAGTGTGCCACAAAAGATCTAATCAAGCTGTACTTGCTAATCAGATGAGATTATTATTCGTATATAAAGTATATCGATACAAACAAACAAACAAACAAACAAACAAAAAAACTTCTTTGTGAAATAGCTTGTTGAATGAGTAAATAAGGAGGCACAAAATCACTAATCTTCTACTAGCAGCCATATAGCATGCCCAACAGAGAACCTACTCAACTTTTAAAGCCTTTCTGAAAGATATACATACATCCCTGACTAACCTTTCTATGCATATCCACGACTGCGAAAGCCCTTTTCAGACTGCTCTCATCTATTCTTGGGATACATGGAATGCAGCAATAATGCATATGGGAATCATTTATATACACCTCATGGACAAAGGGACGATACTAACTAGCATAAGCGTGACCTGCCAAAATCTGGTCAGCCAGGGCATCAGAGCAAACATGGGAAAGACGTTCTTAAAATGCCATGCTGACTCCAATAAGTCCTGCCTTTCTTGCTCGAAACCTCAAGAGCTAGGATTATCCTTTAAGAAGAACAAAGGAGACAAAAGAGGATACGACAGTAAAAATTGATTGATGAGTCAGATGTACACCGTTTCAGAGCATCTTTCGGTATGGCTGCATTCTCACTACAGGAAAGGTCAGGCACTTAAATTGCCGACCTATTATCATTATCTATAGAATTAGGATAGAAACCTTCCCCAATATCTTGCTAAGAACTCTTTGGAATCCTCCACCTTCCATTTAAGTCATCCTTAAGACCTTAACCTTTGATCATTTGCACTGACTTCTCCATAATGTCCTACTCTAAAGCAGCATTCTTGCACCATCAGATATTCAGATTGAAACAACAAAGGCAATTCATGCTCACAAGTCACAAACTATCCTAAGTAGCTCTCATTCAACCACAAGTTACTCACTAAACCTCACTACACAGTCGTGCAACAACTATAACACGTGACATATCAATTAAACTTGTCTAGAATGACACCCTGAAATGATTTCCTGATATAGGCCAAGGCTTGCAGCAAAAGAAACAGCCAAGAAGCAACCCAATCATATAATGCTATGATAACAAGAGGCAAGGAGCACTCATAGAAACTGATAATGGATCAGATATGAGCTTTCTAATTATGATCGCCAAGAAATAATTATAAATGGGTCGTTACCCAACAGTAATAACTGACAATTACACAAGTAGTAACAAGCACCACGTGCGTCTCCTTTTGATTTTGATGAAAAAACTAAGACTTGAAAACAAAATGATAAGCAAAGAAAAACAATATGTTAAAACATAGCTTCGTTTGATATTCGTCAAAATGCGTTCGAAAAAAGAAACCAGGTCAAATATGTTTTATCTCCTCGTATTTTTCCGCGGTTCTTTACAAATTGTTTTCTTGCTTAACCTCTTCCATTTTAGTTTTCGGTTTCTCTACAATCTCTACTTTCCACTATGCATTGTGTCCCCAAATTACAACAAACCATATTGGATAAAAAAATAAAATATAAACTGTACTCAAAGATGACTACAAATAAGTTTCCACTATCATTTCAAAAAAAGAAAAGAAAAAAAAAAGTTTCCACTTAACCCTAAAAGACAAGATTTCATTCAGTACAACTAAATTTTGAAATCCTCGATGTGGCTCCAAAGTCCAAACCACCCAAAGTAGATAAAATTGAGTAAAAACATACTAATTTTTTCAAAAAAAATCATACTGAAGTCAGAAGTTACTTTTCCAAATATTCAGGAATTAATCCCAAATTAGCTAAAATTCAGTGCACACTCACAAACCCTAAGTAACAAACAAAGCACATGACTAACAACAAATTCCACAATTAATCCCAAATTAACCAAAAAAACCCCAAAAAAATCAACACAAATTAAACCCAAAAAAAAATCATACAAGTAAAAATTAACCAAACAATTGAGTATTAACTGCAGTAAATAAAAATAAAAATAAAAAAAAGGACCTGTTTCTTCCAACCAGAAGGAGCAGGAAGCTCCATTGACACAACTTCTTCCTGAAGCACAACTTTCTCAGCTTCAGTCGCCATTTTCCTGCAAATTTGAACCCAAAACAAAATAATTAAAAAAATACCCATTTGAACTCTGCTAAAAACCCATCCCAAAAAACCCAAAAAGATTCAATCTTTCGTAAAAATAAAATATGGGTATTCAAATTTAATCAAAAACAGGAAAACCCTAGAATTTTTTTCCCCAAAATTTGAAGTTTTTTCTTGTCCTTACCGTTTGTTTAGTTGAATCAGGTGAAAGAGGAACCGAAATGGGAGGAGAGAGAAAAGTGGATGATGTAATTTTGGGGATGAATTTTAGATGCCACGTTTTTCCTTTTGTTTTTGTTGAATTTTCGAGAAAAATCCTTTTTAATTAAAAAAATATTTTAATGATATTTTAGGTTTTTTGAAAAAAAAAAAAATTTATGTGTTTGACAGCTGTCAGATTATCTTGGATAAATTTGGTATCTAACGGTGATAACTGAATTTTGGCTTGTTTGTGGTCAAAATTGGTCGGTCGTTTGGTCAACATTTTTTTTGTTAGTTTTTCTTTATCCGACCATTTTTCTTACAAGGGCCTTTATTGGGCTCGAGTTCCAAGATATAGTGGACAGGGTTTCTTTTACTCGAAGGATGAAGCCCAATTGTGTTTTTTCATGGATGAGCCCAACAAAGATCCACACTTCTTTGTGAAGATTCTAGAGCTCATAGATCCAACAATTAGAACAGAGATTTTGGGAGGCTAGACCACGTACGATTCAACTTAAACATGGTTTATTTAGTTCAGACTTGAGATGCAATGAATTTAAATTTCGAGATAAGTACGGATATCATATTAGATGTTTTTGGTTGAAATTATGTTGTAACCTGATTAACCAGGTATACGGGTGTACCAAGAGAGATCTTTTGATGAACAACGATGCATTTCTTTTATTCGCAAAAGCAACACAACTTACAAAAAACTTGATGAGTTAGTAGTGATTTAGAAATTGAAAATTTATGGGAATTTGCAAGACTTAAGTGTTTCTAATGTGCGGCATTCTCTACATGACGATCTGATAATCTGATCTCCTACATTAATAGACCAATCGAGATTCTATTTTAATTTAATGTGCAACGGTCTCGTGTTAAACCCTTTTGAAGGGAAGTGGAACTCATGGAGAGATAGGGTCCCTATGTGAAACATACGGAGTATGTAATTAATTGGTTGACATGATGCATGGACAAGCACGAAGTTAGGGGAGGTTGCTAAGCAGTTAGCGTGAAGGTGGATGTCTGTCAAGGAAAGACAAAGGGAAGGACGAGTGAGTAATTCAGACCTTCCTTATTTAGCATGACAACTTCCTTTTTTTGTATGTATGAGTTAGGGCAAAACTTTCACCCTTTTGAAGAGCTATCAAATCATCGTCTAGCTCATCACCACATGCTACATACAACAACACGTACAACCCTAGCAATTAGGTAAAGATCAAATTCACAAAATTATTCTTTTCTCAAAATAACATTGATTTTGTGGCTAATGTTTATCGTCTTAGCGATGTAAGTACACTAAAATGTAGTTCACAAAAGATAGTATTTGTGGTTCACAATGTATGTATCAATGTATGTAGGACTAATGGTGTATGTACAGACACATGCGGCAGATTGATCCAAACCGTTCATATCGACGGGTCTGCTTGGCTTAGAAGCACAAACGCTAACCATGATGTAAGATAACAAACACAAACGCTAATTATGGTGTAAAATCACAAACATAAACGCAAATAGTATAGATTTAATTTAGATAGCAGTGATATTATCTTTATACATAGAAGAAGGAAACAACTTTCTAGTGAATTCTGACTAGACATGCGAGATGAACTAAATCGATCGATCTGAGCCAATTTGCAATTGGCCAACTTTAGGTGTACTCGTTAAGTCATGAACTAGGGCAGTGTGCAAGTAAGTGGTATAATGTGTGTCGTTGACAACCTTATTTTGAGAAACTGAAGAAAGCTGAAATCTTCTCTATGACTTTATTAAGCTAGCTAGCTTCGTTTCATAAAAAGAAGAAAATTAAAGCCATTATATTATTCTCTTCCAAATCAATTCAATAAATTAATATAATAAATTAAAATGCTGTACTATACATAAGTTTTTATTTATGATGGTCAGTAATTTAATTATGTATATTGTACCCACGGATAATAAGCATAGAAGAAATAAAAATAGCTAGGCTGACAGATTCCAGTATGTAGACGACTGATCAGGACTTATACTATCTTTAATTGTTCATGCATGCTACTTATTCCAAGATTCAAGCTGTATGTTCTTCTTATTGAAGACAAAGCTAATTCAGTAGCTAGCTCACTTTTCTGTTTTTTTGGTTGCATTTTTCAGGTTTATTCTGAGATGTGATTATTCCGCCTACAGTATTTATTTGTCAAGATTTCGGACCATTTATTTTGATTAATTTTGATTATCTGATTTAAAGGTAAGTTTTTATTAGGATTTTTCATCAGCTCATGCACTATTGTAGATTCTACTTCGATGATCGATGTTGTAGTGTTAGTTGTAGACTTGTAGTATATCTCTGATCCATAACCATTACCTTTTGATTAATTAGTCTTTACCCGTTAAAACTCATTTTGATAAAAACAAACACGTTACTAAATAAGATTATAGTTAGCTAGTGACCCGGCCCTAAAAGAAAAAGACACCGTAAAAAAAATTAAATTACAAAAGCATAACTAATTTACCTTTTTTGTTTTTTTTTTTTTTTTGTTTTTTTTTTTTTATAATATCAAAAATAATGGGTATGCATAATGACACGTTATAATTGAGCAAAGCCTTATCGATCATGTTGTTGTGGCTAGTGCTTGTATGTGTAAAACAGGTGCGCGCCAAACACAGCACAATATATATGGAGTAGTTAAAATTTTAATTGAAACATAGAATGGCACGATCGATCAAGAGGAGATCTCATATCCCATTGATTTCCACTAAAGTACTACACTACCACACCAATGAGTCATGAATATATGTTTGCAATCAACTCGACTATTAATCAAGGGTGAGAAATTTCGCCAAGACAAATCAGTATCTTTTAAGGGAAATATGGTCATTATATGCACCAGGTTCGATCAATAATAAATTTGTCTTGACTATAGTAATTACTAACTTAGCATAATCATCGCCGTAATTAAAGGAAAATGAATCTTTTGAACTTATAATTTGGATTTGTAATCAAGCATCTCATTGGATCGAGTGGTACTACAATATATAGGTGACCTAGAAATGGGATAGGGAATGTGCTCTCGTCTCTCGACATTATCACTACCCCGAAGAAAATTGAAATTACAGCTTGACAAGGTCTGATCTCTTCTCTCCTTGACATGACTGAGCGTCTGAGCTTAACCTTTCATCTCCAATTTGGCCGGTAAAGGTATTGTGTCGATCATACCGAATATGGTAATTATAGTAGTGGGATGAATTTCCTTAATTATACATTACCGGTAAATGACGATAGACGGGGTAAATTTTGTCATTGACTACTTATTACAACGAACAAAAATGTTAGTGAAGAGTCCCTATCATAATTTAATCGAAAAAAACACTAGTTACAGTAACTATCTGCTACAAGACAAGAACTCATGTCCCATGCATCATTTTCATGCATGGTATTATGTGATGACACGTACGCGGATAATACGCGATAGATAAGGTTAAGTTTTTTTCGCCTTAAAATCTTGTGATTTGATTCGAATAATTTGAGATTAAGTGTTTTAGTTTGATCAACCCAAATTAGTAAAAGATTAACTTAATCTCCTGATCACCTAAACTAATAACAATATATAATTGCATAAATTTATTAGCTATTTAGAGCTAATTAAGTCAATAATAATCAAATCGTTTCTAAATTATTGGACGGGTCTTGATTACACTTACCATTTTCGAGCTAGGCTAACTAGCTCTCATGATGATCGAAGAAGGATATTTCTACTTCATTCGTTCTCGTTTATTTGTTCAACATAACGATTTTGGCCTCGTCTTTAGATTTTCTAATTGGTTTATTGTGCGAGCTCTCATTTTTTATTTTATCACTTGATTTGGTCGGCATTTCAGAAGAAAGATCACTCGGTATGAAGAATCGTGTCACATGCAAAGAGTTTACTTAAAATAGAAAGATAACCTCATTATATAATGTTCTCTTGTTTTCAATTTAAAAATGCATTTATTATACTACTACTATGTTTCGGTTATCAAGTGCGAATTCACACTCCAGTAAATAAGGTTTTGAGTTCTAAACTCACATTAGAAAAACAGGCAACAAACTTTGTCAACTTTACGAAAATATTAACTCTAGAAATCCCAAATCCAAAAACAATTAATCTCCCACATGCTCATAGTTTATGATGGGACAATATCGTTACACTTTCACAGTCCTACCAATTTCGTATATTGAAGAGAAAGAATTAATTGTGACATTTATACACATTATTATACTACTGCATTTATTAATTGCAATACAAGACAAGGAAAGAGATCGCTAAAGAAACGGGCGATTTTCTACCATAAAATTAGGGCGCTGGGGTTTGTTTGGTTAGCTAAGCCGACAAAGAAGAGATCTTGATAATTATGTCTCAATTTTTCTTGTTTGTTTGTATTTCACAATTTTTTTTTTTTTTTTTTCTTTTGGTAGGGTTTTCCTGAGCTAAATGTAATGTGTAATGTATGATTATGGTTTTTTTATTGTGACACTTGTTTGAAAAGGTTTTGGTCTTTTCTTTTCCAATGGAACTTAACGAACTAATTATTTGTTTTAGGTTAATTATTTGAGGAACACAACCGGAAAAGGTTTTAGAAACACAACTATCATATACACATATGTTATGTTTATATAAATTGACGATCATTTGATGTGATTACATACGATAATAATTTTGGAATTCGTTTTTGGATTTGAAAAATGAAAGTGACACATACACCAAACAATCATTTTTATTGGTTATGAGCGATTACTACTATGAGTCGCTATTAAAGATAAATTTTTGTAGGCGTCTCAAATTTGTATACATACATGACCATGAAAATTGAAACTCATCAAAATCCACTATCATTGATCGAATTTGTACCAAAGAGAAAAGCATCTATGTAGACTTGTATTGGTCTTTACTACTTGACTCATATTGACTAATGATGACCATTATGTTGACTACTACTACACACGCATGCACTAGTTATATAGTTCTTGTCTTGAGAGTTGAGAGCACTTAGCTTCAAAATTCAATAGAATTAAAAATAATACGTGAATGTAAAAATAAAATAAAATGCATAGGGCTATGATGCATATATTACAAATTCATAATAACATATATAAAATCGAGGTGCTTATGACCACAAAAAGTTCATATATACTCGTATTAATAAAGTACTTGTAAATTGTTATACGGAGTATATGTTAGTGCATCATATATACATAATACATACTACATACATTATTTATTGATAGAAATACAATGATCGAGTAATCAGTAATACCTAGAACTGAGAGCCCAGTAGCACAAATGTCAAAACATTTTCTCACCAGTGAAATGTTACGATTTTGACTCTTACATACCATTCTACATACCCTCCAAAGGATCCTAGCTAACACGGATTAACTCTTATCTACCTACGAACAAGATAAAGAAAAAACGACAAAGCTAATTAAGCATGTTTAATTTCAATAGGCCGGATACCTTTTTCGTAAATTCCACAAACAAAAGACTACTAAAATATCTAAAAATAATATAAAATAAAGCACGTAATATATACACACTATTACACTAACATAGAGATTAATCCGTCTAGCTTGTAGTTTGATTTCATCCACCAAATATATAGTGGCAAGAAAAGGGGTTTGAGAGGGACTTGTCATACACCCTATTTCACAATTAAAGCCAGCCATACTCACCTGTCCATTCTTACTAGTTCTGCCAAAAATCTTCATCTTCAAGCTCTTTTTTTTTTTTACCCATTCCCTCCGTATGTATGTTATCTTCATAAAGTAAAATAATTTTTTTTTGTCTATCTAGTTCGTCAATAGTCTAGTCACGGGCTCGCACGTCCGTAGGGAAGACGAAGGTTATCTCACAAACTTGGTGATTTTCATTCTAATGCCAAAATTGGCAATAGGAGGATCGACTCAATAATAAATTGAAATAAATTAGGGTTCAAATGTCTTGATCTCTTCGTTAGCTAATTAAATGATCAATATTCTTGTTCTCATCATTTCTAAAGCCGATAATTAGTGACAAATTCCTCCTTTCACATTCCCGCTATATTTCTTGAGCTAGAGGAAATCATGTCGGAAACCTACAATGCGGCGTAACAAAGACCTAAAGGATCCTAACATCATTTTTGGTGTATTTTATTTGAAACGAGAATTGGATACAAGTATCTGAAACCTAAAAGTACACATTTTTCATTACTCTCACATTTGTGTAACTAATGAACTAGGGCAATAATAACGAATACGCGTATGCCCTAATTAATTTATCAAATTATGTACTAATTAAAAGTAACATTTAATCTACGAATCAAGATATATCCAAATAGTGTTGCCCATGTAACATTGACATTCAATAATTAGTACTACTCCCTCCATTTTTATTGGTTCTTTACGTTTGGTTTGAAATTGTGAGAGGATTTCAAAAAAAAAAAATGGAGGGAGTACTTTTTTTATTTTTTCAAATTACCACCCACCAAAATGGAAAAAAAATAAAATCATAAAAAAAAAAGACCCACAATCTTTATCTATCTAGTTCTACTAAAACAGAAGCCACTAGGACACGTGGCATCCAATGGCTACACATTTTCCCGCTAAAAATTCTGTTCCTAATAACATGGTTTTGAATAATTTTGTTCCTATTAATTTGCTGCAAATTCTAACAACTCTAAGTTAATAATGAAAAAGCAGCTAATAGTTTCTACACTAAATTTATGAGATCATTTCAACCAAATATATATACGGAGTATATCCCAAAATTTTGCTCTTCTTTATCTACTTTACAATCAAAATTTGTCCTCTTACTCACTGATGTAGTGATTAACCATTTCAATGGCTAAAGACTCGCTCAAATAGAGGTAACTAAAGGTCACTTTTTGTGTTCTTATTTATTTGTGTAATCTTCTAATGCAAATTTCATCTCTATTTCTAAGTTATGGGATTGTAAAGTCACTGAAATTTTGAGTTGGTAAATAAATTTGCCATAATACAAATGTTCCCTTACTAATATTCATACTTAGAGATACATTCACGCACACACACTTTGATGAGATTGCATTTTATCAAGTGCAAATTAAAGTCGTACGTATACATGATAGCTAAGCTATTCAGTTTTTTTTTTTTTTTAAAAGAAGTCCTTGATATCTTGAGTCGGGAAATAGATTCGGGTATATAACTACGTTTCGAACGGCAACAATATAAATCTGTGTTACCAAGACAAAGTTAAACTAGAGACGCAATGCCGCACGTTACGATATTAAAACTTTTGGCTACACATTTCCGTGCATAGCACGGGTATTATACTAGTGGAAATAATAATTGATGATCATTTACCACAATATCCCTATCACAATCCCTACACAATTTCCTCTTTCTCTCTCCTCCTCATCTTCCGGGCTACTACTACTACTTCTACTAGCTACTTCCCCTACAAGTATATAGCTCTACTTCTACAGTTCAATCTACATACAATTTTGTTATAAATACCAACATGTTAGGAGAAATTTTACTGTAGAAAAAAATAGTAAGATCAAAGCAACCTAGCTTTATTTCCAAAAAGGAGAGAGAATAATCGTCACTCTAACTAACTACCCCAAATTTTCCGAAAACATATACAAAAAGTTCTAAAATCTTTCCATTTCGGATCGAAAGAGATCGATCGTCATGTCTTCGAGCTGTGTCGAAACCGCCGTCCCTCCTACTGAGCAGCTTTGCTACATCCCTTGCAACTTCTGCAACATTGTTCTTGCGGTCTTGATCTCTTCATTGTCTTTTCTTTATCCCTTTTCTATATGTTTCATGATGATTATTAGGTTGTCTTACAATTTTCACCACCTCATCTAACCTGTGATGGTTTTCTTATGGCAATTTATATCAGCCGACCTTAAATCATTTTTCGATTAAAAATAAATTTATTGTTCTTGTACTTATTTCTTATTTTTACCATTTGTGAGTCGTAATAATTCATGTTAGTCGACTCTGTATCACTTTGGATGGATTGACTTTGGTGTTGCGCTTTGTCTAATTAATTAATGTTGTATATCCTTTTCTTCTTAATTTTGGGCTAGATTTGTTTTTGGAAGGGCTAGATTTTCATTCCTTTAAGGTGTACGGCAAAAATGTCAAGTCTCCATCTTGTTAAGACCCTCTCTATATTCTTCTCCTCACTTGCTAATTTAATTTGTTCTTCTTTTGGAGTCAAAGAAAAAGCAACACTTTAGAGGACTCCGAGCTTAGCTTCTCAAACACACTACATACTGTCCAACACACCCTTAACTTGTAGATCGTGAAAGCCTATGAAGCTTGAATTTCATTTATTTACATACCCTAATTGCAAAAGTCATCAATTTCCTTTGTGGACTCGATCTAATAGACGTGTCACCGTATCTAAAATCTTATCTAGTCGATGTAGGAATAAACTTGCGTACATCATATATCGTAATATCCGTCTATTGTCCATCATTTATTTGTATGTATGCATATTGTATTATTGCATATATGTCTGCAAAAAAAAGGATTATCAAGGGTTTTTATTTTTTAAAATCTAATATCATATCAATTGTAGACATATAGTGTATTCATAATTTTGATGTATGATGAAACAGGTGAGTGTGCCATGCAACAATTTGTTTGACATAGTGACTGTCCGATGTGGGCATTGCACCAATCTTTGGTCAGTCAACATGGCTGCTGCATTTCAATCTCTCTCCTCTTCTTGGCAGCAGCACCACCATCATCAGCAGCATCAGCAGCAGCAAGAGCATCATCATCATCACCAGGTATTTATGCTCATTAAACCAGACTAATTAATCAGCTTGTAACGTATGATTATGTGCTAGAGATAGGGCTTTCGTACTTCTCAATCTATGTTACTCATACTCGGGTATCTGACTTATAGCTCACACTTCTAGACTTAATTACCAAAATCGGCTATTTCCGACTTATAGCACTAGCATTCCTTCTTAATCTTCTCTTAAAAGCTGTCATATGCTATAGTAGTAATAATGTGTTTAAAAACAACAATATTCAGCCTTTGTCTCCTTTCATATCAAATCTGCAACAATTTTTTATTTATTTTGTACAACACATTGGGATTTGTAGTGGGTAGGTTTGACCATTTAAAATGATTTGATTGATTTGATGGTTTAGTAACATCCTATGTTCTCTAGGCATGATTTCTCCAGGCATATATATATATACATAGGTTTGATTCTGGCATTATGATCTTTTTAAAATGACTTATAGCATACTCTATGTCATGTAGGTCAAATATTTAGCTCTGTCGTCAAATCTCTGGGCATTTCAGTCTGTCATATCTCATATGATAAAGTACTAATTAGGACTATTTATATTTTATGCTTACTAGTATAATTAGTCATTTCATTTCACATTAGCTAGCTTTACCTTTACTCCTGACTCTTCTTGGAGACCATGATCGAATTTCAACTGTCACCGAACTCTATTTTGAGAGCTTATTACTTGAGTTTTGTCCTCCTAGTGCGTGATTGTAGTGTACATTAACACGACACGACTATTTGGCTAGTAAAGTCTCAGTAAAGAGTAATAGAGAACATATTGAAGGCAGCAAAAATCGAACTATACTCTCTAATGGAGTATAAAAGTCTAGTCTGAACTATTCTTGATTCTTCTATGCCCGGAGTCGCTTTTAATCGAAATTGATGTACACTAACCCTACTTAGCTCTCCTTAATTACATATAATTAAGCACTGAAATGTCTAATTTGGTGGATTATTTCATAAGTTCATGTAAAAATTTGTTCATGTGTTAGGCATCAAACTATGGAAACATGGGTGAATCTAGGATGGACAACTTGAGTGCATCAGCCAAGTATAATTACAATAACAAGATGGCATCAATCCGATCACATTCCCCTAACAATGTATCCAGCAATTCTGCTGAGGAAAGGGTCGTCAACCGACGTACGAATTCTTATATATCAGACTCATACTATATATCTCTAATTACAAAGTTTTGTATGAGACCGTAGTTATAATGATTTGTCGATGTTTAATTTCATGAACTTTCATCTTTCATGTATTTTTCAGCACCAGAGAAGAGGCAGCGTGTACCATCTGCTTACAACCAATTTATAAAGTAATTATTCCAATCTTACACCTTGCAATTCTTGAAATTAATAAGTGCTGCATTATTATCACTATTTTTCTGTTGACACTATTTTTTTTCTGCATTTCATGTTTTTTTTACATGTTTGACACTATTTTTTTTTCTGTTGTTTTTCAAAATTATGTGAAAAATGTAGAGAGGAGATCCAAAGGATCAAGGCGAACAACCCGGATATTAGCCACAGGGAAGCATTCAGTACTGCTGCTAAAAATGTGAGTATATATGAAGCTTATAATAGAGTTAAGTTTCGATAGGAACACGTAAAGACGTATCTTATAACTCGTAATTATTTTGCTAATATTATCCGCACGCAGTGGGCGCATTTCCCTCACATTCATTTTGGACTCATGTTGGAGACCAACAATACTAACCAAACTAACAAGCTAGATGAGGTAATGCATTTTAATCTCATTATTTATAATATGCTTTATAATATACAAAAAATCAATTATAAATTACAAGAAGTTGGTTGGGGGCCGAGATACGATCTCATTATTGTTTATAATTAGTTTGAATACAAATATAAAAACGGGTAAGTATGTCGATGAAGATTCATAATTATTCCCGCTAATATAAGTATGTTAACATTTTTATTGTGCTTTTGAACATTATTAGAACTTTATAATAAGCATCCGACTGAATCGAAATTTCGCATTTTTGTTATTACATTCATCAGGCAACCCAAAATCACTTACCGAGGACAACTGCAGTTCTAAACAATTGATCGATTATGGAGTAAATCCAAGGTAGCCTTGTTAATTATGAGCAAGGCACAATGTGTTGTATGTGATGTATCTTAGCTTTGAAGTACATGATGATGACATTTGTACGGTTCAGAGTTATTAGGGCTCTGTATTTTACTTTATTTCTTCTAGTTATTCTTTGTGTAATGTACTTGAATTTGATATGTTTTGTCTAAATCTCATGAATAATTTCCCCACTATGTATATTGTTTGTATGTGTAACGTAGTAGTTGTGTACCATTTTCATATTTTTGATTGTTATTATATAAAGTATATAACCACAATTGAAAGACAAATTAAAGTGATCAAATAAAGACAAATTTGTGTATGTGAGTCATTATTAGTCTATGAAGATGAGTTGATCAAAGCCTAGAGTAAGATTTCATGCATAGATAGACCGTTTTATAAGATAATGGTCCAAGCTATACATGCATACCCCGTGTTTAATTTAGATAGATTACTATTAGGTCATGTTCTTTTCGACTTATTTTTCAACGAGTCCAAATCAGATTAGAGGTCCTCAAATATCATTATTAGTTATTAACGTGATTCAATCAAGTTCATTAAGGTGTACGAGTATATGGAGTACGAGTATGTACACAGTTCAATATGCATGTTAGCTCAAATGTTAAATTTGCATGTGAAATATGTTGTATCAAAATTTGTGAGTTATTTTACTTACATTATGAGCTAATTAGCACATAGCCTTATATGCCTTTTTATATAGTAATATAGTGTTATTGATTGCTTAGGGCGTGGTTTCTAAGAAATTTTATGATGAGAATGTTTTAATTTCTCTTTGTTATCTTGTTGCCAAGTTGAATAAGGAAGATATCTGAGAAAAAGACTACTTCAATTCTTCTCAATAAATCGGCAGCTTTACAGATAGAAAACATACAATTGAAGGACCACCATTTTTTTCCTTGGGTGACCTCCACCTCAACATCACTAGCTACTTGCAAAGTATATACACGTATGTATAATCACAGTATAATGTATGGGTCGAAGATATACGGAGTATCTTTTTACACCATACATTCATATATATATATATATATATATATATATATATATATATATATATATATATATATATATATATATATATATATATATATTGCACTAACCTAGTAACCTTACTCTTCCAAATTAGATATAGAATCATATGTTAGAGGGGATGTGAAAATCGAAACTCGTGATATACAATCTCAATGAGATATATATGTAGGTTGATCATTTAATCATCATCTATTAGGCAAACTTTACTCCCGAAATTAGTATCGTAGACTCATATGTAACGAAAATCGCAATGGTGATGGTCTGATGGAGGACCACCCAATTAAAGAAGATGAAAGATGAGGACTTATACAGAATTGAGAATGTAGCTAGTTATAGATTTTGACTATACGAAAATCCTTAAGCCTAACAGTTAGAAATGTTCGTTGTACAGTGTCCCAAATATTGAATGACAATCCCACAGGCTACAGTCCAACAATTTCTTCGTCCTCACCACCAAAAAAAAAAAACATGCGGATTCATTTTGTGATTCAGTCATTACATTGTTTGTCCTTTTCTTTACTAATTTTTTCTCTATCAACTTCATTTGATGCATAGATCCAAGTGTTAAGTGTATAGTATCAGTGTATGCATCTGATTAAAGGGCTAAGTTTGCATTGTAAACTCAACTTAGAGGTTATACATGTTCGGTAAAACTAGCCAAAATAAAAATACAATGGATTGAATATTTAGATGGGGCTGTTGATGAATGATAGCTAAAGGGCGGAGAGGACATAAGTTCCGAAGGTTGCTAAAACATTTAAACTAATGAGATTAGAAACGTTTATTTCTGACGAATCACCTTAATTACATGATATAGATGTATTTGAGCAGTGAAAAGAAGAGATGCAACTTGAGATCGATACTGTCACTTTAACTAAGATGGACGACGTTTCTCTTTAAAAAAAAATTCCTTCGAGACCTAATCTATATATCCTCCATGAACTTGTCTTGTGTTAAGGTTTAAAATTATTGTCGTCCCGTCTTCAATCATTGACTTAAACTTTTGGCTGAAATGGTTGTCTAACATTTTGAGACTTGTTATATACCGAGATCGACGTCCCAAAACTAATACTCCGTACTTATATGTCCACATAATCACATATATCTGAATTTCTGTATAACATTACTCCGCTAGACTCGCATGATGCATGATGCACCCATGTACCAAAACATGAGCAACAACAAGAGTAGAGAGTAGAGACTCGAGAGAAAGGAGGTAAGAGAGAGTAGGGACAAAGAATCTGAAATGTCAAATCAATGTCTGGTAAAAGCATTCAATTTGTTTGATTATGAACAAATGTCATGTCATGTCATGTCATGTCACTTCTTTCTGACTCTTCCTCAACAGCATACACACACCACTTTCTTTCTTTCCTTCTTCGCCCCCCCACTTAGTTCGCACCGCAGCACCCAATTTCGAGGGCGCATCAAAGCTTATTGGGTGGACGTAAAAGGCTGCTTACCTAAATACCCCTCCTATCCTTTTCCTATTGGCTCTTTCCTTTTGTTATCCCCACATTATTCATTCTACCCTCCTTTTCTTTTCTTATTACTCCTCCCATCTCTATTCCCTAACTATAGTATGCTCCCTATCTTCCTCGGTTTATACGACGGTTTCAAATGAGGATACATGTTAATCGAATTTCACTATGTTCATAAGATATTAAAGCTCTGGTGTCATTGCGGTTTTGTGATGGTGTGCTTGAAGATATTAATGTACGAATCCTGACCCGAGCAACCTATAGCTCGAGAATGTCTTGATGAGAACAAAACCGATACTTAATACAACAATATTATGTTACAAACGAGTTGAAATCAAACTTAATACTTTTGACGCAAATAGTACATATTTAAAAAGTGCGAGAATAACTGAACATACATATGGGGTTAAGAACACAAATGTAAGACCAAACTATGTGTCACTTCTAGATTCCCTATTAAGTAACCCAACAAAAAAGGGAATGCTCCAAATCGGTTGAGTTACGGGTATGATGACCTTGAAGAAATAGTACTCCTTCCGTACCACTATCGTATTCTACAGCAATTGATGCAAAATTAGAGTTGGGCCCTTCTGAAAGGCATCGAAATCATATCGCATATTCGTATTGCTCAAAAATATCTTTGTTGTCCAAGGATGATGGTAACTGGTAAGGTGTGGTGGAAGTTGCGGGGGAATCAACGATGGCTTCTGAGATCGAACTCGAGATCTCTGGAACAAAAATGGAAGTTGAAGCCACGACTCCCAACATACGATACAGCGAGGCAATCACTATTGACACTCCATAACAAGCTTTCGCGACATCCGTCCACACTACAGATCTCATACAGGAACAAGTTGATGAATAACTGGGAGGGTAAGAGGTGTTTTGGAGCACTAACAGTATTTCGGCATGTTAAACGAAATTTTAGCCATTTCAAACAACTGTAAGTAATAATGCCATTTACATGAATAGAAATGACAGAAAACATAACTTCCAAATCCTAAGAAAAATGAACCCTGATTAAAGAAGCAAAACTAAAAATGCAAGGTATGCTATCAGACATAAGTTGTATAAAGTGCGCCGGATGTCCTTAAAAGCACAATTGATTTCAATACTGTAACTATCCTCCATTTTATCTCCTCCAACTTCAATCAGGGTACACAAGAAATAGAAACTCGATCAGAGAGGAGATTTCAAATCAGATGTCAGCAGGTGAAGAGAGGCGAACCTGTCACTAACTAGCACCATTCAGCATCAGGGCAATTGATCCGAAGTTAAGCCTGCTCTTTCCGGACCTGAACTTGTAACTAGTACTTGGAGCATCACTCGAGGAGGCAGTACCATCATCCCCTTCTAAAGCGAAGGACAACCTGGTCTTTCCAGATCCAAATTTGTACTTGGGAGCCACATCATCATTTAGTATACTGGTATTGCTTGTAGAAGGCAGGGAATTTACAGGCGGCGCAATTGTGATCCTGCTGGCAGTTGTAGAAACATTTGCCTTTTCTGGAGAACTTGTCAAGGAAGATGGCATGACAGTTGGTGTTGGTAGATCAAAATATGTGTTGGAAGATGTAGTAACTGGAAATGAGAAACCAGCGCTTGTGTCAGAACTAAATGAGTTCCTTAGTCCTGACTTGCCAACAGCTATAGATGGCAACAACGGTTTTCTGTGGGCATTTTGTGATTCAAATCCGGTTGGATTGAGTGTTACGTCTACACTCTTACTTTTCTCGCCAAGGAGCTTATTTGTCTTTATTAGATTATTATCGATTGCCTGCAAAATCAAATTTGTGGAACCAGAACTCAGGAACAGCAAGATTAAGCAAATTAATGCAACCAGCAAGATAAGTTCAAAACTTCAAACAAACTTAATTAGCTTGTTTAAAAGTGTATTTGACTATAGTTGACAAAAATAACACAATAATTGCATGTGAGGCACAAACAAAGATTATGTCGAAGCATGAATACATCATGTAGTATGCTTATACCACCCAATTCTGACTAGGAATCAGATAAATAAAGTCCGTTTCGAGCCAATCCAGACAATTGTGAGGGAGATTGTAGTAGACTAACCCTCGCTAGCAACAAAAATATTCAGTGGCAGCAAGACAAAATTGACAACAGCAAATAAACAATTAAAATATGACGAGATGAAATAGGTTAAAAGAATTTATCAAACAATGAGAAAGTCCAAATAGCGAGGAGCAGAAACATCTAATTGCGGTGACAACATAGACAAGTTATGACCAAAGCAAGCAAAAAACTTAGCCTAACTTCATGTGGTAAAACTCGACAAGTAATGCAGGATTCCAAGGTTAACCACAAATTGAAGTTCCCATTGACTTAAGATTTGAAGTGAAAATATGGTCTCTCTATCCACACAAAAGGAAAGAGAGATACGGAAAAGAACCGATAGATAGATGTTTTGGAAGAAATTTGAATACCTGTTCTGGACCCCTTGAGATCGGAATAAGACCCCGTGAAGAGTCATCATTACCATCAGCAGAAGCACATTTCTCACCCAGGTATATCTTTGAGCCAGACGCCACATCTTTTCCAATATGACTATTGACATTATCAATTTTCTCTCTAGTCAATCCAAACATTCCACCATTTGTTTGAGCATTAAGTTTAGTGCTATCCAAGACACTTTTGCGAAGAAATATCCCTCCCTTACCTGGGTCACTGATGTCCTCTAAAGGAAGAGCCCAAGCAGCAGCAGGTGAGTTCTTTAAGGAAGCAGCTAGTCTCATCTCGTTCGATCTCTCTTTCAGTGTGACTGGTCTATCTATATGCTCCAATATCTGCCTTGCAAGCTTACTGCTGTGGGGATGAACACTAGGTACAGCAACCTCAGAGCTCTGCAGTTTAATTTTTGAGGGCTCAAACTTAGTGGCACTTAAATTACTAGGCTCAAGATTTTTCTTCAGCATATCATCTGCATTAACGTCTTTTGCAAAGGGGCTTCTACGTATGCTGCCTCCTAACAGAGACTCCCTGGCAGGTGTAGGGGAATTAAATCTATTTCGTGACCGACGGATAGGTCCCCCAGACGTATAAATGTCTTGCGCAGAGCCGATGATGGACTGCAATTGAGTAGAAATTAGTTGACGGCTGTTAATTCGAATGGGATGGCAACAAGTACATTCACAGTTCAAAAGCAAACACATTGATGGGAAGTAAATGACAGCGATGAGAACACAACTGCAGCAGTCTAGATTGTGCGATAACATAGAGGCCATTTGACTCAGTCTGCCATAATTAGTCAAAAACTTCAGTTTTAGTGATAGGTTGCATACTTGCATATAGCTTTGAGCGATAAGTTCTCGGGTACACAGAAGGTCATATCAATAATGGCAATAGCCAGTAAGCCAATAGATATTATGGTAGCGGGAATAGACAATGGAGGCCAGGAGAAAAAGACAAGACGACGGTATATGCAGAGAAGAATACGACATGAGCCTCCTGCTGCCAGAGCATTTTTCTAAGATTAAACAGATGAACATCTCCTAAGAGCAGCCATTCAAAAGAATACATGACACTCATTAAAATGATAGATGTTCTAATGGACTGACACGTGCAGACTTAAAAGCTCACTACTTCTTAGTATCCAAAGGGCAAAGGCTATAAATCCATATTGAACCTATCTAGAAGTGCACATCATATATTACAGCCATTACCTTCCCATAACCTGGTGTTCCCATTGGTTGCAAGGGTGTGGACGATATGTTTGACAATCTCTCATTGTCACCTCGTAATGGAATCAACTGATAGCAGCCCAAAAAAACAATAATTAATAAAAACTGAAGTATCGAGACAGCTTCTGCTAAATGGCTGATAAACATGCCGAGGTTCTGACAAAAGAAACAAACCTTGGACTTGGATTTTGTATACAATGTCCTCGAATAAGGCGTGCGAGTGAAAGTATGAATACCATATCCACTTTTTTGATTTTGTGGTGTTGAATAAGACTGCTGATTCTGAGTCACGGCACCAGGCCAGCATATTGGTGGTTTAGGCAGAGGCGATGGCATGAATGGCTTTGATGGAGAATCACGAGTTACTCCCACATTCTCATGTTTTAACATTAAACCTGCTGATCTTAAGCCCACTTCTGATGTCCTGGAACCCATATAAGCTCTGGCAATATCTACTGGTGAAGCGCCAATTTCACCTTGAAACTGCATAATCGTAAAAAAACACCAATCAATAAAGACATCCATGTGTACTTTGGAACTACTGTAAAATGACAGCAGTTTAGACCTTTTGAAGTCATAAGATGCCAACTCGATGTTCTTTTGACCTTTTGGCAAAGAAATCAATTGCCCATTGTTGCCGTGAGCTAAAAATGCCAACATAGTCTGGCATTTAAAACAAGTAAACTATAATCAATACAATAAAACTTCAAAAACATAAGACAGCATGACAAACTAAAGTACTAAACAGCCAGAATATCACAGTTTCAAAAAGACCCGTTGCCATTGCATAAACTTTCTTAGCAAGTGGAGTAGTTGTTGAAAAGTACCAACAGAAGGAAGTGACAACACCAGTGGCACTGATCATAATCACCTTACAGAAAAACATTTAATAGCCTTCTACAACACAGTCATTTCATGAAGCTGATTCATTTATATAGTACTCAACACAAACTCGACACAACTCGTTAAAATTCGGTAATATAATATGATAAGGGATCTCACATAGTCTTAGCTTTCAGCACAAGGAAAAAAAATTGTGACTCCCTTAGTAGAAAGAACAAAATATAGAGCTCTTCAACAATGCTGCAAAGATTCATTGAATACAGAAGAACTGCATAGGAATTACTCAATTGTCGATACTCATCAGAACATCAATGACTCCAAAAAGGCTCCCGCTTCAATTGGGTAAGGGGAGATCTGATTGCTTGACCCTTCGCCGAAAACAGGGCGGCTGTCAACTACTAGAAGAAAAAGTCTAGAGGAATTTAAAAGCCATTTTGCTTGAGTCATCATATCCCTAAGCCCAATGAGCAACGTTAGGAATGTCGGGTTTGCACATGAACTACAGTGGCATCAAGTTTCCTTGGGAATATTTTGGCAACATCTATACAACAACAACATTACCACAATGCCTCAAAGTTTCCTGCCTTATAGCGAGGTAGGGGGGGGGGGGGGATGTGCCTTACTCCTACATTGAGAACATAGAGAAGCTGCTTACGGATGACCCATAACGAAAATTGCATCGGTAATCACACCAACCAACTACTACTTTACAATACAAGAAGCGCAGAGAGATTTGTGAACCATTTTGCATTATACCATTATATTTTATAACCAAAGAATAGTGAGTCTATGGCTCCATTGGCAACATCCATAATTTTATATTGAAGAAAAACTCATATGCTAGAGTAGGAAACTTTACAGCAGACTCAGCAGAGAAAAAAATATGCAAGCATCGAGTAAAGTAAATCATTTTTGAGACATGACAAGGGGATCTACCAAACATGGCATACTCCAGAAGCCCTGATAAGTAAATTATGATCTATATATCGATCAGTAACATGTTAAATTTCAGAGTGGGACGATGTTTATTATGTGCATGAACTTAGTAGAGTTTGATTACGCATCTCAAGCTCACTCCAGCCCAGCAATAATTTATATACAGCAAAATTCATGGACGTGTAAGATCAGCTAAACCCATCTTGTCAAATCTATACCAAGAGATAACTTTATAGACAGGTCTCTTAAGTTATTGGACTACACCCTAGCACTTGGGCAAACTCTTCATCAATACGGAGAATAATTGCAGAGGCAAACAGTGCAGAAAATATAAGCTGGAACTCAGTCAACTCACAATGGGCCGTTGAAGAGGAGTTGCTGATGCCAATTGAAACCTATCCCTTTCTTCGCCCTCAATGACCAATGCCTTTTGCTTTTCTTGAGTCAGTTGCGCCTCTTCAACTACTTCTTCTTGAATGTTGACAGACTTTGAATGCAGTATCTCCATCAAATGATCAATATCTGTCCTGAAATTGATGTAAGGCAATCAAATATGATGCATCAGTACAGAGTCTTCATTATGATCCACTAAAAAGAACGTAAATCTAAACCCTGTAGCTAGCAACAAGTTTTGAGATTTGACCTCTCCAACAAAAGACAGAGAGGCCACAGATTCACAGACAACAAACAGAGGTCCAAATTACAGCTTTCTCTTTTATTGGAAGGAAATTTTGCAAAATTTAGCTGATTCGGATATTGAAGACATCCTAATGGGACATTTACTTTTAGCCCACTTCGAAGAGAAGAGGGTATGGCAAAAGATAATAGATGGTAGAATAGTAGATTAATCTTTAAAATAATAGACAACCAAGATAGCACCCAATATGGAACAGAGGATACTGCTCAAGACGAGTTGAAAAGATATTGAAAGTTGGCAAGTTGGTGTTACATATATTACAGTTCAAATTATATAAAAGGAAAGAACGCAGTCCAACAACCTACGAACACAATTAATGAAGCTCTAATTCATTACAAACCCACACAGGCACAACAACAAACTCGCCGCCCATCTAGACATGCATAGAAATACAGAATAGGTCACATAAGCAGAAGCAAACATAGCCTAGCTAGCGAGGAAAACAAATTTTTGTTAAATGGCTTACCTAGAGAACGTCTTCCCTTTTATCAGCTCCTCAATGTCAGGTTCACTACCATTAGAGTGTTCTATTCTCTCGTCCACTCCGACTTTATCAGAGGTGTGAGGCTCTGCGTCTCCAACAGCATCGCTTGAACTAATACCTCCGCTTGAAAGAGGGCCCAAAGGCTGCATCATTCGTTCAGGACAACCAAAAATATACACAGTTACATAAATAATGTAAACAAACTCACAGCTCTTTCCAAAAATAAAGCTTTAGAATCACAACACCACTATATGCGTTCAACTGAAAACAAGAACGCCACCATCTTGATGACTAGACACCTAATGTAATGCATCATGTCCGAATGTTGGATGAATATCCATGGAAATATACAAATGGAAATAGCAAAAGTGTGATAAGTGGCGTTCAACAAAAGTGCAGCAACTTAGGGTGAGTCTGGCAGTACAAACTACAAACTCTTAGACCAGGAGCACTGTGCTTAAAGTTGTTATTCAACGTTTCAGGTAAGGAGTTTGAAGGCTTTCACCCATGATCCATTACCCACTTTAAAGAAACAGGGTCCACACAATATCCGCTTCCCTTGCCCCTGCAACCTCCAACCCCCCGCTCCCGAGAAGTAAACAAAACACCACCTTTATCTTTGCAAAGAGCGCAGAGATGTAACTTTAAGTAAACGAAGCCACCCAGTACAAAGGCAATCCATTTCCAGAGAGATTTGAGGGCTATATAAAGCATTGATGATAGACAAACCCAAATGACACAAAATTAAGCCCTGTGCATGCCTAAATAAACAGCATGCAAAATTGAATCTTTGAAAGGCCTAACTCTTAAGTCTTAGGAATACAGCATCTCTGAGGCCTGATTAAAAAAACCAGGTCTTTTGTCCTAGAATTTTGTGGTAAGCAACACTAGTTGTTGCTTTGTTTTGTGGATAAAACACATGATCTAGTTTTTGCTTCTGCAGATCTTGTAAATGGGCTATATGTACTCACTTGGTTTTTTCCCCTTGTTTTAGCCTCTAGTACTTCCTTAACAATTACCCCATTCCAAGCAAGCCCCTATATGGCTATATGTACTCACTTGGTTTTTTAGAAAGAAAAAAATAAAAAGATAAGTAGTTTTCTACAGAGTAAAAAAAACATCTACCAGAAGACATCCTAAGTTTCACTTAGTGTGTCTACAATAAAATTATTTTTAACTGTCGAAAAAGAATCCATATAAAAATAGCTTAAAATTTTCACAGCAACAGACTCAGTTAAATATGTAGTTGAAATACTTCCAAACCATGTTTTGGTACATAACATTCAATTCAGAGTGATTATAATTTGAGTGTACTAGAAACCCTATACAGTTTAAGGGATGCGGTGCAAGCCACAGAATATCATTGCCAGAACATAGAGCCAAGGCAAGAAGCACAGGTTTATAGAAGAGTGGAATACGAAGATCAAAAAGGAGATTGATATCAGTGGCAATCTTTGAATCTCAAGAAACATGGGATAATGTCGTTAAGCAAGAGATACAGTGACACGATGACACCCACGGGCAATGGCAATAGAATGTGTCTAGAAATACAAAAATCAAGGATAAAAAAAGGTGAAATAAGTCTTACATTTACTGAGATGTTCTCGTTATGGTCTTCAGATGTATGCCCTTCATCTGATTGTAGTTCATCTGTCCCAAAACAAAGCAAGATAAAAAGTCATTAGGGAAGCGAGTGTATTTTATGACAACGAAAATAACATGTCTACAACAAACAGTCAGTCTCACAATTCACAAAATAAGCTTTAGTCAGAATGGTGAGTGAAACTCCACAAAAACAAGTCATTATAATTTGTCTCTCCCAACTGTATGAGCTGCAATAGAGTTTTCCCTATAGACATAATATCCAGAACGATGAGTAGCTTCCCACAAGTTCATAGACACTGCTAAGATGAACTGACCAAGAAGAAGAGTGGATCCCATCCCTCCCAGTCAACATACTCAAGGGCAACATTGTAAATTTGTAGTAATCAAGATTACAAATATATCATGTCAACCCCAACGCACAAAATAATCCTCCAGGAGAACATTGATGGTGATAGATACATCTAATGGACACAATGATTCCTAGGTGCATTACTACTTTCCTAATACTAAACTGCCAATTTATCCGCCAGAAGGAAGCAATGACTGACCACCTCTTAACGCCAACAACCTCTTTCACTGCACCCAAAAATCCAATCTCAGAGGTCACATATCCTCATTACTTCCAGAAAGTAGAAACCTTTCATGAACTTATTATGAAATTCCATTCAACCAGCAGATACCCATTCCAGGCTAACAAAAAAAAACACGGCCTTCGAATTCATAATATTCTAATTAGAAATAGAACCGAGACAGAGTCTTTCCCAGGGGTAATTTGATCCTTCCCCCATTAACAAGCACTACGACCCAAGTCCCAATCGGAATCATACCTCTACAGAATCCCACACTCTTCCAATTTCCGAGAACCTATTACGAATTACCGAATAATACGAGCCACCAGTACCAATTTCAACTAATTCATATCATTTGGCTACTTAATTAATAATTGGCATCAACTCAGAATCACAAACTCTACATAATTCGACACGAAAAATCGAAAGCGATTAGATTGAATTAACCTAAAATTAGACAGGGAATCAGCTCAATCAATTACAAAATTCACATTCAAATGTCACAACATTCAATTACATTCACAAAATCAATCAAAACATGCAATTAATTACGATTATCACTACAAATCAAATTGAATTTAACAGAAAACCCTAATAATTAGCAAATCAATGAAAAGAGAGATTAAAAAAGAAGAGAGAGAGAGAGTATACCAGGAAGAGGCGCCGGAGAGAAGAATGACGGAATAAAACGGGTGGCGCCGCCGGAAATGAGGCGTTTAGCGGGGTCCACAAACCTAGAAATCCAACCGTTATTGCGGCTGTGAGGAGGTGGACGGTCGTAAGGTGTCGACGCCGGCTTCTTTTTCTCTCTTTTGAATTTTCCGCCGCCGCCACCACCGCCGCCGTAAAACGCCCTGGACGACGGTTCTCCGTCGTCGGCCATGTTTGAATTGGAGAGCGATAAAAGGGGAAAGCCGGGAGGAGCGAGCGACAGTGAAGTCGGAGGAGTATTGAGAAAGAAGTTTGTGTTTCGAGTTTGAGGTACTCCGTATTTTTATTACTTTGACTTTGGTTTTTTATGTTAGTCAAAGGTTGATTATTTTGCGATTTGGTCTATCCATTATTCTCGCACCCCTTGACCACTTACGGATTTTCATAACTTCAGTCCCCGTAAATTTGTAGCGGTTCGAGTTTCTCCCATCTTATTATCACTGATAATTAACTTATGAACTTCATTTATTGGATCACCGCATGCCTTTTAGGGGATTTTAGATCTTGGTTTAGTTTGTTGTTAAAGTGACAAGAATTTGTTTCGAGAGTGGGACGTGTATTGGCATTGATTGATTGTTTAGTTTGATTGATTATAGACTTTGTATTGGCATTGAGGTCAAATTGATTTTATATGAAGTGATAGTACTTCTCTTTTGCCCCTTATATTACGAAGTTTTATATTTTTATTTTTTTTAATTTACAAATCTCACTGTTTGGGATGTAATCTCAAAATTTTTCCAGGATGGCATCGTCTCACTCGATTCAATGTTGGATGATACAAACATGGATTATAAGATTGAATTGTTTTTTGATTGGATGTGGTATACGATTTCGTCACTATTTGCTAAATTTACGCAAAACTAATATGACCAGTACCTAGTAACAAATTGTCTTAGACTCTTAGCCTAGTTATTGTGGACTATAAACTCGTAAAAATATTAAAAATTTGCTTATTCCATTTGTGTGGTTTTTCGATCATTGAGTTTACCTTGACATTTTGTATAAGCAAATTATAAATTATCAATCAATCTCCGTTTACACAAAAACTTAGTAAAACTTGTGATCCTAATTTACCTCCTCTATTATCTCGTAACCTCAAATAATTCACCATTCTTCCCTATCCTCCATTATTTTATCTTAACCTTTACGTTTTCACACCCCTAATACACATTCCCACCAAATTAAGAAGAAAAAAAAAACACCATCTAAAACAAAGATGTCAACATCCTCAAACTCCCACAACTCTTCCCCTTCCACCTCCCCAAGAACCCCAAGCTCCACCTCCTCAACCACCCAAGACCACCACACCACCGCCACAACCACCGCCACCGCCACCGCATCATCACCAACCAAAACACAATCCGCCATAGAATCTCTTTCCACCATCCTCCCCGCCCGTCTCTCCGTCTCCTCCTGCCCATCCGCCGCCTTCCTCCTCACCTCACCGGAAGTCTCCACCCAAATATCCACCCTTCTCCGCCACCCATCCTCCGGCTCCGGCGACAACCACCTCTGCCGGTGGCTCTACGACACCTTCCAATCCCTTGACCCTTCCCTCCAACTCGTCGTCCTCCGGTTCATCCCCCTCATCTCCGGCCTATACTTGACCCGGATCACCCAACGTAAACCCTTAGCCGGTTTCGAAGCTGTCTTGTTAGCCCTTTACGCTCACGAAACCACGTCGCGTAACGGTCAAGCTGTCTCCGTTACAATACCTGACCTCTCCAACCCGAGTATATACCACGAGAGCAGCTCCGGGTTACGTAACAATGCAACTGACCTCAACATTGCCGTTATCTCCTCCAGCTTGGAGCCACACGGGACGGTCCGGTCCACGAGGCGGGCGAGAATCGTCGGGGTGGCTCTAGAGCTGTTTTACTCTAAGATATGGGTCATGCCAGTCGAGTCTAAACTCGACTTTTGCGAGTTCCTCCAAGCCTGGACGGGCGAGGAAGGCGAAAAATACGATGGAGATGATACGACGACAACGACGACAAATGAGAGGATTTCGTTGCCGTGGGAGCTGTTGCAGCCGTGTTTGAGGATATTAGGGCATTGTTTGTTGGGTGAAGAGGAGAATATTAATGGTGGAAAGAGTGAATTATACGAGAAAGCGTGTAGTGCATGTAGGAGTTTGTATGTTAGAGTCATGCATGATGTTAATCCTAAGGCTATTTTAGCTGTTGGGAGTTTGCTTAAGATTGTTAGTAATATGGATGATAAGTTGAGTGATTTTGATCATACTGAATTACCTAACAATAGGGTTATTTCTATTTGATCGATAATACGAAGTACACAGAAATTTAGTCTTACTTTGAATGAAATGTCATTTTAGATTGTTCTCGATCGATCTTGAGCAATATATTTAATTAAAAAAAAAAGTCATTTTTTTCATCTCCATAGATTTTTCATATGTTTTTTCATCTTGGTAAATACTCTTCAATGAACTGTACTCAAGCAGTCCAGTGCGACAATGATCTTCATGGTCCACTAAGATTTTCAACAGTTCAACAGCCGCAACTAGGCTAAAGAAAAAGCCAACAAAACAAACGTGTAGAAGACGTTGAAGTGCTCGCTACTTGCATTTGACCTGACAAAATTTTCGGTTCAAACAGAGTTACATTATCGACGGATATCAACACAATACTATGATCATGAATTTAACCATTATGAACTTGCTCGATAACTAAATTATCTCACATGTCCTTTTTCACGATTACATCAAAGAACAAAAGGACAAATTTAGGTCACGGAGACACAATTTTGTCTTCTTTTCTTATCTTAGTTCCTCCCGATGACTCCACCAGCTAAACGAGTATAAGAAATAGTGTCATAAGAGTAATGGTATTCGGTATGCATGTGATCAGCTACCCAAAGTATATGCTCGTCCGCAAAGGAGAGCAAAGCAAAGCTGCAAGTTAGGCAAGTGTAGATCGAGCAGAGTATCCTACACAGCGAATGTGAATTTCTAATAACATCCATCCAAATTACGTCCCTACTTTGTACAAAATTTTCAATATAGTACATCAATCAAATCGAAAATACAGATAGCTTAGCTTTATGATTGCAAAGTAGTTTTTCTGATCCACTCAACATGCTCTTTTAATGGAGCTCATTACAAGTCATTTGGCGAATCAAATTTACCACCTTTAGTATTTTTCATTCTAGAAGGGCAGCCTTGGCGCACCGATAAAGGTATTGTCGTGTGATCGATAGGTCACTGGTTCAAGTTGTGGTTCAAGTCGTGGGAGTAGCCTCTTGTCCAAAAAGTGACAAGGAAAGGCTTGTCCTCTGTACATCCTTGTGGTGGGACCCTTCCCCGGATCCTTTATGGGGACGCTAATGTGCACCGGATTGCCCTTTAGTAATTTTCATTCTACTGTTGTTAGTGTCCTAAAGTAGCATGCTAGAAAAGACTCCTGCTCACAGCCTCACTCACCAAATATCTAATGCCACCAATTCGGACTCCTTTAATGTATACTCTTTTCGATGCACCTCATAACATGATTTTCTACCCACGTTTAAGAAATCAAATACGGAGTACTCGGTAACTTATTTACTGAGCTTATTAAGAAAAAGAGGAGATGATTTTCATTGATCGAGGTTTCACCGATAAAATAGATAAACAATACTCCGGCAAAACAAAGACAAAACATAATAGTTCTACCATAACAAATTTTACTTCTACCAAAAAAAATATACTCCCTCCTATTCTGAATGATCTTCCCATTTGTTTTGTAGTTTTTTACTAACCATATTGGGACTAGTATATAAACTAAATGAAAAACCCATTTGACTTAAAATCAAGTGCAACTTGTAGAATGCAATATGCACTGCAGAATAAAACATGTGTTAATTTTTACATCAAGTAAACATTTCATTTGATCTATGCGTGGCTCCCAATATGGCTAGTCAAAAACTGTAAAACAAAGGGGAAGATCATTTAGAACAGGAGGGAGTATAAATTTTGCTGAATTTCAATACAGACCAAACCAAAATAGTAAGTTTTATTCAGAATAGCTCATTTTAGCCACTATTACCACACTTTTTTTTTCCTTTATAAAAAAGCCTTCTATGAGGGAGTATATATGTAGGTGTCATTTGGAGTAAAGCATGATTTCATTAGAACAACCTCAAAGAACAAAAATAGCCAAAAGTGTGCCTAGGCGCCTTGCTTAAGTAGTGTAAGAAGTACGAAAAAGAATGGTGGTTATGAAGAACACAGAGGAACAGATAACAGAGGTAGCCATAATCAAGGACACATACAAGATTGCTTACATCCTTCATTTCTTCCTAGGTGCAGGCAACCTCCTGCCATGGAATGCATTCATCACAGCTATAGACTATTTCGCGTACCTCTATCCAGCAAGAAATGTCGAGAGAGCCTTCTCTGTCGCATACATGACCTCTTCACTGCTGGTACTGCTGTTGATGGTAGCGTACCATGCAGCAGGGTCGTGTAGAATAGCAAGCCTTAGGCTTAGGATGAACATTGGTTTCACCATGTTCATTCTGTCAATGATGGTGGCTCCTACTATTGATTGGGCTAAATGGTTCTCGACTGACCCATGGAAGAGCTTCATAGTGACAGTAGGGTCTGTTGTGATGTGTGGTTTAGCAGATGGGTTGATTGGAGGAAGCCTGATAGGATCTGCAGGGCAGCTGCCTAAGGAGTATATGCAGGCAGTTTTTGCTGGAACTGCTTCTTCAGGTTATAATATGCCCTCTAAATTTACCTTACCTGCTTCTACAATTTGTTAACACTCCGTGTGAACCTTGGGTAAAACGATCCTATATTGGACATGGTAACTTTTAAAATATTAAGAGGTGAGTTTTCAGCTTCGAACTTTTAAAAGTACGCCAAAAAAGCGTTAAATTGACACGCTATCTTAATGACTGTAGCACTGTCTTATGCGAGGTTGGGTCTTTGATCAGTTCTACAACCAAATCTAAGAATAGCTTAGACATACCTTGAGATTGCTACCAATTGTAATACTTCATTATCTGAATTCAGTCGATCCTAACTTACTATTTCAGGGGTTCTAGTGTCAGCACTGAGGATCATAACAAAGGCATCCCTCCCTAAGAACGAACGAGGTCTCGAAACAAGCACTCATTTCTACTTCATTGTCAGCGCCATCGTTCTCTTAGTATGTATGGTGTGCAGCAACCTACTATATGCACTACCAGCAATACAAAACCACTACAATAACGTAGACTATCAACATGATCTCCTGCCTCAACGCAGGCCAGAACTCCAGAACACTGCTCGGAAAATCCTTGGCCCTGCATTTGGAATCCTGTCAATCTATGTTGTAACTCTCTCAATCTTCCCAGGATTCATTGCAGATGACAGTCAGAAATCTAAAACCCTAAAAGACTGGTACCCCATTTTGCTCATAGGAGTCTACAACTTCTCTGACCTTGTTGGTAAATCCTTGACTGCACTATGTATACCAAGCAATATAGGTAAGGTGACATGGGCATGCTTTGCAAGAGTCCTCTTCTACCCTGCATTTAGAGCATGCCTTCATGGACCAAAGTGGCTCAAAACTGAGGTCTCGATGGTGTTTTTGACATCTATCCTCGGTATAAGTAACGGATACCTAACCAGTGCCCTTATGATACTCACGCCGAAATCAGTAACTGAGTTGGAGGCTGAGACCGCGGCAGTTGTCATGGCACTGTCCCTTGGGCTCGGACTGGTTGGAGGTTCGGTTCTTGGGTGGCTCTGGATCATATGATTTACTCTTGTACACTAAATTACTAGATTTTCTACTAGGCAACTAAAGTAATCTAGAGCTAGAGCTTAAATTTGTTCCAGAATTCTACTTTATCCATCAATCTAAACATCTAGCACGCTCTTTTACTTTATGCTTCGATAAATCACAAGTACAAATGTAAAGCTATTATTTTCAGCTCCAGAGGTAAAATTTGATGATAACCTACAAATGTAAAAACTCACAACAGGCCTAACATAGTTTCATGCACTATTCATATATCACTAGACACAAAATCTCGTAGAAGACGGTAAAGTATCAAAACACATCAAAATTTGTAGATCTTCATCAATTGTATTCTTAAGCCATTTGTAATGTAATTAACTAGCATAATTTTCCATCAATCACGAGTAGTCGAAGTATATATTCTATACAAAGTACCTGTTCTTATAATAAAAAGCTTGAATAGAGGGAGTACACATCAAATATATACAAATCATAAACCAAAGAGGAAAAAGTTAATGTTTCTACTAGACAAAAACTGTGTCATATACAACTACACTGGTCAGAAGAATGACTTACAAGAAGTGATTCTGTTGTCGTCCAGATGATCGTATTTTGGCCTTTGTGCATTGCTCGTCTACTTTTCTTTCAGAACAAAATTGGCAGAACTCCTCCGGGATTTGCTACAACAGCCAAACCTGCAATCCAATTTATTGAATTCAGTGTGATTGAGGCCACAAGTTACATGGACTTGCAAGTCAAGAAGCCTTAGAAGGATCATCAAACGCTAATCCTATTGCTGGTTTTCATGGTGTTCCTTATTGACCAGATGATTTAGTCATGCCTCATACTTGATCATATAAAAACAGAAATGTTGAAGATGTAACACAACAAAATATGCATCCAATCAAACTACTCATACCTTTTTTTGTTGTTCATATAAGAATTCCTCAATAGCAAGTCGGGAAGTGAAATCTGTTTCCTCAAGTGCAATAATCCAAGAATCACAACCCTTGATGAAAAAGGAATACCTAAATTTAGAAACTTAAATCTTGAAGGGGGGATGAGAGTAGGCTTGGTGAATGGAACAATCTTCTCTTCTATGTACACTCACGAAGTGAAATTGCAGTCCATTCAGCCTACGCACCAAAAATGATCAAACAAGCTACAATATGAGTGAGGCTACACTTTTTCATAACTCCATAATTCAGAAAACAAACCTAAAAGGTATTTGCGATGCTGGGGTGCTACTTGTGATGCTGAACTCTTACAGATTAGCTTGCTAAGACGTCTGGCAATAAACCTTTAGCAAATACTTCTGATGGTCTATCGACTCTATCCACAGGTTTATCGCCAAAAGCCTTCAGCAAACACTTCATATGGTCTGTGTTTCGCGTATTAACAGTAGAATGATCGTTTCACTGCAGATAGTTGGTTTGAATTATGCTCAGAATACAGATGTATGTCGAATCAGGTAACATTGGAAAGGGGCTCTTGACAATCCTACATACGGGTCAAAACTATACCTTATCAATTTACTTGCTTGACAATCCACATTCAAGTCGCATTGCTGCCAAAAGTTCTGGAGATACTGATACCATTTGTGTGCCTATTTTCGTATCACGGGTCCCATTTTCTACTCCAGCACCCCAACCTCGGTAAAGTATGACTTTACTGGGTTCCTGGGATATTAGAACTGCCCCTGTTTCTTGCTGCAGTGATTAATTTTAATAGACAGGATTAGAGTCGCACAAGTAGGGTGATTAATAAACACAAATAAGTCACAGTAGGCCGGCCACAAACCTCCAGTTGGAAAACGACCTCCTGAACTGAAGTCCCCTTGGCTCTCCCCTTCACATTGACGATAGCAAGAGGGTGTTTCTTAAAATGGTCCTTGATTGCTTTTGCAACACCACTAACAACATTGCTTCTGCCTGAAATATAGTCAAGCCATAAGCTTAACATTCTACGAACTTATCAATACAATAATAAGATCCCAAGCAAAGTGGAAGAATTGGATTATATCGGTTTGAGATGACCGGGAAAAAAAAAAAGTTTAATGTGAGCTCCCTTCATCTACATGTCCGTGGCGCCGGGGGGGGGGGGGGGGGTGGTTAACCGAACCAAGATGGGAGGCTCAATGTTATAGTACATTAGTTACTCTAGAGAATCATAATTCATAAGGCCATACCAGATAAACAATATAAAACAGACCTTTAGATCCTGCGAGCGGAGACGTGATAATCTTGATTACTAGACCCACCTAACTCTTTCTCCCCACCCTGGATAAGATCCCTTTCACTTTTAAAGCGGGTGGTGAATTGCTAGATCACTACCTATTGTTCAAAGGCCTGAACATTACATGTCGAATATGTCATCTTAGAAGTACATACTAAACTATCAGTTGATTTAAAAATTGTAATAATATACTATAGTGCACTGATCACCAACACTAGCAGGTGCGGTATGGCATCATAGAACAGCCAATGATCCCTTTCAAATATAAGTGAATGCAGAAACGTGCGTACAACCATAAAAGTTAGAACAAGCTCCTCTTACCAACAGCTAGTACAGGACGTCTCTTCATCTTGAGGGCCTGCTTCCTTAAAAGAAGCCTCTCTTTGTTTGTGAGTGTTCTGTCTCTTACTGGTGCCCCATAGGAATTGCTTTCTGTCACTTTTCCCAATGTTAGAGGTGCTGCTGCCTTAAAATCATCTTTTTGGACTGACATTGGTATCTCATTTCTGGAAATAATATGTTCAGAATTGTCACCCTCTGACATGATGTTTGTATCAGAGTCACTGCTGGTAGGGTAAAACAGTGATCCACTACATGAAGCATCGCTAGAATCACTGGAGGTAGGAAGACTTATCTCATAGCAGGTAGCCTGCTTTTCAGCATAGAAATAAAAAAAAAAAAAAATATTATACATCACAGTACGATATCCATTAAAGATCCATAAAAGACTCTCTTAAAACCCCACGACCCCTCTTAAAATAAACAAAAGTGTTACCTCGGCCTCATCGGATTTGGAGGGATCGATGATTGTGCTAGTCTGTTCCCTCTCAACAGTGTCGGTTGATACAACCAAACCCATATCTGCACCTTCAGGGGTGTCACGGAGGTCAGGTGATGCGTTGTCTTCGATTGGAGAGAGATAGCCCTTCTGGAAGTCAATTCTATCATCTGACGCAGCTGAAGTTTGCTCATCTTCATCTACGTCCTTCACACAAATGAACAGAAATGCACCAAATCAGAAATCAGTCACAAAGGAACCATACCTGGTCATCACATCCAAGAATTTCTTATCTCGATTGAAAACACTATGTCACAATCCAGAAATCGAGAAATAGCCTAAGTAAAAATCATAAATATATAGACTTAAGTCCTCAGTCATTGCAGTCAGGCACAAATATTCAGGGCTGAACTACGAATGTGCAACAACATACAGTCAAACTCATGTAACATACAAAACTAGTTAGAAGCAGAGAAGACGTGAACTGTGGATGTCAGAGAAAGCTCCAAGGAAGACATTGAACAAAATGTGAGTTCCGGGGGACTTTAAGAGAGAAACTCACAAACTATAAAGGGGAAAGGCATAGCTAACGCTAATTGTGTTTGCACATCAAAGCGCAATTTCCAGAAAGACAGTCTTTTTTGACAGTCACTTGAGCTTTCCTCATTAGTGTTCCCAAGTCCCAAAGAAAAGGGCCCCGAGAAATCAAGTAATTTAAGGGACGCCATAACAACGAAACTCATCTACTATTTCATTAATTCGGTAAATCAACAAAATAAAAGCACTAGTAGCAATACTAAAAACTGGCAAAGGTATCACAGGCAGCCTAGAAAACCCAACAGATATGCTACAAAAACAATTGTTAAGGGAGACGTAGTGTAGAGCTTCGGCCATGACGAGGTTCTAAATTTGAAGGGCTAGTACCTTCCCCATTTCCCACAATCAAGGAAATCATATTTCTTACAATGAATAAAAGGATTAACAGGCAACTCAAGCTACTGACCTGCTCATCTCCATACCAGGAGATAAACGCTTGAAGGTTGCATTAGAACAGCACAAAACTGACTGATATTGGCTCGACAATAAAAGAAAGAAAAAAGAGAGCCTTAGGACTCACTGATTGCGACTTCAGCTTTTGACCTACCTGCCCATCCAAAGCCTCCTTATCTTCCACCTGTTGAACAGACAATGCAGTAGTTTTAACAACTCGTCTCAGCTAGTAAAAACGCTCTTGAAATGTGCTGGGTTGCTTACCAACTTAAGCTTCAACAATTCCACGTTTCTAGAAAGCTTCAACACATTGAGTTTCAAGGACTGCATCAGTAAAGCAGGGATTTCAGTAATATACCACCACAGTATACAATGCCACTAGCAAGTAGAAAGATATTACAGAACTCACTAAACCATAGTAAAATTTTCAAAATGGAACATTTACCTAAAAAGAACACACTTTAAAATCTGAATGATATAATAAAAGGTAACTAGAAGCCCTGTGACATGAATAATAAGCCAAACACCTTTGCCAACAGACAAGCTATTCTTGACTATGGAGCATAATGTACGTGTCCTTAAACTGCAATGCTTCATGTAACAGACTACCGCTACATTTCTCATCAAGCACAAAAAGAAGCAGCCTCTCAGTGACAATCACTTACACAGACGAAGCTGGCTGCATCATATCATCTCCCCCCCCCCCTTTTACTCTGTCTACGGGAAGCTAGGAAGCATATTTAGAAGAGTCAGATAATATATCAGTGGGCTTTGGATTGGGGCCGGCAAAATTCAGGCAGGGATTTTCCGACAACCAAAAACATTTTTTTCGGAGGTGGCAACACACCCTTAAGGCACGTGACATAGCTCTGGCCATAATCCTTGGGTCATTTAGTCTGGCGGAAGTTTTTGTCTTGCAATTATCATATACAATATTGTTTATAATATCCACTTAAACAGGGACCCAACAAATCATATTCCAATCCGACCCATACCCAACCCATCCCACGATACACAAGCAAGATGAAATACTGACTCTACCTGACGTCGTTGGGCCTCTATCGAGCGTTTCATTGCTGCTTTCTTGTTTAGAAGTGTCTGAGGCCTTAAAGAGGCAGGTCTCTGGTAGTTTTTCCCACGGTATACTATGATCGCATGACCTTTGCTGACTTTCTCAACAGCCACTAGTATCCCGCCACTTTCTGCTTCAAGTGTTCGAGCTACATCGTGGATTTCTTCGATGTTCCATCCTCCACAAATTATTTTCACAAGTTCTCTGTATTTCCAGTGAAGATGCATGTTCTCAATTGTCCCATCAAAAACACCACGTCTACCTGGATACAGAAGACGATGTTTAACAGCTATAGGAGTGAAACCGCCGATTAACCAATCTGACCCAAAACGTCAAGTGCACAGAATAACATCTATTAAGTTATAACTCAAAATTAATGTGTCAATATTCACCTAATAATAGAAAAGGCTTCATTTTCAAGCCAACCTTCCTCAGCATATATCTCTCTTCTTCGGTGATTCCCTCTTTATCTACCTCTGCTTGACAAGAAATCTCCGCCTGATCCAGCTCAGACAGAAGCTTCTCTGCTCTCGCCTTTTCATCTAAAGCCTGTGACAATTTAGCCCAAATTACAACCAAGAACCAGGTGTCTTCATAAAGAAAATTCCTCTGCTTATACACATAGTTACGTACCACAGAAAGCTTCCTGTTAGTTTTCACGATAGATGCTTTAATCGATCTATTACGCTCTTGCAAGCCAAGATCAACGTCCTTGTTGGAGTCACTTGCGCTGATCGAAGCATGCCCTCCAGAATTAGATGCACTGTTTTCTGCAATAATTGGTAAAACATTACCCAACTGTGCCTCTTCTTGCATTCTGCTGTTCCTCCTTTCCTGAATTGCTGATGAAACTACTGCTGGCAGAAAATCTTTTCCTCGATAGAACACCATGAATTCCTTATCGCGTGACAATAGGACCCCACCAGTCAGATTCTGCAAAATCCATCACTCAAATTAATTTCCACTAATGACAACCGAGGTAGCTTCTACAAATCCATAGACAAGAATAGTACAGTATGACTCCTTGCCAGGGATCCCAGACCTATTGTCATCAGTATTAGGCATGCAGGTAATTTTGAAGCTAAGAGATTTTTTGTGCTCTTATAACTTGGTATTAAACTAAACGATTAGTTTTTCAATTTAAAAGGTAAAATAATAGTACGGAAGTTTACTCTAAGCAGCCACCAACTACCTGTCGAGTCGTCCACACCCTTACAGCATGAGATGGGACTTAACTTTACATAGAGTATTCATAGCTTACATGTCAAAGAGTAAAAAACTATACACTGTTTTTGTCCCGAGAAATGCAGTAACTTCAAAAGTTGACCTTTTAAAGGAAAACAAGATGAAACTCAGAGTAGAATTCACCATCAGAGCAGTATGCACCAACTAGATCAGACCATCAGAGCAGTATGCACCAACTAGATAAGAGCAGTCTGAAATTCAAACTGTAAAACAGGGCCTTTTGAAATAGGCATCTCCATTACTGCGACACCTTATCACATATCAGCAGTAGATACTCCATTTATTCACAAAAGTCCCCTTTATATGTCAGTTCCAGACCATAATCTTCTAATTCTTAAACTTCATTACATTGTTATTTCAAAATTGCTAAGTTGCAAAATGTGAAAGAAGCATCACTCACCTTTAACTCTTCTGCCATCAGCTCACTATTAGTATTCTGGACTCCTCTCTTAACTGCAATCTTAGCGATTTCACATCTTTCCCACAGTTTAAGCATTGCTACAGCTAGTCCTTGATGTTTCCTGTTTCTTCCTAGCAAAAAGTAGCTTATTAACTGAGTAGAAAACCTAAAACACTTGAAAATGAACTCAACTTCCATACAGCCCAGAGACTACAGTAGTCTTTCAGCTTAAAGCCTTTCTGAATATGTACTGTTACTTTCCTTTTACATGTAAAATCGTAAAATGACAGGGAAGGGAAAAGACAAAAATAAAATAAAATATAAAAAAGACTCACCTAGAGCAAAATGGCATGGCAGTGGCCGTCCAAGTCTCTTAAGTATTGTCATCTCATCATTAGTAAGTTTCGGCTTCACTCCATATGGAAGCAGACGAAAGGGTTTCCTAAATTCAGGAATAACAGCTGGTAGGAGATCCGCATCAACAGGTAATGGTTCACATCCCCACCAGTCCGTAAAACGAGGACCCAGTCCATCTAACAGCTGATCAGCTTCCTCCTCAAGCTGCTTTTCACCAGGCAGCTGTAATCGCACCCTGTTAGGAGTGCCAACGCCTGGTATCAAGGAAGATTGACCCAACATTCTTGACGAATTTTGTCCAGAAGATTCTACTACATTCGTCTCAGATGACTGGCTCTCCTCTCCGCCTCCCATTTCATCAAATTTCATTGCATTCTGAGAACTGCTTTCAACAGTAGCCTCATCCAATGAGAAATAAGGATACAAGTAATTAGCCCCTCTATACAAAACTATTTTGCTTCCAGCCCTCCAGACAACCATGCCTCCAGTTTTCCTCTGAAACATTAGAAAAACATAATCTATAACTTAGTAAGGTCATAGCGCAGACTAACCCATAATCTAGAGTTACACTCACAGAGTGACATAACAAAGCCCTAAATCTAGAAACCCCCACCCTTCCCCTCCAAGCAACCAATCTCTGAAACATATACAGTTGATAAACGATCATCCCAATCACTCCAAAACATAACGTAGTTAATAGTGTATATAATTGATGTGTAATCAATTCGATGTCCTTTGTATCTCTTTGTATACCTTGTCCACATTACAAATATGTGAGTTCTAATGTGCCTGAATTCAAGACTCTTTCACCATAACATTTCACCTACACTAGGACCCCAAATGAAAGAAGAAAAGCGCCCTAAAACTCGCATAAAAAGATGTTTTCAGGTTTAATCAACCAAATCTTCCACTCATGAGGTCACAATCAAACAATTGCGATTTCCTCCACATTGGGGCACCACCAAAAAAAAGAAAAAAAGAAAAAAAAACCCTCAACCAACCAACTAATGCCAGTGTTCATCCTTCTAACTTCACATTGACAAGGAGATTTCAGAGAACAACCTGATATATAATCAAGCAACAAGTACTAAATCCAAAACAAATAAATTTCCCCTCTAATCACCAAATCACTATTTCCTTGACAAACAGCATATAATCCACAGTAAAAATTCAAATCAAACCATCTAAAGGCATTGACTTTCATGACCTAAGAACAACAAACATAGTCCCAAGACTCCCAACCCCCAAATATGACTCGGGGTCGGCTAACATGAATGGTCATCCGAAACCTGTCATATATGTAACCAACACATGATCAATACCAGCATAGTAAAAGTAACAAAAAAAGTTGGAAGCTTCTACCTCAAGTAAATCATGGGTTCTTTTCATATTAAGCTTATAAACATCCTCAACAATAATTTTAACCACCTCACTACTCCTCCACCTCTCATGAATCCCATTCACAATCCCTTCAGTAACCCCAGCTTTCCCAATCTTCATCTTCTGCTTCACGCTAATCCCCAGTGTCCTCAACCTACGCAGCTCCGATTCCGGCAACGTAAGCTCCGCTAAGCTCGGAACCTCCTCCACCTTCCCCCTCTCCCTTTCCCGCTCCCCCCTCCTCTCCTCCTTCACCACCCTCCTCAGCTCATTAATCTTAACCACAGCGCTCCCCGACCCCGGTTCCGGAACCGGGTTATGCGGACTAGACCAGCTCGAATCAAGGGTGTGCCCGACCCGGTAACTGGGAATTTCGCGGGAATTTGGGACGAAAACCTCCCCAATTTTCGAATCAGCCTCATTTCCCGCCAATTGGACACCCTCCGATTTTACAGCGTTTTCTTCGACAAATCCGAGGGAGCGTAATTTGTCGGCAATACGCTGGATTGCGGATTTAGGGAGTGGTTCCGGGTCGCCGGAGGTAGGTTTTGCGACGGCGTAAATTGAATTTTTGGGGGTTTTGTTAGGGTTTAAGGTGAAAAGTAGGGTTTTGGGGTGGCGGGGAGAGGGGATACGGTGGCGACAGCGGTGGCGGGATGGGGTTTTGGAGGAGAGGGAAAATGGGTGGGAAGACAATACAAGGGACATTTGGAGGCTTACCGTTGTTTGTTTGTTTTTTTTTCAATCGTGAAGAAGAAGATACATTGGATATGAGATTTTTGTGATTATATTGTTGGGTGGTTATAAACATAACGGTGATAACGACGCTTGCAGTCACAAACTTTTACTCCCAAGTCTCCAACTGCTGGCATGGTCAAAATTAATACGGACGCGGTTTGTAAAGATGGTAGAGGTGAAATTCGATTGATTGCCTGGAAATGGATGCGGAAGAGATGGAGTCCGGTTACAATCGGAGATTGATGTGGGTAGATGGAAATTAATGGCGGCGATAGCTCATGGAGAACGACGTGTCAATTTAGAGAGCTACGAAAATTAGGAGGAGCTTAGCTGATTTGATATTGGATGATACTAGTTTGCAAGCTCGTGCCACGCCCGAACTAGTCTATTTATAATGTTTATACTCATTCTATAAAATGTATTGTATGTTTTTATATTCTAATATTATTATGAACGGTACTATAATCAACTTTTGTCGTCCGTCGTATTTTATTATTATCTATTTCTACTCACTCATCATATTATCATATTTTCACTTTTACCCAGTATACAGTTTCAATTCCACTATCTTGACTTGTCACATGTTACATTGTTTCATTCCACTATCCCGTCACCCGTTATATCACATTAGATGAAATTAATTACCATAAATTAGCTAATCAACACAATATTATCTCTTAGATCTCATATTTTAAACTAAATTACCACATTTATTATTTCCCATAAATTAGCCAATAATATACTTTATGATTAATTTATAACCATATGTTAATCAATAATTGTATTTAATGCTATTTTTATATTTTATCCAATTAATGTATGGCAGGTGTCTTCTAATATATATTATAAAAGCCGAGTACAGCTCTTCATTGATGGACACTTGGCACAATCCTATTGGATGGAAATAAAAAATTATTATTGATTATTAGGATATGGAAATACATATAAAATATTAAAATAGTAATAAGGAAAATTAATAAACAATTAAAAATTATAATTAGTTGAATATTTAAATAATTGTAATTTAAATTGAAAAAGGAAAGTTTTAAAATCAATTAAGTGTAGACAATATTAACGGTCTGAAAAAATGATTTCCAATCTATACAATGTATATGATTATCTTCCAATTTGTTGATCATGATCGTAATATTGTGACATATTTTCATTTTGCAACACATCTCTTATAAAAAACGAAAGATTTCCAAAATGAATGTGCAAATCAAGTATAAGCCTTAAGGTCAATTATTATTAGTTTAACAATTGATTATAAAGATTTCCGTTTATGTCTATACAAAGAGTTAGTAATTGGTTCATGAATAGGGTTGCATGGTGTATTTTGTTATGTAGCATTGGTTCATGCATTTGGCTATACAAATTTTTTTTTTTGTGGCTTCTTGAGTACCATTGTTTCATATTATTATCCGAATCAATTTTGGGTTAGACATTATTGTGTTATGTACCAATAGTTCACGAATAGGGTTTGGTTGAGTCAGATTCTACCACGTCGAGTTATTGGATTTCTCGGAACGTGGCACCTTTGATTCAAACAAATGTGACTTATTATTATAATTCTCCGTTTACAGCTTATATGTTTTTGTAATTTTACAATTCGACTTTTCCGTGTGGTAATTTAGAGCTGAAAGAGTTATATTTCAAAAGGTTCAACTACATTAAGCAATGCTATCGCTTATATGTAGAAAATCAAGCAGATTATAAAGAAATTAATCAATTTCAAGAAGTATAATTTTTCCCCCTATGTTAAGAGTATAGTGAAAAAAGTATGTGTATACAAAGAGTAATAATTTCGTAGAGAAAAAGAATTAATAAATGAATATCATATAGAGTTTGACCAGAATTTATTTTCTCCTTTTTTTTTTGTATTCTTTTGACTACTTTGGGTTTCCAATTTTTCAAAGTTTCGTTTGCTTATATGATTGTAGTTTTCCCCTTAATTTCTAGGTATGGTCAGAACGGGTTAGGGTCATATTAAATTCATGGCCTGTCGAATCGAGTCGATTTTTGTTCGGGTTGTTATTGAGTTAGGTATTATAGTTTTTGTGATGTTAGGTTTTTTTTTAGATCCTCATTGGGCATGGTTACTAAAACAAATTTGAGCGCATCATCTCAAATTTGTTTAATGTTTTTTGGTTTTAGACATACATACAGTGAAGTTCTTATCTCGAATTTGTCTATACAATGTTCTCTCTCTCTCTCTCTCTCTCTCTCTCTCTCTCTCTCTCTATGGCTTCTTAACTACTATTATTTCATATTTTTCAAAAGTTTTATTCTGTTATAAGAATCGAAATCAAGTCCAGGTTGAACATTAAATAGTCATGTAGCATTGGTTCATGAATATGGGTTCATGAATAAAATTGAGTTGACTCATGTTCCACCACGTTGAGTTTTTGGATTTCTCGCATAATGTCATATTTGATGCAAATAATTAGACTAAATAATACTTTGAAATGATAACTATGTAATAGGCTCTGATAAATATTTATTTATATTTGTAATGTCACAACTAAAGTGTAGTTTTTTCATACATTAAATACAATCGGTATATGGCAACCCGGAGGAACGTAGATCTACGTACCCCTCGGTTCAATTTCACTCATTATATACCATTTTGTAGTTATTATATATTTTCACTCATTGATTTTCAAATTTTCATTCATTATATAACACTTTATAATCATTATTTATTTTCACTCATTATTTCCAATTTTCACTCATTATGTACCACTTTATAGTCACTATTTATTTCCATTCATTATTATTGGTTAATTTTCACTCATATATCTCAATTTTCACTCATTATTATATACCACTTTAGAGTCATTATTTATTTTCAGTCATTGTTAACCAATTTTCGCTCATTATTTCTCAATTTTCACTCATTATTTTCTAATTTTCACTCATTCTATACCACTTTATAGTCATTCTATGTTTTCACCCATTATTTCCCAATTTTCAGTCATTATTTCCCATATTTCAGTCATTATTTCTCAATTTTCACTCATTATTTCCCAATTTTCACTCATTATTTTCGCTCATTATTGTTCATGCGTGAACAGTAAACCGGGCGGGTACGTAGCTCTAGGTACCCCTGGGGTACCTAATAATTACAATGAAACATCATAATCAAAATTGGAGGGAGTATAAGCCTTTAAGTTAGTTATTATTGTTAAAATTGATTATACAGTTCTCTCTTTACGATTTACTATTCCGTGTGCTAATTTATTGTTGAAAGAGTTATATTTCAAAAACTTGGATTAAAAGTTAGAATCGGGAACTTGACACTTATTAACACAATTATGTATATAGTCAATGACTTTATTAATTTTTTTAAAGACGATCAATAAATTATATAAAGACAATGATGTAAGTTACTAAGCGGAATATGTTTCTCTTGGTAAGATGATTACGTATGTGTAGAATTATAAATTTCTTTGTAATCTCAACAAAGATGACAATAAATGAATAATGCAAATAAAGTTAGAAATTAGGAGGTCAAATCAATTTCACGTATGGTCAGAGCCAAGTTGGGTTATGTTGAGTTCGTGTCATGTCAATTCCGCATGAAATTGTACTTTTCATAATTTATTATATGTGAAAGTACTTTTCGATACGAATTCTAAAATGTGCATTTCATTATTTATTTTTTATGAATATTTATTCTTATATTTGTAAGTCAAACCCTCATCTCGATCAAAACGTTATCTATATTTTTATGGAGGTGGTAGTATTCAACATTTTTATAAGGGATATCCAATACTGTTTAACTAATAGTTGACACTTATATATTTATAGCTAAACTATATTTTTTTTTCATACGTTCAATAGTGTCAACATGTGACAATTATGTGTACAATGTAATTATCAAACAACGTTTTTTGCGTGAAACAAGTATAATTGATACAAATAGGGAGCCCGGGCGAGGCACGGGCACGCAAACTAGTTCTAAGCAAGACTTGGTTTCAGGTTTGAATATATTATAATAATAATAATAATAATAATAATAATAATAATAATAATAATAATAATAATAATAATAATAATAATAATAATAGATTTGTGGTTTAAAAGATGCGGTTCGCAAAAGTTAACATAAAAGGTGCGCTATCGCAAAATTTTGATTTTATAAGGTGCGGACTCGCAAATTTTCCTTATTTTTATGCAATGTCATTCATCAAATTCACAATTTTTTTTTAATGAAGGGTAATTTGGTAAATGAAAATTTAATTTCCAATCGTTTACGTTGGGGCGGGTTTTGTGAGATGAACCCAATCCCCGACGTAAACAATTGAACGAAATGGACGGAGTATATACTAGCTGCTAAACCTGGCAAAACTGACCCAGACCCGAACATCCGACCCGAAATACTTAACTCGAACATCCGAATTTGTAATCTGAATTCAACTCAAAACCCGAAATGGTCCGACCCAAACCCGAATTTGACCCGAATGTTGTTTGACCCGATATTGACCCGACCCGAAACAGACCTGAACTAAAATGACTCATACACAAATAATCAAACATTTAAATGAATCAATTGAACAAAAGGGACTTGGATTAGCTATATCATATCTTCAAACACTCAAATTAGCAATAAAATTTCAAGTTAAGATAATGTGAAACAAATTTTAAGAAATTTGATATCAATATGTTTAAATTTGAACATTTAAAAATGATTTGTCCCGAATTCGACTCGTAATTGATACACCCGAAATAGACCCGACCCAAACCGAACCCGACCCGAACCGAAATGGACCCTAAAGGTGACCCGACCCAAATAGACCCGACCCGATTGACCCGTTTGCCAGGTATCCGTAGCTACGTTTGGGTGGGTTTGCATTTACGTCTTCAACAGTTATGAGAGATCAGATCAGTGCAATTAAAATTGTATAGGACTAATACAGGCCGGAGGTAAATATTATAGACAATTAAGATGATAGAGAAAGATGATTTATTGATTATATATACAAAGTGATGCTTAAATAGTACACGAGTAGTAGTAGCTGTGCTATTCTAACCTAGTAACGAGTAGTAGAACCAGTGTGATGAGCTCACAAAAATAGAGGAGTATATTAACATATTACTCAACATTTCCTGTTTTTTTTTTTTTTTTTTTGAGGGACAAACGGGAGGGGGAGATATATTAGCTCAAATCAAGGTCCGCCAAAGCCACAATAGCTTGGGGAAAATTCGAAGTCAAAACTACATTTTCCCCTATCGAGGGGCATAATCTAGCAACACTATGAGCTACACAATTCCCCCCCCCCACTTAACATGAGAGAAACATGAAAAGGTAAAAGAGTTCAGCAACATGCAAATATCCTCCTCAATAAGGCCTGAAGGTTTCCTATCAAACACTTTTGTCCGCAACGCTGTAATCACGCCCAACGCATCGCACTCCAGAGCCACACGATCATACCCAAGCCGATGGGCAATCACAAGGCCAAATCTTGCCGCAGCCGCTTCCGCCACCCGTGGGCTCCATCTCGCAGCCACCCTCGAACAAGCGATAGCCCGAACAGCCCCGCTTGAATCACGAGCGACCATACCAAGCCCACTACCATTATCTTTAAAGACAACTGCATCAGTGTTTACCTTAATCCAGCCAGCATCTGGGCGACACCACTGGGATGCAGAGAGGCACACATTAGCACGAGGAGAGGGAAAAACCTTCGTAGCATATTCCCTGTAGTCAGCCACTAACCTGGAGAAACCAACAGTCATGCAAGCAGCAGAGGGTGGCTCCTCTTCAAAAAACAAAGCATTACGCAAAGTCCACGCCGCCCAAGTTAGTGACAGAAAGTTACATAGCTCAACGCCATTGATCTTCTGCAGCACCCATAGAAAGCGGTCCATAAAGGAACTAGAGGGCGCGTCGAGAAGGAGGTAAAGGAAAGAACTTCTGGCTCAGATCTCCTGAACCCCGCAGCACTCAAAAAGAGCGTGAATAACAGTCTCTTCGTCATATCCACATCGTCTACACTTCGGATCAGAGGTAATATGTCGTCGGAATAAGTTGCCCTTAACAGCGAGGACATCAGCGCAGGCTCTCCAGATGAAGTGGGCAAGCTTTGGAGGAATATTAAGATTCCAAATAATGCTCCACACATGCTCTTCGTTACTGGCTCCAGCTCTCCTACACCCAGCAGCCCCTGTGATGCCAAACCAGTACCCAGACTTAACAGAATAATTACCGTCTATGGTTGGCCACCAGTAGAGTTGGTCCATAGGCAACCGGGTACTTAAGGGAATATCACAAATGACCTCTCGATCACCTGCTTCAAAGAGAGCATTCAGGACATCCATCCTCCAGGTCCCCAACTGTTGGTCAATAAGATCGGAGACACGCAATTCCTCATTAGCATCTGATCCACGATGCGGAACAAGCCCAGAAGAGTCGCCTGGCAACCAAGCACAATCCCATACCCCAATCCTCATCCCATTACCAACCCTCCATTTCAAACCCTCCAGTAACTCAACATTTCCTTTTAAATCACTTGCATAAAGCCAAAATTGCATTTCCAATTTGCACATGCACTGCAAAATTACTTCCATACAATCTGGCTTACATACTATAGTTCCCTAATGATACATGCTGTCTAGCAGAAGATCATCAAAACCGCTACGTACTCATCAGTTCAGTCTCTTACTTTGTAAAGCACTCGCGGATTCAATAACCAGGGCTAACTGCAAATCATTAGTTCATTACAATGAAATATCAATCTAAAATTAACGAGTAAAAACTAATTTTCAAAAATTTTGAGGAAATAATTAAACACAAATTAAAATTTCAAGCAAATGTAAACAAAAGAAAAACGTAGGAAAATTATTGAAACTTGCCAAACAAGGAACATTAAAATAGAGAAGGAGAGGGAGGTGCATGCATAATAACCTTCCTCTCTCCTCAATCTGTGTCTTTTTTTTCCTTCTAAATTTTTTTTTATCGTGGGTTTGATTTGTTTTTGTTCGTACATAGTTCTCATGGTTTTTGTTTGCGTGTTTTCTTTGCAGAATTAGAAGCTCAAGGAGAGATATATGGATAACGATTGCTGACAAAAATTATGATAAAAATTATTTGAATAACAGAGTAATTACCCAACATACAATATACTTTCTCCGATTTAAAAAAGAGTTTCCTCTTTCTATTGCAGTGTTGAAATGCTATGTTGAGGTCTACTTTTATATCAAATGAATTATTCACTTATTGCAATAATTAGTACATATTTTATTCTGCAATGTAGTCTACAATTTCTATTTGATTCTACGACAACTGGATCTTTCATTTGATTCTACGACAAATGGATCTTCCATTTAGTCTACAACTAATCCCTAACATGGCAACTTAAAATTGTAAAAAGAAAAAAAAAAGGAAAATCTATTTGAATCGGAGGGAGTATTGAGTAATGCCTAACATGACAACTTAAAACTGTAAAGAATGAGTTTTATGATCCATTTGGTGTAAAATTACTACTAGAGTCAGAGATGAGAATTATTTGAGTAGAAATGTTAAGTTTGTGTGGAATTGTGGAAATGTTGGCGTTTAAATAGTGGAAGGTATCTGACGGTAGATAATAGTTGTTGTGCAACATTTCATTTGGTAATAATACGATTATTATGTGTTACATACGTACGTACCAATTCCCTCCTTCATCTTCTGCCTTAAACGTAAGGATGTCCAAATCAGAATCTTGACCCCACTGTAAAAGGACCAAAACAACACATTATAATAACAAAACACTAACATCATTTTATATATTTCATATCGTTAGGGAGAGAAGCAGAGACGTGGCAGTACATACCATAATGTCTAGAATACTGTAATGTAAATAGTTGGCTACCACCACAGTATTCTCCTCATAAAAGAGGCCAAAACTCAGTAAAAGAGGTCATCGGCATTTTGACGGCTGTCCAATGGTGTAAAAGTCGTAATCATCAGAGAGTCACATTGTTGGATGATTGTAAATTTGTAACTTTGGGCATACAAGGTGGCGAGATTGTGAAAAACCGCTTCATCAACATTTATAATATGTGCAGGGAGCTCATTCAGGATGGGTATGTGAAGATGATCCACTACACACCGAGGAAGTGGGTACAAGCTGCTGATTATAAATATTGTAACCCCTCCCCTAGCTATGTTTGGAGCTACTTTTAGACCAAATGAATCGTTAATTTGTTGTAAAAATTAGTTCTTATTCTATTCTGCATTGCATTCTACCAACACGACTTAATTTTAAGGTAAACAAGGCTTTCATTTGGTCTAGAAATAGTCCCAAACATAGCTACTCAAAAACTGAAAATGAAAGGGGGACATTTTAGTGGGTAAGAGGGAGTATCATGTAAGATTCGTTTGACGCACATTTAAAAACGGGTGTACGCGACTACGCGTAATGGAATGCTCAAAAATGCACAATGTAATTTTTCCATAGTATGTTGTCTACTTTTAGCTGCACTTGTACTCGTAATTGTCCATTGGTAATTAGTGTCTAATACTTTCACACACACACACAAAACGAGTGTCTAGTGTGAGCTGTGAAGTTACCGACGTCCATTTACTTCCCTATCGACTATGGAGGTACTCGTATGTACGTGAGTAGTAAAGTAGAAAGCAAAAAGGGCAAAGGACGACACGTCCAAATGGTCAAATTAAAAACTTTTGTTTGAGATATTCCAATAAAAACGAGTCATACAAATTCAAATAAAACGCCACGAATTTAAGAGGGTATTTTAATATCTATATTTTTTTTTTTTTAGAATTGCTAAAACTCACTAGGTTATTTTCATTTCTTCTTTATTTCTCGTGTAGATTGTCACAAGGCTATTGCTGGCGATTGTTACAAGTGTTTTTTCAGGTGTACGTGTCCAGAGTACTTCTTCCTTCAATTCGTTTTAATGTAGAAAGTTAACACTTGGTTCTAATATACACTGTATGAAATAATCTTATTACTAAATATTTGCTTATTTGGCTTGCCATCGAAATCGAAATTCCAATGTATTTGCTCTTCATAAGAATTTAGGAAATTAGAGGATGTGAATCGTGAGACCAATCTTCTTGTTGGGTAAACATGAGAATTGAAAATTACAACTTTCAAATGGAAATTTCTACTTAGTTAACTAGTTCAATTCCCACGGCACGGTATGCAAGTAATAATGCATGCAACTCGATCTCTCACACTTTTTAGATATAGTACGTTCCCTTTTGAGTTGTCCACGATTAATTAGTTGCTATAAATTCAAATGGTGATGATATATCGTGTATGTATGTATTATCATGCATGCATGCAATAATGTTTCCCTTGATTAAAACGATGACACAAAGCTAAGATGTTAAACACGAACTGTTATTGATCGATAAATTAGTATATGATTACGATTAGTACATACTCCGATCCGTATAGTAGCTTACTTGTGGTGGTGTCAAGTCTCGAACACCCGACCTATAGTTGAAAGTAAAGCATCTTTCAACTAATAGGCCGGATGTGAGTTGGTTACTCCGTTTAGTAGCTTAGTGGTGGTGTACCTAGGATTTGAAGAAGATGATGAAGATCGATAGATACGTCCACAGTCGACTTAATTCCCATACGGCCATACCCATGGGCCCATGGCATGCATATATGAATGCAACGATAGTTTTCAAAGGAGAGAAAGCTAAGGTCAAAGGTCAAAGACAGTCCATGCAACAAAACTTACGTGCATGGTAGTGTGCATTGAATGAATATACAATCGAACAGTACGAACACATACAACACTAGTAATTTAGTAAAGAGTAAGACTAATTGTATATCTCATATATATTACTTAGCATATATGGAGAGTATTTTGGGTATTTTTTTATATTTTTTATGGTGATATTGAAGAGAGAGAATAGAATTTGGTGGGACATGTGAATAAAATATAACCCATATACATCTGGATATGTATATGGATATATGTTAAACCTTTCTCTTCGGTAAAAGTATGCACTTGGTGGATGGTCCGATCCTTTGTAGGACGACGTTACGTATATATCACGTGAAAATCTTGGCCTATTACGTACAACTCTGAAGAATATACAATAATAATGTCCCCATGCTTTATACCAACGATTTTTATGGCTTGATTGAGCTAGGATAAAGTATATCATGTATGGCCCACATAATTAATACATAATGATTAATAACTTAATGCCTACCACTAATTAACAATTACCAAAGTGCTTAATACTGATACTATAATTAATTACTACGGATCTAGCTAGATTATTATTACTACTCCTATATATGATTAGTAAGTGAACCTTTATTTTGTTCGGATCATCGGAAGCTTTTCTCGAACTTTGGATGGGTCTTGAATAAAAGGTATACTTCACTTGAATTTAAAGTGACGATCTTTTACGTGACGTACAAGTCATTTTCGATATGACAACTCAAAAAAGCAAAAGAAGACGAAAATCTTCTATCCCCTCAAAAAATCAGAGGGAATATTATAGGAGGACTACGTTTGACGGTTTGACTGTAAGAAAATGCAGCACTAACAAATTTCGTACCATTAATTCAAAAAAAAAAAAAAAGAAATTTCGTACCAGCTAATTAATACTCGTAGTAGCTTGTGCATGAAGCTAGGACCCACTCAAAACTGTACTGGTACCGTGAATCCATCATTCATTCCTGAATCCTGATATAATCACTATTCATTCAACCTCACACATTTCACACTTCCAGTAAAAAAAAAAATCAAACTTAGCTTGCAGAAGAAGTTTCCACTCTCTCTCTCGATCATTTCAATCAATTGGAGTACTCCGTATAAAGGTTTCTATCTTTTTCCTCTGCTCTGATCTCTTTCTTTCTTTTCTTAAGCTTCTCTTCTGCGCAAATTTTATTAAAGTAATTTGTTGTTTTCTTTTGCCAGATGAGTCGTAATTGGGGATCAGTTGAGCCTTTCCTTGTCCACTTACTCGAAGACGGGAAGGTGGTTACGTTGAGAGCCGAGATGGGTACGCCGATGGTGGAGTCGTCTGCCGGTTCCGGTAGCGTTTCTCTCTCTTAATCTTGTTGTTGTTGTTGTTGTTGTTGTTGTTGTTGTTGTTGTGTACGATTGTTGAAGATGTTGTTGTTGTTGTTGTGTATGATTGTTGAAGATGATGTTGTTGCGTATGATTGGTGAAGACGATGTGTATGTATGATTGCAAGTGAAATTTTCAGTAATATTTGTTTTTATATTTATTTTTGTTTAATTTTGTGGGTGGAAAATTTGGGATTGCGTTGAGTTTGATGGGTGTTTGAATAAAATGGGGCTGAGGAGGAGATTTAAGATTTCTAATGGTTTGGGTGCGTGAATGGGAAGATTAGCTTGACTTAGGGCTGATTATTGTTGTGGCGTAATGTTGAAGCTGGATATATATGGAAAGAGGTTGTGGCTGGATGTGTGAAGGGTTGATTGATTTGTAAGAGAATTGAGAGGAACCGTGACAGGATTGTGGCGTTCAAGTGTTTGATTTTTGTTCATAGGCTTATGGTGATGGCGGTGAGGATTTTGTGGAGGAAATTGCGAGTGCGAATGCAAGTAGCCAAGTAGTGTGAAAGGTGGTGGATTGTTGAGTAGTATGTGACTATGTGTGTGTGTTTAAGGACGAGGCGCATGCGAATTCTTGGGATTATGCTGAGTTTGTGAGGAGGTATGGGATGTATCTTGATGAGAAAGTTGAGTTGATGGTGTGTGATGAAATGTAGTTGAGGAGGAGATTGCGGGTTTCTGATTGTTTGAATGATTGCTTGAAAGGGTGCTTGCTATGGACTGTGAGTAAGCATCAGAAATTGACTGTGTGTCCTGTAGCCGAGGAGAGTTTTGAGGTGTATGGTGATATAGGTGAGGGGTTGGCCTTCTTGTTTGAATTGAATATTATGTGGCTGAAGAGGAGTGAATGGGGAGATTAGCTCGACTTAGGGCTGATTGTTGTGGCATTATGTCGAAGTTTGATGTCCAAAGGTTGTGGCTGAATGTGTAGGGTTGATTTGTTCAGAGGAACTGTGATTGGATTGTGGCATTATTCATGTATTTGATTCTTGTTCGATCATAAGCTTATGGTTGATGGGGGTGAGAATGAGGATTTCGTGGAGGAAATTGCAAGTGCTGATGCAAGTAGCCAAGTAGTGTGAAAGGTTGTGGAATGTTGAGTAATACGCCGTATGTGAGTGTTAAAGGACGAGGCGCACTCGAATTTTTGGGATTATACTGAGTTTGTGAGAAAGTATGGGATGTATCTTGATGAGAAAGTGGAGTTGATGGTGTTTGATGAGATGTGGTCGAGGAAGAGATTGCGTGTTTTTGATGGTTTGACTGAATTGGAAGAGAAAGATAAGAAAATCAAGTTGAGCAGGTTGTGTGATGAGATGGCTAGTAAGAGGGTTTTGAGTAGAATGGAGCAGTTGCAAAGATTGCTTGAAAGGGTGCGTGCTATGCGCCCTAGCTTAGGACTATAAGATAGCATCAGAATAAATTGGTCGTTCTCGCGCTGTGTCCTGTAGTCGAGGGGAGTATTAAGGTCTATGGTGATATAGGTGAAGGGTTGGCCTTGTTGTTGGATTAATTTTGGGGATTGAATATTTGGAATGGGGTCATATATCTAGGGACTTATGTTCCTGTGGTCGAGAGGGTCTTGTGTGGAAGGGTGCAATTGCAAATATTGCTTGAAAGGGTATGTGAGATTTACCACTCTGTTGATCCTGCTAATACAGACAGGAAGTTTGCCCTAGTTGAATCTGCTTGTACTTTGATGAACCAAAAGGCTGAACTTAGAGTCGCGGTCTCGAGGATCTTCTGCTAGACATCATATATCCGCTGCAGGCTCAACATAGCATTACAGTCCTTGGTCCAATTAGTTAAAGAGTACAGTTCACAGGTTGAATTGGAAGAGGAGATTGAGAGTTTCTAATGGTTTGAATGAATTGGAAGAGAAGGATAAGAAAATCGGGTTGAACTTGTTGAGTGATGAGATGGCTACTAAGAGGGATTTGAGTAGAACGGAGCAGTCGCAAAGATTGCTTAGAAGGGTGCTTTTCTATGCGCCCTAGGACTGTCAGTAAGCATCAGAATGTGTTAATCTAGGAGAGTTTTAAGGTGTATTCTGGATTCAGTGATATGTTCTTTTCCTAGTTTAGCATATACTATTTGTAGCTAGGGAATTGATTTTTTTTCGTGTAGTAGATTAATTGCCTTTCCTTTGTCAGGTGTTCTTAATGGTAAGGAGATCTGTAACCAGTTCTTGGGGTTGCTCAGCAAGAATCCGGATCAAAGTGAATGGGAAGAGATCCGTAACAACGAGTACATCAGAATTCTGAAAGATCTCAAGGAAGAAGATAACTATCTCATGAGTTTTGGTTTAAAGTGTGATGAGAATCCATCTGTTCTATGCAAGTATCTATATGAAACTTGCCCAGACATTATGTGGGGTGATGGTTGCAACTTAGATACCCTTAAAATGAAGGCAGGGATAGGAGCAGAAACTGGTTGGCTGGTAGTCTGTGCTCGCACATCCTCATTCACTTCCCCCTCGGGTTACGTTTTTATGAAGCCTTGTGGCTTCCTCTTGCAAAAGCGTTCTGAATCATCATCTACATCCATATTGGCATGTTTTCAGTTGTTGATACAACACTCATCCAAAGAGGAGGTCAGCGATATCATGAGCCGCTACAGATGGTATCTGGTCGATCATGTAACAAGAGGTATCACACCACCTAGGGTTGAAAGCGACCTTCCGAAGGCTTGGCTGCTAATGCGATTCCCCCCTCCTGGGAAATCTGAGGCTGCCATCGAAGCATCAATACAATCAGTGAAGAATACCATGAATCAAGTCGAATTACGTGATGGTGGTTTATTGTTGTTGAAGAGCTTGAAGAAGAAACAGTTCGAATTGGAGAGGTCCAGATATTATAATTCCGAACAGGTGAATTAACCTTTTTTCTTTTTTCTTTTTTTTTTTTGGTAACAAAAAAAAAAAGAAAAAACTAGCGCTGACTTGTGTTTTTCAGATCTCTGCAAATCTGTTCGTCAATCAACTCAAGGTGGACACACCAGACCACTTGTCCGGTATTGTGGTGGAGGACATTGATGACATGCACACCAAGTACGCTCTTTACCTGTACCAGCCGGGTATCGATGATATTAAGAAGATCGCTATCAAGAAGGCAGCAGCTGAACTAAAGAGTGTTGCGCTCGAGATTGTAGATGACGACTCCTCCTCTGCAGCCTCTACAGCCTCTACAGACACTGTTACAGGTTACTCTGATTGATTACTGAAAACCAGAAGAGTAGTAGAGTTGTTGTCTTATTGATCTCGGGTAAAAACAGGATGAGATAGTCTCCTTAACAATGGCAGTTTATATTCCTCAGATCATATCCTACAACAATATTATTCTGACTTGGTATCCTAGTCCGAAGTAAATGTGATGTAATCCGCGAAGGAGCTTGGTATTAATGAGAACACAACCAATATGTATCATACTGTCTTTTGCGACTCTGATACAAAATCCTTCTGGCTTTGGTCATAATGTCCCAACACCCCTGAATATCAAGCTCCTTTGCAGTACGCTATTTGGTTGAACTTGTTAGTATATTACGATATTTCGATCTTACGGACTGAAGCACGCACAAATCAAACCAAACTCGCCATGAATAAAATCCAAATTACATAAGCATGTAATTTACCTTCGAGATTTATAAGCAATAGGTAACGTGCACTAAGCATGTACCTTCGAGATTTATAAGCTCTATACTTTCACACTCCGAGTCGTCGATTGTGAAATCCAAATTACAAACCGCCTTTTGTTTACACTTTGGTGGGGAGGGGGTAATCTCAAGGAGGTCGTGAACAGCTGAAATTTCCATGTAATCAACAACGTTATTTTGAGAAATAGAAACTAAGTCATAATCACACTACTTTTAGTTTTGTATCGGCTGGACAAAGGCCGTGCAACAATTGTCGCAAATTTCTCCGCCTAACAAGCGTATGAGTAACATTGGGCACCAACCATTTACCATCTCCAGAGTATATCCGGTTCTTGCGAATGATTCTCATATGTTTAATATCGGCGTTCTTCATCAGAAATTCAGCAAGTAACAGTTTGATCGGATGACCATCAAAATTGAGGAGGTGAACTATCTTAAGATGCTGATGTCTGCAACACATTCCCCTGGATACCTCTTGCTCGTGCTCTATAAAATCATTTTTTGAGATACTAGCCTGTAAAGGAGAACAAATTATACAACTGGTCAGTTGCATGACTTGCATCCTAAAAAAAAAGCTTGCGAAAACCAACATGCAAGTCCAAAAGTCAGATACTGTTATACAACCGCAAGCTCAGTTATCAACCGTTTAAGGACATTTATCCGCACATAGTAAAAGCATAATATAGTACTTGAAGATGGGTCTATGTTATTTTCATTGTTATTGCTCAGTAATATGCACCAACTCCAAGAAATTTGCAAAAGTAGACACAATTTCACTATAATAAAACAATTTGATGGGTCTTGGCCTGACTTACAGATAGCTCAAACTTATATAGGAAAGGAGCTGCCTTCAGAAACGAACAAGTGAATTCCACTAGACCAAGGCCAGATCCATTAACCGAGATGAACAGATGTCTGAGCTTGGAGAAGACGGCCAACTGTCTTGGTAAGGCGTCAGGCTGAAACACACGAGAAGTTGCATATTCAGCAATATTTACGTGGAGTAGAAAGACGAAGGGAAAGAAGTAGACACGTCTAATTTTTTGGTAAGAACATACCTTAGTGGTAAAACAGGTGAGTATCAAGGTTTTCAATTCAGTGACCTCTTGGGCCAATTTCCCAAGGACATAACATACTGCACGCGAGACTGGTGTAGTGGTCCCACGATAATGTAATCTGACAGGCCAAGCAGCTATTCTTAACGACTCCACAGGTCCAGAATATTCCAAGGAAACTAATTTTATAGTGCTTCCAATCACAATTTCCTCCAACCCAGAGCAATCGTCCACGTTCAAGTGCTTCAGTGATAGAGGTGAGTTCCCATGAGACATAAATTTCAAAACTTTTGGAGAGACACAGCCTAAAGTTAGCCACTCGAGCTTAGAACAGCTGGTCAAAATGGCGTCTACTTCTTCCTGCTGAATAGGAGTGTATAGAATTTCAAGGGTGACCAGAGAGGCAAAGCCACCAAAGTTTGCTGGAAGTTTTAGAAGACAACGGCTCAAAGACAGATGCCTTAACTGTGACCCTATTTTAGCTTGGTCAAACAGCCCATGAGGAAAGACTACAAAGCCTCGCCCATAAGAGAAACCAAAGGAAGTGGAAGTCCTCTCTCCAAGGTGAATATAGAGTTTCTCAGAGTGCTTTTCCGCTGCACACTTAATCCATCTCAACACATGTTCGCCACGATCTACACGCAGAGGATACTGAATCACCAAGGAATCTATTTTTGAACCATGATGGGCCTCTAAGATTTTGTTGACCCACTGTACATACTTAAGTTGTTTTTGCAGTATCTCTTTCTCTTTAAGTTCACCGAAATTTAAAATATCCATATCGTGGCCAAACAAAGTCTTCACATCGAAATGGAGATTAGCAGTAGATCTCCATAATTTACTCCATCTTTTGGAAAGAACACTAGTTGTAGCTGCATCGCGCAGCGACATCATTGATACGATCAAAGAAAGAATCTCGTCTGGCAAGCCACTGATCACGTCATTGGTTGGGGTGCTCTGACACTGATTTGGTGAAAATATAAAACATAAGCAGCAATGCAGCATGCATATCAGTCATCTATCTGGTAATTGGGGGGGGGGGGGGAATAATCTTTTGCTCGTTCAACTATTATCATTACGGAACACCAAATCTGATCCACAATTCGCTTTTATTTACTAATCTTTTGCTAGTTCAACATTCCTCTACAATCTACATCAACTTAGGTACATCACAAATGCAACAAGAAGAGTGGGAGTGCGACACAACACCACTTTTCATCATAAAACAGGGACTTGTAATATAATTCAACTCACCCCAAGTGATGCAGAAGTTGGCTCATCCTGCTGCCACCAACGCTTTCCTGGGCATTTCAGACTACTTTGGTTGGTTGGGATGCGCTCCTCCATAATCTTGTCAATCTGTTCATCAGAAGGACCAAACTTTTTTCCATTATTCATGTGACTACACCAAAAGCAGAAAGTGTCAGAAGATGAAAACTAATTGAGCAGAAATTTAAATATTTCTCAATTATGCAGAGTGCGCTTTGATTCCTTATATATCAAATCCAGGTGAACCATTTTTTATCAAACATTATTATGGCATTTTACTGTAGGAGAAAGGAGTGTCCACACATAATGGTTCATTACTTCTAACTTCTGACCATTTGGGAAAGATTAATTCCTGAATCAAAAGTCTGTCAGGAGTTGAAATGACCACGCCTGGCCTCCCACTATTCTCAAAAATGTTAAGCGACTTAGCAGGAGCAAATATACCAGGTTAAGGGAGATATGTGGTATATAATTAGAGAAACTGGAAAGAGAAGTCATCTTACGCTGATCTTTGGAAATTTCCCTTCTATTTCTGTTGATCTTCCTTTTATTTTCCTTTCCCCATATCAATACGATCTTCCCTCTTTCCCTGTTCTTCACTATTCTCTTCTCTCTCTCAGTTCTTTCTGCTTCTATCTCGATATTTCTGTGGTTTGTCCTTGCTATTAGTATATGTGGCTATTGGAATGGTTGACAGGTGAAGGTCCAAGGCCCAATCAGCACAAAATGTTTCTGGGCATGTATTTGTGATTATCGTTCGTATATTCAGCTTGCTCTAGTACCTTATGTATAAGCAGCATCTTTCATTCTAAACTAAGCAAATTGTTCAATAGAGAAGGCCTCTTTCACTTTTCATTAAGCAGCAAGTGACTGAGGTAAAAAAAAAAAAAAAAAAAACGAAATTGGTATTTTTATACTCATTGCAAATATAGCCCTTGAGGCTCAAAGCCATTGTGGCTACGAAACAAAGGTATACAAGGCACGTATACGCCCTCCCCAGAATCACCAATAAGTATGAGGTAATGTTAGATAAACAGAGACATAATGCGGCTTACCTCTGCCACATAAGTTCTGAAAAATGGTGTCAGCTTCCAGACAAAAGTAGACTTGGGAACTTCATGATGACTCTTCTGTTTTCTTCGTTTTGGCCCTAATAATTGTCCCACTGCATAGAAGTCAATATGCAATGTCAGACTTGTCAATCCTAAACAACCACTACTGACATCTCAAGTTGAACTGCAATGCTCATCGGAACTCTTACCGTTGGTTGCATTGTCCGACTCCGTGTCCATAATTTATCAAATAAATAATTTCACTTCAAAAACTATACAGTACTCCCCCTGCGAAGCGAAAACCACACCATGAAATTCCAGCACAGCAAGTAAGTAAACTTTAGCAACAACTGATCAGACTTTAAGACAATTGGAGTCGGTTTATTAGAAACAAATATCTAATTAACCATAAAGCTCACATCTTTCGGACAATTCAGACCAAACAAAAATCTAACAGCAGACCAATTAAGCTTAATTCTAAGTTAATTAGTATCTAATTATAAAGCAAATCAAATTAATGAGTATAGTTAGTAAAAAAAAAGCTCATATATTATGGAAAATCAGGCAAAACAACAAGCTAACTAACAGCAGACCAATTAGCTTAATAATTAATAACTACAAAGCAATCAGCAAATTAAGTAATTAACTACATCATCATACTTACTTGATCAACAAGCTTTTATAATTACTTAATGAAATTTCAGGACCCAGAAATTCAATCAACCTCGTAAAAGAAGCAAACAGCAGACCAATAAGCTTAATTTTGAGTTAATTAGCATTTACTTATAAAAGCAAAATTCAAATTAATCACATAATTGAGCTAACAGCGGTTCAGTAAAATCAGAGACTAATTACATAATAAAGATCACATCTTTTGTAAAATCAGACACAAAAACAAGCTAACAGCAGACCAATAAGCTCAATTTTGAGTTAATTAGTATCTAATTAACAACATGATTATAGAACTCGCATCTTTTTAGACAAATTCAGCCATCAATTAACAAATGTAATTAACATGATTATACTCACCTCAATCGCCTGCATCTATTCTTCTTTTATCTCTCGGGATTTTTGAATGGGGATAATTTAGGAGGTAGAGAGAGAAAGAAAGGGGGAAGTTGGAGAGAAGTCGGATCAGCTGTGTTTTTTTTTTTTTTTTTTTACCACTTTATACTAGTATCTATTACGGAGTACGTTTTTCTTTTTGGGAAATTTTCCAATATACCTTCGAGTTCCCGAAATTTTCAGCTATATCCTGCTGTTTTCGAGCTGTCCAGCGTGCCCCTGAGCTTTGAAAAATGGGGTTATTTTTGTGTTTTTCACTAACGGAGTCTAACACCGTCAACCATCTGATGAAATTTAATTTTTTTTTAACAAATTAACCAAAATAACATAATTTAAAAAAAAAATTAAAAAAATCCAATCTTCTCTCACCTCCCTCCCCAACCCAGCCACCCATCCAACCAGCCCCTGCCCCACCGCCTCACCACCGCACCCCATCACCGACAACTACATGGGGCACCTCCACCTTTTTTTTTTTAAATTATGTTATTTTAACGGTGTTAGAATTCGTTAGTGAAAAACATACAAAAAAAAAACCCATTTTGCAAACCTCAGGGGCACGCTGGACAGCTCGGAAACCAGAGGGGTATACCTGAAAATTTCAGGAACCTAAGGGGTATATTGGAAAATTTCCCAATTTTTTTTACTTTTTGGAAATTAAGTAAGAATATATAGGATCTGTTTGGATAAGGTCCAATTAGGGGTGAGCAAAAGACTAAGGTACCGGGTTTCGGAACCGGTATGGTCGGTTCCGGTTCCGGGTAATGAAACTTAGGAACTGTTAACAACGTTTCCGGTTCCGGGTAGTGAAATTTTGGAACCGGAACCGGTCGGGTACCTGGTTAAGTAGATTATAATATCGAGTACCCGGAACCGAGCATAGAACCGTTACTATAAGTAATTAAAAAAAAAAAAATGTCAAAAATTATACCATTATACACTTATAAGCCTCCATCTACCTTTTTATCTCATTTTCCATATTTATTTCACTCATGAATCAACAAGATGTTGATGATGATGATCGATTGATGAAGCCAAATATGCCAAAATAGCGGTTGGGTTCAGCCGACGGTGGTTGTTGGGTTGGGGAGAGGGAGGGGAAAGGAGGCGAGAGAAAAATATAGATATTAAATATGGGGCTGCATCCGGTTAGAAGTAACCTTATGTCAGAAGGTTTAACTCCACTACTAAATTAGCTAACTCCATTCATATAAGTGAACTAACTAAATTGTGTAACTCTAGTAGCTCTAACAATTCCACCAACTCCCACTTATATAACTTAGCTAACTGTGAAGTCCACCACCGGACTACTGTTGACCGCCGCCGGACCACTGTTGATCGTCGCCAGACAACTGTTGACCACTGTCGGACCACCGGCGGCGGTGGTTGATGCGGCGGGGCGGTGTTTGGGGTGAGTGGTGGTAGAGTTAGTTGTTATAGAGTTATTGCAGTTATGAGAATTAGTTAGTGCAATTATATAGTTTAGTAGGTAGAGTTATCACTATTAACCTTGTGACATAAAGTTACTTTTTAGTTATAACCTGATACAATTCCTATTAAATATTAAACTTAATTAATTATATGGTCAAGCCCTCTACAATGGCTACTACACGCCACTCGTGTAACCTCCCCTTCTCTAGCTCTGATTCAGCACCCAACCCTAACCCAACTCGTGTAGACTTCTAGTTTAGCATCGGAATGCTCTTCTACATCGAACCCGAACCCGAACCCGAGCTGCATGTACCCATTTTGTGCTGTACTCCGTAGCTTCTAGGCCAACATCTAAACCAGAGGGGAAAATTGACGTTAGGATCAAAACATTTTGTCGAATTCCCAAAATAAAATAAAAAATTGTCGAATTGAATCCGAAATTCCCAACATTTGATCTTCAAGTACAAGCTCAATCTGATTGCATGCATACAATTCCAGATTTTTTTAATTATATCCCTCATTTTCCCACCTAAATTGCGGGAGTTATCAATTGGGGGTAAGTATCGAATTCTTAACCCATCTCAATTCTCTCTAATTTCTCAATTATTTCTGTGATTTTGATTTTTTCCTGTTTGAATTTAGGGTTCGTAATTGTTTTGATTAATACCCATATCTATGATTTCGCAATTGTTGATTTTTACTATCGAAATGATCGTTTGTTTGCCTTAGATTGAATTTCAGCGTTTTCGATCCGAAACCTTTGCTATGATTCTAGGGATTTATAAAATTATGCGAATTGTTATTGTTTTAATAGCTCAATTATGCGTTTGAGCTTGCCAAAGGTGTAATTTTCGCGGTTGGCAGTGGTTACAATGTAGGTTGTATTGATTGGCATTGCTTCACTGTGCCCCCACCGTCTCCTGAGTGAAGGATTTCGATAGTGGAAGTGTAATTTTCGCGTGGCACGGCGGTTATAATCGGTTTTATTGAATTATCAATGCTAAAGTTTTTCACTTGGGCTTGTGAGGATCTAATGTTGTTAAAGTCTGGTGAAAGAAAGTGAATTTGATCACATTTTATTGTTTCTTCTGAGGTTTGATGTGATGAAGAATTGAATAGGGGTATTACATTTCACTGAGCTAGACAAGGGTTGTTCGGAAAGTTCTCGACTTTATATGATTTGTTGTTGCGTTAGTCTTATGGGTTACGTATTCCTGATTATTTGGGAAGTGAACTGTTTTCTAATAAGAATTTGAGTTTTTCATCAGTACAATCATGTTTGTTCTTCTGAGGTTTGATGTGATGAATAATGAAGGACCGGTTGTAGGAGTATTACGTTTCATTGAGCTAGTCAAGGGTTGTACACACGTTGGGAAAGTTCTCGACTTTATATGAATCTTTGTTGCATTAGTCTTATGAATTGTCTATTCCTGGTTATCTGCAAAACGAACTATTTTCTGATAAGAAATTGAGTTTGTCCTACTGATCAAGAGCTTTAAAAAACTCGAGTTTGTTTTCCAGAATTTCACTGCTTCTGCTGTGTTAATACTTAATACCTGTATGAGATCCTGTTTTTGCATGTTTATCATCGATACAATCATGTCTTTAGACATACTCAAAATACGTTTATTGTTCTTTAATCTCTATTATTTTCACCTTCTCTCCCTCCCTATTTTTTTTTTTTAAAAAATAAAAATATTATACTGTATTTGCATTCTATTTGGTAATGATATTTCTTATTCTGTTGATTGTTAGGTAAATACAAAAGTTTCAGGAAAGCTTTGATTCTGTCTGTTGGCGTTGTTCATCTAATAAAATGGCTGCTCCTGTTCCTCCAGGGGCCCCTAGACCAAACCACCCTCAGCCATCTGCCCCACCACCAAATTATGTACCTCACCCAAATCGAGCTTCCGGCCCATCTTTATCACAAAATTTTCAGAACTTGCAGATCAATCAGCCCCAAACTGCTCCTATTCCACCTTCATCTGCCGGTCCTGCTAGACCACCACCTTTTGGACAGGCCCCACGTATTCCTCCACCTACTGCTGGGCCACCCGCTCCATACACTGGCCCTTCACCCATTTCAAGACCAGGGCCTCCTCCGCCAGGCGTAGCCCCTAGAGCTGTAGGAGCTCCTCCTGGGTCTATGGCTCCACCTAATATGATGCATGGAAGACCCTCTGGTGCTCCTCCATTTAATCAAGCTCAACCATTTGGTTCTAGACCACTTCCTCAAGGGCCCTTCTCTTCCAGTGGTCCAGCCGCCTCTCCTGGGGCACCTCCTCCTGGTTCTTTCAGTTCTCAGACAGTGCCTCCCCCTTCGGTTGCTCGTCCTGGTGTTTATGGGTCTCCACCAATGACTTCTGGCTCTATTTCCCAGCCCCCATCTGCACCAGGTGTGGTTAGTAATGGACCTCCTATGTTCTCAGCTGGAACAATGCCAGGTGGTCCCCGCTTTCCTCCTCCTGGAGGCTTGCAGCAACCAGCATTTGGCCCTCCTCCATCTGTTCCATTAATGAGGGCGCCAAACCAAGCTCCGACTATGCGTTCTTTTCTTGGTACTGGACCTGCTGGTTCTTCAGGTGGTCATTTGTCAAATCAGTCATCTCAACCTGCTGCTCCTTTCTCATTGCCACCTCAAGGACTGAATGCTCCACCACCTTCAGGTTCCCAATTTGGTTTGCAGCCGCCACATGCGCACATGCGGCAGGTAAGATTATCGCATGCTACGTGTAGGTGTTTTCATCTTCTTTTTCCTTCAATTTCGTTTTGTTGCCCATGCTATACCTCTGTCCTGAATCATCTTTATAGACTAATTTATTCATCTGATTGAGGAATCTATTGCATCCACTAAAAAGGATATTGTCATGTTATTTTTCACACGTGTTTGCTTCACATGCAGTCATTGTTTTCCTTGTTATTCTCGAGCCTTATGTACTGTTGTGTTTCTCCTTTCAATTTTTTTTTTTTCAGGGAGCTCCTCCTCCCCCACTTTCAGGTTCCATGCAAGTGATGCAACCGCCGACAATGTATGGTATGCCACCACCATTACCACCTCAAACCATGGAGACACCTGTTATGGGTCAGAGCGGCGCCTCTATGTCTGGGTCATCGAAGATTGATCCAAATCAAATCCCACGTCCTGTCCCAAGTTCATGCGCAGTCGTGTATGAAACTCGTTCTGGCAATCAGGCTAATGTTCCTCCGGTATTAGTCTTGCTTGCATAATTGGTTGGTTGTTGCATACTTGCATTTTTGCTTGTCACTACTGCTGCACGTGCTTATGTTTCTGTATTTCTTTGCTGTAACTTAATACATTTTAGCTTCTGTTCATGACTTTATTTTCTCAAGGGGACCATCAGAGCTCTGGCTCATCACGGTTGCATATGTAGTGGGGGTCCCAATTCCCACAATTTCATAGCTCATAAAGTCATGGAGTATCTTTAAAAGTTGCTTTTCATGGCAATGCGTTGACTCGCTACTTCACTAGATCAAGTAGAGACTTGGTATTGAGATATTTGCTTTAGTTATTATATTCTAGCTCATGGTTTTTCCTTTCTACAATCACTCTGTAGCTTGGTTGAGAATGGACTCTTGCTGCTCTGGTAAACTTATGCACTACCCACCAAGAACCATCCATTGTAGTTCTATTGGAATATGCCAATGTCATTATAGTTTGGGAGTATTCAGGAAGATCTTTTTTTTTTTTTAATTTTTTAATTTCAATTGTCATTGTCCAATAGAAATGGTTCATTCTTTATCTGCCATACCTATGTATGTTAAGAAACGAGATGTTTATGTCCATCTATCGACCTTTTGTTGATTTATGTTTCATTGTATTGGTGTAGCCTGCGACGGGTGAGTACATTGTCAGAGACACTGGAAATTGCAGTCCTCGTTATATGAGGTGTACAATCAATCAGGTAATTATTTATTGGAGAGGCTTTAGTCATGGGCATCAAACACAATTGTCTATCTTTACATAGTAGGACAACTTCTCTTCTATTGCCAGGTCCCATGTACTGTTGATCTTTTGTCGACTTCTGGAATGCAATTAGCACTATTGGTTCAACCTTTAGCTCTTCCACATTCATCCGAGGAGCCTATTCAGGTAAATAAGTAGTCAATCCTCATGACAGAGGCATCTGGTTTCATAATATTTAAACTGACCACTGTGCAAACTGGTTTTGGCTAGAAGACCTAGTGATTAATCAATGTGAATTGTTCTATATTTCCTCATCTTGCTCCTCATTGCTCAAAGAAAAATCCTAAATTACTTATAACTTTTTTGCTTCACTTTTTTGCTCTATGTTTGTTTACCAATGCACAAAACTAATCTCCTAAAATCCTTTTTATGTGTACATGTGCAATGGATTTGCAGATGGTTGATTTTGGAGAAGGTGGTCCAGTTCGATGCTCACGCTGTAAAGCGTATATAAATCCTTTTATGAAATTTATTGATCAAGGGAAGCGATTCATTTGTAACTTTTGTGGTTAGTATAAACTGCTTAGTCTTTGTCTGTTTGAGAATCTAAGCTTTACTTCCGAACTGAATTATTCTCCACTGAAATGAACCAACAAAAGAAATGAACCAATAAAAGATCATGTTAGCCTTGGCTTTTACTTGGCTTTTTTTGGCTATTTGGCCCTACTCCGTATACTATAAAACTGGATTTCAAAGTTCCACACCCACTTTAAAAAAAAATAAACAGGCATGAATGTGAAGCTGAAAATCTGACACCCCATTTGTCAATCACGATTAAGGCCTTGTGACCATTACTTTAGTGCTTCAACAAGCTAGGCTGCAAGCTTAATATCTGCTTTAACGAAGCATATTAAGTAAAAGTGATTCTTTGTCTTGATGGCCATTACAATGCTGGCTGTTGATTTTCGTTTTACTTTTTTGTGTTTTGCTTTAGCTGACACTTAAATGTCACAAATCATCACCTGTTTAACATGTATAACGTTCTTTTGGTTCCCATTCTCAGGGGTGACTGATGAAACTCCTCGTGACTACCATTGCAACTTAGGGCCTGACGGCCGTCGTAGAGATGCTGAGGAAAGACCTGAGTTGTGTCGAGGAACTGTTGAATTTGTCGCTTCAAAAGACTACATGGTAAGTAACTATATATCGTCAAATTTCAATGGCTTTTCTTGTATCTCTCAGATCATTTGTACTTTGACAATAAGGACCAATCTGTTTGTTCATATGCTGGCTTTGTGTCTAAAGAATTCGTGGCAGAGCTGACTAAGCAGCTGTGAACCCCTCATCTTGGGACTCAGCGAGTCAGTGTAGTAATTTATTGCTTGCCACCTTGTTTTTTAGATGTCGTAACATTTTATAGAACTTAATTGGGGGCAAGAAAATATAATCTCAAGCTATTTCAAATAAAATATCGCCCAAATCAAAAGAAGTTTCATGCTTACGTGATCATTCTTCATGATTGGAGAAGTTTAAATTGTCCATTTTCTGCGCGAGAGATGAGGGAAAGAAGGATTTTGATTTCTTTATTTTCTGACACTCAAGCTGATTGCAAGTTGCAACTGGTCGCTTCGAAATTTGAAAGCAAATTCCATTTATCTGTTCAAATTTTGTGATGGCTACAGCCAACTGCTCCAGATCTACTCAAGTTGAAGTCCATCAAAGGGAAATAATCATCATTGATGTTTTGACTTGTGAGAAATGATCAATTAGTGTCCATGTCTCCCAACAGTAATAGACTCATAGCTGTATAACTGGTCGTTGAAAATTATTATACACTTTAAATATAGTTCATTTTGTTGGGTTCAATTGTTTGAATGTTCATAGGTGATTGACAACCTTACATCATATGCCTTAGGTTTGGTAAATGTATTGCATTCGACCTTGATACTTGTCGGAATCCTCTTTATAAGGCCTGCAAGTTTGGACTTCTTATCATTATAGTGCATTGTAGAACCTGATTGACAACCATACATCTCATATGCCTTAGGTTTGGTAAACATAGTGCATTGTATCTTGATTCTTACCGTGGTCCCTTTTTAAAGTTCTGCTTCCAACTATGGACTTCTTTTCATGACAGCGGAAACAGTAGCTTCGAATTTGGTATATTGGGTCCTAATTTGCTTGCTAAGTTTCATCCATTGTCCTGCTTCATAATACTGATTGCTTTTCTGCTCTTCTTTTACCATTCGAACTGACATATGTGTTTTTTTTTTTTGTTTGTCAGGTGCGTGATCCAATGCCCGCAGTTTTTTTCTTCCTCATTGACGTGTCTATGAATGCTATACAGACTGGCGCAACAGCAGCAGCATGCAGTGCGATTAATCAAGTCATAGCTGATCTCCCAGTAAGTTTTTTTTCTCAATAAATTATTACTGTGATATACATCTTCGTTTGGAGTATGAAACAAGTAAATTGGATGTTAAAAGCAAAAACTTGAAAGTCTACTTCTAAGAAACTGCTTATTTATCACATATTGCCAATGGGACCATCTACCATCTTTGACAAGACGGTGATTTTTTACCCAACTCTTATTTAATCCCCCTTAAAAGCTGAATCTAGATTTCACTGTCAAAAGAGTAATTGGATTAAGGGTTTCTAGCCTTTAAAGTTAGCTTGTCTACCTAGAAGATAGCCTTATGAGGGCATTGCCATCTTAGTAACCTGCTGAGTACAACAACAACATCTTTAACCCCAGTGCCTTAAAGGCTCCGCCATAAGGCGGGGTAAGGGGGGGTCGGATGCACAGTAAAGTTTAACTTCGGCAATCAACTTTCAGCATGCGCAATCACTTATCTTTCTTTCACTATTACACTTCCACCGCAACCACCACAACCACAACCAAGTCTTATTTCCAAAATGATTTGGGGTCAGCTAACATGAATCATCATCTGGTAACCGTCTTGTGTATGCCATAATATTTCAAAATCAGTATTACACTTCCAATGAGATTTTTTAGCGATTGAAGAGAAACCTTGTTAAAATTACAAAGCTATCAGTATTTTTTTCCTCAAACTTCAATGTTTTTCTAGGTCGGTGCAAACTTTGCTCTGTCCCAACTTCCAGTGCAATAATCAACTTTATTTGCCTGCTACAATTCCATTAGTGTTTGGCAAGGGCCCAAATTTTCCTTATAAATGTTGATTCTTCTTATGTTTGAATGCCTCTTTCCTGTTTTCTCGTTTCATCACTTGCTTCGTAAATTGTCTTGTCTCTGGAGTCTGAACTCTTGATCTGCTATTGTCTTTGAGACCCTTTAGTCTCAGTGATTAGCGGCCTATATTTTTCATTTAATCGTGATACTATCTTGAATGTTTGCTAATTATACAGAACAACATGATACGAGTTTTGGGTTCCTCTAATCTGACATCCAACTGTACCTTTAGTTTTTGGAAAGGATCTATTGATTCGGACCATTCGGTAGCTGTCTGTTGCTTTAATATTCATTTAACTTCCAGGCTCTTATCTTTTATGCTTTCATTCACTATTTCTTATAGCAACTGGTTCTTTGTGACATGACATCGTGCGGACTACTTTTGTTTTCATGCTGCAGGAAGGTCCTAGGACTATGGTGGGAATCGCAACATTTGATTCAACAATACATTTTTACAACCTGAAACGCACTTCACAGCAGGTTTGCACTTAAGTGCTTAATCATGAAGTATTTGAGATAGTTGGGGTGTCTGCCAATGTGTATTTGTTGTTAAATCGTTGATTAGTGTTGACTTCATGAAAATGATTGATTGAGCAATGTGAAAATACCGCCGTTCTAGGAAGGTGTTTCCAGTCCTTCAATTACATTTGAAAAACAGAGAATGGAGATTCAGAGAGTTAGTTAGGGGTGGTATTACCTTCTTGTTTACTAAATGCTTGAGTTTTATAATTTTTAAAACGACCCTTCTTTCTCCTTAGCCTTCTATTTAGCTTACATCATGCATATTGGTTGGGAGTTAGGGGACTTTTACTATTATACTACAAAAGAATAAGTGGCTTCCCTGCTAAAAGATAGCACCTGATTGTAAGATTTATTTGGGCTTTAGTGTTCTTCATTGTTTTTTGGCTCACTCAATTGTCTGCACATCTTGCATTGTGAAGTAGCTGTCGGTGCGTTTCACGACACGTTATTTTATTATGGGTCATCTGTTGACAGCCTCTCTATGTTTTTGACATAGGGTAAGGATTGCATACATCTGATCTCCCTTACCCCGCCATAAGTGGGAGCCTTTGAGGAACTGGGGTAATGATGTTTTGTGTTGTTTCCATAAGGTATAATAAAGACTGGGTTAAAAATCAATTATATTAAACGGTTTTCTCAAGTTACGAAAACCAATGGAAATATGCACTTATGCAGTCATGTGTAATATATCACGGATTACAAGTCATTCAGATTTTTACTGTAAAATCTTAACTTGGATGTACCTAGAAATGCCTGCCACCTTCATGGAAGCTCGATGTGTCATTAATTTTCCGAGATAATCAAGTACAGACCTTCACAATGACAGGTGTTGATCCCAGAGAGTCTTAGTTGTAAGACGTGCTTAATTTATGAGTAACTCTATGTTGAGTTTAGCCTCCCCATTTCTAAATTGAAGTCGTTTTTTTTATCTGTCTGACAATAAGTCATCCTCACTGTACTAAAATGTCATCTGAGTACATTTAGCTTAGATGATGATATCTATGCTGAACTATAGAACTACATTTACCTTAGATGAAGATTGTCAGCCTGATGGCCCAAGAAAACTTGGGAAAACAAATTTACTTCTCTGTTCAGTCATAAAAAATGATCAGGATGACTATCATTGCTGACCCCAAATTGTTTTGGGTAAGGATTGGTCTAGTCAAAATCTTAAACATATGGAGCATTACAATACCTAATGTAGATGTCCACAGGGAAACATGGATCACTGTCATCTAATTCCAAGCTGATTTCCTTGAGAAAAGAATACGAATGATTCTGTCCCCTATTCACCTGTCCACCGGAGCTTATTTTACACTCCCATAACTGGTCTTACACTTTGGAGAATTATCGGAAACCCTAATCTCACATAATGGTTTCAGCTGTATTAGTCGAACCCCTTGAATTCTTGGTCGTAGTATATTTGCAGCTATGTTTATCTGTTTGTTTTGGCCCTGCTTGATTTGAGATGCAAATAATATTTGACTTGAGCTGCTGTTTATTTTGGTTGAGGTTGATTTACTCAGAAGTCTATCTTGAATTATGCAGCCACTGATGCTCATAGTTCCTGATGTACAAGATGTCTATACTCCTCTTGAAACCGACGTGATAGTGCGACTTTCAGAGGTAGGGTACTAAAATACAATAGGCTGAACTGTTCTGTGATAGTTCCAGATGCCTGTATTTCTCATTAGAAACAGCTTGACTCTTGAACATAATTCATTGTTTGATGATGTCAGTGCCGCCAACACATTGAATTACTTCTGGAAAGCATCCCAACTATGTTCGAGAGTAATAAGACGGCAGATTCAGCTTTTGGTGCTGGAATCAAGGTAAATTTGCAAGCAAAAATGCTGCACATGTGGTGTTTCAGAGTCATTGGAGTTTCGCTGGCACTGTGATTATTTCTTTCTTCAACTAACATAAAGCCAGACCAGAAATAATGTAGCTTTAGGTTTATATTTTGGGATCGTGCTTGCTGCTTTCTGCAGAATAAGAACTTGTGACTTTACATTTTGGTTACTGATTAGTGAGTTAACACCCGGAGTCCTTTGTAGCTTTTGATAATGTAGCATTTTCAAGAAGGAAATGGGAATCTCTTTCGAAGTTACTGATGGGGATCTGAGCCTATGACCTTGGCCACCCCCGGGGGGGGGGGGGACAAAATATTTTTTGTGGCGATAAGAAGGCTATATGTGTCTTGTGGCTATAACAAGGCTATCGTTGCCTTACCTCTGTCTAAAAGCTGTATGGCTTTTGATCATAGTAACTCTGTTGCTTGATCTTCATGATTCTGCAGCAATGTGCATATTTTCTGCCATTGGTCATTTGCTTCTCTTGTTGCTCCAGGCTGCGTTTTTGGCGATGAAGAGTACAGGAGGGAAGCTTTTGGCTTTTCAATCAGGCAAGCACCTGGTTCTTTTCTTTATGATAATTGATTACATAAACTGCCCCTTTTGTGAAACCGAGCATTTGCTTATGTCAGTTCAGTTGATGTGATTATGTGAAGATAAGAAGTTGCACGAATAACTCTCTTTTTTTTTTGTTCCGATAGAAAACAAATTATTTTTTAGCAAATAAGAGGACAAGAGAAATATTTTTGTGCATTGTTATCTAAACCTATTTTAAATGTTGCTTGCTATACAGATTTTTCATGGTTAAGAGTCCTTGTCAAAATGCCTATAAGCTTATCACATAAATAATATGTCGCCCTCCAACAATTTTTAGTTGAATACTAAAAGAAAAAAAAAAAATGTTTCTGTTGAGCTGTTTATGTGAATGGCTATGAATATATCGTTTCTGTATCTATTTCGTGCCTGTGTTCATGAGTATATTCTTCATACATTTAGCTTAATTAACATAAATGGAATGTCTGTGAAACAGTTTTACCTTCAGTTGGGATTGGTGCACTCTCTGCTAGAGAGGCAGAAGGTAGAACAAACATTTCTGCTGGGGACAAGGTAGAATCCGTTTGCTTCATATTCAACGTTGTGATATAGACATACTGCATACTCCTTGGGTGTTTGTTTTTGCAATTCCTTTCGCTTCACGGCTGCCCGTTTATTTCTTCTTTTAAATATACAAAGAGCAAAGAACTCGTGAGAGTGAAAGATTTTCTCTAATATTTTACATGGCATTGTGTCCAGATAACGTTGCTCTCTGATGTGTTTTGGATTTGGTGGGAATTAGGGGGACTGCTGTATATCCCACATTTCTTTTGCCCAAGCTCTTTTATTCTTCTTTTTTTATTCTTTTTATTGGTACTATTTAGTAACATAAATGTCTGACTTGTTTTTTTATTTGATTCTTATTACTTTTGCTTTTATTTTTCACTTAATTTCTTTCATTTTTTCTTTTCTTTGTTTTCGCTCTCAATGTTTGTGCCACCTCTTCCTCTTGATTTGTCGCCACACTTGCTAATTTGCTATCCCGTCTAATATTTTGTAGTTTTCGTCTTTTAATTTTCTTTCTCTATTTACACCGTTTCTATTGTTCTCTCTACTTTTTCAGTGGTTTCTCATGTCCACGTTTTTTTACAACAATTCATGGTAGCCGACTCCTAGTCATTATTGGACTAAGGATTTGTTGTTGTTTTTGACAAATAGTTCATGTATGGTTTGTCATTGTGCAATATATTTCGTCTCCACTGGTTTCTTTTGCTGATGACTCCTTGAACTTTCAGGAAGCCCATAAACTACTGCAGCCAGCTGATAAGAGTCTAAAAGAGATGGCTATTGAATTTGCTGAGTTCCAGGTAGGTTTATTTCAAATTGCCCTTCACTGGAAGTTCTTATTTTCATAAATTATCTCTGTTTCACTCAGTTTTCAACTGGTTCGTTTTCAATTATATGATCTGCAGGTTTGCGTGGATGTGTTTGTTACCACCCAGTCCTACATGGATATTGCTTCCATATCTATTGTTCCGAGGACAACTGGAGGACAGGTGTGTCATTGCAACTCTTTTTTCATATCTTTCCGAAAATAGTTTGTTCTGCATTGTTTCACATTCTCTGCTGCATTTAATTTCCTCTAGTGCTCTATTCTCAGATTTTCTGCTGAATTTATTCTTTCATAGCCGTTTGGCACCAGTACGTACCTGTGAATTGAACTCTCATTGTCTCATAATGACTTTGGTATATCACTTTTTGTAATGGGATAGAATCACATGAATGCAGCTAATTGGTTTTCATCCGGCAATGTGTACGTAATATACTTTTTAGTTTGATAGGTCATGCATATGTAATATACAGAACGTTCATTTTGGTGATTTGAGATACAAAGATGCAAAAGCAGTAAGTGAAATTGTTCTTGTAACCATAGGAAGTATAATAGACTGGCAGATCTTACAGAAACACAAGCTATTGTTCTATGGTGGTAAATTGATATTGATGAGAAATAGTCTTCTGTTCCGCAATCACTTTCTGTGTCCTCATTCACTATTCATGCTGCTGTAGTGCCAACTTTAGAAAATGTAACGAGTTTTCATGAGACTTCAAAGAGGGCAACTAGGTTTTCCTAGTTGAGTGAGAAGTATGTCCGAAGTCCCAACTCTATAAGGGTAACCAACTTGTATAGTTGTATGCATGACCATTATTGCACGAAGCTCAAGGCCAATGAGCTTTGGACATTACAATGACAAATTTTGGAAATCAACAAATAGGCCTTAAATGTGTGATTGAGGGTGCAAGTAAATGCCTTATACTCACAAGGGAGAATTATGGCAGCCATTACATAAGGTTTGAATTTTACAGCTTAGTTTTGTTCTTTGGACCTTATGAAGGGTTTTGACAGTGTTTATTTTTTTCTTTTTTTTCTTTCTTCCTAAGGAGAACCCTGACTGGCTTAAACTGTTGTGTCCTACCCTCCTTATTAGTTCTCTTCAAACTATGCACTATATGTCACTAATCGCTATGAGTTTCTTGTTCGGCGTGGTTTTACTCTTTATCAGTCTCAAGATTTCTTTCACCTTAAGCGGTCAACCAGGACTTCCTTGGTTTAGATTTATGAAGAATAATTTTTCTTGTGCATTTAATTTGGCTTCTGCTTGCCGCAGGTTTATTACTACTTCCCCTTCTCGGCCGTCTCTGATACTGCCAAACTTTACAATGATCTGAGATGGAATGTAACAAGACCGCAAGGTTTTGAGGCAGTTATGCGAGTAAGGTGCAGCCAGGTATGTTTCAGGCTTTCTGGTGCTTATTTCATGTGTTGCGAATGTGGTACATATGACATCCTTGAGTAATTTTTTCTGTGATAATGATTTTTTGTAGGGCCTTCAAGTGCAAGAATATTCTGGAAACTATTGCAAACGTATTCCAACAGATGTTGATCTTCCTGCGGTATGTATCATCTATTTGAAAGTGTATGTGGTTATAAATAAGTGCACCTAGGCAAGTTTATGCCAATAGATTTGGGTTTATTCCTGTGCTATTTGCAATTTGTATTTTCCCCGGTTATTTTCCGAGTTTGACTCAATCCTATGTCTAGTTTTATAGGATTGATAATCAACAAGTTGCTTTTGTCAATCACCTTTTACCTCTGTTCTTTAAAACTAAGGGTATGTAATCACTACTGAGGCCTTGAGGGAGACATATAAACAACTAAACAAGTAAGCCCGCGGTTTAGTGACCAAGTTACATTTCAAATGCATTTCTTTAATTTGATGCTTTAGATGTGCATAAGTTGGAAACATATAAGTTTTTTTTTTTCGTCTTAGCAAGGAGTATTTCTTTCTTTTGCATGTCATGTTCATTTTTTTCTTTGTCCCATAGCTTCTTTCTATATGGTTCCAATTCTCAATAGTCTTGTTAGCAGGTTCAGTTTTGACCAAGGCTTCATTTTACCATGCAGATCGACTGTGATAAGACTTTAATGGTCTCGCTAAAACATGATGAGAAACTGCAAGATGGTGCAGAATGTGCTTTCCAGGTTAGAGAACATCGACTTCAAAGGGCAGAGCTTTTGTAATTGATGTATACAGTTTCGTGTGCATCATTCTTACAATTATGTTAAGGAATTAATATCCACCTCAACCCTCTCTGAACCAACTTATTTTTCTTTTAGCTTATGACAGTTGCTTATTTCTTTGCCACTATGTTTTTGACAATGCAGTGTGCTCTTCTTTACACCACTGTTTATGGGCAACGAAGAATTCGTGTCAGCACTCTTTCTCTACCATGCACTAGTGTTTTGAGTAATCTGTTCCGCTCAGCTGATCTGGACACTCAATTTGCATGTTTCATGAAGCAAGGTATAATATTCAATGTAGTTGGTAAATAAAAATTATGCTGCAGTGTTCTACGGCTTCTACCTATCCCTCAGTCAGTCTGTTAGGAGGCTTGACTTTCTTGAGATAACTGGACTCTCATTCTCTGCCTTTCGAAGTTTAATCTTCACGATGCTTGATTGTAAGTTTACAATTTTTTTTTTTTATATTGCTTGTCAGCAATGCTAAGTTAGCTTTTGTTTTGGGTGTTTCTACAGCTGCCACTCTAGTTCCGACAACGCCGTTATTGCCTATTAGAGAACAGGTGACAAACCACTGTGTAAACATTCTCCATTCTTATCGAAAATACTGTGCGAATTTGTCATTATCATCGTCTGGACAACTTATCCTCCCAGAGGCTCTCAAGCTTTTGCCTCTGTATACTCTGGGTAATGCAGTCTTCACTCTAATTATAAATATTATCTAGCATACATCTAGCTATTTTTATGCTTCGTTAGTCAGTGCTGCTTCAACTTCCCTGACTCCCCTTGCTTGTTCCCACCACATCATCAACCCTATTTTCTTACACCATCCACACACTAATTTGGTTGCAATATTTGCTCATGTGGTTTTGAATGGAGTTTTATTAATGTTGAAACAATATTTTTTTAAAGAAACAGCAAGGAGAGTCTTGGTGAGTTACACTTAGTGACTATATGACATAGGTTGTAAAGTGTTCACATAAACCTGCTACAAAACTATATGAAGTATGTTAACTGTTCTTTTTTAAATGCTTCTTTGCAGCTTTAATAAAAAGCACTGGCTTACGAAGTGATGGGAGAGTAGACAATCGTTCTTTCTGGATAAACTATGTTTCTTCAGTGTCAACTAGATTGGCAGTTCCACTGGTGTATCCTAGATTGATATCTATCCATGATCTTGAATCGAAGGTGTGTTCGACGGCAGCTAGTGTAATTTATTTTTATTTCAAATCAATTCTCAACTTTTGTCTACTGTGGCCCTCTTTTGGATTGGGGTTTGTAGGAAACGGATGGATCGATTATTCCTTCTGCTATCCCGCTTTCCAGTGAGCATCTGCGTGATGAAGGAATCTACCTTCTTGAAAATGGGGATGATGCTTTGATTTATGTCACAAATTCTGTCGATCCTAGTTTGCTACAATCTGTATTTGGTACATCCTCAATTGATGAAATTCCAACTCCGGTACTCTTCCTCCAATTTCTTATTCTTAACATCTTACTTATAATTTGTTTGTTATTTACATGGGAATATGGGATCATTATACCACTATTGAAGAGAATAGCCTGACTGTCTGAGAACATGACATATTGCACTATATCTCTTCTAATTAGTGGTTTATTGGAATGCTTGTATCATGCTATTAATTTTCTTGGTTACTGCCCTCTTGTAAGTGGGCTTCAGCCGTCCTGATTCACTTCAATGTCCCCTCTTTGTGTCCCTTAAATAGACATTTTTCAGTTTTTGGTTTATGAAAAGTCTTATAGTTTACCTCTGGACTCTGGTGAATGAACCAATTTTGATAACTTTCCCGTTGATGTTGTTCCTCATTTTCTGGATTTAAAAAAGATAGTAGTTCATTGTGCTGACTTGTGTTCTCCTATTATAGCTTGTGCTCCAGCAATATGACAATGCATTATCGAAAAAGTTCAATGCGGTCATCAATGAGATACGTGGACAGAGGTGTTCCTACCTTCGGTATGTTATCATGAATATATTTCGTTCGAATTTCTTCGCGTCAATGTCATTTTCTGCTTGCACGAAATCTTGGTATATGGTTATCTTTACTCTTAAGATTTAAGGAGCAGATGTTAAAAGTGATGACAACAAAGACAAAGCCTTGACCATAGGTCTACATGATATATACTTCAATTGGTGATGAAATTTACTATGTCAATCATAATTTAACAGGTTCTACTGATCTAGTAATGTTTCATGAACTAGCAATTAAATTTAGCGACATTGTGTTTGAACCTTGCTTGAATCACATGTAAAACCTCCTAACGATGATCAAGGTTGGCTTCTCATATCCCCACCCCCTGCAGCAGTAGCTGCTCTATGTTACCAACAACAACAACAACCAAGCCTTATTCCCAAAATGATTGGGGTCGGCTCCTATGTTACCAAATAAAATAAAATAAAAACATGTAAAATCTCCTAGACAAAGACCATAAGGATGAATGAAGTTGCCAATAGAGGGGCCAGATTTGACGATTAACTATTTAATACTAAAATCTCAGTGCTCTTCCAGTTATACTTTTGAGCTATTCATAGTGTTATCTCATAGACGCAATTGTTATATTCATAATGTTGCCTGGAAATGGTATGGGTCAACTGTGCTAACTTATTACCTTACGTTCTGAATTTTCTCATCCAACTCGTTGGCCAGCTTGAAGTTGTGCAAGAAGGGAGAACCTTCAGGTAACCTATCTGGACTCTTTTAAAGCATTTTTGTGTCTACAACAATTGTTAAAAAAATGACCTCAAAAAAAAAAAAAAACCATTGTTATAATACACTATCAGATGAAAAAGAAAGTCAGCTTCATTGATATTGTACTATAGATTGCCTATGAGGTTGCCAAAATTGCAACCAGTAATTTCTTGTCGTTCACATTTCACAAAGCTGTTTCTGTAAAAGAGGAAAATGCTATCAATGATTTTCATTGCAATTTGCTTTTTTTTTTTTTTTTGAGGTCCTTTCCAAAAATTTTAATCCTTTCAACTCGATACATTTAGGCTTAAACATCGACTGAGAATGGCTTCCTCCTTTTTGACTGAAAGTAAGATCTACCGGTCTGGGATGTGATCATGTTCATGTGTTAAGATTAGGAGAATTAAAGCAATATTGACAGTGGAGAACCTTTTGAAAGATTTTTGTTTACATTTACTTCTCCATCTTTCAAAATGGTCTTTTTTTTTGGGTGAATTTTTCGACTCCCCCCTTCCCCCAGGATATCTTCAAATGGTTTTTAAGCTTTCCAGCCTGATGATTTTCAGCGTTTACTTTTGGGTCTTGACAACTCTGCGCTTTTCATTTTGCAGGAATGTTTTTCCTCACGTATATGGTAGAAGATAAATCTCCCACAGGTCTCTCTTACGTTGAGTTTTTGGTTCACATCCATCGTCAGATTCAAAATAGAATGACTTAAACCCAATATAGAGACGTAAGTAGCCCTGTTGAATATACTTGAACATTCGTAAATTATGGCAACAACCTTGAAGAGGCATGTACCTTTTATGCCCCCTTTACGTGGGAAGGGGTCCGAGAAGTTTTGAGATGAGCCAGGTTATATTGTTTTCTCCTTTCAATATTGTACAGTAGCATTGTCCCTTCGGGGACATCTGATAAAATTGGAACGATACTGTACAGTAGCATTTTGTAGGCTGCTCATTTTCCTTCTTGGGTTCCTTGTGAGTTGTGAGTTGTCATATTGTAGTGAGATATTGTTGTAGATTCTGAATGTAAAAATTTTGCGCTTTTCACATTCTAAAGCTCCCCAGTTTTGTGGAACTATTTTTAGTATCGAGATCTTGTACGTTACTCTTGACAACCCCCCCCCCCCCTTTGTTTGTGGACACAGCTTGATAATCAGGTGATTGTGCTCAACTCTTTCTCGATATTGTTTATGAACTGGACTATGCCATATCAACTGTAATGATATACAACCCGTCTAGGCGTCTATGATAGCTGGAGTAGTACTCAGATTGTGAGTTGTGACAAGCTTTGATCACGACCCATCGATAAGACGATAATCAATAACCAATCAATTGATAATATGGCATAATGTAACGTCCGATCACGAAAAGATTTTTAAGGTGATTTAGTGATGAAGTATGGATACTTCTACAGTAAGCGTTTTGGAGTTTGTGTTAATGATCAATATTATCAACAATGTAAGTGTTTGATATCATATTAGGTCGTATTCGAAGGTTTACATGAATAGACTTGTGACATAAGGCCAATGAAATATAATATTCCTAAACAAAGTGAAAGGACTTATCAAACAACCCTCCAAAATCCATGGTGAAGGAATCAAACGTATACTCATTTTAACTAATTATCACTCGATGATTACATTACATATTAATTCGATTTGTTCTAAAAAGATTATTTTGCCATTAGTTTTGAATCTGATGAGAACGAGGTAAAAATCTCAATCTCAAATCCTTCTCATAATTTCGGAATTCCGAGTCTCAATCCCATGTAACAGTACCATCGATATTTATCTACATGAAATATGTTATTCCACATTCAAACTTGAGACCTGTTATGCAATTCATTGACGACAACTTGTATTTGATTACTTCATTGATGAGGGCATGCCATTTACTATGAAAAAAGCAAATAAAAACATACAAAATGATTTCTAGTGAAACTACTCCACAACTAGTACTTTGCTAAGTTGCTTGCATTTGCAAATGACCCTTCAAAAGTAGGTAATGTGCCTAATACGTTGAAAGATACCCTATTTGTGTAACTTGCCCTTTACCCCCAAAAATGGACACCGTACACAATAACAGCTTCACAATAATTGTCCAAATTTATTACTCGTATTAGTCAAGCCCATCATTTTGGGCTGATGTTAACCGTCAATTGAGCCCATGGGCCCCACTTTGTGATCAGTCAGTCCAAACAACTAGTCCTACAGCCTGTATGTAATTCATTGGGCCCCCCCACAATTCACTGTACCATGTCAGGACTGCCACTAGATTCCCACTCCCCAGATTTTTTTTTTCTAAATTCTTAAATAGTGCAAGATTCTTGACCCTTTTGACTCTCTTTGCTGGTTCTATAGGGAAATTGTATGTGGAATGTGTTTGATTACAAGGTTGACTTAAATGGTTAAGAAAAAAAAAAAAAACAAGAGCTCATAATTCTTTGTGAAATCGGAATTTGAGGTCGATCTCGAGGTTATTGATCTTACTCATTATTTATCTCGATTGGAAGATAAAAAAAAAAATTGATTGTGTGCAATGTTGGTGTTTGATGGATTTGAGAACACTAAAAATGAGAGTGCCCAACGTACGCTCGTATGTAATTCACCGTAGGATTTCCCATGGATAGAGCGAAATAGTAGATGAATCTAGTTGCCCTTACAAGTACGTTCACTTTGAATCGACTGCAAAACAACGATGATACATAAATCGTGATATAAGGAAGAAATTTCATATGGGAATAAAAATGTTGTACTGATTGAAGTTCCTTTCTCTTCTTGCTTCTTCCTTTTGGTGTCAAATCTAGAACATGAAAGTGTGACTTTTTCTCAATTTCTTGTGAATTGTAAGGTAGTGAATGAACTGGAGAGATAGAATCTCACATGACCACAATGGTGTTGATGAAATATAGGCCGTTAGATTAGATTTCTAGATGGTATTTGGTGAAATCTTGAACGTTGGTCCATCAATAATAATAATGAGTTTGGTGGACGGAAGAGATGAACCCGAGTCCACGTGAAGTAATGGGCGGTCCGAAACTACAAATGTAAATGTCAAAAAAATGACCCATTTCGATGTTCCACCACAATTTTGTCACCTTTCTTCATTTTTGATAGTTACATAAATTATTAAATTGTAATCATAGAGGAATTTGAGATTGACTTGAGTATGTGACACACCACATGATGTTCAACTTTTCTAGACAAGTAGATTTGTAGTCACACTCTAATTATAGGTCTTAATTACATGATTACTATAGATATTAGTTTAGCTTAACTCACACTAATGAATTGCTTTGGCACTACCCTTGTTTAAGGTTGTTAATCACTTTCATAATAGTCTTAGTAAATAAGTCGTTTTTGTTCGACTTGTATTGTCATATAACACGTATTTTATACTACAATTCATATTCGTAAAACTCACACGAATTTGACTGCTTAACTTATTAATCATGATGTATTTGCTTCTATACCATGACATTATTCGCATTCTCCATTGGGGGTTCCTACACTCGGCCTTCATCTCACCGCAAAAACTATTACATACAATCTTAAAAACATTCAATCTTAAAACGCGTTGAATACGTATCTTACAAGGTAAAAAGAATAGTCATTTTTACCTAATCACAAATTCACCATTTCCAAGTATCTAGCACGAAAAGCACGTCTAAGTGCTGAAATCGATTAGCTATTACATTCATACATCAAACTCATATCTAAGTACACGTAAGTGCTTAACACCTACAGAGTATACTAGTATACCTAATTAATTAGCGAAATTTCTCATCAACCTCGTACGATACTATATGAAAAGTCCGAGCAACAAATACGAGTATACGATCCCACACCGTCCTCCTCCCGCGTACTTTACTTTCCCATCTTCCTACGTCAAAAAAAAAAAAAAAAACACCACACGTGACTAAAATAATTTCAACGGTTCTGATCAAATCATATAACACTCCTTGTATCTTCCTCGTGAAGCTGTATATATACCACCTCTCCCTCATTTCCTGCCTTTTCCAACCTAAACCCAGAATCATTTTCCGCTATTGTTGAGGATCTTCAGTAAAAACCCAGAAAAATCCCAGTAAAAAGAAGAAGATGTTATTAAGAAGTTCATCAACGCCGATACTTAACTCATGGACACCCACTTGCTCAGCTTCTTCAACACAGATCTGTCACTTGTCTTTTTACTCCGATACTACTAATCATAATACGACGTCGTCTTGTCCTTGTAACGGCGCCGTTAGTGGTGGTGGTTCCGCCGTGAGTGGAATGATCCGAGCCGCATCGGATTCCGACCTCCGCCGTCTCACCTCCGTCCTCCCGAAACGCCCCTCTTTCGGGCCGGCTACCGGGTCGGGTTGTGGATCCGGGTCGAGGTTGCTGACGAGTAGTGGGTTGGGGTTGAGAGAGAAAGTGGTGGTGGAGGAGGAGGAGGAAGAGGGATCCGGGTCCGGGTCCGGGTCATCCGACGGCGGAAATTGCGGGTGGAACGGTGGATCTGACGGCGGTGGAATGTTTGGGAATAATAGTAATAATAATGATACGGATGCGTATTATAAGAAGATGATTGAGGCTAATCCTGGAAATTCACTTCTTTTGGGCAACTATGCCAAGTTCTTGAAAGAGGTATAATTTCTTCATCTCTGTTGCTTGTGTGTTACGCTTTGACGATTCATGTTAGCCAACCCTTGTTCATTTTCCTTGGTTGTTGTTCTCATTTTTATTCAATGTTTCTGGTGTGGTGTGATAATTAAACATGATTTGGGTAGTTGAGTGGTAAATTCATCAAAGATGTAAGCTTTGTTTAGTAAAAAGGTGAAAGATTAGATTGGTTGTTTTCAAAGTGATTAATTTGGAGTGAATTAAGCAAAACATATAATTTTGATGATAGTATGGTTGTTCTTAGAGTAATTTTGATGTTATTTTTATTCAATGTTTTTGGTGTGATAATTTGATGTTAATAAGGCAAAGTTTGGGTATGTATGATTTGGGTATGTATGATTTGGGTATGTATGATTTTTCTCAAAGTTTTAATATTTTGGGTGGTTGAGTAGTACAATTCATCAAAGATGTAAGCTTTGTTTAGTAAAAGGTGATGAATTTGGTTGTTTTAAGGGATTAATTTGGAGTAAATCCAGCAAAAGATGTAATTTGATGATAGTATGGTTGATCTTAGAGTAATTAAACTTTTGTGGTTGATTCAACTATTGTGCTATGAGGTAGTAAAAATGAGGAAAGAAATTGGGATGTTTTGTTCGAAATGATTTATTACATATGAAGCACTATGATGTGAAATGTTATGTGAGTGTGAGCTGATTTTTGGTTTGGATCTGATCTCTGTATCTGGTGATTGGATATAGGTTCGAGGCGATTATGTGAAAGCAGAAGAGTATTGTGGGAGGGCAATTCTTGTAAACCCCGGTGATCCGAATGTATTGGCTCTTTATGCGGATTTGATATGGCAAACTCAGAGGGATTCTTCAAGAGCTGAGAGTTACTTTGATCAGGCAGTCAAAGCAGGCCCTGATGATTGGTGAGCTTATCTACGCTGTTTCTGAACCTCTTAGGCTCTTAGCAATGTTGTTTGCTTGTGACGATTCATGATATACGACCTCAAAGTCATTACTGGGATTCGGGAATGAAACTTAGCTGTTCTTGAGCTTGTTTAGACTAAGATTTTGAAGGATTGGTTAATTGAGCTCTGAACTAATGCACTTGCTATATGATTGTGCAGTTATGTCCTAGGCTCGTACGCTCACTTCCTATGGGATGCTGAGGATGAAGATGAAGATGATGATATGAATGCGTCTAGCAGTCATGTGCCACCAATGTTCTTCCAAGGCGTCTCTCATCCACCGCCTCCTTTAGCAGCTGCGTCTTAAGTTCTTCAAAGCCTTTTTCTTTCATCTATGATTAGTACTAGTATAGCTCTGTAGACTTCTCTTGTTTTATGACACTCCCCACTAACTAGAGAAATAACTAGCATGATCAACCGTTAACCCCGACTTTTTGCTTAATTCGCCCTTTTGTAACTGCTAACCTGAATAACGTAAGAGCTGGTATATATTATGATATATAAAAACTTAAGTTTTCCATTTTTGCATGTCTCTTGGTTCCGGGATCCAGTTTTGCTTTGCCTCTTTTAGCGGTCTCATCATCTTGCACATCATATAACTGAATGCTTAAAGTTGCTGATGTCGATTCTCGAGCTCGTCAAGGTGAATGGAGGATCACTACTGGATCTTGTTATATGCATATTGGCAGAGTTTAGGGGAGCTGAATTTTGGTTTTCATATTCCGATCCATGTACTGTAGTTGCAGCCTTGCTTAAATGGATGTGTGCCTTGTTGCTCACGCATGACGCGATTCATACGGGTTTCCTATCAAGTGATTGGAGGTACACTTGGAAGAACCTTCCCATCCTTGATCTCGCAGTTGGTCACGCAACTGCCAGTCTTGTTCATATAGAGAATGTACGATTCATATGTACTATGCCTTGACCATATTTTCGAGAGCCGTAGGAAGAGCCAAGTTGATTGGGGGTCATGTACAGTAATAAAGAAGCTTCAGCTGCTAAGCCTTCATCTACCTACGCTTAACTCTCTCAAATTTGGCTAACTATGGTCTTGATGTGTATAAGAAATGGCTTGCATTCGCGGAGTACCATGTATATTATGCTCTGACGACGTACCTAATTTTTGTGTTGTTTGTTGTTTAAAGATATTAGTTGAGGTAACACCTTTTTTTTTTTTTTTTTTTTTTTTAATACATTGTCACTACAGTTTCGAAAGTAACTCGTCTATACTTCTACAATAGTTTTGTCTACAGAGTCACACTAGTTGCTACATTGGAAGTTTAACTTGCTTGCTTAACTTACTTTCATTCTCACATTGCCATACAATACCAATATGTGTGGAAACATCACATAGGTATATTCATCAAAATATTGGATGTAACGAGTATAATTTGTTTCTAATTTGGTAGAAACATCTTTTATTCATTTGGGTAATATTCTTAAGTTTTCTCTGAAAGTCGAGATAGCTCAATCATTTACTTTTTAAATATATTTCTAAAATCGACTTTGCATTAAGATTCTTATTGTATATATGCAGCACCATTACGAGGATGAAACTAAGGAAGAAGGTCAAAGTTGTGGTTGGTATCCATCAAAGCCAATCAATTGTTAGAGACATTACTTAAAAAGATTTTAGAGTTGCAAGAGGAGCATGACTAGGAGGCACTACCAAAGCGATTAAATTTAGCACCTTGATGACGCTAGCTCAAATTTCAGTCTTATTTCACCTAATGTCTTTTGGTAAAGCCAAATTGTAAAGTTGTAAGTAGATGATCAATTGTTGTGTACCAGTATATACTCCGTATTTGATAATCTTTGTGATTCATAAATTACATTACACTAAATACAACACTTAAACATCCAAACGTAACACAAGCAAAATTACATATGTGATCCGTGATCCGACACTCGCATGAGAGTCGCATCCCTTAGTTGTAGACGATGCAAGAGGTCTCTAATTCAAATCATCGTCGTTTCGTAGCTGTGGGCAGCCCTCGAGTGGCTCCTTATTATAACGACCGAAATAACGCCAATAAAAAAATGTGTAAAAACAAAGTGAAATTCACGCTCATTTCCCAGCTTCTCCGGAACACTCATCTCCGATCATCAAAATACCTAATTTTTTTCCCCCAAATCAATTGAATTTCTTCAACAAAGTATAATAAAATCGTCCCCTCTTTTTAATTCTCATCTGTTCAATCAATTCCCTCTTCAAAATTCACACTTTTTACCTCCCAGGTGAAATTCAATCAGTGTTCTGATCACCTGAAACCGGCGTTTTTTTTTTCTGCAGAAATCTAGGGTTTTTCCGATGATGATTGCGAGTTGAGGAGAGAGGGGAGAAATATAGCGTGAAGAGGAAGATATACAAAGGTTGAGTGGAAATGGTGACGACAAGGAGGGTGGGCAAGTATGAGGTTGGAAGGACGATTGGGGAAGGAACCTTCGCTAAGGTCAAGTTTGCGGTGAATACCGAGACTAGCGAAAGCGTGGCGGTGAAGGTTTTGGCTAAGAGTACCATTCTTAAGCATAGGATGGTTGATCAGGTGAAAATTTTTGATCAATTTTGTACCTCATTTGATCATTCTTAGCATGTTACTGTATTTAATTGTATTGTTTTCTTCGTTGTTTTCGGACTTTTACGTTGGCTGTTACGTAGTGTAATTCATATTAGCCGACCCCAAATCATATTAGCTCAGGTGGTACAATAGTAATCGAAAAGTTGTTGCCTTTGATCAGCTACAAAGAGGTTTAGTTAGTGTTAGTTTATTGATGTTGAACCGCGGGCAAAAGTGAAGAAAAGAGCTGAGTTTTGTAATTGAAGGGTGAAGTGTGTGTTTGTTTGGTTTTAGATGTTGTGCTCTTTGATTATATGTGATGTAGTTGTAGAAAAATGTTGTGTTAGTGATTGGCGAGGAGGGGACGTTAGTAAAGTATAGAACTTGGTTCAACTGACAACTGAGGTGTGTTAGATTTAATGCAAGCTCTCGACCCCGGGTATATGAGAATGAGGTACATAAAGTACCCACTTTGATGAATTCTAGGAATTGACTCGTTTGAGATGCTTTAGAAGACCCCATAGAACCAAAATATTCGCTTGCCCCAAATATAGCTTGGAGAACAACATGACCTTTGAGCTTTGTCTTCAGCCAAAGATTGCACAGCCACCTTCTGTAGTAATGTTATACTTGATGCTCTGTAGCCACACATACATGCCTCCCAATTTCTTCTTCTTCTTCTTCTTTTTTTTTTTTTTTGGTGGTTGAAGGGACACATGCCTCCCTACTTGGTTGCACAGTCTGGGATATTTTTATCTAGTTTTAATAAGTGAGATGTAATGATGCATATAGGAATGAACAGTTTTTTTGAGGTTGCTCGGTAGTCCCCAGCTAGTTAACTTTGTGGGCGCTGGAATTTCATTAAACAGTTGCAGTAGTTTGATTGTGTCAGCAGTTAGGCTTTACCATTGATGCAGATGTCCATCATTTTGTACTATTCATTCTTTGGCTTTGAACTAGGTTTTGTTGATTTCAGATCAAGCGTGAGATATCCATAATGAAGATTGTACGGCATCCTTACATAGTCCGACTACATGAGGTATATGCTCATTTATTTGTATTTTGGTGGTATATGCATCTGTCAGAGAATTCTAGACCTTTATCATTGATGTTGCCTCTTCATCTGAAGGTTTTGGCCGGCCGAACCAAGATTTACATAGTGCAGGAGTTTGTGCCAGGAGGGGAACTATTCGATAAGATTGTAAGGCTCATGAGCATTTTCTTTTGTGCCGATGATTTACTAATATAATTAGTGATTCCCAAAGAAAGTTTCCTTTAGATAGCTTGCCCAAAGTACACTATTTTATCATACATTGTTTTCATGTTATCAGTGTATTATTATTCAGTTATCACCTTCCTTTCAAGCTTATAGGTTCATAAAGGCAAGCTCTCTGAGATGGTATCGAGGAAATACTTTCAGCAACTTATTGATGCTGTTTCTCATTGTCACAGCAAGGGTATTTACCACCGAGATTTGAAGGTTTTGTCCTGTCCTTCAAAAGTCAAGCGTAAATTCCTAATGTCTTCAGCACAAAACTAATCTCTTAACTTCTCTTTTACAATGCAGCCCGAAAATCTTCTTCTTGACGTGCATGGAAATTTGAAGGTTTCTGATTTTGGACTAAGTGCCTTGCCACAACAAGTAAGCCTGCTTAAGTATATATTTGCAATTAAGCAGTCAATTATTTTTGTTGGAACCTGAGTGATAGATTTGTTTCTGCAAAAACATGATGGACAGGGAGTTGATCTTCTGCACACTACTTGTGGAACTCCTAACTATGTTGCACCTGAGGTATCTTCTCCTTCAAGGATCATTAAGTTGTTTCTCCTCTGGCAGATGATCTTCCTTCTCTTGTTTGAACCAATCATGATTGGGCTAAGTAACTAGTGAAGTGATAAGGTTTACTCAAATCTGTTGACGTGGCTTATTTTTGAAAAATTAATTGGTCCTAACCACTCTGGCTTATTGTAGCCTGTAGGAAATTTTTTTGCATGGTGCCAAAAAATGTACCTGCAAACGTGACGTTGTTTGCTAAGGTGGCAATCTCGATGATTATTTAGTGTTGTGGGATTTTAATGTTGGTCCTGGTCTGAACATTTTGATTCAGTTAAAAGTCGGGTGGACAAAGAGCTTCTAGAGGGAAAAAAGGTTTATGTTCTTTTCCAATTACGTGTGTTTTGGGTTTTGGATTCAAATTTCTAGGCTTTTTCTGTAAAACTCTACTAAGTACACAGGAATTTTAGATGGATTTGTATAGCGGAAACATTGTTAAAATGTCACATTAATTTTTTTAATTTCGAAAAACAGAATAAAGAATACTCCCAAGGGGCAAGTCCTCGGGCATTTCTCCTTGTAAATCTTGGTTGATGAAATATTAATCTTCTTTATGATCCATATTTTCACTCTTTATGAGTATGCTATTCTACTTTATGCAGCCTATATTGCAGTGGTCTTGGGATGCTAATGCTTTCTATGCACATAAATAAAATAATTTGGACTAATATCATCAAAATATGCTTTTGAATGTTACAAGTATTTGAATTTTTTGAGATGGTGGAGCTGAGTTTTAGCTAAGGCAGTAGGTGACAGTCAAGCACATATTTGAATATGAAATGTATGACAGTGTAGTTATTTATTTGACGCTATTGGCCAGAGGCTCTATTGCATATAAGTGTTGAATGCTAGTTAACCTTTTGATCACTTTTGTTTCAGTTGAGATGTAGAAGTTACATGGAATATGATACACGTACTTTTGTTGTCTGACAGATGTGCTAAATGACACTGCAGGTTCTGAATCGGCAGGGATATGATGGTGCTGCTGCAGATATCTGGTCTTGTGGTGTCATTCTTTACGTTCTTATAGCCGGATATCTCCCTTTTGAAGAGACAGACCTTCCTTCTCTGTATAAAAAGGTTACTCTCCTAAGCCTAGTGCTACAGTTGGATAAACAGCTGTATTGAGCTTCTATAGTTGGGTGTTTATACTAAATGATTTCTTGAGCTGAAGCTGTTACCTCTGTTAGTTGCCTGACTTACCTCTGACTTGCTTGCCTAGGACCAGGATAATCATCACTGCTCTACACCCATCCCTGAATGTCGTGAAGTTTTGTCTTTTCTTTCCTAACAAAATTTGCTTCCTATTTTTTGGCTGATTGCTTTAATTGATGATGATATCTCATGGTCTGGCACTGTTTATTGTTGTCATGGCTCTTGAGCAAATCACTATTTTGTTGGGATAGAAGCGTTGCATGTTTCGTGTTTTAGGTCCATCTCTGTAATGATTGTTAACAGGACATTTGGAAACTTCACAAATGTCAATACTTAATTGAACTGTATCTCCCTTCTAGACTACTTCTTCTTGTTTTTTTATCTTTTTTTGTTTTAAAAAATTGTGTTGTAAAACTGGTATAGTGGAGGAAATGGGAGGGGAGAGCAGGGGAGAAGATATATGGGTAGCTAAATCCAGATTGAAGGACGGTAAAGGATTGAGATTCCATGGAAGAGGGAGTTGGGGATATGTCCAAACATCTTTGACTTTTCTTGTCCTTTTTTTTTTTTTTTTTTTGTTTTGTTTTGTAGAATTGGTATAGTGGAAACCTGGTTGAAAGATGGTAAAGGATTGAGAACCCATGGAAGAGGCAGTTGGGGATATGTCCAAACATCTTCAACTTTTCTTGCCCCTTAACATACCAACTACTTCTCCATTGAATTCAATCGACCTGTACTTGGCAAATAAAGGCTCGTCATAAGCTTCATGTGTTTTGCTGAACTAAGGTGTCTCAAAATATTAATACCTATGAGGTCTTGGAGCCACATAGGCTTGACATGGCCTTAATCCCAATATTGGTGACATGTGATCGGAAGAGACTGAGTTGTGTATCATCTTTTTCTTCATCATGAGTTTGCATATGCATTATGGTGAAGATTATTTGGACTAGAGATGAGATTAGCAACAATCATGTCTGCGATGGGTTTATGCTAATGGAATTTGGTGGTATAGGTGAGGAAAGTGCCTTGTGGAGATATATTCTAGTGTATTTGGGATGAATGAAATTGCACGAGTTGGGATTATGTTTCTAGAATGATTGTAATCTTGACTTTACTTTAGACTAAGGGTCTGTTATTTAAACAAGTTGTCGTTTTGGCAGCGGTAGTGTTTCCAGGAGATGGTAGTGGCCTGATGGATACTAGCTACTGAACAGTTAGCTATCAATGTAGTTGTCTTTAATAAACATGTTCTCCAATTGTAGCTCCGGAGGTACTAAATTACTAAAAGGAATATGGCTTTTTGCAAAATAATAAAATGTGAGAGAAAAGTTAGAAAGAAAAACAATTGTATATTACTTGTAACCATAACAAAGTCTGTGGGCAATTTTTTTTCAAGAAAAGCTACCTAGAAGGACAAACCACTCTCTCTGTTTTTTTTAATTGAAAGCTAGTGCTGAATAGGGCTTAAGGGAACAAGGAGTTTTAAGGGAATCCCACGTGCTTTTCTCCAAATGAATTGGAAGCAATTGTCATTTCATAGCCCGGGAAACTTCTTGTCTTTTCATCTTTCCATCTTTTTATCATTATTTTTATTTTTAATGAAACCTTTTCTTCTATCCATCCTAAAAAGGAGGCAGAGTTATTGAGTCCCTTTATTTCTTCTTCCTCATTGCACCCATTTTTTGGCAACCTAGGGTTCTTGCCCCCTCTCTTTCCCTTCGATCCATTGCCTATCCAAAGTGTACACTAATCTTCTTCGTTGTTCATGGGTAATCAGCATCATGACTGATGCCAACATCTATTCTGATAGTACCTGTGTTACTCTTTGTCAGATTACGATAAATTTGGATAAAGGGACATACTCTATCTACTAGGCTGGGACAGGCTACTATGATATGTTTGAACAGTTAATGCGATCAAAGTATGTCATAAATGAGAAAGGCTGTACATGCAGTGCCTATGAACATTCTTCTCAGGTGCTTACGAATGCTTAGTTTCAAAAGGCTTACATTTGGATGGAATTTATAGCTTAAAAGTTAACTATTCTTCTATGAATATACTATCGGGATACATTCTCTATGTGTGTTTATTAGCATCACCCATCATAAATGGCTTCCTCCAGGAAAAATGAAAATTAGAGCGCAACCGTGTCAATGTCCCCTGTTTCATCTGTCTTTTTAAGCGGGGTTGTATCCTCTTTCTCATACACCTTGTACTTTATGGGTTAAAAATCTTACTTATTTCTTCTAAAGAAGCAGTAGCAGCTTGAAGTAGCTGGAGAGGATTGCCATCAAACTTTTTTCTTTAAGTTAATAGATAATTAGGTTCTCACTCTGCGTATTATGTCTTCACTCATTATCTGACGCATCACGCATTCTTCAATGTAGCCACTTGGACATTTACATTGTTATCTCTTTGGCTGTTCAATGTATTGTTTATTAGTCCTTGGACATGAAGATTAGTAATTGTCTGAAGAAAATGGCTGCTATTCTGGTCCTCTTGCAATACATATTATATACTTTTGGATAGTCATATGCACTTGCATCGGCATAGCTGGCTTTCTTCCGCTTGTTACAATTGTCTTTTTGGTGTATATGCAGATTAATGCTGCCACGTTCTCTTGCCCGTTTTGGTTCTCACCAGGCGCCAAGTCATTGATTGATAAGATACTTGACCCTAATCCCACAACAGTAAGTAACTAAGTATTTAGTCGTTATTTAGCCAGTTAATAACTGAATACGCTTCTTTAGTCAATTATCAAAAAAAAAAAAAAATGCTTCTTTAGTCCCGCCATATCATTCTTGTCTTCCTACTTTCTATTATGAGGTGTTCATCCTTAAACTTCCTATTAAGAATATTTCCTTATTTGTATTTGTAAAGACCAAAACACCCCTACTTTATTTATTTGTTTACTGAAAATGCAAGTGGGGCATACCCCTATGTTGTAATTTTACACCAAGTGGACTATAAAACTCATTTTTTATTCTATTTTTCTTAAAAACTGTGTTCCGAACCTACGCGTTTTATAGGTGAACGGAAGGAGTATTGGGTATTTATAAAATGAGTTGCATCTAACCTTAACAAAACTCCAAGAAAAAAATGATTGAAGTGCGGATTCCGTCCATCTGAAATACGACATTGAGATAATCCAAATGAAAGCTATGGCAATTTGGAGAGGAACAGGGAGTAGCTGGCGTTCCTTTTATCATATTCTGTTTTTCGTCTAATAGTCTTGAACCGCTCTTTGATTATTTTGAGTCTGAAATGTCTGTTTCCGGTGATGCAAAAAGTTGTGTCCAATCTAACCATTCTCAGTTACTAGATTGTTTTTCGTCATCTCTAATTTGTTTGTTCTTTTTTTTTTTTTGTGACAATGCAGCGTATTACAATAGAGGGCATTAGAAATGACCCATGGTTTCAAGTGAATTACGTCCGTGTTCGACAAGGTGTAGAAGAAGAAGTAAACCTGGATGATGTTCGTGCAGTTTTTGATGATATTGAGGTGAGATTCTTTCCTTTGTTTTCCTGTTTCAAGATTATCAGAACTTTTTCTCGTGCTTTGTAGCCTCCTATTTTGCTGAATAGTGTAGGTTTCCATGTAGTTGTGTTTAGGTGTTTATAACTTTAAATGATTTTGGTGGGCTATGCAGGACCAATATGTTACTGAACAGTCTAGGCATCTTGACAGGGGTCCCTTAATTATGAATGCGTTTGAGATGATCACTTTGTCACAAGGTCTTAACCTGTCAGCTTTATTTGACAGACGTCAGGTATGTGCATTCTTTAGCCTGAACAAAATGTGTAGTTGTTGGAGTTATACATGCAGGAAGAACCCCTTAACCCTTTTGCAATGTGGCATCTCACACTTCGGGATCTTTGATTCTATTATCTCCCTGGGCATTGAGTTTATGGATAAATAGTTGATTCAGACTCACGGTAGACATGTTTCTCTCTTTATTAGGATTATGTCAAGAGGCAAACCCGCTTTGTTTCCCGGGAACCACCAAATACTATAATCTCTACAATCGAAGCAGTTGCCGAATCAATGGGTCTTAAAGTTCACACGCGTAACTACAAGGTATCTATTTGTTTCATGCTTAAGGACCTTCACCATTGTTGAGTTATTATACTCTCTATGTCCAGTTTAGTCTGTCGAGTTTTGCCATCATTTCCAGCTGCCAATCTTTTCAGTGGTTTTTGTGGGGGTAAGGAGTAGGCAGCCAACAAGTTCAAACTCCAGATTGTACTTGCACATTTATATATTGATGATCCCTTTACACTTGTGTTACACCAAGTTTTGAAAACTGGGTGGAATAAGCTGTTTGTGTGATTCTCATGCTTGTGGTCTAATTGCTGAACTCATGACTCGTTGCACTTCTGTTAAAGATTCAGCACATCCTTTTGCCATGTTATTTTAGCTGTACTACCGTAAAGATATGTACTTATCTTCTTCTTCTTTTTTTCCCTGTTTGATCTAGACAAGACTGGAAGGAATATCTGCAAATAAGGCAGGTCCATTTGCTGTGGTTCTAGAGGTAATTTACCTTCCTGCTCATCTTTTCTGTGTTCTTCTTGGATATTTAACTGGTACTTCAATTGTTCTTGATCTTGTTTTAGGTATATGAGGTTGCTCCGTCACTTTTCATGGTGGATGTTAGGAAAGCTGCTGGTGACACCCTTGAATACCATAAGGTTAGTGTCGAGCACTCACATACTCTTTTGAGGTAACAATGTAATGGTTGTGTTAAGCCTCATGCAATATAGACATTTAAAGTTTGTGCTTCTGTTACTCGCATCGTATTGTGTATGGAAATACTATAGAGAGCTATCACTTTTGAGAAAAAAAAAAAAATTACCAACGTGATTGATCTATAGGACGTATTATGGGGTTTAGCAAATTTTAGAGCCAAAAACCTGTTGTAGATACTGAAAGTAGGCCAAAATCGCACGCTTGGCTTAACGGATAACTAACACCAAAAAGGCTCAGAGAACTTTCCTAACAATGGAACCGACACTCATATTCAACAAGAATACTTGAAAATTGTCCGTGGCAAACTTCCGAGAACATTTGGCCAAAAATACAATAAATAATCCACGTTTTTTGGCTCAAAAATGTTTGGAACATGCCGGCTCAAATTTTTAGGGAACCATCTAGGGTTCATGTTATATGTCTGCAAAATATTAGAGCAGAAAGCACGTGTCAGTTACGAAAATCACCAAAAAAACGCACTCTAGCCTCAACGAATAACTTGTGCTCAAACGCCATTGAAGAACTTTACAAGTAGAGAAACTTCCACTCATATCTATCAAAGTTTCTCCATGGCCGTTCGTGGTGAACTTTTGAAATCATTTGGCTTTTTAGGCAAATTGGTCAAAATTAGCTAAATCCGAACAATATAATCCACTGTTTTTGGCCCGAAATGTCTACTGAACAAATATGGCTCAGATTTTTAGGAGCTGCCTACGGGACTTATTATGGGGTTTAACAAAATTTTAGATCCAAAAACCTTTGTTAGATTCCGAAAGTAGGCAAAAATCGCACGCTAGCCAAACCTAAGACTTGTGCCAGAGAACATTCCTTACAATGGAACCAACACTCAGATACTCGAAAATTGTCCTTGGCAAAGTTTAGAGATCGTTTGGGTTCTTCAAAAAAATTGATCAAAATAGGCCAAAATTACAGCATGTAGTCCACGGTTTTTGGCCGAATAGTATTTCGGAACAAGCACGGCTGAAATTTTTTGGGAACCATCTAGGCTTCATGATATTGGTCCTTGCAAAATATTAGAGCCAAAAACACATTGTCGCTTACGAATATTGCCAAAAAGCGTACGCTAGCCTTAACAATTAACTTGGGCCGAAAGGCCTTTGAAGAACTTCACAAATCGAGCAACTTTCACTCGTATCTATCAAAGTTTCTCGAAGGCTGTTCGTAGTAAAGTTTTGAGAACATTTGGCTTCTTAAGAAAATTGGTCAAAATTAGCTAAATCTGAAGTATATATAATCCACTGTTTTTTGCCCGAAATGTCTACAGAACAAAAATGGCTCGAATTTTTCAGGAGCCGCCTATGGGACTTATTATGGGGTTTAACAAAACATTGGACCCAAAAACCTTTGATAGGTTTCAAAAAGAGGCAAAAATCGCACACTAGACAAACCCAATACTTGTGCCAATTACGCTCAGAGAACATTCCTAATAATGGAACCAACACTCTTATTCAACTAGGATACTCGAAAATTGTCCTTGGCAAAGTTTAGAGATCGTTTGGGTTCTTCGAAAAAATTGATCCTTGCAAAATATTAGAGTCAAAAACACATCTGCGCTTACGAAAATTGGCAAATAACGCACGCTGGACTTAACAATTAACTTGTGCCGAAAGGCCTTTGAGGAACTTTAAAAATAGAGGAACTTTCACTCAAATCTATCAAAGATTCTTCAAGGCATTTCGTGGTAAAGTTTGGAGAACATTTAGCTTCGTAAGAAAATTGGTCAAAATTAGCTAAATCTGAAGTATATAATCCACTTTTTTTTCCCGACATGTCTACGGAACAAAAATCGCTCGAAATTTTCAGAAGCTGCCTATGGGACTTATTATAAGGTTTAACAAAACATTAGAGCCAAAAACCTTTGATAGGTTCGAAAAGGAGGCAAAAACACACGCTAATCAAACCCAATACTTGTGCCAAAAAAGCTCAGAGAACATTCTTAACAATGGAACCAATTCTCATATTCAACTAGGATACTCGAAAATTGTCCTTGGCAAAGTTTAGAGATCGTTTGGGTTCTTCGAAAAACTTGATCAAAATGGGCCAAAAACCGACTACAGCATATAATTCTCGGTTTTTGGCCGAATAGTATTTCGGAACAAGGCACGGCTCAAATGTTTTGGGAACCATCTAGACTTCATGATATTGGTCCTTGCAAAATATTAGAGCCAAAAACACATCGGCGCTTACGAAAATTGGCAAATAGCGCACGCTGGACTTAACAATTAACTTGTGCCGAAAGGCCTTTGAGGAACTTTACAAATAGAGGAACTTTCACTCAAATCTATCAAAGTTTCTTCAAGGCATTTTCGTGGTAAAGTTTGGAGAACATTTAGCTTTGTAAGAAAATTGGTCAAAATTAGCTAAATCTGAAGTATATAATCCACTTTTTTTGCCCGAAATGTCTACGGAACAAAAATCGCTCAAAATTTTCAGGAGCTGCCTATAGACTTATTATAAGGTTTAACAAAACATTAGAGCCAAAAACCTTTGATAGGTTCGAAAAGGAGGCAAAAACACACGCTAGACAAACCCAATACTTGTGCCAAAAAAGCTCAGAGAACATTCTTAACAATGGAACCAATGCTCATATTCAACTAGGATACTCTGTGTCAAAGTTTAGAGATCGTTTGGGTTCTTCGAAAAAATTGATCAAAATAAGCGAAATCTACCCCATATAGTCCACGATTTTTGGCCGAATAGTATTTCGGAACAAGCACGGCTGAAAATTTTTGGTAACCATCTAGTCTTCATGATATTGGTCCTTGCAAAATATTAGAGCCAAAAACACATCGTCGCTTACGAATATTGCCAAAAAGCATACGCTAGCCTTAACAATTAACTTGTGCGAAAGGCCTTTGAAGAACTCTACAAATAGAGCAACTTTCACTCATATCTATCAAAGTTTCTCCAAGGCTGTTCGTAGTAGAGTTTTGAGAACATTTGGCTTTTTTAAGAAAATTGGTCAAAATTAGCTAAATCTGAAGTATATAAATCCACTGTTTTTTGCCCGAAATGTCTACGGAACAAAAATGGCTCGAATTTTTCAGGAGCCGCCTATGGGACTTATTATGGGGTTTAACAAAACATTGGACCCAAAAACCTTTGATAGGTTTCAAAAGGAGGCAAAAATCGCACGCTAGACAAACCCAATACTTGTGCCAATAACCCTCCGAGATCATTCCTAAAAATGGAACCAACACTCTTTTTCAACTAGGATACTCGAAAATTGTCCGTGGCAAAGTTTAGAGATCGTTTGGGTTCTTTGAAATTTTTTATCAAAATGGGCCAAATCTACAGCATATAATTCTCGGTTTTTGGCCGAATAGTATTTCGGAACAAGGCACGGCTCAAATGTTTTGGGAACCATCTGGGCTTCATGATATTGGTCCTTGCAAAATATTAGAGCCAAAAACACATTGGCGCTTACGAAAATTAGCAAATAGCGCACGCTGGACTTAACAATTAACTTGTGCCGAAAGGCCTTTGAGGAACTTTACAAATAGAGGAACTTTCACTCAGATCTATCGAAGTTTCTTCAGGGCATTTTGTGGTAAAGTTTGAAGAACATTTAGCTTCGTAATAAAATTGGTCAAAATTAGCTAAATCTGAAGTATATAATCCACTGTTTTTTGCCCGAAATGTCTGCGGAACAAAAACTGCTCAAAATTTTCAGGAGCCGCCTATGGGGCTTACTATAGGGTTTTACAAAACATTAGAGCCAAAAACCTTTGATAGGTTCGAAAAGGAGGCAAAAATCACACGCTAGACAAACCCAATACTTGTGCCAAAAAAGCTCAGAGAACATTCCTAACAATGGAATTAGCGCACGCTGGACTTAACAATTAACTTGTGCCGAAAGGCCTTTGAGGAACATTACAAATAGAGGAATTTTCACTCAGATCTATCAAAGTTTCTTCAGGGCATTTTGTGGTAAAGTTTGAAGAACATTTAGCTTCGTAAGAAAATTGGTCAAAATTAGCTAAATCTGAAGTATATAATCCACTGTTTTTTGCCCGAAATGTCTGCGTTTTCAGGAGCCGCCTATGGGGCTTATTATAGGGTTTTACAAAACATTAGAGCCAAAAACCTTTGATAGGTTCGAAAAGGAGGCAAAAATCACACGCTAGACAAACCCAGTACTTGTGCCAGAAAAGCTCAGAGAACATTCCTAACAATGGAATTAATGCTCATATTCAACTAGGATACTCGAAAATTGTCCTTGGCAAAGTTTAGAGATCGTTTGGGTTCTTCGAAAAAATTGATCAAAATAGGCCAAATCTACAGCATATAGTCCACGGTTTTTGGCCGAATAGTTTTTCGGAACAAGCACGGCTGAAATTTTTTGGTAACCATCTGGGCTTCATGATATTGGTCCTTGCAAAATATTAGAGCCAAAATCACATCGTCGCTTACGAATCTTGCCAAAATTGTACGCTAGCCTTATTAATTAACTTGTGCCGAAAGGCCTTTGAAGAACTTTACAAATAGAGCAACTTTCACTCATATCTATCAAAGTTTCTCCAAGGCTGTTCTTAGTAAAGTTTTGAGAACATTTGGCTTCTTAAGAAAATTGGTCAAAATTAGCTAAATCTGAAGTATATAATCCACTGTTTTTGGTCCGAAATGTCTACCGAACATTAATGGCTCAAGTTTTTCAGGAGCCGCCTGACTTGTGTCAAAAAAGCTGGGAGAACTTTCCTAAAAATGGAATCAACACTCATATTCAATTAGGATACTCGAAAACTGTCTGTGGCAAAGAGTTGAGAACATTTGGGTTCTTCAATCAAATTTGTAAAATTTTGTCAAACTACAGAATATAATCCTTGGTTTAAAAAAATGTAGTTATAGGGGGGTTTTCACTCATATTTTATCAAAGTTTCTCCAAGACTTTTCATAGTAAAGATTTGATAATATTTGACTCCTTTCGAAAATTGGTCAAATTGGCCCGATCAGAAGTATATTGTCCACTCTTTTTGAACCCAAAATGTCCATGGAACAAAAACGGATCGAATTTATGTGGATGCGCCCAAGGGACACATTATGGGGTTTAGCAAAATATTAGAGCCAAATGCCTGTGATAGGTACCAAAAGTAGGCAAAAATCGCACGGTAGGCTCTAGGATGACTTGTGCCAAAAGGCTTTGGGAACTTTCCTAACAATGGAACCAACAGTCATATCCAACAAGGATACTCGAAAACAGTCTGTTGGCTCTTTTAAAAGATTTTTGTCTCAGTTTCCCAAAACTGAAGTATATATAATGGGTCACTGATTCTACTCTCAAAACTTAAGAAAAACACCATGAGAAGGGTTTGGCATCGGGTTATGGTTTCGTGTGAGGTTACGGTTTTGCGATGAAGATAAGAACACAACCACAAGTGCAATGGCCGGAGGTATTTGATCCTACTAGTTTCCGCTGCATTAATCTGGTATGTTCAATTTAGTTCATGAACACGCCGAAAAGGTTTTCGGAACAAACACGGCTCAATTTTTTTTGGAAGGTCCTAGGGGTCTTGTACTCATGTTATGGGTTGTTGCAAAATATTAGGGCCTGAAACCTATTGTCGGTTCCGAAATCGGCAATAACTCATAGTAAAGGTTTGAGAACATTTGGCTCTTTTAAAAAAACTGGTCAAATTAATCCAATTTTATTTGTTTGGCCCATAATGGCTACGGAACAAAGACGGCTCATATTTTTGTGGATGCCTGTATGAGTGGGGTTTCGCAAAAATATTAGAGCCAAAACTCTAATATCGGTTCCAAAAGTTGACAAAAATCGCACGCTAGGCTCAACAAATTACTTCGAACTTATGCTCAAGCCTCTCTCATATTTGGGGCACATATCTTTGAATTTTATTTCTTGATATGATTCTAGAGATTAATTGTTTCTGCATTGTTCGAAACTTGAAACTATGGACAATTATGTCAAGAGGGTATCTTGGGTTTTCTATATACTTTCGGTCTCCCCTACCCCCCCCCCCCCCCGGGTTGTGTGTTTTCGTCATTCTTCTGTCTGATAACTTCTTAATGAGCTTGTCCTCTCTTTGTTCCATGTGTACCTCTGAGGATTCTTACATGGTTGTCCTCTAATATATTATAAGCCTTTAGACACGCACAGGTATTCACTCATTAGTTGTTTCTGTAAAAGATTGGTGTCCCTTCTATGTATTCTCTTTATTACTTATCCTAAACAAAAGGGAGTTTGGTGAAAGATTATGCCCTGTATGCCTTATATGAAAGAGGTCTTTTTTCTTTTGCAAGTGTGGCAATCTCATCTTTGGTTAAGTCTCTTCAGCTTTTTCTTAAACATGCCACTTCATCCAATATTTCTAATTTATGGACTTGCTTTGTAAACATTTTTTTTCTGGGTATTTGTCGTTGTTGTTGAAGAACTGATTAGGGTAAGCCTAGTTGCACTTAGATCTTACTTGTCTGAATGCACTAAATTGTGGTAACCATACTGATATAGCTCACCCATGAAGTAGATTTTGCTGCTCATTTTGTATAATTAAATGCCTTGTCCTACATCACCTGGTTCAAATTCTAAGGTTGCCGTATGTTCTTGGCCTGCAGTTTTATAAACGATTGTGTGGTAAACTGGATCACATCATTTGGAAGCCGTCTGGGAGCTCTCCACATTCTGGCCTGCTTAAGACCGTGTCTTGCTAATTCGTTCACATTAGCCGTAAAGCTGAGCTATCAAAACGTGATCCAAATGAATGTGAAACCAGGTTGTCTCTGCATAAATGCCACAAGAAGATGGTCCAACACCGTGGAAGTTGAAAACAATTGTTGCTGTACATGATGTCATGATCCGCTAATATGTAATGTTTCATGTAAGTCAATACTTTCGATATTTCATAATCTGTATCTTGTGCTCGACTTTGCCCCAATTAATATGTAAGCCACTGTATAACTTGTTAATATCATTGCCAACCGGTGTGGTGGTTCTTTCCTTCGAGGGCCAGGCTTCTGTAGCAGTTCTCAATAAGAATGAGAATCTATGTATGTTCGAAACTATAAGAATGTATGCTTTTCATTAACCTCACCTTTATGCTTTGTCGAAAAATAAAAAGTGATAAGAATGCGCCATTTTGTGTGGAGACTCTGCTCAAGGGAAGTTCAAAACTCCGGCAAGATCTTAAGGGCTTGTTATTTAAGAGGAGCGGGAATGTCAATTGATCATATCTAATGGCATAATTTCAGGGTCCAAAACGTAAGTAATTGCGACTAAACTTCTTAATGAGCTACTCAGTCCATGCACCCTCCATCCGTCTGTCTGAACTCCGAAGCAACTATGTATGCGCTTAGTTGAGTTTCTAATTTCATCTTGTGTCGAGAGAGCAACAATGCATCTTGTTTCTTAATGTTGTTTGTGTCTGAAGTTCATGTTATTTTTCCTTCTAATATAAGCTTCCCGAGTGCAAAGTAATTAAGAAGCCACATCCCGAGTAGTAGCGTCGTTCTCTTACTACTAGAAAAGTGCAGACCATCCAATCTTTTCCATTCGAGTTGCTCGTTCTATTAGAAAAGTGTCGTGGTCTCGTGGATGTGCATTATATTCTATAGAATCTAATCATTCAAAGTACGTTAAAATCCAAGTACTGTGAGCTTTGTCAACTTTCAGTGGATAGGAAATGAAATTCAAGAGTTGCATCAGAATATGTTCCTCGTCTTGCTTCCCCTGATTCAAGCAGCAAGTTCAGGGGGACCATACGATAAAAAAGCAGGAGTATTATTGAGAGTGTGACAGTACAAAAACTTAAAAAGTACGATTTGAGGGTACCTTGTCGCAACACTAAATCTATATACTCTCTCCGTTCTCTTTAGATCGTAAAGTTTGAAACCATTTTGCAACCGTTCTCTTAAGATCGTAAAGTTTGAAACCATTTTGCAACCGTTCTCTTGGATTGTAACTTTTGTAAGAATAAACAAAAAAATTAATGAATGAATAGTAAGAGCATAACATTATTGTTAATTAAGTTAAGCCGAGAAAATAACATTACATTTCGTTCGGATTGGACAGAATACTGGTAATAAGAGTATAATTGCGACATTATTCATCTCCCTCGTATATACGCACATTGTAACATCTATAACTACATACACTCATCTACTATAGACGAGCAGCTATATATAATCAACACGAAGGTAATAATACAACTCGTTGAAATTATATATCCGCAAAATTTCTACGTTTATACTAACTACTAGCTTAAGTTACTATAAAGCATGAATTAGGACACTCAAATACTAAATGAATAGTAATTATCACTATGATCAAGGCTGAAAAAACTTGTTCTTACACCTGCATTTCCATGAAAGTAGATAGTAGCTCTCTTCTTCATGGGGCATTAGCCGGCGCGGCGGAATGACGAGAACAGCCATGCACGGCCGGCAATTCATGCATCTGTTGGCACACCTCGGTGGCTGGGACCCTAGCACCATTTTCCTGCTTACTGATATGCCTAGAATAATTCGTCGACAAATTTATTAGTATTGTCGGCTAACATGAATTGTCATATACACGTGAGTGACGTACTAAAGTCGTCGGATGAAACTGTCGATTTAACCATGCAGGAGAGTTAGTAGTAAGTATGAAGTGCATGGGGAATAAAAAGTTACCTGAAAGGGAAGGCAAGAGAGACATAGAAAGAAGGCAGACTAGAATAATTACTGAACATGATCTGCAGCAGCTTCTTGGTGAATCCATTTTAATATAAATCACTGTTACATGTATATATTTTTGGCTAATTCTTGAATACTATATATGAATATGAAATAATGATGGTCAAATACAGGAGATTTTGTTGTGCAACTGAAGGTTTTTATGGTGTGCGCTTGGAAAATGTAGAAGAAATAATATGGTTTGGTGTAAAAACTTTGTAAAAGAGATTTAATACCCTTACATCTGTACTGTATACTTTACTCAAGCGCTGGAGTCTGGACCCCACCTATTTAGCGCTCCCACTAACTCGATTTTCTTTAAGAGAATACTTACGTGAGGTAAACAAAGACCTTCATTTCTAGTGTTAGTGAGAATGCAAAGGGCTGAAAATAGTCTAAGTCTATTGGACCTTTTTTAATCACTCCCTACTTAATTTTTTTCTTTTTTTTGCGATTTCATGTAAGCAAAGACGATCATCTATATAACGTTAGTGAGAGCTCTAGAACCGTCTATTAACCTGATCTCATTACACACAAAGACGAGAAATCGAGATTATATATAATGTAAGTTGGAGTGTCGAAAGCGTGTTTAGAAATGTCAATGATCAATACAATAGTAGAGGCTTCATTGTAATAGGCAAAGCATCAAACTCTAGGGAAATATTGCTGAAATCGTCCAAAATTAACAATCTTGTAAATAGGCAAAGCAACAATCTTCAAGAAGAAGTTGCTGAAATCCAAAATCAAAATTGGGTCAATCATCATGAAAAATACTGTAGAAGTACTGCTTGAGTATGGGGAGTGAAGGACAGATATTTAGATGAAGTTGACAGACTGATGTGTTTTACTGTTTAACCTCATATCTCAGCAAAATGACTTGACCTTCCTCTGCAAAAGTTTTGGCAATTATTGGTGTACTAATCCCCTTGTCTCCCTTTCCTCACCTCTCATTTTCTGCCCCCCATCTGATTCTTTTTCACATGAATTTCAAACAGTATTAGTAGCAGTAGTAAATAACTACAGTAAAAAAATTCTAAGAAAAGTGTTAGAGAGAGGAATAGAGGATCGTTCAAGTGGTAAAAGTTAAAACTCTCAAGATACTAATTTTGAGGTTGAGGGTTGAGCTCACTCAGATGAAATTTACTGGGTTTGTACAATTTTCACCTAGGAATGCTCGTGTTTTTAAGTGAATTGAATTCACTCTTTAATCTCCGAATTTCAACGGTTCAAGAACTAAGAGACGTTATGGTCATTTAATTACCTTACAAACTAAATAATGACATGAAAGTCGTGAGAAAGAAGTTAGATTATGTATAGGGAAATTTGTTGGTTAAATAGGGTTAGGGTAGGATGGGACAATGATTCAAGTTACTGCTAAGATTTCCAATATAAGGGTGGAATCGTGAATTAATGTCTTAATCCTACGAATTACAATCAACTTCTAAGGGAAACCTATAGTAATACACTATACTAGGGTCCTACAATAATAAAGCCTTCAAAATTAATCAAATATGTTGGTCATAATGTGCAGTTTTCTCACAGTTTAAGTATTATAAGGTCATGATTCGTACACGAAAAACCGAAGGAAAAGTCGTATTGTGTACCCCTCGATATAATTTTCCATAGACCCGATAATAAAGATACGTTTTTAAAGATGGTGATAGAATAATCTCTTGGTAGTTAATGTCATAATGTGTAGTAGTTTAAGTATCATACGGCCATAACGCATAAGCGAAAAATTGACGAGATAGTCATACTCCAATATAATTTTTCATAAACCCGATAATAAAGACCGTTTTTAAAGATGGTGATAGATTGCGGATTTGTGGTTGCGAAATGATAAACGTCCAATAGTTTCTAGCAACATAACCTCCAATGAATCATTCCTTATGTGTTTACACAAAGGTACATACATTTGAAGATCCATTATTTGGGTAATGAGTTGGGTTTTTCACCTTTTCGACTTTTCTTTGATTTTTGTTCATTTCATGGCCAGCTTGATATTATAGCCCACAGGGTGACACGGTCTTTGGCTAGGCATCCAACAAGCTTACAGCCTTACACAGGTGATAATTGACAAAAACTTCGATAAAACGATCTTGTTTCCACGTTCTTGCCCTAAAGTTGTTGCGGCCAAAAATCCTTGTAGTATGCAGTCAACAAAACTATCATCAACATAGTAGTATGGTAAAAGGGAGCAGAATGAAGCCTAAGCCCCATTTTTTTTTTTTTTTTTTTTTTTTTGACGGAAATTTCTTTTTCTAAAGTTCCAACACCAAAAAGGGTTGCTTGCTACATGTTCAACTGTTCAAGTGAACTAGGAAAAGCCTGCAAAAACTAGAACCTTGGGGGAAAAACAACCAAAAAGGTTGTCCATGGCAAAATTGAGTCTTCTATGCTCAATGCCATAGCCAAGGTCCATGACTAACAAGGCTATCCTTGTCCGAACGCAAACTGGGCAAAGCAACCGAAAAGCCTACAAAAGTTACCCAAGAAAGAAAAAAAAAGGCTAAAGACATCAAACATATAAACAAGGTCTCTGAAACAGCTTCTTGTTCTGAAGAATGCTAGCAGAGCATATCTTGTGACTCGTCCACGCCATGTCTGGAAGAAAAGGTTTGTCGCGATGTAGAAGCTCTTAAAACAGGATCAGTTGATTGTATACTCGGGGAGCAGTGGAGGTAACAGAAGCCAGTCATCCTGTCAGCAGCAGGAGACGACAACTGAACAGGCTCTTGTAGCCTGCAAGAACGATGATGTAGAGAGTTCACCAAAATCCCCGAGGAAAACAATCTTAGGTTGACTGATCCTTTGTAGAGCAACTGATCGTGAACAGAAAAACCAAGGATGCGGTGCTGGAAGATGTGCGGTACTCAGCAGATCGTCTCCCATCAGCAGAGAATGTCGCATCTCCATAGATTACCCACAAGCATATCGACAGTGTTGCTGCTAAGTGAAGTGCAGTGCATGAGGTTCAAACCAAGAAGGCTCTTTCCTAACTGGATAAGGTATGGTAAGCTCTTGTTCGATATCCTAGAACAGCCTGATATGGAAAGAATCTGTAGGTTCAGCTGTTTTGAGCTAGATAAAGCAGCAATGCCCGAGTCTGTGACTGCACAGTTTGAGATGTCAAGATCATTAAGCAACTGGCAACTGCCAGCAACGGCAAATAAGCTCGCATCAGTAATTCTCCTGCAGCCATCAAGATTCAGCACTTTGATACTTTCACCATGCAGCCTAACTACAGCTAAAACGGATTTGTCAGACAGGTTAATGCAGCCATTAAGGTTCAACTTAGCAAGCCCTGCCAGACAGCTCTTGAGAAGAGCGATGATGCCATCATCTGTCATTCCATAGAGTCCTGTCAGGTCTACTTGTCTCAGGTTCGGACACTTCTTACCCAAAACCTCCAAGCTAGCACTGCCAAAGGTAGGACAGTTTTTTATGGAAAGGCATCGAAGAGACATGCAAAGATTTTGGAAGTTCCCATCGACAGGCATGTCCTTAAGCCCCATGCACTTAACAAGGGAAAGAGATCTGAACTTTGAACCACAATTGGAGAGAGCAGATACGACCCCTGATAGAGTGATCCTATTACAATGCTCCAAATGCATGCTCTCAAGAGATCCTGCGGATTTAGAGAATGCCAGTAATCCATCGTCTGACAATAAGCAGCAGTTGCGAAGAGAAATCTGTTTGAGAGTACAGCACCCCTTGCCAATAGCTTCAAGACTCAAACTTGTCACTCCCAAACATGAAGCAATAGACAGGGACACCAGAGCCACTAATCCTTGAGCATTGCCCATGACCCAAAACCCTTTCTCGCTTACATTCCGGAGACTGCTCAAAAAGAGGCTGGTGACAGACTTCCCATAGTGACCAATGACGGCAAGAGAAAAATCAGAGATGTTTAAGCTCTGAAGCTTTACTTTGGACAAAGCTGAAGAAGATGACAATAAACTTGCAACTGCTTGATCTCCAACCAAAGGGCAGTCTTTGATTGAAATTAATTTCAGCTTAGGGCAGCCCTGAGCAATAGCTTGTATGCTGTCATTGCCAATGTTAGAGCATGATTCAATCGATAAAGAAACCAAATTGGGGCAGCGTTCTGCCACAGCAATCAAACCCTTGTTTGTGATAGATGGACATAGGGACAGATCAAGCTTCTCCAGCAAGTGACATTCATTTGCTATCTCAAATAAACCTTCATCACCAACAGTGGGAACATTCCAGATAGAAAGAGATCTCAGAGATGGACACCCACGAGCTATAGCTGAGAGACCGAAATTTGTCACACCGCGCACAGGGTTGCTTCCGCGGATAGAAAGCTTCCCAAGTCCACCTCGAGCAGCTGTTCCAATCGCAATAGCAGCAAGTCTCATATCTGTAGCTTTCTTGCCCTCTACGGACCTTGTAAGACAACCATCCACATCATTACCATCAGAAACCATATCAACATCATCAGAAGACTGTAGAGATGCAGGGTGGCACATCTCTGCCCTGCGGATGCTGCTCAAGGTAGTAAGCCAATGCTTGGAGACACAAGCACAGTTGCTCCTCTCTTGACCAGGCAAACGCCTAAAGATCTCAAAGAGGCATTCATCAGGAAGCACATCCAAAGACGATCTCCTATCTTGTTCGTTTTTAGACCCCCATAGCACGAACGGAGCACTAATGCGCAAACGTTTGCTAGGAGGGCCGTATACATCCACCATCGAATTAGGATAGAAAGATCTTCCACTATATAATTCATCTTCCCCTGAAATTATATGCAAGAAACAACACATGAGCAACAATAGATCTCCAAAAACATATATTTATGACATTAAGCTAGCTCCTATAAACCTTCATCCCACACCAATTCTAAACAGCCTCGAGGAAACATAATAGTATCAACAAAACTTCCCAACATAATCCCAATATTCAAGATGAGAACAAGTTCCACAGAACTCAAATTGATATCCATGATCAGACAACTCATATGAGCTAAAATGATGATCATATGGAACTCTAAACTTCTCCTTGACACAGTTCCAGTATACACCACAATCATATTAAAATGGCAGCAAGCCATTCAACAATCCAAAAATTGATCATTTGCAAAAGAATTTCATCCTAAACTGATCAAAATCCCTAAAGTTTGTATCTTTCCAAGCAAGATTAATCAACTAAGCTGAGAAAGTGAGAATAACAACATACCCAATTCTAAAACAATACCCACAAACATGCCCACAATTTAAACATGCCTAAAACTTACAAAGTTCTGATCATTTCAAGCATATCAATCAAATTAAACAAGAAAACACAATACCAAAATCAAACTACAATACAACAACAAGTAACAACAAACAAGACTTAGTTCCAACATGATTTAGGGTCGGCTAACATGTATCATCATTTGAAATCGTCATACACAAGCAATTTAAACTAGAAAATATTGAAATTCAAATGAGAAATGATGAACATACCACAATAATTAACAAGAGTAGGCATGAGTGAAACCCAGGTGAGAAATCCAAAATGTAGAAAAACCCAACCAAAACCAAAACCAAAGAAAAACTGATCGAGTGTAGCTTCAAATTCACACCACATCAAACAGAAATTGTGAGAGAGAGAGAACCCTATACTTTTGTGTATAGGGCAAAAAAAAGTGTTAAAATGTTTTTGGGTATGATTTTAGGTGAGCATAGAAATGGGACCTTTATATATATGGGAAGGTACACTCAGATACATTAACAAACCACCCCCCTAAATAATTTAAAAAAAAAAAAAGATGATGAAAATGTTTTTTCTTTTGTATAAAATAAGATAAGAAACGGGTTTCATACAATGTATCAATCCAACTTCATTTCTCTGCAAAATATTTACCGATTCTAACGTTATTCTCCTGACCCCACCTCTCTCTCTCTCTCTCTCTCATCAATCATCCCCCTTTAATTATTTATTTTTAATTTTTTACTATAAATGAAGTGATACCAAGATCAGCAAGTACACTTGTACCACTTGTTCTTACTCTTTTGAGACATTTGTTCAGGCACTAGAAGAGTAAAAATTTGGACTGCAATCCAATCATATTTTTATGTTATACGGGTTTTATGGGATATTATGATTAGTGATATGAGGTGGAAAATGATATTCGATGAAAGATAACGGGTTATAAGACCATGATTAACAAGGAGCGTGTAGAAAAGGAAAGAGGAATATTATCGTAAATTATCTTTAATATAAAATAGACAGATAATTGTTTAGAATTTGAGGAATAACGTGTTTTGTTGATCTCAAAGTTTCATATCAAATCGGACCATAAGCATTCAAAACAGATTAAGGCAAATTCATTTGAATCAGATTAGATGAATCAGAATTGATCAATTCAAGCCTTCTTTGATTTGACTTAAGGAAAAAAAATGTGAATTCAAATCATATCAGATTAAATCAAATTAAATAAAAAAAAAATCAGATCAGAAATATTCAAATAACATAAGTGAATGTAGTCTATTCCTAATTATTAATTCGTCTAGATGTAGTTAATTCTTCATCGAATCCAGATCAAATCAAATCAAACGCATTCAAATCAAATCAGTTCAATTCAAATCATAACAGAAAAGTGCAAACCTATCAAACAAGGCCTTAATGTCAATTAAATTAGTCAATTTCTTGATATTAATTCGTCGAAATTTAGTTACACTTCCGAAAAATTCAGCAAATCAAATTTGTTCGTTCAGAGTCATCAAAATCATACTAGTTGCATTCAAATCAAATGAGATCGTACTATAAAAGATGCAATCAAATCAAACATAGCCTTAATCACTTTCTTAGCGCATTTTTTTTCATATTAGAAGATTACCATTTGATTTTAACTTCTTTTTTTTTTCATACATCAACCATTAAATCATGATTTTTTTTTTTCTAGGTTCTCCGATGGTACATAGATCGTTTTCATTTTTTATTCCTTTCAATACAAGAAAACTTAATTCAAAGTACCAAGACATATCGAACGGTTCCTAAAAATGTAATGTCAATGACAAATAAATACACATAACTTTTGAAACTGGTATAAATGAGTGTCCTTTTCTCTTGATCACAGACCAAATTATTACATTTATACATTTGAAATCCCAATTGGACTTTTGATTGCATGTAAACTCATACTCATGCAACAAATATGCTCAAGTAAAACAGACTATAAATCAATTGCTATGTATTAAAAAAAAAAAAAAAAATAATAAAATAAAAAATAAAAAAAAAACTATAACAATACATTTACAAAATTTAAGAATACTCACAACTTTTACTTCCGCGAAAATCCATAGTTTAGAAAAAAGTACTCAAAAAATTATTCAGTGATTTATCGTGCCGTCTATTTAAATAAAATGAGCTAATGTGTCTTTTTCTTATCAAATATCTTATCATAATTTTTAGTGCATGTATCTAAATATAATTTTTGATCCATATCTAAAGTATACATTGAACATATCAACCATATCATGATCCTTCTTATTTATGTAAAGAAATACAATATTGTAAATCCTTATTTATTTTATGTATAAACAATTTCTTTGCAAATCATGTTGTCAAATAAGGTTACTTGGATTAACTACCTTTTATATTAACAGCAATTGCAAGAATCATGGATAATAATAACTAAATGTTCATATATGAAATAAAATGATTTGATTTTTTTTTTCTCTGGGACCATATGCATTGAATGTTTAATTTCTACTTCTAGTGAAATTCTATGTACCCTAGCTAATAAAGGTACTAAATCACTGATGATATATGTACATGCACCACTTGTTCAATTAGCATACATGCTTCTGAATAATATGTTTAAGTAGTGCATGTATGCTGCTCAAAACTTGTGTGCTCTTCATCAATAATTTATGCAAATACATGCATGAACCTTGGGCTAGCTAAGGTAATAAATGATTTTTTTTTTTTTTTTTTTTTTTGCTCAATTACATCTTTTATGATTTGATCTATCTGATTGAATATATGGAAAATTGAGTGAACATAGGTAAACTACAATGCTTATACCATGCTCCCGGGAGCACAATGAGCATGGTGGTCCTCCTCACAATAAAAGAGTAGAGACTACGCTTAAATAGATTTTAAATTATTTAAAATGTGGTCTCCACTCCTCTATTGTGAGAAGGACCACCATGCTCATTGTACTCCCGAAAACATGGTATAATTTGCGGGTAAACTAAGACAAAAAATTACACTAACATTATTTAAATTTATTACATCTGATCTGATTTAATCTTACGTGGAAAAATTAAAACATAAGTTGTTCATTCTTTTACTGCAACCCACGGAGTATATTACTACAAATCAAAACAAAAACAAAAAAAATCTCTCAAAAAAAAAAAAAATACTAAAGCCTATCCTAAGATGGTGCACTCAAATATGAATACCAAAGAAACTTAATCAAAGTAGTCATGTTAATTATGTTTTAAATCTAGACTAATGGTTTGGACTAGACCTGTCAAAATCTGACCTGACCCGAAAAACCGTCCGAGACCCGACCCGTAAATAACCCCAAAAAATCCCGTTTTTCTCAATCCCAAGCCGACTTGAAAGCCTGGGTCATAAGTCATAACCCGACCCGACCGGTCGACCCCTTGGTCAAATTAATTGTGCAAAATATATATCATTATAATAAAAAATAAAAAATAAATAGATAAATATTAATTAAATATTAATAATTGATATATAAACACAACAATAACTAAACTATTATTATAATATAATACAAAAATGCTTCTAAAATAGTAATAAAATAATAATTTGATGAAAATAATTACCGTGAAAAAAAGGCGCGAGCATGTATTGAGATGGAGGATACGAGGATTTGAATTTAATACCTCAAATTGGATTGATTGAGACTTTGATACCATGTTAAAGATCTAACTCAACTAATTTTTTTTTTTTTTTTATGTAAGAATACTTTAATAGGGGTACCGTGCGCAGTCTCTCTATGTTTCAATAGGATAAGGCTTGCGTGTATCTGACCCTCTCTTACCCCACCTTATGACAGGAGCCTTTAAAGCAATGAGATAAAGATGTTATTGTTGTTGTTGTAAGGATACTTTAATACTTGGACACAAATTTAAAATTAAGGTGAAAGTAAGAGGAATTTTCGTTATAAAGAGATTACCACTCTAACTCCACTTGTTATTCAAGAGTGTACGTGGAGCGAAAAAACCTGTTGGATAGAATATGTACTAAGCAAGTTCAACGAATTTGATGAAACAATGTGTTCATCATTTATTTTTTTCTCCAATTTCTCTATCAAATTGATGAGTAGTGTTTAGCATTAGCACCTTCATTATCGTAAATAATATGATTGCACTTGACGCACATATTAAGCTAATACTAATAAGCACGCATTAAGGTTACGTGTTCATCAGATAATTTAATTGAATTTATTAGCCAATAAAAACATTGGGCAAGAATGTGTAATGTTGGGAGGTGCCTTGGGGCAATTGGGCATGCAAATTTTATATGTCCCAATTCCAAGTAACACATTACTATAATAATGACCTTTGAAATCGACAGTGATATTAGGACTTAAGAAAAGAATTGTTTGTCAACCGAATTACTAGAATAATTGCTAGCTTATCGTAAGCACCATACTTTGACCAATTGATCAATAAAGTGTCTGATCTAGTTTAATCAGAAGTTTCGAGTTCGAGATTTAAAACATATGTGAAGTGCTAAATTTTTCAAGAATGTAAAATTTCATAATCGTAATCTTACTCGATTTATATGTACAATTTTCAATATAAATTTAGACAACTGAAAAAATGCTAGTTTAGTCGTTAGTTAGACTTGTGGGACCTAGGCACAAGTGAGAATGAACAGAGTAATAGAGTATCAATATAAAATTGGTGCAATAGATAATGCAGTGAACTTCGTTTTGTGCTGAATGTTTCAAGTCCAATGTACGGCTACACGAAGTGTGAATATTAGACTACAAGGAAGAATGCACTAACTCAAATTTACATGCATCGTATGAGACTGTACTACAGTACTTCAATTCATTGTAGATTCCACGACTCTTGATTGAATTAATGTCCTCATTTTCGCTCTCGATCAATTTACCGCAGAATTAATCAGAGTAGATCTTCTATCTCACTCTATGTTCCATTTAGACATTCAGTAATCCTAAAATTATGAACTTGTTTGTTAATTATGACATTATGTGATTTCTCAAAATCTGAACTATCTCTGGAGTACATAATGGGATATAGAGAGAAACTAATGTTCATGCATTCTAACGGTCAACAAACATGGCGAAACTAGTTAATTACAAAAATGATCTTTTTTTTTTTTTTTGGATAAACGGTAGAATAGCATTGCATAGGTAAAAAAGTTGTCTTAAAATACAACACCGCGGTTATGATTCACGATCAATATGCTTGAGAAAGACACTACGAGTATATATTAAAACTCCATGTCTTTTTAAAATTCACTTTATTATTTTTGAGATAATTTAGTGAATGCAGGAGTTCAATAAGATGTCCCAACTTTTTCAGTAGTATTTCTTAGAAATAGTTTGTGAAGGAGGAGTTCCAAATTGGAGAATCTACTTCTGATGAACAAATTTACATTAGAAGTGTTTATCAGAAACTGGAAACAGTTTTTCAGTTTTGCGTATTTGGCTAGTGTTCAGTTTTCTAGGACTCAGAAACAGTTTAGAATCACTTTACAAGCTTAGCCAAACACGTCCGCCCTTAGTTCAAAGTGCATATAGTTGTTGCATTAGTCATTTACAGGAGATGACATATCTTTCCAAGAAGAGTGAATTGTAAAACATTTGAACAAACCGTAATAAAATAGGTTTCCCTAATGGAGAGGTAACCCGTCCTAATCTCAAAGTATATGCTTTGAATTCTAAAACATAATAAATGGTCAACTACGCTATATTCAATGACTCGATGGAGATGTTTGATTTGAAGAGAGAAGAAAAAGGAGAAGAAAACCCAAAAGGAATAGTACTCTACAAGTTTGAGCAGCAATTCAGGATTGGAGATTATCGAAAGCAGAAAAAACGGTGATGATATTATAGGAAATGCATTGAATTGTGAAGAATATTACTCCCCTACTTGTGGAGTGCTGATAAACCAATCACTGTGATTGGGTGTAAAGACCCAATCACAGGGGTAAAACTGTCCATTTTCCAGCCAAAGCCAAGCAACCCAGTTCTGGCCACCGCGCGCAACCCTTGACCCACGCGCACACCACCAAAACTCCACCCAACCCAGCGCCCAGCTCCGGCGACCCACCTTCCCACCTCCGGCGAACCATCTTTCCACCGGCAGACCAAAATACACCCTAAGGAGAGTGGGCGTTTGAAGGGGCTTGATCAACCCTTATAGGGTGTGGTACTCTAAAGTGGGCGAAAAAAGGGTTTAGGGCCCCACTTTCCGGCGCCGCTATCGCGGCACCGGAAAGTGGGGCCCTAAACCCTTTTTCCGTTGAGTGTGGGGCGGAATGGTGGTTGTAGGCGGGTGGTAGAGATGGGGAGGAGAGAGAAGGGGGTAAATGAGGGCAAATATTGTGAGCCACAAGATTGGGAAAAGGAAAATGAATGGCCCAGATATTGCCACCAATCTGTGATTGGCTCTATTTTGCCAATCACAGTGATTGGTTTAGTGAATCTCCTACTTGTGTTAAGTCCAATGTACGGCCAGCAGTAAAGTTATGACTCGATTGCAACATGACGCTTTTAGAATCAATGTACTTACGTACCTCCGGTATCGAAACGCGGGCAATTTAGTATCCACAAATTCACGTAAATGCGTGACATATGTTTCAAATTCTGAATTACGTTTTATGCAGTGTAAAAAATGATAGAAATAACAAACGAAAAATACCATTTTAAATATATATACTCTAATATGAACCACTTATAAATTAAATTTGCGGACTTGGACTAGTTCAAATCTTCTCGTTATGAAAGCTACATAGTACTTTAACTCTACATTATCAACTCAATTTCGTAATTAATTATGAGAGATGGTTGTATGATCAATTATTCATCGCTTTTGATCATAGTGTAGTTTCGAAATGATAATAAAGATAACAATTTCAGTTGTGACAGATGACCCATATATTTGCTAAAAATAGGTAGCCTAGTAAGTTATTACAATTTCTATGCCCGGAAATGTTGTACGTAGTAGACTTAGCTAGTATTAGTTCGAAGTTTGATCAAATAATATGGCGCTCATGCATGCATCTCATGACTCATATCGCATGTTATTTTGGTTCCAAATAAATCTCTAGTAAACAAACAAGTAATGGTAGCCAAACCAACTACCAATTAGTTGTAAATATTTGACTTACACGTAAACTCAACTTGGTTTTCTTAATCTCATGCATGCATTCTTTTGACGAGATTCATTGAAGCTACAACTTAATGACAAAACATTACAACATTTTATAAATACTGAGTAGGTTCAAACCATTATATTTACACGGATTATAATCCACTAACACCACCTTTTTTTTTAATCAATTAATCACAACTTGTAATATATATTTTTGATATTCGAACCAAAAGTTAGAAATCAAAAGGATGAAACAGACGGAGTATCACACACTTATTATTGCCTAGCTCGTTTTCACTTTGAATTCTATCAAGACAATGAACAATCAATCAATATTGAAAAAGCATTTTCAAAAATTAACTTCAGGTTTATTTGAGCTTGGCGTGTACACTTCCATTTCCATATAATGCAATATATAGAACTTGACCCGTATGGCCGTATCGTATAACAAGAGCTATACGGTATGTTAAATTATTTCAATACAAATTATATTTTCCTATTTGTAAACTTTTAGACAATATTTAGACCTTTTTCCTAAAAATTACACCTAATAAGGCCACGCACCTTATAAATCCGTCAGAGTCGAAATCTAGCTAAACCTCTTTAGAGTAAACACTACGAATCAAGTCATGGTATACTATGATGTGCATGCATATAATGTAAACGTACCACTTGAGCTTGAGCGATTATACATAAAAAAAAGGACCAGTAGTGAGATCCCAGCGAAGATCAGTAGTATACCAGTATACCTGCAGCTGCAGCCTTCTAAAAATTTGCCAAAACATTATTTTCTCATTTCAACTTGGTTGCTTTGTCAGAAAACAACTCACTACTCACTCCTTGTTGCATTATTATTTGGCCATCTTTAGTGCCAACTTGTGCTCTTTTGGTTGATAATGCATGTTAAGTGAATGTAATTAGGTGAATTAACTTGGACCAATGCATTTTCTTACTTTTCTTAATTAAAGGACTTTATAGTAGTACATAGGTTGAGTCATTTAAAAAAAAAAAATTAGTTAATGGAATCTATGATTGTTAATCTTTAATAAGAAGCTCATTATTATAGTTCATTTGGCTATATATAATTCGTGTCTTTATTATCGAGCGTTGCACGTTGATATAAAAGGGGTCGAAATGGATAGAGCTTGCAAAAGTGAAAACTAGGAACGTCGATCTACATGCTCGGCTTGGGTGTATGTTTCAATTGTATATAACCTAAATTTATTTACACCAAATTAATCAGATACTATTGTTTGAATGACCCTGACACTAGTACAGAATTGATCTTGCTTCTACAACGCCTTTTTAATAGCGGTTTGCCTATAGACCGCTGTTAAATCTATTTAATAGCTATACTGAATATGACTAATTAAACGACTATTTTACTACTTGCATGAATGTGTCTTGAAATGATTATGATCATTTTCACGTCATTTCACTGAGAAACTTTTCTTAATCAACCACACAAACTCTCAAAAGCGCAATAGAGTTAAAATTAAGACGGATCGGAACATATATCTCAATATCAACAGCAAACAAACTCCAACCATCAGCGTCGAAATGGGCTAAAATTACATTATTGGCTATACTAGAGATTTTGCATCAGCAAGTACCTCATTGGAGTAAAGATGGTGTGTCCTACATACCAAAAGTGTATATGAAGATATGTTATACTATGTACAATTTGCACCATAGATTAAATGTGTAAAACCAAATGTTCAATGAACATGATCTACTCGAGGAAGCACGAGAGACCAAAAAGGCAAGGGTTGATCAATTACAATTCACAGAAATCTCAAAAAACGGCAATGATTTTGTGGGACCATTTTGTAAGTTATGGGCACAAAAGTGTGTATTACTCCTACTTGACATGTGAGTTGGACGTACAAGTACAAATGGAGAAGGCAAGGCAAGTTAGAACAAGAGAATCTGCGTCTAGTGGACGATGTATCATGTATGTCGAGTTCTAAACAGTAAACACTGCATTGTGTCATTGTGTGTGCGTATAATTTGGCCAAGATCGAAATATATTATTCACGATTTTTTATCTAGGGAAAAAAAGCTATTTAAATGTATGGAAATTTCAAAAATTCGGCAAAAGTTGTACGCTATTCTTTACGGATGAGTGGATGACGTAATAACGTGCGTTGAAAGAGCTTAAAAGAAAAACTCCAACAAAAGAATCAATCTTCATATCCAACAAGGGTACTCATTACTCTAACCTTGTCCATGCTTAAGTTTTGATACTCCATAACATTTGGCAATTCGTCAAAATTGGCCAAAATCGAACTATTTCATCCACCGCGATATGGTCCCAGGAAAAAAGCTCTCAAAATTTTGTGGAAATCCTAGAGGACAGAGTATGGGTATTTGTAAATATCAAAGCCAAAAACCTACGGTCGCTTCAAAAATCCGGCTAAAATCGCACGTTAGTCTGAAGTCGGGTGATTTGTGTCAACATCGGCTAATGTGTTTTTTTTTTTTTTTTGGCCTAAACAGATACTCCCTCCGTTTCTTTTGTTTCTTTACGTTTCGTTTGAATTCCTCTCACATATTCAAACGAAACGTAAAGAAACAAAAGAAACGGAGGGAGTATTCCCGAACAGGGTAAACCAGAACCCATACCCATCAAGTGAACTCTAAGGTTGTCCATGATACCGTTGTGAGAGCAGGTCGATCCTTTCAAGAAATCCGATCCAAAATTACTCATGCCGATACAAAATTAAACATAGTCTGAGTATCATTCTGTGTTACTAATCTTCTGTCCAGAATCGACTCTCGTTGTCAGAAACGCCCAGAAAATCGCTCTCAGCCAGAAAAGGAAACAATGTACAATACTAAGAGGAAGAAAGTAGGCATTACATAGATTACATGTATGTCAAATCAGTATCTAATCTCTCTATACATGGGTTACAGGATTCTTTTCCTCCTGGCCAACAGTTTTTAAGCAGCTTTTTCAGGTATTGATCAAGGAACAAAAACTATTATCTACAGCAGACAGACTTCAATCATACAACCCTTCCTGTTCCCAAACTTCGACGAGGAATTCAACCATTTCCTGCCAATCATAATGCAAGGGTAAGCACCAAATTGGTAAGCAATAGCGAGATCATGGTACATGAACATATTGAGGTAGAATGAACTTACCGATAAGGGAATGGGACGACGGAACCGGTTCTTGGAGCCAAGCAAGCTGTCATAAGTAGCATTTAGACTACGAAACATGCAAAAACATGTGATGAGAAGATAAATCTAATGAAATCAAGAACAATAAAAAGGCAGCAGGAGCTAGGAACAATTTGTGCACCGAGTTTTTCTACATAAAAGCAGGGATTAGTGAATATTAGATCCCAGTTATGCTCCCCTAAGAACCCAACATCCATCCCATTGAAACTTTCCCTCTCAAGAGCAGGTTTAATGACGCTTTTACTAGGGGGTTAGATTGGGTTCACAAAACATGAATTACCCGTCAGATAGGTAGCTCGTCATTAGTTCTATAGAACCATGGCTCCATATCCTCCATTCTATTTTTGACAAATTGTAAAATTTGTGAAGCTTTTCATTCGTTTCCTTGGAGGGTGGGGGGGGGGGGGGGGGAAGGAATAGAGGATGGACAAAAACCAACCAGAAACACCAATTATGACACAAATGATAATATCATAGCCTTTGAAAAGACGGGTCACCTGATTGCATGTCCTTGAGCTTGGTGACCTTCATTTGACGGCTTTGTACCTCCAATCCACTGAAGACGGGTTTGATTCCAAAGAAGGAGACCTAGCAACCAACATTAAAGTCTCAAATAGTCTTCAAGTAAAATGAATGTGAATCAAGCAGAAGTCTGAAAAGAACAAAATTCTTTGGAAGAAAATAAAAGAATTCAAAGATGTCGAAATTTGAATTATGACTTACCATGATTTACAAATTCATTATGTGAGTTGGTGCTAGCAGAAACAAGATCAGAGTGGAAACTCATATTAGATGTACTGAGTGAAGAAATGCTTCTTTGTGATACACCAAATGCATAGTCTAAATTTTCAGTGCTGGTGCCCCAAAAATCTTCCGACAGACTGTGTTTCTCCACAACCTGTCCCTGGGAATGTAGTTCCTTCGATCGATGGTCGTTAACAGGAGCTGCACTTGCAGGTTTTGAACAGTGCCCCAGACAGCTACTGCTCTGCCCCAAAACAGATCAATGAATCAAGTACAATCTAATAACAGCAATGAAAAGACAAATGACAGATAGGTCAATCGACAGGAATACAGGGTAATATAGATGTTTGAGTTTCCTTGACGATATCTAGTAAGAGATAAATTGGAGAAAGCACTCTGTCCCGAAGACAGCCTGTCTGTTTAGAAAAATTGCAACGTCCGTAGCATCACAACACAGTACCGAGTTCAAGTAATATTAATGACCAATTGATAAAGCAAGAGAAAATATGCAAGTTCCGTCAGGGTATTTCAATGCTAAATCAAAGGTCGAGGACAGTTATTCACAAGTCTTAGTGCAGCCGCAAACACTAAAGTGACTCTACAACAGATTGCTCAGTACAAGCATCACACTCTTGTTTAACAGAACATAAACAGGAGTTAGGGAGCGCTATGAGAACATCCATGTTCAAACAGCCTGCTGAAGTCATGATTATAACCAAACATTCAAGATAATCCTAGATATTTGGTTCATATATCATAACCCAAAAAAACCAGATGAAAATTTTGGTTCTCGACAGCTAGTGTGATGCAAATATAATTCAACTTAAGTTTAAAAAAAAAAAAATTTATAGTCTTGAGTAAAATTCTGAACAATCACACCCAAAAAGAAGGATTAATCACAAAGCTTCTTGTATGTCACACAATTTAGCTCATCAAGTAGCCCCCAAGTTGCTCGAGATGGCCCTGCCATCAAGTGAAGTGTAAATCCACAAATACAGGCAATTTAAAGGAATACACTTCCACTACAATATCAATTAGTAGTCTACAAACTACCTAGCTCGCAGGCTCTAGACATAGGAAGAAAAACTACCTTGAAACAAATGCATGACTCAGAACATAGAAGCTAAAATTCGTCTAGCGTGCTCAACTCATGAAATCCGATACAGATCACCTTCACACCGAAAATTTTCTTCATGTCCATACCCATTTCTACGCCTAACTTTATATCATACTATGATTACAACCAGCATCCAAAATCCCTATTCTTCTTCTAGACTCCATATAGTATCTGAGCTTCCTCATAAGCTGCCTAATTAAAATTCTATGATATCGTATAAAACCAGAATTTAATTGGAACTAGGCCATATGTCTACTCAAGATGTCATCTTTTTCCAGAGTGAATAAATCTATAAACAGCTTCACAAACAAGATTGCAGCTTTATGCAGCCATCAGTCCATCACATCCTACTTCTCAACTAAAATGAGCTATGAAGCTAACCCCAATTATAATTCCTACAAAAACAAATTATCTACAATACCCCCCATCAAAAACAAAATTAAAACATGGCAATATTAAATTGAAAAATTACCCAATTTAGTAAACTCATCACTAATTACAAACAAAAATCATATACCCAGAAATCAAAAGTACCCATATTTTGGGTATTCATCCAACAACAAACAATTAACTAAAAAAAAGGTAAATTAATAAGCAGGTAATTATCAAAGTTGTAATCTTTTGACTTGAAATTATGATATAAAAAATTAAAAATATTATTAAGAAACAAAGCGTACCCTATACAAGCAAGGAAGCTGTTGATCCAAGCAGTAAAAGAATCATAGACTGTCATTGACTAAAATAATGTAGGGTTTTTACTAAAAATAAAAATTGAAATTTGATAGAATTTCCGAAGGTTTATATATATAAATAAATTGTATAAATTGGGGGAAATTGGGAAAGTGAAATTTAGATGATGATGAATTGATGATGATGACAGAAGAGTGAGAGAAAACCAATTGAATTAGAATAATTAATTTGGGAATAAAATTATTTTTTTTCTGGGTCTATTATTTGATTGGTCAATTTGCCCTTTTCGATTAATGGGTAGACCAATTAGGTTTTGGTTTACCACCTTTTTCCCTAAAATTATTCATCTTTTAATTAATTTAATTGATTTGGGTTTTTTTTTTTTTCTTCAGAAGTTTCAAGTGATTAATTAATGCTTTAAAGAATACTACTCGTGTAATAATTGTATTAGTTAAGGGTTGTTGGAAAATTATCCGTCTAACTGTGTCTAAGATAAGTAGATGAGGAGAAGACAATGTGTCTTGTTCTTTAGGTTATCCAATCGGCAATGTCTAACTAACTACTGTCTACTAAGTGTCTAGTGTCTACTAACCCTTCATACCCAAATTGAGGCATGATAACGATTCTGGTGAAACAACAATGCTTAGTAATGGTATCGGAAAATCAGTACCGATGTCTCGAGTCCGAAACCTTGTCGATTGCGTATTTGTAAGGGAACCTTTACGCCCTGTGTCATTGTAGCATTGTAGTATGCCTTTACGGCTACGCCTAGCCAAAAAACGACATCGACACTCAGAGTTGAAATCGGATTTGATTTGGAGAGCGATATGATGGCAAATCAGTATGTCGTACCAGGATCATCCAGATGATTTCCTCGTCATAATCGAATCCAGTGAACTTCCAAGCTTCAAAAATGCTTCCAAATCCTGTCCATTGCAGATTTCAAATGGTCATTCTGGAAACGAGTTTTTGGAAATTTTCTCGAGTCGAGGCTAGAACATATGTGGCACTTCAACTAGTCATATGCCCAGAATGGAGTGGAAGAAATCACAGAAAAGAGGAATAGTTGGCATTCATTCGTAATATCACAGGGGTGCAATTCACGGAAACCCTGTTTTGTTACAGATCCATATACAGATGAGATAGCTCATGGCTATTCAGCAACAACCTAATGAGTCGAAAGACGAGAAAGGAGTAGAGTACAGAATTGATGAACACAAAAAGTGCAATTGTAAAAATGTCATCGCTGGAAGTCTCTCGCTTACTCTCGAAACATTCCAGTGTATATTAATGCCTGTGGGTTGCATCTAAATAGTAGAGTGCTAGTTACCCTTCTTGAACAAAAGTGAATAGATGGAGTTCTTCCACAAACCAAATATGGCTGGAGGCTGTTGTGCTCTGGGTATGAGGGAGCTAAAACCATTCTGCAGAAACGAGTTTTTTGCCATCTCTGGCTTTGATATCATATCAACAGACCTGAAAATGTCAACAAACAAAGTTATTAAATACTGATATCTCCCTCAGAAAAAAAGAAAAAAAAAAAATACTGATATCTTCGTTTCTTTAAAAAAAAGAACCCCGAAAACTACCTTCTACCCTTCTAAGTTCTACTAGAGCGAAAGATGTTATGGCCAATAATTGGTACACCAGGTCAACAGTCACATCACGACTCAAGAGCAATGTCAGTTCCCATAATGCACAATCTAAGCCCAGAAACAAAGAAAAACAGACAGGAGATTACTTACTCGGAGACGAGGGGGCCTTCATATGCAGCCGTTGAGTAACCCTGTCGTTGCTTGTGCTTCTTATTGGCAGAGCAAGTAATGTAGACACGGCCACGGCGTTTGATAGTCTTGCAATACTCACACATCTTCTTAACTGACGAACGGACCTTCATGGTTACTGCATATAAATTGTAAGTAATAAGTGAGCACAACTTTCACATTAAATTCGAATGTTTTTATAATTCATATGATAATCACTTTGTAACCAAATTCATGATTGGGCTTGTTCTAGACATTTCGTCAAGTACGCCCACCAAAAAAGGTAAACATAAGAGCCCATAAAAGAGCAAAGATGGGGATCGGGGAGTCAGGAGGGAAGGGATCAAAGAAATCAAGCACAAAGTTGTAGACGAGGGAGGTGGGTGGCATCACTTATCACTTGAACTCAAAGATAAACCCGCCAACACCAAGATGTATAGCGTGCAGAGACGTCTACATTGAAATATATATATATAAAAAAAAAAAAAAAAAGTACCACCAGAAAGGAGCGCATAAATATGGGAAACTAGTGCAGCCATCGGTAGAACCAATGCATACTCAGGTAGTCAAAAACTGTCCTTGGCAAAGTTTAGAGATCGTTTGGGTTCTTCAAAAAAATTGATCAAAATGGGCCAAAACTACACTATATAATCCACGGTTTTTGGCAGAATAGTATTTCGGAACAAGCACGGCTCAATTTTTTTGGGAACCATCTAAGGTTCATGGTATTGGTCCTTGCAAAATAAAAGAGCCAAAAACACATTGTTGCTTACAAAAATTGGCAAAAAGCGCACGCTAGCCTCAACGATTAACTTGTGCCAAAAGGCCTTTGAAGAACTTTACAAATAGTGGAACTTGCACTCATATATATTGAACTCCAAAAGCGTTCATAGTAAAATTTTGAGAACATTTGGTGGCTTTGGAAATTTGGTCAAAATTAGCCAAATCTGAAGTATATTATCCACCGTTTTTGTCCCAAAATGTCTAGAGATGGCTCATATTCGTCTTGAGCTGCCTATGGGACATATTATGGGGTTTAGCAAAAATTTAAAGCAAAAAACCTGTGATACATTCTAAAATTAGGCAAAAATCGTACTCTAGGCTTAATGAGTAACTTCTGCCAAAAAGGCGGAGAGAACTTTTCAACAATGGAACCAACACTCATATTCAACTACGATATTTAATAAATGTCCACGGCAAAGTTTTTAGAAAATTTGGGTTCTTCAAGAAAATTATCCAAAATTGACCAAAAATATGGTATATAATCCACGGTTTTTGGCCAAAAATTGTTTCGGAGCAAATGTGGCTCAATTTATTTTGGAACCATCTTGGGTTCATGATATTGGTCCTTGCAAAATATTAGAGACAAAAACACATCGTCTCTTACGAAAATTGGCAAAAAGCGCATGCTAGGCTTAACAATTAACTTGTGCCGACACGGCTTTGAAGAACTTTACAAATAAGGGAACTTTCACTCATATTTATCACCGATTCTCCAAGGCCGTTCGTGGTATAGTTTTGAGAACATTTGGCTTCTTAGGAAAATTGGTCAAAACTAGGTAAATCCGAAGTATATAATCCATTGTTTTTGGCCCGAATCGTCTACGGAACAAAAACAGCTCACATTTTTCAGGAACCGCCTATGGGACGTATTATGAGGTTTGGCAAAATATTAGAGCCAAAAACCTGAGATAGCTTCTATTAGGAAAAATCGCATGCTAGGCTTAATGGGTAACTTGTGCAAAAAACGGAAAGAACTTTCCTAACAATGGAACCCACACTCATATTTAACTACGATACTTGATAAATGCCCGTGGCAAAATTTTGAGAACATTTGGGTTCTTCAAGAAAATTAGTCAAAATTGACAAAACAGTATATGATCCACGGCTTTTGGCCGAAAACTGTTTTGGAACAAATGCGGTTCAATTTTTTTTATTTTTTTGGAAGCGTCTAGGATTCAGTTGTTGGTCCTTGAAAAATATTTGAGCCAAAAACCAGTGTCACTTACGAAAATCGTCAAAAAACACACGCTAGCCTTAACGATTAACTTGTGCCGAAAGTCCTGTGAAGAACTTTACAAATGGAGTAACTTTCACTCATATCTATTAAAGTATCTCCAAGGCCGTCCGCAGTATAGTTTTGAGAACATTTGGCTTTATAGGAAAATTGGTCAAAATTAGCTTAATTTGAAGTATATAATCCATTGTTTTTCTGATAGATGATAAATGCAAAAAAGAAAGGACCATCAACACAGAAAGTAAGACTAGTAAAACGAAACTCAATGAAGTAATTAGTTCAGCTAGCCATGGTGTGTTCTGATAAATTACTTCCAAAATTATGCTTAGAGAATATTTGAATGCTTGTACTCAATATGCTCGAGCGGCAAATGATAAACTTGGATATATATTATCTGCTCTGAGTCATAGTAATAAAGTTGTAATAAGTTGTAACATCCCAGGAGTAATACAAACTTATCTGCAGCCACTAACAATCTCGTTCATTTGACCATTAATTCACTACAGGGCTCCATTATTATCAATGGACTCCAGCCACTAGATGCAACAGTGCTTTTCTAAAAATAAAAAATAAAAAAATCCAGTAGTCTTTAGTCTCCAAGGGAAATACCCCTTGAGAAAAACCAAATCCCATAACCTTACTCATAGAAAATCCGTTCTCTTTATTCATCCATACAATATCCCCAAGAAGCTGTATAAATCCCACCAACACATCCACGAATTAGAAGAATAAAATATCATTTACTAGTCATCCAAACATAAGAGTTGTTCCTTTCCCAATTGGGCCATAGCATGCTACATGTTAAGTAGCACTAAAGATAGTCTACAACATTCCCCAGGATCACAAAGCATTCACTGAGAACCAACAACAACTTATTCGGAAGAAGTATCTACTTCAACCAAAGACAAGTCAGGTCTTTGGGGGAGGAACCAGAACATAAATACTCTAAGAGTTGCTAGTTTCCCACACATTTGAAGTGTCACATGATTTAGTATGACCAAATAAATATAGCTTCCAATGTTGCCCTAAACAACAAAATCATCAACGTAAAACAAGGGGAACGTGAAGGATGCTCCCAAGGATGTTATTCTTATCATAACAAACGAATCAGTCACTTTAAAACCAGTGGCATTAACCCACACACATTTCTGCCACTATGAAACTACCCATTTCAGAAGTTGACCCGAGAGCGTGGGTTCAGAAGTGCAATCCCGATTCTAATGCTCCAAAGACGAGAATTTTTTTTGGCAATCACTCAATGCTTGCACCTTTCAAAACAATTACACATATAACTACTCCAACCTCCAGCTTGCCATCAAGCATGGGCGAAATCCGAACATCGAAACCAAAACCCGAATCCTTAAACCAATAAATACCCACAATCAACCCGATCACTCAATTCGGATCCATTACATCTCCCCATTTCACCCACCCCATCCCACAGCATTCCACCACTACCCCATTCTCAGTTACCCAAAAAATCAAGAACCCAACTTTCTCTCTCCTACCCAAACATATATTTCGTTCTCTATGTAATATAATTTCCAACTAATTAATCACGCAACAATGGCATAGAATTAATTACCCAGCAACTATGGCATAAAAATGGTTCTAAATAATCAAAATTAAAATTGAATATGACCAAGACGTATAGAAGAAGCAGCTTACCTTAACAAAAGCAAAGATCGCCCAAGAAATGAAGATTATGATCCGAGAATTGGGGTTTAGGGTTTATCGACAATTTGTGTAATTGGGGAAATTGCGAGAGTAAAGGGAGAGCAGTGAATGATACTAGGATGTTTAAAATGGATTGGGCTTCGAGTGGCGTGAACATTACGATTGTGATTATGAGTTGGGTTGGGTTGGGTTGGGCTAACTAAGGAGTGGGGCGAGCATTTAGTTGAGTTTAATACGAATTTGATCGGTTTAAGTCAAGGTTTTAAGTTCGAGCAACGGGAACGAAGCCGTGTTAGGTTCATTGTGAATGTTTGAGGGCCCTTGTTCCTACCTGATCAAATTCTGACTAAATTGAACGGTGTGGACACATATAGTAAAATGTGTAAGACGGGTTAACGAGAATATGTGGGCAACTCCAACGCAATAAGAAATTTCTGCTTGGAATATTGAGGCAGGTGGGGACAGCGTTGGAGGAGAGGCATGAAACTGCCCAGCTTCAAAAAACTGCTTCGTTGAGCAGGCTGCCTCAACAAACAAGTGGCTTGACATTTCCTCTTTTGGCATGGCAAGTGCTGACATGTGGGCATGGGCCCCCACTTAGTTGTTGCTGAATTTTTCTAATTGAAGTGGTGAGGTGGAACGAGTATAATCACAGTAAGACCTATTCTCCAACCTACCTAACATTGGAATAGTTTTTGCTTTCAACTTGCCTAACTTGCTTTTATGACATGGCAACTCCAAGCAAGGTATAATCCCGCCTAGGATTGGAGTTGCTTTAACATGATAAGCATTTAGCAATTAAGAAAAACTTGTGAACTATCATATAATTATTTTAAATGAATACGAGTAAGGGATTCAACAATGTTTTTCTTACTACTTATGTGTTCGCATTAGATGTTAACAAAATAGCCACTCTCATTGTTCATTCTAATTTTAATATATGCTTATTCACTTAGGGTATCTTTAATACAGAGTACTCCACGTTAAGGCGTACTTATTACTATTAGTAAAACTTATGGATATGAATATATGACTAAAGAGTCCACAAATCCAAATTGGGACAAGGTGGGAAGTAATCTCCCATCATCTATCACTTCCTTAGTTTCTTTCATACAAGTCGAATATTAAGATTCGTGATAAGCTACCTTGTATATACACCTAAAGTTCATCATGTCGAGATCTTGGAAAAGTTTATGATATACACTCTACCACACATCCCAAATATATGCATTATCACCAAAACGAATAAACTTCATTCATTCTACCAAAAAATATGCTCCGTACTCCGTAAAGTTTTTTTTTTTTTTGTGGACAAGTCGTTTGTACTAATAGTCGTACTTCTCCCTTTCGAAATAGTCAATCCAAACCATAGTTTTTCTTTGTGTTCGAAATACTTGAGTTGACCCAATTCTGAATATCAACAAATTGTACAATGCTCAAACAAAACGAGCGCAAAATATTGTTGCATTGTGAACTGCGAATGGTCAATCGCGTACCAAAAGAACAAAAAAATGACAAATGCCAAGTTCCAACACATGAAGTGATCACTTAAAAAAAAAAAAAAAAAAAAAAAAACACACACATAAAGTGATGGAAAACCAGCACTTGACTCTGTCATAGACTCATAGTCATATAGTCCTACAAATCAGTTTACATTTTTGGGTTTGATTCCAATGGAGACATAAGAATATTCCCTAAATTGGGGTTGTTACAAGGATTTGCATTGATATCACTTTATAAATCAATTTTTTGGGGTGGGATGAATCGATTTTACGGAACTTATGATAAGACGTGATGAAACTTCGAAACTAGAACGAGTACAAAGATCAAAGAAGTAAAAGCAACATTAAAAGTAGGTCAAATACGGAGTAATTTACAAAGGAATAAGATACAACAACGGAATTAAATCATCAATAAAAACTAGTACTCGTACTTCGTATTTACCATCCAAACCGTAGAACTTACAACAAAATCCATCAGAGGATTTATACCTCCTTGATTCAATCATAAGAAGGCAGTAAAAATCTTGGTGAAAAATTAACCCTTAACTCTTCAAATTAGTACTAGTTTAATTCACAACATGTGACCATACTTTTCAATCTCTTCCTCTAACCAATCCAATGTACAACCAAGAGAAAAAAAAAAGTCAAAATTTTGTACAAAAATTAGAGAAGTTTTTGATCAAAGGTAGATAATGCAGAAGAGCGCAATTAATTTACCATCCACCCTTTCACATAATTTCAACACCTTAAAACTCCTTTTAAAAGACGGAAAACAATCACTTGATGACGCCGTATCATGGACCGACCAAAACACGATCAATACGACGAGTAAGCCATACGCTGATACACACGATCCCTTAGAATCCCATTGTAAAGAGCAGCTCGATTTGCTGGCATTCCTCTGTTTTTACTCTCACTACTCTTCCTTGGAATTGAATTGCTACTATGTTGTCTCCTAAAAGCTTCATTATTCCCAATTGGATCCACCACATCCTTTGAAAATCTCACCTTTTTCTTCTTCTTCTCCCCCTTTCTGTCACCTGCCATCAATATTTGAAACATTAACGGATCTTGAAAGTCATAATCATCGTCAAATTTGTATACACAAAAGTTATAATTTCCCGTAAAAAAAAAAAAAAAAAAAAAAATTACGAATTTAAATACTATCTCCACAAATTAATGTAAGTCGTTCTCACATATCGAGATACTCCGTACAAACCTCAATATATCTTAACATATACACGTAAAAATTATGAAAGTATATTGTTCAGCAATGATTTTTCGTTACGAATCTAATGACATAAATTTTATAATTTTTTTACAAGTACTTTTTCGTTAAACTGGGAGTCAAACCACTGTCTCGGTAAGTGAAAACTACTTACATTTATCTATGGAGGGAGTAATTTTTTGTCCGGGTATGGTCGACCCCCCAAACTTACACGTAGAGTCATAGACACGACACTATTCAAAATCCCATCTTTTATTAACAGAGAAAAACAGGGGAAAACAGAGGATTTATAACATTGACTGATCTCAAAAGTCAAGAACAACGCAAAAGTTCAAAACTTTGTAAAATATAATTTATTTTCACCCGATTCAGGGATTGGCCAAACACCCAAATTTACACACAGAGTCACGAATACGCTACTAATAAAAATCCCACCTTTTTTTCAAAGATCAAAACAGAGTAAAACAGGGGAATTGAGAGAGAAAAAAACAGGGGAGAAACAGAGGAAAAAAAAAAAAAAACATACCTGAAGAAAGACAAGGGCGAAGAACAGGAATTGGGTTGACTTGAAACTGAGAATTTGATGGATTAAGACATGTTTTTTGGATTCTTAATGCTAAAAGAATTACAGTCCCAGAAAGAGCAGCCATGGCTGTTGCCAACACCACACCTTGAGAGCCAATCATGGAAGACATTGGAGAAAAGAAAAGAAGAAGATTTGAGGAGAGAGAGAAAGCGTGTAGGAGACACCTCCAACAAATTCCAGAAGTCAGAAATTAAAGAGCCATGAAAAAGGAGACCCCTTTTTTTATTATTTATTACAAATTATACACCGTATATACTAATTAGACTTGGATTAGGAAGGAAGGTGAAATTAGTATCGAATTGGGGTTGGTGGTAGTAACCTTTTAGTCTACTACTCCATAATTCTCGATTAACGATTACTCCCTCCGATTTATTTAACAATATGTCGTTGTTACGTATCGAGACACTCTCTCTGACTTTTATATACGAGCAGATTGTGTAAATTATATTTGTAGGGACGTACGTTTTTTTTAGTATGATTTTGTTTATATCAATGGGAAATGATTTGTGATTATGAGGGAAATTAGAGTAAAGTAATACGGGTAATACTAGTACGACTAGTCTTAGGAGATTTTAGGATTTAATTACTTCGAGGCCTAGTCTAACTTGGATGACGTAAAGTACTCCTAATTGATTGAAGAATTCTTACTATTGGTGAATGATAAATTTAGATCTTCTAGATTAAAGGAAAAATAGTTGAACATTTTACTTTTTGGCTTTTACTATCATGACTTGACCGTTGGTAGGAATCATGTCTCCTAATCCAATGAGATTTAATTAAAAATAAATAAAAAAATTAATGGATAATAATCAATCTTTATGGTAATTATTGATTTGTTTGGATATAGAAGTGTGAAGTTTTAAGACTAGATACAATTTACGACTATATGCATTTATCCACGTTTTTTGTGTCATGAGTGTATAAACAAGTTAAACCCAAATATTTTAGATCGATCGACTAAACGTTGGTTATTTAATTTCTTAATATAAATACGTATACTATGTATCATGTATGTATAAGATAGCGGCAACGGATTTCGACCACGCTTGCCAGGAAGCGTAACAACTAACAACCTTTCCTGAACACGTGGGGTAGACTAAATGAGAAGAGGGGATGGTTGGACAGCAGGTGCGTAGCGACTAGAAGCTAAAGAAGAATGTGAAGGGCACATGGTCGTCATTGTTTATGGAAAGAAGCCTCTCTTTTACGCTTTACTTAGGACTGAAATACGATTGGTGGGAAGAAGCCTGCGTATTCAAGTTGTTGCTTTGCTCACCCTTTTTTGCCAGTGCACGTTAAGAAACGCCTCCTCTGAACGTTTCCAGACGTTTTCAGGTCATAACAGACTCTTCGTGACTAGGGTGTGTAGAGGGGATATTTGTGTTGGAACCCCATGTCTCTCATATGAGACCGTCTCATACAATACTTATTTGATATTGAAAATGTCGATTCATGGGTTCTTTTAGCTTTGATAATATTTTGGGGGATAACTTAGGGTTGGAAAGCTCAATGCAAATATGCAATACATTTTTTTTGGTTTTACTAATGTCAGTTGGTGTAGCGACTCCTAACGAGGGCTAGAATGTGCTTTCACCCCTTTATTAAGTGGCTTAATGTTCGATAGAACCTTGTAAATGAATCCAACTGATATAGGGATGAATTTACAGTTTACTCACTATGTTGAATTTAGTCAAAAAATACATTTATCAAAACTATCTAAATCAATATGAATACTCTTCAACGATGTATAAAACTAGTGTAAGATCGTATAATACTCTAATAATCGACCTCTCTATTATTGAAAATATTATTAGATCGACCTAATGACTAATACAATGTACCTTGTAGGTACAAGGTACATAATAAATTACATACTCCGTATTCACCCTGTAGACTATATTCATCCTCTATCAACTAGTATGCTCATATCTAATAGTACCAAAATATATAAGATCTCAAAAGACATCATGATTCAAATAGCGACTATTCTCCATTACTTTTTCACAATTTTTATATCTATGAGCTTTAGATTATTGGATAAGAAGTTGTTCAAAATTGTCGAATTATTGGATGTCGTATATGTCCCAAAAAGATCACCAAAGGTCATGCCTTTTTTTACAGTTGAATTCCGTTATGTGCTGGTACTCTTCCAAATGCTCTCACACTCTCACTCCCCTTTCTATTAATTTATTTGCCATATAATTGGTCCAATAATTGGTCGTTGTTCTATAATTTATTTAAGAACTAGTTTTTGCCTCCGTGAATTCACGGGACTGCTAAAATTTATGAGTGATTAGCGTCTTATTAGAAAAAAATATAATACATATCCCCCGAATTACGATTTTTTTTTTACTCCAAAACTTAAGGAAAAATGAATGGGAATTTTCAGCAGTGACGGCTTTTACCATGGGCGGCATGGGCCGTCGCCCAGGGCCCCCAGAATTTATAGCCCAATAACAGAAGTTACAATATATATAACATAAAGATGCACAAAGGATCATGAAAATTCTTTCTAGCCTGATGGTTGCAGGTAGATTATAACTACCACTTTGCTCGGGTTCGAACATGTCTAGAGGCCCTTATCTTAGGCATTCATTTTATTTTATTTTTGATGTACGGTAGCATAGCTTTGCATAGGTAAAATAATTGTCTTTGATTACAACACCGCAATTAGGATCTGTGTCTTCCTCCCGGGTCTAGTAATGCACTCATTTTGATAAAAAAAAAAAAAATATGCGTGTGGTGAGCCTCCATTTTCTTTGTATGTTACCGGGATTTTAGGTCGTAATTTAGTCTATTTCAAAAAATATACTTATTTACCATTTTTTGCTAGTTCGCCTAAAAATTCTAGTGTAAAGTTTTCATTCATATATGAACAAAACATTAAGACAAACATCCAACGGACTATGTGACAAAAAAATTCGCAACTTTATATTAAAACGCAAATGATAAATTTAGTAACATTTAGGGTCCCCGACTGAAATCTCGCCCAGGGCCCCCGTAATCTCCCAGCCGGCCCTGATTTTCGGACATGGCGATGAGAGTCAACGTCGATTATAATACAATTTGTGCGAAACTATCGTGTTCATTATCAATATATTTGGGTGATTATCCATGACAAACTTTCTTTAAAACAGTAGAAGAAGAACAACCATCTCTCTTTCGATATAAATGTTCTCAACCAATTTCCGATATATATACAACCTAAAGGTCCAAATTGAGGAGTGAGTATCCTTTGTCCATGATTCTTGTCTCATTCCATGCACCTCTCTCTTCATATTTGTAAAATATCATTTATCTTAAAAAGAAAAATGAATTTATTAAACTTTTAATATGAATTTTCAAACTTCTTATTGGAAAGATATATGGAGTAGAGCACAAAATAAGACTGAGGATCCTCATTCCAAAATATAAGTCTATTTTGCGTGTGTTATCATTCTAGCTAGATGACCAAATATGGAATGCTCTTTTTCTTTGGAAAATAAGTGTTAATTAACTTAGTCGTATTAATAATCAAAACATAATATCAGATCACACAATGATGAACGACTCACCATATATGAAATCATTTTAGTTCAACTATCTCTATATTAGTTAATGGGGGAATAATTATAAAATTCATAAACGAATTGTATGTGCCCCATAAAATTATGTTTACGGGCATGCGTTCTTTTGTAGGGCACAAAGTCTCTATCATACTCTATTTGTTTGGAAGTCTAATTTTCATTCTTTAGTGTCCAATATCTACTTCCCCCAAATGAATCCCTTGTCCTCTTAGTATATAGAAATCGCATATATTCTCACTGCCTTTACCCCCCCCGATGTACTCTTGGCTACTCGACGCGTCGGACAAAGCCACCAATTATCTCTTTTTGAATTCAGTTCAATTTCTTTACCAATGATTTTTTTTTTCTCTTCCCTACTTATTTTTTGTGTCTACACTTCACTTCCCCTCATAGCAACCAATCTCCCACAAAACCTCCACCAACTCATGCAGCTCCCACAACTCATCATCTTCCTCAAAAAACCGTCATCTGAGCACGTGATCCCAAATTGTAGTTTTTTTAATTTAATTAAGATATGTTAACTAAAACATTTGTCGCTAGTCATTGAATGATTTGATTTTGAAAGAAAATCAAACAATTTTGAGAAGTAACAACAACAATAAATAAAATTAATATACTAACATCCATTGATGTTGTTGTATAAGGAAAGCATTTGCGAATTTCCATTTGAATTTGTCATGGTTCTTTATAATCAACAGTGAGTGATTGCATTATTGTAAATTGCAAACCCAAAAAATTAAGATCACACGTAGCTAATCAGCTACAAACAAAATAAGAAGTGACCAACACGATCAAACTCCAATATAATAGCGTTTTTAGAATATAAAAAATTGAAATTTACAATCTAATTGAGAACCAATAAATACTTAGATAGTAGTACAAATACAAACTCTATAGGAATACTATTTCTGCAACTTTATAAATATCTTTCTTCCCCTAACTATGTTTCTCGCTCTCAAAAACGTATTGCGCAATGCATGTGTTTGTCATCAAAATTAAGCAAACAACCAAGATATATATAGTAATTCAAATTAACATGTAACCGACAAATTTGGCAAACCAATAGTCAAGAGTCACCATGTTTAATATTAAATTAATTAAAAGACTTTCAATTTATCCTTAATTTAAAGTAAACATAAATAAATAAAACTCATGTCAAAAGTAAGATGAAAGGTCATTTTGAAATTCAACCACTCGTATAATACAATGTCATATTAATGATATATTTATTTCATAAAATTAAGACCTTTTCATGTATTTATAATGCTTACATGACTTTTTTAGAATTAAAAAATTGACCTAAAATTCTCCCTACGCGACATGTAGGATTAGTGAACTTTTTATGTTAGCCTATTAATATTATTATATTATATAGATTCATTGATTGGCCATATAAACAACAAAATACAATAAAATCCCACCCGTTTTCATTGATGGCATAAGATCACTCAAAGAGATTTAACTACACTGTGAGCTCATTTCTCACCGAAGGTTTTCAATCAGGAAATACACGTCACATCTCAATTTCGTATAGGTTAACGCCGAGAAAAGAAAATACAGTAAGTCTTGTGTGACACGGTTTTATAAAAGGTTATTATTTTAGTGGGTTGATATCACGTGAGGTTTTTTTTTTTTGTCGTTCACACTGAGTTAGTGATTATAGTTACATGCTTAACTTCGTTTACGAGTTAAGTCCGAAATCAGGACCTCACAACTTTTTTGGTCCAAATCAGGACCTCAGATTTCAACCAAAATCGTTAAGAGGTCCTGATTTCAGCAAAAATGGAGAGTTGAGGTCCTGATTTCGGCCTTAACTCTAAATAAGTGCTGATTCGACTTCTCCAAGACTCCCAAGGCCCCCCCCCCTTTTTCTCTCTCTTTAACTCCTAATTTATCCCCATTCAAAAATCCCGAGATAAAAGAAGAAAGTTTGTTAATTGATGGCTGAATTTGTCTAGAAAAGATGCGAGCACTATAATCACGTTGTTAATTAGATACTAATTAACTCAAAATTGAGCTTATTGATAGCTTGTTTTTTTTTTTGTCTGATTCTACGAAATATGTTTGCTTTATTTTGTAATTACTCAACTGATCCGCCGCTGTTAGCTGAATTATGTAATTTATTTGAATTTTGCTTTCATAAGTAGATGCTAATCAACTTAAAATTAAGCTCCCTTTCTCTCTTTCTGTCTCTAACTCGTAATTCATCCCCATTCAAAAATCCCGAGGTAAAAGAAGAACAGATGCAGGCTGATTCAGGTGATTTTCTTTTTTTTTGAAATTATTCAGGTGAGTTTTAACTTAATTCATGGGCATTTTTTAGTTAAACAAAAAAGTTTACAATTACAAGTTTGATGCTTCCCTTTTAACAAAAAAAAAAAAACCTCCTTATATTTGTTATGGCCTTATGGGTCATGAATTTTCAATTTAATAATTAAAAAAGTTTGTTAATTTGTTGCTGTTTGCTCTGTAGATACTAATTAACTCAGAATTAAGCTTAATTGGTGTGCTGTTAACTTGTTTTTTGTGTCTGATTTTACAAAAGATGTGACCTTTACTTTGTAGTTACTCAAGATTAAGCTTACTGGTCTGCTTAATTTGAATTTTGCTAATTAACTCAAAATTAAGCTCATTGGTCTGCTGTTTGCTTCTTGTTTGGTCTGAATTGTCCAAAAGATGTGAGCTTTATGGTTAATTAGATATTTGTTTCTAATGAACTGACTCCAAATTTTAGTTTGGTTGTGCTGATGATTGAAATGTCCGTGCTTCTTATATTGTGAAGTAATAGTCAGTCGGTGCGATTTTCTCTTTGCAGGGGAGTACTGTATAGTTTTTGAAGTGAAATTATTTATTTGATAAATTATGGACACGAAGTCGGACAATGCAACCAACGGTAAGAGTTCTGATGAGAATTGAAGTTCAACTTGCAGTGGTTGTTTAGGATTGACAAGTCTGACATTGCATATTGACTTCAATGCAGTGGGACAATGGTTAGGGTCAAAACGAAGAAAACAGAAGAGTCATCATGAAGTTCCCAAGTCTACTTTTGTCTGGAAGCCGACACCATTTTTCAGGATTTCTGTTGCAGAGGTAAGCCGCATTATGTCTATGTTTACTATACATTACCTCACAGTCTTCTGGGAGGATGTTTGTGGGAGACCCTTCTCACTTGATAATACATTCAGTGTAAAACCTTTGATTCGTAGCCACAATGGGTTTGAGCCTCAAGGGCTATATTTGCAATGAGTTTAAAAATACCAATTTCGTTTTTTTTTTTTTTTTTTTTGTACCTCAGTCACTTGCTGCTTAATGGGAAGTGAAAGAGGGCTTCTCTTTGAACAATTTGCTTAGTTTAGACTGAAAGATGTTGCTTATACATAAGGTACTAGAGCAAGCTGAATATACTAACGATAATCACAAAATTATTTTGAGGCTCTCATCCTAACATCCACCTTGGAGATAGATACACTCTTAAAGCAGGTTTATGAATTATTTGATTGCTGGTTTTGAGAATTGAAGTGCATAGGTGCTGTTGTCGGTTGAGTTACATGTGCAAGCTATCTGATTGATGGCCTTCAAGTGATTTTTTTTTTTATGGAGGCAGCATTTTTTGGGATGTTTCGCAGATGCCATTTGAGGCCTTGCACACAATAGTTTCTCAAACCATGGGTGCTACTTGCGACAAAGAGCTGGGTCTTAGAAAGCCGTATTGCACTTTATGTGTGGACACTCCCTTCTCCTACAGTAAAATGCCATAATAATGTTTGATAAAAAAACGTCACCTGGATTTGATATATAAGGAAGCAAAGCGCACTCTGCATAATTGAGAAATATTTAAATTTCTGCTCAATTAGTTTTCATCTCTTGACAGTTTCTGCTTTTGGTGTAGTCACATGAATAATGAAAAAAAGTTTGGTCCTTGTGATGAACAGATTGAAAAGATTATGGAGGAGCGCATCCCAACCAACCAAAGTAGTCTGAAATGCCCAGGAAAGCGTTGGTGGCAGCAGGATGAGCCAACCTCTGCATCACTTGGGGTGAGTTGAACTATATTACAAGTCCATGTTTTATGATGAAAAGTGGTATTGTGTTGCACTCCCACCCTTTTCATTGCATTTGTGATGTACCTAACTTGATGTAGAGGCATGCTGAACTAGCAAAAGATTAGTAAATAAAAGCGAATTGCGAATCCGATTTGGTGTTCCATAGTGATAGTAGTTGAACGAGCTAAAGATTAGTAAATAAAAGCGAATTGCGAATCAGATTTAGTGTTCCATAATGATAATAGTTTGGCTTCACCACTTTATTGTATTCTTTGGGTACAATCGTATTACCCCCCCCCCCCCCCACCAGTTACCAGATAGATGACTGATATGCATGCTGCATTGCTGCTTATGTTTTATCTTTTGACCAAATCAGTGTCAGAGCACCCCAACCAATGACGTGATCAGTGGCTTGCCAGACGAGATTCTTTCTTTGATCGTATCAATGATGTCGCTGCGCGATGCAGCTACGACTAGTGTTGTTGCCAAAAGATGGAGTAAATTATGGAGATCTACTGCTAATCTCCATTTTGATGTGAAGACTTTGTTTGGCCACGATATGAATATTTTAGATTTCGGTGAACTTAAAGAGAAGGAGATACTGCAAAAACAACTTAAGTATGTACAGTGGGTCAACAAAATCTTAGAGGCCCATCATGGTTCCAAAATAGATTCCTTGGTGATTCAGTATCCTATGCGTGTAGATCGTGGCGAACATGTGTTGAGATGGATTAAGTTTGCAGCGGAGAAGCACACTGAGAAACTCTATATTCACCTTGGAGAGAGGACTTCCACTTCCTTTGGTTTCTCTTATGGGCTGTTTGACCAAGCTAAGATAGGGTCACAGTTAAGGCATCTGTCTTTGAGCCGTTGTCTTCTAAAACTTCCAGCAAACTTTGGTGGCTTTGCCTCTCTGGTTACCCTTGAAATACTATACACTCCTATTCAGCAGAAAGAAGTAGACGCCATTTTGACCAGCTGTTCTAAGCTTGAGTGGCTAACTTTAGGTTGTGTCTCTCCAAAAGTTTTGAAGTTTATGTCTCATGGGAACTCACCTCTATCACTGAAGCACTTGAACTTGGACAATTGCTCTGAGTTGGAGGAAATTGTGATTGGAAGCACTGTAAAATTAGTTTCCTTGGAATATTCTGGACCCGTGGAGTCGTTAAGAATAGCTGCTTCGCCTGTTAGATTATTTTATCGTGGGACCACTACGCCAATCTCGCGTGCAATACGTTATTTCCTTGGGAAATTGACTCAAGAGGTCACTGATTTGAAAACTTTGATACTCACCTGTTTTACCACTCAGGTATGTTCTTACCAAAAATCAGATGTGTTTGCTTCTTTCCCTTCGTCTTTCTACTCCACGTAAATATTGCTGAATATGCATCTTTATTTTTCGTGTGTTTCAGCCTGACGCCTTACCAAGACAGTTGGCCGTCTTCTCCAAGCTCAGACATCTGTTCATCTCGGTTAATGGATCTGGCCTTGGTCTAGTGGAATTCACTTGTTCGTTTCTGAAGGCAGCTCCTTTTCTATATAAGTTTGAGCTATCTGTAAGTCGGGCCAACCCATCAAATTGTTTTATTATAGTGAAATTGTGTCTACTTTTGCAAAAAAATTTGAAGTTGGTGCATATTACTATGTTATGCTTTTACTATGTGCGGATAAATGTCCTTAAACGGTTGATAACTGAGCTTGCGGTTGTATAACAGTATCTGACTTTTTTTGTTCAAAAAAAAAAAAAAAAAAAAAAAACAGTATCTGACTTTTGAACTTGCATGTTGGTTTTCATAAGCTTTTTTTTTTAGTATGCAAGTCATGCAACTCACCAGTTGTATAATTTGTTCTCTTTTACAGGCTCGTATTTCAAAAAATGATTTTATAGAGCACGAGCAAGAGATATCCAGGGGAATGTGTTGCAGACATCAGCATCTTAAGATAGTTCACCTCCTCGGTTTTGATGGCCATCCGATCAAACTGTTACTTGCTGAATTTCTGATGAAGAATGCCGATATTAAACATATGAGAATCATTCGCAAGTACCGGATATACTGTGGAGATGGTAAATGGTTGGTACCTAATGTTCCTTGTACACTTATTAGGCGGAGAAAATTGCGGCAATTGTTGCACGGCCTTTGTCCAGCCGATACAAAACTAAAAGTAGTGCGATTAGAGCAAAAGCAATAGACATAACCCAAATTTTGGGTTTGTCAATGCCACATATGAATTTGAAAAATCCAAGTTATAAGGTATTTAAACATGCAATAGATGATTTTTTTTTTTTGGACTCATTTGGAATATTAATTACATATACTCCACTTGCAAATCTCTTTTTTCAGCACAAACTACTGTATAATCTATGAACACATATCTTATATGCAGAAAGTTGTAAATTTATAATTATAATTTACGATGACAAGATAAACGAAGGGAATATTATTGGCCGTAGGACATAAACTCAGGTGATCAGTACACAAACTTGGGTGATCATACCATGCTAATGCTATGCACCAATTCTAAGAGCACAACTCTTGAGAATCTATTTTGGGCCACTGGTTTTTGATGGACCGGCTCGCTCTACCATAACTTCGTATAGCTGCTTGCCATTCTGGTAGATCACAAAATCAGAAAGCAGATCAGAATTATCATTCACTTGATTGACTTGAACAATGAAGCCATAACTAAGTACAGCCCTGCTATTTAGATATGGCTTACTGAAGAAGAACAATCAGATTGCCAACCGGTAACATGTAAGCATTGGATTTACAGACTCAAAGGTCGCAGTGCTTACTGCTTAGATTGTAATTGAAGGGAAGGGATTCGAAGCTATACATTAGGAGTTCCTTGTCTTCTAAGACATCCAAAATCACTACTTGTGCTTTTCGCCTCTTTTATCATATTAATGCACTCAAAAGTCTTCTGTTTACCAGGAGTTTCACACCCAGAAAAGAAGGTAGAAATATCCTTCAGTGAGATTGAGACAGTAATTCTTATAAATACTTACAAATATTATTGGGAAGAAGTGAATCTGTCCTTCTGGCTTGGTTTGTGTCTCTTTGAAATAAACCAAGATAGGGAAATTCGGCCACCAGAACTCCCAGTTTACGAAAGTGGAGTACCTGTAGTAGAATATGAGAGCAAATATTCAGTATTTCAGTTGTAATCATCGGAAACAGACTCGGGAAAGGGTGCAGACATTAATCCCCAATCCTGCTTGGGGCAACGGGGTCTTTTCAGGCATTGGGAGGATGGCGAAGACCAAGTCAATGGTAAGTGAAATATACTTACTTTCCCACCCACAAACACATTTTCTCCTGACTCTTTGAGCTCTGAACCTACTTTCACTGCCTGCAACCATATTACGCGAAAAAATGGATTCTTAGATAACTTTCAAATCAGGATGAAGTTTGAGATACCGAGAAATTGGTTGCTAACAAACTGCGCGAAATCCAAAACTCTTAAACTGCTGAGCACGAGTACTACAGTGTGGTCAGTGTCCTTTCAAAAAAAAAAAAAAAAGAGTACTACAGTGCTGTTTGATCACCAATTTCACTGACAGAAATAAAAATGCTCCTTTTCTTGGCTTGCCATTCCTTTTTTTTTTTTTGGAAAGACATTTTTAGTACAGTACTTTACTTTTTGCCATTTGAGCATTCACATTTCACGGGCATTCATGCAGTACTACTACATAGGAACAAGAGAAATCCAAATTGTAAGGAAGAGATAGCAGACTAACCAGGGCCTCGTCGTCGAACACAAACCTGACCCTTGTAGCCTGACAAACAGAAAACAAAGTTAACCAGTCTTCTCACTGCCTAAGACTTAATTACAAGCAGTCACTGTTTCAAAATTCAGCCTTAATGATCTCTTCTACAGCATTCTCATTTGAAGATTGACAACAGAGTTATAATTCTGAAGATTATAACAAGATTTGTCAGCTGATAAGTTTCACACTGACTTCACATGAACATATATATGAAACGCGTAATACCTGCACTAGAAGAAGTAATCCAAGAAGACCAACTGGAACTGCTGCTACTAGATTGTCTGAATAAGCTAACCCACCAGCTGCACCTGTTTTCCATCATACCAGAGAATTATAGGCTACAGCAATCTAGAAAAACAATTGAATGATATACTGTATTATTAATCAACGCCAGACTGCCAGTCCAGCGACTGCTATGATCAGATAGCACAAATCTTAGCCAGTGTTTGCTCAAACCAACAGCATAAACCGATACAGGAACTTCAAATGCAATCTAGAATCTTATGGTAACAAATGAGTCTTAGAAAGTTCACAAACACAATACCATATTATATACGAGCAGAACTCACACAGAACATCATAAAAGTGACACTGGAAAGGCAATGCATACCGAGAAGGATGATGGGTATTCGATAATCAGGGTCTGGTACCACAGTTTCGCGCTTAGTCTTCACTGGTGAATGGTGATTTCCTCCCAAACTGCATAGACCACCTCATTTTCATAACTTAGCTGTTTATTCAGAAGCACAACTGCTCTTATAGGTAATTTAATCCTACTCTTTGCATTATTATACATGAAAATGCAAGCAGAATTTTCCCTACCAGTGAAAAGACAGTCAATTTTCTGCTCCTTCAGCTCTAATGAGTTTCTCTCTGATTAAAGTTTGAGTGACCAATCACTTTTCCATTGTAAGAAATGCTGAGTTTGCTTAATGTTGTTGCACTCACTTCTCTATCTGCTAAAAACAGCACATATTTAGGCCTGACACATTCAATCATTAGCACTAAAGTAATCCAACTTCTTAAACAAGCTAATAAAACAAGATGGCAGTACTTTAGTGAATGTCAGCAACCCTATTTCAGCAAAAAAATCATGCACTTTTTACCCCAAATATCATTTTCAGTGACAAATTACTCAAATTAGCTCCAACCCAGAATCTTAAATTCCACAAATTATGTATAATAAAAGCAAACTAATCAAGCAAACATGTAATTTGTTACAGTAGAGCAAAACAAAGCATCAAATTTAACAGTACCAACTTCTACTGTACTGGCCAATTTATATGGTAATTCTAGGAAGCAAAAAGGTAATAAAGATAAAGATTACAGAAAACATACTACTTTGAGGTGGATGAAGTAATGGAGTAGACAGGAAAAGGGAATTGGCCATTTTTATTGTTTCACGGCTAGATGAGGGGTTGGAGCATTTAGGCATGTAAATTTGGTCAGTCCTCATGGACTTGGGTAACCATAGTGGATCCAGTTCTATTATCTCTGAGACTATCTTTGACCTCCTAAGTCCTAACTCGTGCAAGTACTGTTGAGGGTACTAGATTGCTGCAGTGGTTCGGCTGTTTGTATGTCGTGATGAGATGACTACTAGGAGGGATTTGAGTAGAATGGAGCAGTCGCAAAGATTGCTTAGAAGGGTGCTTTGCTATGCGCCCTACGACTGTCAGTAAGCATCAGAATGTGTTAGTCTATATGATACTTTGCCAGACATTATGGTAATACATTTTTTAACCTACTAGTACAGTACTCCCTCCGTCCCAGTTCAAACGCCCCGGGCGCTTTTTGTAGTCGAATAAGAAAAACTGATATAATAAGTTGAGTGGGGTAATAATAGGAAAAAGGATGAGAGAGAATGTGGGGATTAATAAAAGTAGTAGAGAGAATGTGAGAGAGGATGTGATAATTTAATAAAAGTAGGAGAGAGAAATATATCCCAAAATAGATGGGGTGTTTGAAGTGGGACGCCCCAAAACGGAATATGGGGCGTTTGAACTGGGACGGAGGGAGTATATGATACTCCAATAAGGTGTAGGGAGGAGAGAGAGTAAAGGAAAAGGGAAGGAAATAAGGTGTCAGTGGTTATGGCGGAGAAGACAAAGTTTAGGGAGGAGTGAGAGAAAAATAACAAAGGAAACAAATAAAGGTGTCAGTGATTTCCTTCCCGCTGCCACGTACCCAACGTCGTTACCAATTTAACGGCTAATTCAGATGAGGTTCTGATTTCGTCAAAAAAAGTACTCCATCCGTCCCAGTTCAAACGCCCCGCGCGTTTTTTTGTAGTGGAATAAGAAAAATTGATATAATAAGTTGAGTGGGGTAGTATTAGGAAAAATGAGGAGAGAGAATGTGGGGATTAATAAAAGTAGGAGAGATAGTGTGAGAGATTATGTGATAATTTAATAAAAGTAGGAGAGAGAAAATTGTCCCAAAATAGATGGGGTGTTTGAAGTGGGACGTCCCAAAATGGAATATGGGGCGTTTGAACTGGGACGGAGGGAGTAGTGAGGTCCTGATTTCAACATTTTGGAGGAGTTGAGGTCCTCACTTCACACTTAACTCCCAAATTCACTGCAAAAACATGCTCAATGGTTTTAAGTGTTTGCTCAACGATTTCTATCGTATACGAGCACATAATACACAAATTTTATGGGATGAATAGCTAAAAAAAAAAAAGCGACTTTAATCGGCATGAAAAATTTCTTTAGATGTGTATAGTGACGGTTTTCAGTCAATTGTGAGATGACATGTCCTTTTTAAAAGGTGTGGACGTTTTTCTTTTATCATTGATTACATGAAGTCGGATGGTTTTAATTGACCGATAACATGTAAGGTGGCCTTAGGGTTATGAAGCATCTTCAACCCTGCACGACGCACTCTTAATTTGACGCCGGCCTCACTATTAGTATTCTTCAATGTCGAAAAAGATGCGTAAGATAGAAGTATAGAATTGAGATAAAACATCATCTCATTGGTATCTGCTAAAACAGATGTTATTCTCATTTACAACACAGCTTTTACATAAGAAAACACTCTCACTGGTGAAGTGGTGATATAACATATGAAATCATATGTAATTATACTCGTCACACCAAAAGTAATGAAGTTTATACAGCACAAACATACATAACTTTCTTACCATATGGTAATAAATTAACCCACGATCAAGTAGTTAAAATGGGAGGGAGGGTGTCAGACTTCTTACCAAGAATTCTAGCCTTAGTATCAGGGAAGTACTCAGTCCCAGGGAGCTCAACTATCTCTCCTTCTTCAGTGATTCCGACGGGATATGTAAGCAAATGGCCAGGAAGATCATGTTCTAAGGTTTCAGAGGAGTATAAATCCCAATATTTCTGAGCAACCTGGTTCACTTTCTTCACACATTCCGCACTCTCAGGGTTAGCAAACGCGTTGTCGAGCATGCCTAGATGTTCATACCATAATGACATCCTGAAACCATGTATTTCACCTCTTGCTGGCTGATTCTTGTGGCATAGGTGGTAAGGTTGGTATGCTCCCATGGCTATCTCTGAGTCTCTAGCTCCATTCATCGATCTTTCGTTTATATTGGCAGATCCAACGATTATGTACTCATCATCAACTGAATATGTAAAAGAAAACCATGGTTAGCACATATCAGACACTTTAGCCTTGTATTCTAGATTTCTTGATCAAGTTATAAGATGATTGTACTAGGACTTTAGAACCTTTTTTTACAGGTTACAGGTTACAGGGTTCAGTAAATCAGTAATAGCTTAGATTGTCGCAAGGGTAACGTCAGTTATAAGTTTTTTTTTTTAAACTTGATCTAAGACTGCTGATAAACCTAACAGTATGCTATGCTGCACCATTTGGTGATACTGGAGTAGCCCACTAGACTTATAAACGTGTTTATTCTTTCGTTCCATATCTCGAATGTGGGATCATGTAAGTAGCAATATCATTAGACAAATGGACAGGAAATGCATGATAAAAGTACGTTAATGGAGTCAAGAGATGCAGTACCTATCATCATCTTAGCATGAACATAGATCATGAACCGCCTAGCTGCTTGAGCGAGGCTGTACTCACTACCAGGTTCAGGGTGCTCTGGAGGCTCATACTCCCCAGGTTTCTTGACCTCGCGGTTTCCTAGACAGAAGAATGACAGGTAGTCTTTAGGGTTAGCCACGATCCCCTTGGCTCGGAGAGCCAGAGTTATGTCAGAGTACATCATCTCCATGGTTCTCCTTTGCCAGTCAAGAATTGCCTGAACTGAACCACTAGCAGGAAGACCTTCAGGCCACATAGGAAGCACAATATAGACAGTGAACCTCTCATCTTTTTCGATTTTACTAATAATCTTCAGAGACAGCTCTTTCGGGATCAGATGTAGAGCTTCAATATCAGGAGGAATTATACCATCAGGCTTCCAATCAAATGAGCTCCCTAGGAAGTACTGATTCTCAATGTATATGAAATTCTGTGCACGGCGTATAGCGTGGATGTAAGCATCCTGAATGCTCCTATCAATGATGTTGTCCTTCCCACTTACAAGTCCAGCTTTTGCAGCAGCTTCAGGGGTATCAGGGAAGCCAAAGGCCGCGCCACCATCAATGGATCGAAAGACTTGCACATTCCAAGTCTCAGAATCTTCAGGGAATGTGATAGGAGACGGAGGGAGGAATATTGAGGTCATTTCCCTAAGGTCAAGTAGTATATCCTTCCCACCTTGCTTCCTCCACCTTTGCTCAAAGTTCTGCAGCACATCCCATGCAGCCGGGCCTTCTAGCCTCGAGTGAATGTCATGCCATGGCTCCCTAGGACCGCCTTTGTTGATTGAGGTACCAGGGAAGTTTGGCTGATGGAAATCATCATGATTAGCAGTATCAAGTGTCCTGAAGAGGGAATGGAATTGAGTGTCATATCGCCCGTCACAAAGGTCTATACCTCCAACATAGCTCACAATCCTCCTCTGATCAGTTCTTCCATTAGGCAATGCACTATCAACCACAACGATCTTCTGATGGTGGGTGAACATAGTCCCAATTGATATGTCTTGAACGATACTCCTTCCACTGTCTGGATTTCGCGGACACAGCACACAATGCACTGCAGTACCCTGGAAATAGCTCTCAGTTTCTTGATCATGAGTCCCCATGAGTCCGTCCTCCTTGAACCCTTTCACAGACGTCCTATCATCCCAAACAAGCATCAAAACTCTCACACCTTCATTGGCTTTCTTCTTAAGCAGCTCACCCAAAGTAATGTCACCACCAGGTTTAGGCCTTCTAGTGTCCCTAATCAAGGTAATCTCGGTATAAACTGACCACCCGGTTATGTAAATCATGTGTTTTGCATCAGTGATAGCATCAAAAATGTCTTCCCAGCAACGATGTGGCTCATAAAACCTCCCACCCGCGAGAGGAATCTTAGGTACAAAGTTGTCAGGCACATGAGCATCCTGATACAGGGTCACCTTACAGAGGTTCCTCTGAGTGAAAAAAGTGTAAGGCACACCAGGGTATTTAGGTGTTTTAATCCCTTTATCCCAATTCAAATCTCTGGTGACATCAAAGAACTGGACTTTAACATGGACTCTAGCCCCTCTATGTATAGGTTTACGCTTCTTATCGAGGATATCTAGCCAAGTGTCGATTTCTTCCCCACTTATGACCTGACTGACAGGAAGGTAAGCCCTTCCTAGAAGAGTTGCTCCAATGGCATTGTCTTGTTTCAAAGTAAACACAACATCTGAAGCCATATGAGCACAATAGATGTGGAATTGCTCATACCACCGCGGATTTGAGTCCTGTTTGCTTAAGAGCCTGGTACGTCCAACTCTAGCTCCCTCTATATCCACTGTCGCGTAGAGTTTCCCTGCACCATCCCCTACCAATCCCTCAACTCCGTCCAGAATCTGAAACACGCATTGTAAGAATTACACCTAACACTCAGACCGAATCAGATAGACCGAAAACAAACCATCTGACTGAAAGATTACTATGACTTATGTCATATAATCGCCAGAACTAGATAGAGTAAACTTTGTAAATGTGTTACATTGATAATCTCAGGGCATTTTAGTGTGACTGTGTGACACCATTTGGTAGCGCTTAGTTGATCACTGGAACCAGACAATCGACCATAAGGTTATGATCAGACCTAGTCACCTAACACGTGTTAAGGCACATATCGACATATCGACAATTCAGGTATAAGCTAAGACTATCCAGATTTGAGAATGATGGAATAATAGTTCACTCCACTGTATTGGTTCAGAAACAAAATAAAAACCACTCTAGTTTGTCTCGAAGTGTGAAACCAATTATCATTGTTTAATTGATCACAAGTACAGTACGACCATAAGGTTATGATCAGACCTAGTCACCTAACACGTATTAAGTCACATATCGACAATTCAGGTATGAGCTAAGACTATCTAGATTCTAGAATGATGGAATAATAGCTCACTCTAGTGTATTGGTTCATAAAAAAATTAAATTAAACTACTCTAGTTCGTCTTAAACCGTGAAACCAAATATCATTGTTTATTGATCACGAGTACACTACGACCATAAGGTTATGATAAGACCTAGTGCGTCTTAAGTCACATATCGACAGGGAGATGTACAACTACAACTCCATGTATATAAGATTATAAGCTAAGATTAAAGTTCAAACTTCAAACTCAGCAAAAATCTTGACTTTTCTAGTCTAAGTTAATTCTCAACTCAAATGAACAGGTCAGAATTGTCAAATTAAAGTTGCCATTACATAATTAAGTACTAAAAAATACTAATTAAGATCATAAACATAGCAGCTCAACACCAACAACCACAGAATGAAAAGGTTGACCCACATCTCTAATCACTTTGCAAATCTGAAGAAAGTTGTAAGAATTGTGGAAACACAGACCTTGTGGAAAAGGTGTTTTCCGCCGCCGCCGAAGAGCCGATCAGCCTCATATATGGTAGCATGAAGTGTTCCATGCAACAGTATTTTTGCCATGTTATATCAACCTGAACCATGGTCAACAAAAACACATCATTATTCATTTATTCATTTATATAGTTTAGCTTCAGAAATAAGATACTGTAACCATTTCTCTGTGATGTCTTAGAAATGAAAGAAAATATCTTACATATATGAAAAAACACACTGAAGTAAGTAGTGGAGGATCACGATGCTCTAAACTTTAAAGCGAAATTTCAGAAACAGTTTTCTTAACATGGATGGACAAGATCTCATGGAAACATGTTACTTGTGTAACATCATAATATAGAAAAAAAAAAAAAAAAAAAAAACCATACTTAGTATGAAAGAGCAAGAAAATCTTATCTTACCAAAAACAGATGATTTACTTCTGATTTTTGTTTCTTCTGATACAAGTTTAGAGAGAAACCAAGATGGTTGAACTAGAGAATGATACGACAACTTTAATAAGAATGATATTATGAGACTAATGAATACCAAGTAGCATCAAAAGTACTCATTTATTTATTAAAGTATGGTACTATCATATGTGTGTTTTGGTTAGCAGCTGGGATTAAAATGTGGAGACTGAGGGAGGATTATTAATACATAGTTGTCTCAAAAGTCAGTGTCAAGTTTCTTTCTTTCTGTTGTGTAAATGACAAGTAATTTGTTACTAGTACCCTTTATTATATCAGCTAATCCGAAATCACTCGTATTACTATTTACAACAGTATCGACATAGTCATGGTTAAAATGAAGGTATTACGACTACAACGAGTAGTACACATCTTCACGTTGTGTTAAGTATTAACCTTCGTTTCAATAGTAAACGCAAAAACATAATTACAAGGGTTGGTGAAAGGATATAACTTGATACTATTAAAAAGTTGATTAAATATCACTAAATTGGTACTTGATTTTGTCTTTGATAAATAATCTTTGAAAATGCTGGATATTGTAATAATGAGAAAAATCAGAAAAGTGAAAGATGATTGGTCCAGAATATTGAAGACGTGGCACCGAATAAGTGGACACTATAGCTCCATGGCCCACAAAAGCCAGCAAATTGTTTGATTGATTAAGATGATCATATGAAAATGAGACTCAGGTGAACTGTTAAGACAATGGCCTCTACTCATTATTCTAAGGTGATGCTAGTTTTGTCGGTACGTCGTGATCCTAGTACATAGAAAAAAACCATTTGATTGAGTTGATACGGGATTCACTAGATCGATTAAAGTTCGAGTCTTGAACATATAACACTGTTATTTAGCGTGAACTTAACCTTAATTAGTTTCGCGCATAATGTGGGATAGAGAAGAAATCACAAAAAGGTACTGTAGAAGAAACCAGCTACTATACTTGCTAAGGCTAAGCAAAGTACACGGACCAAGGAGTGCCTATCACCTACTTCGGCAAGGCTTGTACGAGGAGGCAGAATCATCTACCCATGGTGACTGTAAGATATGGAATGAGATATGGCGAGCCCAGGTGCCCCCCAAGGTGCGGAGTTTCATGTGGAAGGCCAATAACTCCGCAATTGCTGTGATGGTAAACGTTGCTAAAAGAGGCATTGATGTCGATGTCATGTGTCAGAGATGCGGCGAGGAACCAGAAACTATTGAACACATGTTGTTTTATTGTAGAGAGTCTCTTATCATCTGGAAAGTTTCCCCTCTTCGCATTGACTTCGATGTGCATAGGCAGGTTCATATTCGATGGTGGTTGGAAGAGCAAACAACAAGGGTCAGTAACAAAGATTGGCTAGCCATATTCTCCTGCATTGCGTGGGGCATTTGGATAGCAAGAAACAAATGGGTTTTTGAGAAACACGTTACTGAGCCTATGGTTGTGGTTGACAAAGCAGTGCGTTTATGGGGTGATTACATTACCGCAAATAAGACGGAACAAGCTGGGGGGCTCGCTGCAGCTGGCAGCAACCAGTGGAACAAACCTGTGGACGGAAGTTACAAAGTAAACATCGACGCGTCAATGGGTAAAGACGGGATACGAGGGTACGGGGTGGTGATACGCGACAGTGAGGGAGTAGTCGTTGCTTGTGCTTGCAGGAATGAGAAGGGGAACTCAAATGTGGCAGAAGGTGAGGCTATTGCAGCGAGGTATGGGACGGAACTAGCGCGAGAAATTGGGCTACGTGACGTCATTTTGGAGTCCGATTGTTTAAAGCTTATTGTACAGCTGCGTAAATGTCGGGTCGAGAAATCTTCTTTTGGGCTAATAGTCTTGGATATTTGTAAGTTAGCTAGTAGTTTTAGCTCATTATCATTTTCGCATGTTCGTAGGAACGGTAACAAAGCGGCCCATGAGGTTGCGTTTTTGAGTAGGTCCTTGTTGGAAGAGATGGTGTGGCTTGAAAACCATCCTCCACAAATTAGCTCTGTATTAGCTAATGATTTATGCAATGAATGAATTCAGATTTTCCGTCAAAAAAAAAAAAAAAAGTACACGGACCAAAATCCTGAGGGACCCTATCAAAACGTATTCAGCTAATAAGGAGATAGGTTCTCAGAATCTCGTCGTTAGAGCGATTCTTAACAAGGATGAACAATGGGGAAGGCATAAAGCAGCTTAAAGACCCTAATATTGAGTGGAGATTCAGCAATGCCCAACAAACAGTCTGTGGCAAGTGTTGGTTGATAGGATCTCTTCTCCAAGTGATAAAAGCATATACTTGTGTTACAAAGATGAGGCAAGCCCAGGATTCCTATGGCAGTCGCGTTCAAATAATCGTGAAATTTGACCTAAGGTTGAACAGAACTCAGTTCAAAGTAATTTACAGATGCTTCAGTTACTAGGTCTGTTCTGTATAATTCTGCTGAACTGAGGTAACTGTAGACATTGATCATAGAACTGACCAAATGACTTCTATAGAAATGAGAACTTTCATGTGCTACAGGCTAGTTCAGAAGTTTAAACAAGCGGAAACAATAGGATAATCGACTGTCAATGTGGCCACATGAGGAAAGATTTTAGATAGACAAACGGAATTTAGATGCATCAGGATCGATATCTCGAGCTAGCTGGAGAAGGTGTTCAATGTTGACTTCAGGATAATGCTGTAGGAGATACAAGTTGGCTGCAAAATCCCCCTCAAGTAACCTGCTCTTCATGCATAATAGCATTGAACAACAGATGCGAAGAAGCATGTCCTGTAAAATGAATTAATAGCTAAAAAGTATTTAGGGAATACTTATGTCTGATAGAACTGCAGAACAAATGCTGTGTAGGAATACTTTGAAGACTTAACTATAACGATTAAGGACAGACCTGAACACCAGATGGATTACTTAAAAGAGAGTCCCATATTCTCAAGATGGTACCAAATGGAAATTCTTGAGTTAGAAGTACTGTGATCCATCTGAACGCATAATATTGCGGATGAACCTGCTTCATCAGTAGTCGAACAGGTCAGTTTCACTTCAACACGATAACAAACTGACAACTGATTCTTCTCACAAAAAAAAAAAGGGAGCCTGATAAATGATTCTTAACCACATGTCCATATGTATTCAATATTCATTCAGCATGGATTAGATTACAGGCCTGAAACATAGTCTAGGTCTCCTGGACTTTGACATTATGTCACAGAAGGTAACCTGTAGTTTATTTTTCTTTTTACTTCTCGTTGATTGAATGTCGACTAATTCATGCTGACTTACCTTGCTTTTATATTCAAGATGCCGCCACAGCTCCTCGTCTTTGGCTTTTAACATCTTTTGGAGTCTACAGAGAGTTGACAGGATCCCCGTGGAACTATTATCCAACCGTTGGCAGAAGTGATCAACTGAATCACTTAAGAGTCTAACAAAACAAGCAAAACTGTCTGCTTCAGCGTTGTCCTGCACAGCAGGAGTATTGACAGATAATATGAATATGATACAGGTGGACCTTACAGTTAAGGTTAAGTGACAAGAGTCACAAGACTACCAGATCTACAACAACAACATCCAAGCCTTATTCCCAAAAAAGACTACCAGGTCTAGGACACCAAAAATGTATCACCTTATTCCACTTAGTCAAGTAAAAAACTCAAAGCTATCATCGTGGAAAATTTATTTAGTGAAGGTTTTTCATCAACGAAGATGCTAAACATCAAGGCGACAGCAAATCCAGTTTGCACTGACATGTGACATCAAGTCAGCTTTGCAATTTCAAGGGTTCACGGCAAAAGGAATAGTTGATATCCATCAAAGAGAAAATTAAAAGTGCAACCTACGAACACTGTGCAATTGCAAGCTCTAATTTAGAAGTCATTTCCCATATTGCCTTCTGTGGTGTCATCTCATGCAAAGAGCATATTTGCAGTTGCGGGTTTAGGGATCCAGTCATCAGAAGGATGGGAGTACTAGTCATACATCAGGGTATGTCGTAATACAAGTATCATCATGCCGCAAAACAGTTATGTGTGGCAAAACATGGGTATAAACTAAATCACAGTAGACCATAATGACATGGTCCTGTAACATCGGAATATTGCATACCATGTGAAAGTGAAAGTGAAAATTAAAATGACTAATTCGAATAAGCTGTTCCAAATGACATTACCTTATTAATGGCAAGTCCCTCTAAAAAAAATTGGAAACTACTGTACGAAGTTGGAGCTTCATTTCAGGCATACCCCTATTCCCTAATAACAGGTACATACATAAGGAACAAATGTGTGATAATCAGAAGACAAGATGCTGGAAAAGGTCTCCTAACTTAAACAGAGTTATAATTCCAAACAAAGACAAACAAAGACACAGCAGCAGCTAACTGGATAGAAAGATCTTATTTCTTACAGCATGTTCCTCATCAGCGTCAGTACTAAACACATAGTATATTGGTGCCAGGACCTCATGCATCCCTTGCACATAACGAGTTGTAGGATTGAGCTTTGCGAACAAAAGAAGTATGTTTCTCATTGATTCCTGATTAGAGAATACATCAAGATCATTATCAATGGGAATGGTAAGGAACAGAAGGTATCACAGAATCATGGCTCAAAAATGGGTTTTAAGGGTTTCAGAATGGCTATACAAGACCTTGGATAAATACCTTTATTTTTTTGCTCCGTGATGAGTCCTCAGAAAAAAAACTTAATTCTGGATGAGTGCGTTGCAGATCTCGATCGATTTGCTCTGCAATCTTTGTGCACTGTAAGCATACAAGCTGTCTCAGACTCACAAACACATGCGAAACTTAAAGTGACAGATCTCATAAATCACTATTTAACTCGAAGAACTTGTTACATACATTAGCTTCTCCATGGTTAAGTGATAGGTTCCCATTGGGTACATTATTAGGACTAAGAGGTCCATCGTCAGATTCAGCAGAGCTTGAAACCTATTCACCACTTGAATATTGAGAGTGCCTATGAAAAAGCAATCCACTCTATAGAAACTCTTAAAAACAGTATCTGAATTTTCAGACGAACTCAATCTTGATCTTACAGGGCTGTGTAGAAACTCTTCTTTCAGCTTTGCATATTTCAAACGATTTTTACTCAATGCTTCCATCCATAAACCTCTAGAAGGAGGTAGATAGCCTAGCAGAAGCTGCAAGCATGTAGCATATCCAAATATGAAATCTGCTAATAGATTATAAATTTCACAAAGATCGACACTATTTCAACAACCACCTTATTTGAAAAGATTAAGCAGCAGACAACATCCCCAGAACAAAGTGTAGCTGGTATAGAAATTTCCGATGCTGTCACCTCATAAAGATCAAGTTTCTCCCAGTTCAGCAAACCAATTTTATTAAAGCAATCCACTTAAAGTCACGCAACCTGAGTTTCCAAAAAGTTTGGAGCTGAAGGACTACCAATGGAATAACCCACTAACAAACCAATGCTTCACATTTGTATACATTACCGTAGTAACACTTGCATGATTGACAAGGGAGGATGTCAATATATTCAAAAAAGGACACCAAGGAGGTAACACTCAATTACAAAAAACACCATGGAGCTGACGCCCATATACGAAAGAGAGCTAACTAAGCTCTTAAAGTATGTTCAATTATCCATGCTGTAATGAATGCTCAAAGCAAACAACATAAGTACATAATTAACATACCATCAGATTTGACCTTTAGATATTGGATCCAACTCACTTAAACTTCTAGAAGCTCAAATGACTGTTAACTGATCAGGTACCTATGTAAACCACTAAGAACTCCACTTCCATTCACTAACAAAGATTCACAGCCACCAAAAGAAACAAGCAACATTATTACCCAAGTGCGTTAAAGCCTTAAAGGCTACCACCTATGGCACGGTAAGGGGTATCAGAATTACATAGCATTACCCGTGTGTTGAAACATAACCACCACAAATAGCCCAAAAAAAAAAAAAAAGATCTCTGGACGTTCTTACCTTCCAAGTGGTTGCACGAAAACTTCCTCCACTAGGCAATCCAGTACTAGCTATTCTTTGCAACTTGTCCAAATTTATCTCATTCTGAGTGAACTATCCATCACAACACAAACAATCATACAAAACCCTTCAATTAATTTTCCAGCCAAAATAAAAAATACACTCCATAAGTCCATATTGCCTTCTCAAACTATTTATATGCAATTGTCCGACTTTGGTGCTCAATTCTTACTATAAAATGACACCATATGATCAAATAATCATACAAAACCCCCCCAATACTCAATGTTAATTACATTACTTTCAAAATGACTGATGCAATTACACGACTTTTGTGGTCGAATCTAACAAACTTTGATCAATGATCAAACTTTGCTAGACAGATTATTACTAGAATCTATGATCATTGATCAATGAAGCTATACTATCATTATGTCTTTCAATACTTTTTTGAGTCTAACTCAGTATCATTTTGCCACAAAATGTCAAATTACAGCAATCATCTCATATCAAGACCGCAAGTGATCACCCAACATAATCTACAAAGTTGGAATACAACAATAACTCCACCACCAAATAAAGATTACAACTTTACCAACAACAGCAGGAGCAAGTGAACAACAATAACAAAGCCTCGGTTCGGAATAAATTTGGCGTCGGCTAACTTGAATCGTCATTACGAAGATACAAACCACAAGTACCACCCAACATAATTTTGCAAAATCATAAAATATAACCCAATACATTGCAAAAAGATTAAAACTTTTAAAGAAAAAAAAAAAAAGAGAGAGGGAGAGATAGAGAGAGAATCAATCACCTCATACTCAAGATCACACCTTTTATCATCCTCATCAATAATATCAATCACCCCATTTCTGGAATTTCTAATTTTGTCCCAATTCTCATCAATTGGCTTAATTTCTTCAACCCTACTGCCTGACCACCCGAGCCCATGTGGGTCCAATACTTGAAGCTCCTGACCCAACTCGGACCCTTGACTCACTGAGGTTGACACTACCCGAGTTTCTTGGTGCCTTCTAAATTTTTCAAGGAGATTGAGCTTTTCATTATCCATGGCTTTGGTGACTCGGTGGTCGACTCAGTAATTTACCTGAGTTGGGTACTTGGGTGGGTATGCGATGTATGGAAACTGAAGTTTTATTTATTTATTTATTTATTTTAAGGTTTAGAACGGGAAGAGGGGTTATTCATTCATATCAAGTTACGCAAATGCGAGAACTTACTCAGGAGAATTGTTCACAAGGTAGACATCCGGACTTCCGAGAGGCCCAAATCTAGCAATAAAATGAGCAATCGTATTCCCTTGCCGCTTGACATGAGAAACAAGAAAATCGTCAAAGATTACCCATCACTACCATATATCATCAAGTAGAAGATCGTGAAGTTCTGGTTGGAGAGCAAAAACTCAGTCCAGACCGAAAATCGGACCGGATTGGACAGTTCTCGGTTGACATTTTTTGGAAAATTTCGGTTCGGTCCAACATTTTTCTGAACTTCGGTCCGGTCCTGGACCGATGATCAGCCCTACTCTAAACTAATAGAAAGGTTTGCTAAATTTAGGGTTGTAAGACTTATAATAACTCTTACTAGCTCGAAGAGTATTAATAAGTAACCTGTATTTTCGTTTCATTGACCGAATGCATCTCATAATTGCAAAGGTCATTTACCTTAATTGACAAAGTTATTAGAGTGATATCCTTGACTTGGATTTAATCTGATATTATTTTTCGCTTGATTTCTCTCATTTTCCTTCACAATCCTCCAAATTGAAGTACTAGCTAGTACATACATTCTTTCCCAAACAACTAAATTACTAGCTTGTTACTTTTTTTTTCTCTCATTTATTCTTTCGTAGAAAATGAATAAATAATCAAATAAACAAGCACTTGAGTAATAAGTTGCTACTTCCTCTCGTTTGTAATTCGAAACTTTCGCCATTATTCAAACCAAATATCATTAACTTTCTGTTAAAATGATCGAGAAGTGATTCCCTCGTACTCTAAGACGACAGCTGAAAAACAAAGAAGCGTATGCCTTGCACATAACGAATAAAGATAGAATGCGACTTTTGATCTAGTAAGGTGGACAACTTTTTAGAGGACCATATTAATCGACATTTGATGATGTAAATAAAAACGTGTAGTCCAAAACCATGAAAAAACCTTGTGATTATTTAATAGTCTATTACATCACTTCCTTAATTCATTTGTTTAGGTATCATCATGCAACACCATTATTTATTGTCTCAAAACAATAATTTGTGGTCCATTTTGTACAATGATACATCGATCTTCTGATCTATACGTACATACACAATCGATCGGTAGAGTTCAATTGACTTTTGCTCAAATTAATTCCTTTTTATTCACTTCGAACGTAATGGAATAATATGATTCGTTGAGCAATAAAGAGTTTTCTTACGGCTTATTTGGTTAAAGGTAATAAGCTAAAAAAAAGGCATTACTACATTGGAAATTCGAGGCATTATATAGTTGAGCAAGTGATAATTTCAAAACAGATGCATTCGTATTATATTACATACACTAGATGATATGTTTTTTTTCTTTGGTACAAAGAAGCAACTAATACTGCGGGGGTGGAGGATATGATTGACTTGAACCCGGGACAATCCCTAGGCAGATTAACTTCTAAACCGCTAGGTCAATCTTGATTCTTTTATTTCACTGGATGGTATGTAACAAAGCATAATACTATGTACTTCATTTTAGCGTTTATATGTCTAGCGCCCACACGATACCGTAATACATGTCTAGATCAGGTCTATATAGTCGAGCAAGTGATAATTTCAAAACAGATGCATTCGTGTTATGTTACATACACTGGATGGTATGTAACAAAACATAATACTCCGTACTTCATTTTAGTGTTTATTTGTATGTCTAGCGCCCACACGATACCGTAATGATTGAACAATGATTTGTCGAGGAGAGCAAAAACATGGTACTAGCAAAATTAATATGGTGTTTGGCCCTCATCAACGTACGTACTTGCACTTTTGTGTCACTTACTTAAGTGCCGCAACTTCATTTTCTCTCTGAACCCTGGCCCTATATGTATGTATGTGCTGCTCTTCCTCTCATAGCCTGAAAAACATACATACATTACACCGTCAATGTATCGATTTTTCTCTCTGTCATCATCATCGACTTCTTTGTTTTAATTTCTCTCCATTTTCGACACGACAATAAGAGAAGAAATTAAATATGGTACAATCGAAGAAATTCAGAGGAGTCAGACAACGACACTGGGGTTCTTGGGTCTCCGAGATTCGCCATCCTCTATTGTGAGCTCTCTTCTGACATATCGATCCCCCTAGCTCAAACATACTCATTGAATGTGCATGCTTCTTTTATGAGGAATATTATACGATACGCATTGCATACGCATTACGTACTAGGATATAATTGTCGATTTCTCGTCGTCATGCATGTGTACGTTCTCGTGAATAATGAACTCTTGTTTAATTTCTTGTCTGCTACACTACTATTGCTCTAGTAGTTCAATATATATAAAGCATAGTGATATACATTATCAACTTATTGTAATACTATATGATATACTTCATTCTGTCGTCGAATTATATATATGCGGTATGATAATTATTTTTTGTATGTCGCATGCATGTCTTTCAATATTTGGTATTTATATATTTTTACTATTCATCCCATCTTATTATGAATTGTTAATAAATCAAAATTTTCAACTCACTACTACTAATGCTTCGTTCATGCATATATATACATGCATGTGCATGTAGGAAGAAAAGGGTGTGGCTAGGCACATTTGACACAGCTGAAGAAGCAGCAAAAGCATACGACAAAGCTGCGATTATTATGTGTGGAAGAAATGCAAAGACCAACTTTCCTATTACTCATCAAGCTTCTCGTGATCAAGAAGATTGTCTCTACAATAATCTTAATAATAATAACACTAATCATTCTAATAAGCTTAATTACAATAATGGTAATTACTCCCTAGGTTCTTCATCTTCTACAGATAATTTATCTCAAGTTCTCCATGCAAAGCTGCGAAAATCGAGTAAGACGCCATCTCCATCTCTTACATGTCTAAGGCTTGACAATGAGAGCTCTCATATCGGAGTATGGCAAAAGCGAGCCGGGCCGGGATCCGACTCAAAATGGGTCATGACCGTTAAACTTGACAAGGATGTTATTAAGGAAGAAGATCATATTGATGATGAGAGTAATAATAACAAAGTTGCACAAGCTGATAATAGTGATCATGGAGTAGTAACTCATCAAGAAATACCATCTACTCCTTTTAATGATAATTGTGCATTATTATTTACTGAACTTGATCATCAACATCATGATACTTTGTTGATGAATGAGGAAGATGAGAGAATTGCCTTGCAAATGATCGAGGAGCTTCTTAATAGAAATTGCACTAGCCCTATGTTTTAATTAAGTTAATTAAGTATTATTTAATTTGTTCCACATTTTAATTTATAGTAGGAAATGTAATAATAAGCTTAATTAGCCACCATGGTAACCAATTTCAGTAAGTACTAGTGTGATTATTTAACCTTACAAATTCAACACTATGAGTCGTGGTACTGAAATTCGATACCATTTTCTATGGCGTTATATTGTTGTCCTTCATTTATAATTAACTTAGTTGTTGATTTTTCGTGCATATTTAACTTAGTTTTGTAGTCGTATATAGCAGTACTCACTTCATTCCGTTCATGTTAAATCTTTGATCTATAATCGATAATTCACTTTATTCCAAGGTCATACTTCCGAACATCATATAATCTAAAAAAAAAAAAAGTGTATAATGTATAATTTACAGGCACTAGCTAATTAATGGTCTATTATGGTTTTATCCTACTAGTTAATTAAAGTCAAAACGCGTAATTAAACTACAAATCATAGCAACAAATGAAGTGTTAATTAAGGGTATGAAAGTACCACAAGTCCTCAATGTGGCTAAGCATGTCATGTGCATGTCAGGGATAAGGAAAAGTAAAGGATAGCTAACTAAGGTAAAGTAAATTAGTGAAGTTAATGTAATTAAGGCCCTAAGTGCGTATTTTACCATCAATGTGGAACACATTTATGATTGGTCATCATCAAATTTCTATTTGTGCATAAAACCTAGTGTGTAGATAGAACATCCTTACATCCAAGACGTATATCATTAGAGTTCATGTCTGTTGTTGGAGAAATAATGCATATGAAAAAGCACATGTTATTTATTAAGTGACCTCTTACAATTATATGGTTGCGATGTTTGATTTAGTTAGTAATTTGTGATCGATCATATTCGACCCTAATGTCGTTGTATGTGTACCTCGATCTGGGAAGACGATATAGCTGGGACGCTTATGATGTTGATTTCGTTATAACTAGATTTCATCCACTTTCTGTCATTTTCAATAATATTGTGTATGAACGGTTACAAATTTACAATGTTTCTAACTTGGCGATACTCAATTTCCGTATCATTTCTCATACATTATATCGACGGGTTGTGGACTTGTACTCGCGTAGAGTGTCTAGAGACAACTGCAACTCATACGTTGGGCTTTAACAAAGCACAGAGTCCAGGCCTGATAGTGTCTATTTAGCCCGCCCAGAAGCCCAACTATTACCCTGTGAGATGCGATCATCCGGTTAATTAATTGGACAATACTCATCTTGCAGAATACTCCGTATTAATTTTTGGTGTGAAATTTCTATCGGATTTGATTCGTGTAAAATTATAAAGGGCCACAAAGCTCCGGACCTCCATCCATGAGTTATTAAATTTCAACACTGCATTAGCTCGAACTCGAAACCTTTACGCAGTTGAATTTCATACCAACTCAATCAAGAGCATAGATATTGTACTTTGTAGTCCTGTAATGTTTCTTGTTACCCGTAAGTCGTAATATAGAACAACATTTAGGCTTTTGCATCATTGGATGGGCGGCTAACTGGTCTTGTGTAATAGAATCTCCGGCAATAAAGTATATGTCCGATGAATTAAGGAAGAGGTGATTTGACTGTCAAAAATGAAAATTACGGAGTACAAAGCAACTAACAACAAAAATGATCACTAGTACAATTTTGATTTGGCAATTTCAAACATGTATAATAAGTCTAAAGTAGAAGGTCAACAAAAACTAAAATTTCCGAAGTTAGTTTATAAGAGTAAGTAGTGCACTAAAAGAAAGACATTACATCAGTAACAAAAGCACTAGAAATCCCGTGGTAAAAAAAAGGACTAAAATCGATTTCTTAACACCTAGTCTCTAAACTTCCTACTTTTTTATTATGGGGTGTTTATCTTTGAACTTCTTACTTATAATCTTTCTCTATTTGTACGTGGAAAAATGGAAAGACCCCTACTTTATTAGTTTGTTTATTAATAATGCAAGTGGAGGCATGTCGCTATATTGTAATTTTACACCAATCGGACCTTCAAACTCGTTCTTTATTCTATTTTTTCATAAAATTGTGTAACGGTTATACACATGTTTTATAGGCACATAGAGGGAGGAGTATCGAGGAGTAGCTCACCGCAAATGATACCATGCTCCCGGGAGGACACGGAGCATGGTGGTCCTTCTCACAATAGAGTAGTAGGGACCACATTTAAATAGATTTTAAATTATTTTAATTGTGATCTCTACCCCTACATTGTGAGAAGGATCACCATACTACTTGTGCTCCCGGAAGCATGATATAAGCATTGGTAACTCACAACTCCACGCGAACTTTAAAAAAGGTAAATAATAAAAGAACTCTGTATTCTAGTTCGTAATTTTTTTTATTTTATTTTAATAAGGCTTTTCTCTAGAAAAATACTACTCTTTGGGTAGTGGGCAACAGGCCTTAATTCTGATGACCCATAAACGATGACATAAACCATCAAAATAATCCAACTCGCACCGGCCCAATCGTCAACGCCCATCTGCTGTGCCCCAGATAGGACCCCTTCAGCTTCAAAAGAGCCGCATTTTACAAGCAACAATCTTTGATTACTTAATCCTATCTGATTATTTATCATATGAACTAAATTAAAATTGAAATTTTGTTCATCGTTAGGCACCAATGACAAGTTGACACTACACTATCTGAAATTGGAATAGTCAATAATGACATTAAGATCTGATGACGAATCAGTAGAATCGTTTTAAATTCAAAGGTGGGAATCGATCAAGGATGAGACAGCTCAGAGTGTTGATATGTTCGACTAAGAAATAAGATAAAATCATTTTATAACTCTATTAGAGTTTAGTTTGTCAACCTTTTCCTAAGTCCATTTATTCATTTTTCTATGAGGCTATTATGTAATTCATTCTAGGTTCGATTTTACCCATATAATATTAGAGTATGATGCTGTGTGACTTTGTGAGGATTATGATTTACCTTTTATTGAGAATGTGATCTAGGAAAGAAGTTGCAAATCTAATTGAGAGAGAATCAATAAAGCTTACAAATGCAAGTACTTTATAATTATTATTACTTAAATTTTGTTATTATTCACTTTAAATGTGAATGAGAGCATGAAATCTTTAATTTTTTTTTTTAAAAAAAAAAAATAACAAATTGAACCTAATTATTGGATTTAGGCATCCAGCAAAGTGTACAAGATCTTCATTTTTTGTATAGTAATTAGGAAGTGTTCGTGTAAGATCATGTTCGCATGTACTTTCTGATTAATAATTGAGTCAGATTATGCTAAATTGCTTTGAACAGAAATGAACGAAGCCGATTAATTCCTCTTGGACTAAAGTTGAACTAAGCAAATTTAAATGTTCTAGACTAGATAAAGATGTTTTACACCTAACTTCGTCAGCTAAACCATTCAAACTGTTTATGAAGTGAATTGAGCTAAATTAGTTTATACATAAGCCCCTTAAAAGTGTGGTTTAAAATTGTCAAGTATGCCTCATATGATCCTAGCAATTGTACTCTCAATCCCTCTTGAAATAAACCCAAAAACGCGAAGTCGATTAGTTTTCGGCATTACACAGTTGTCATACATAAGAATTAACATTCTGGTTAGAGTCAACGTCAACACTATAAGTGGCTGTACACCATATTCAAGTCGCGCCCCAGAAAATAGGGACCATTGTTAGTAAGAATAAGTATTTTTCAGGTATATTCAAGAGCATACGAGGTACAAACCTGTTTGACTAAAGACTCAGATCTAGACGAGTCAATTCAATCTCCGTACGATACCTAGTAACATCATTACGTGAGAATCTCAGAATCACATATTCGAATACCCACGTTACATACACTAGTAGACTATGTCAAGAAACATCCTCTATTCCTCTTATATTATTATAAAACTCCCACTTTAGTGTATATAATACTCAAATCAAAACACTCTTAATACAGTCAACTTATAAGAGTGATCTCTGGTAAACTCAGCAATCAACAACGAAAAATCTCCCCAGAGTTTAAATAACTCCTATAAAATCTTTGAGATAACGAAAGTTAGAGCTTAAATCGGGAAAAAAATGAACCAAAAATGTGGTTTGGGGGCTCTATAATCAAGATTCCTTAGTTTATCCGAGAATATACCATGCAAAGATCCGAAGCTTGTTGGGTACGGTCTCATCTGTCCTCAACTTGGAGGGGCATATGCCAGATATATACCTCCTCAAAGTTTATTGTAACATAATTCGATGTACTCCGATTCTACCAAGTTGGCCACGTCCTTTTTGGATAACATTTCGTGCCCAATTCATGCCTTTGCAACCTTTGACCTTATTTTGGTAGAACACTTTTATTTTCCGACGTGTTTTTATTAGGTAAAATTCCGCTGAAAAATAAAGATATATATTAATCGGATGAAAATTTTGGTGACAAAATAACAAAGTTTGATCCATTGACAAAGTGTCGCTAAACAGTAAACAATTATACCACTAAAAACTCGAAAAATAATAAAGTGACAAAGTTTATTGTATCGATGAGCATCGTGAAGTAAACTTACGTGCAAAGAGTTGAACCTAAAAACTTAATTTTCATTATACTTTTTTTTTTTTTTTTTTTTTTTAGTGTGTAGAAAATGTCATAAAGATTTTTTTCTATTGGTTAGGTGGGAAAGTCAGCATATTCTTGTGCCCATAGAATTATGCCAAAGCTTTTTCAATGCGCAATAAGTTGACCAAATTAGCTCGGCTCCCAGCTCGGCTCCCAGCTCGGCTTAAGCCGGCTGGACCCTCACGGCTCTCATAGTATTTTTACTTCGGCTGACACACATAGGCCATTTTTGGCTCTTCCTAGATGACAAAATTTCTAGAATTTCAATGATTTTTTCCAAGCTTCTTGATGAAGAATGGTAATGATTTGATGACATTTCTTAAAGTTCTGTTTTGTTCATAGTACAACTTTCAGGGATTCAGATCTCAGAGTTATGGGCTCAAGCTGCGTAAGTTCTTAGTATGAGCTGATGTTTTAGCTGTGTTATTATGAGCGGCTCAGAAGCATGCAAATGTTGTTTTAGCTGTGTTATTATGAGTGACTCAAAGCCATGCATCTCTTAGGGTTCGAACTTGATACGACGGCGCGCCATTATGTTTCATGTTTGATAATTTAGCTATTTTTCAAATAATAACATGGATTTTTATTTTACTACTTGAATTATCTACGTTGTAATTTGAATTTCTATGTTGGAAAATGACATTTTCAATAAATTTTATACGAGGAGGACCAAGAATATGAAGAATTGACCTTATATGAGAAATCGTCAATATTAGAAGGAAGTAATTTAGGTCCTACAAGAAAAATACAAAAATAAATATATATATATATATATATATATATATATATATATATATATATATATATATATATATATATATATATATATATATAAATTTGTGTGTCATACACTAAACACTACTACATTAAATTCGCATATAAGATGTAGGGAGTATTTTTTTTTATTAACCCTAGAATACTACGTGGAATTCAAATCAGAGTTTTACATAGTCACCATATTTCCTAGACACTATAATAATTTTGCCTATCCTATATTCAATTTTTTTTTTTAAATACTATAATTTTTACAATACGACGTATCTAAATGTACGAGATTCTAAAAGTTGGAGTCTTTCTGATCGTCATATACGAAATTACATTTAGAATATTCTATCAAAATATGCCAATATTTCACAAGGAAGATGCTCAAAGAAAATAATTTAAATAACATGTGATCTATTGATTCAAGTGAAACAACCTATGAAGCAAGGGCACATGATCAAAGAGTGCCTTTATCATGCCAAATTTGCTTTTCAAAAAGAACCAAGGAAGTCCACCACAACAATCTAGGAATTCCTTCCATCAATAATACTTAAAGCCATACTGTTTTAAAATGGGAATATATTATAATGTTACATGTATGTAAGATTGAACTACCGAGTCTCTACTATAGGAATATACGTCGTAGTTTATATTAAATTAATATATAGCGTTACATTTTCGCAGCATATCCTGTCAAATATATTCAACCGTCAAGACATACTACCGACTTTCGCATATACCAGGTCACGAGTTTCGAAAGTGACAACCACCCTTGACTACTTTTCTCTAAGATTTGAAGACAAAACCCCCCTAAATCAAGCAATTTAACACTCACTAGATTATTCTACATTAGTTAACTAAGCCCTTCACTTGGAGGGAGGGGAAGATCCCAAAGGCATATTCCTTGAGTTACACACCTCTATATGAAACCCAGCTTACATATCACACAACCCCACTATTCCGACTAACTAAACTAACCAAGCCAACACCTCGAGCCACCTCACAAAAGCCACTCTACTCACTTGAAAATTGTTTATTTTTATTTTTATTTTATTATATTATTATTCAAGAATAAGAAAAAAATTAAAAGGAAAAAGATGGGCATATCTAAAGATGGAATTAAACCATGAAATATACTTGAAATAAAATAAGGATATTCGCACGCAACAATTTCGAATATTCTTGTCATTACCCTTCTAAATAAAAATCATCATACATTTTTATTTCATGCGACTCTTTATATTTACCAATATAACATATCATCATCTTCTTCTTATTCTTCCTCCTATCAACACTTTACAAATAAAAATTCCCACTTTTTAAAAGTACATAAAAACCAACCCATCTTCATAAAATTCATTACAATTGCAAAAAATTATAATAAAGTTTGAATCTTTGATTGAAATTATAATTACCCATATAATAAAGTTTGAAACTTTGGTTAAATTTTTTGTGATTTTACAATGAAGTTTGGTAAGAGTTTAAGCAACCAGATCGAAGAAACATTGCCAGAATGGAGGGATAAATTCTTGTCATACAAAGATTTGAAGAAGAAATTGAAGCTTATTGTTCCAAAAATTAGTGTTGTTGATCAAGAAAATAATAATAATAATAATAATAATGATAATAATAAAGAAAATGTTAATGACCGTCCAATTAAACGGCAGAGATTAGGGTGTGATGGAGATTGTGTGGCAGCTGGTGAAGAAGGGATGACAAAGGAAGAGGTTAATTTTCTGAGGTTGTTGGAAGATGAGCTTGAGAAATTCAATGCATTCTTTGTTGAACAGGAAGAAGAGTATATCATACGCTTAAAGGTACTTTTTTTTTTTAAACTTGTAAATGATGTTTTATTACATGGGTATTGAGCTAAATGCTAGGTGAATTTCTGGGTTGATTTTAGTTTTTTGATATAATGATTGTTTTAATTGTTGTGTTTGATCTGGTAATTTGCTCTGTTTAGCTGATTTTAGTCGTTTGTTGTCGTTTTGAGCCTTGTGAGCTGCCGTTTTTGTGGTGGGTCCCGTTTATTTTTACTGTTTGTTGACCGTTGAGGGTAGTTATTTGATCCATCAAAAGATGAAATTTCATTGTTTTGTTTGTATGGTAATTAATATGATTGTGAAATTGGTGGAGTTTTCTCATTTGGGTTAAAAGTCAAGATCTTGTGATTTTAGCATAAAGTTTGATTTTTAGGAGAAACTTTGGAGTAAATCCATGTAGTAATTATATTGAAGATGTGACCTCAAAAAAAAAAAATTATATTGAAGATGACACTTATACATAAAAGTGGTTGATTTTTTTTTTTTTTTTTTTTTGGTGGAGTGTAGGAGTTGCAAGATAGAGTTGCAAAGGCAAAGAGTTGCAATTATGATGAGATGCTCAAGATTAGAAAGGAGATTGTTGATTTTCATGGAGAAATGGTGTTGTTGGAAAATTACAGTGCACTCAACTATACAGGTACTTTTACTGTTTTACTGTCTCTCATTTATGGTAATTTTGATGCAATAAAGTAAAAAAAGTGTAGAAGTTCTTCAGAGTTTATGGGGATACTAGTACTGTGGAGTAGTTACTAGTTAGGAAGTTGCATTTTTCACAAGTATGATGTTTGATTGGGTTTCCTTGTTTAAGAAGTTGCCGAATTCGGACGTACTAAAAGTTAACTTAGGTGTCACTTTCTTTTCATGGATATTCCATTGGCATATAGAATTGTACCCAAGAATATGTTGAGCTTGTATAGACTCAAGGGAGACCACTTACTTTTGTTCTTGACAAATGGCAATAGTGGATTCTCTTGTGTGGTTAGTATACAATGTTGATGAAACTTGAAAGGTGCAATTTCTATTACTACTAGTGTGCATTGTGGACAATTAAGATTTGGGTCTAGAAGTATGAAAATGATCACGAGATCGGGTTATGTCTACTAAGTGACAATGTTTGTGGGGGCGAGGGAGTGACTAGAGATTCTGGTGTTACGGATAAGAGATATACCAGTCCTAATATGATGTGACACGCTGGTTTGACTGTCTAATGAGTCTTTTGATATTACACATAAACCTTAGCAGATCTGCGTTAATATTATGACTACTGGAGGTTTTTTTTTTTTATGTTGAAAACTTTCTAATAATTTAAGTTTCACGTCGAATGTTCCATCTTATATTCTTTAGAAAGATAAATTAAGTTGGATGCAATATTTCATAAGACATTTTATAAGAAACATTCTATTGCAATTTGTTTGTTTATATATATTTAAAGTCAGTTTCTTGTCACACTAGGTAGGACTTGGATTGCTGGTCCCCAACTGCCCCTTATGTATTGAGATTTTTGAGTGCAATTGTTCTGTATTTGGTTTTTAATCTCTTGGAGACCTGTTAACTTGTGAAATACAAATATTGAGTACATGGCTTTGAATAGAGGAAAGAGATCCCAAGGATGTGAGTGATCTTGAATCTGATCAGTAACATTTAGGTGATCGAGTTCAGCCGTATGGTCAAGAACTACTGTGTTAGGGATTAATGTGGATGTCAATTCGAGCAACATGACTACATTGACCAGGTTGCTTCGAAAATTGGGTGTGCCGTCAACATGTGGTCAAAATCACTACTAAAGGCTTACTCATTTTGCCATTTTGGTGCTTTACTCAACTAGATCATAGCTGTTCTCGAATTACACGCTCAATTAATTTGTAATAGTCATATAGATACGTACTAGGCTTGTCCGAGAAAGTAATATTAAAGGATAGTCCATGTTGTTACATCTCGAAGGACCAGGTTATCAAAATGATCATACAAACTACTGTAGGCATTGGGGTAATGAGAATGGTGAGTACTGATAGTACTAAGGTTTAAGGCTATGGGCACATCAATAAAGTAGATCGAATCAGTCTGAATGAAATGGATCGAAAACAATATTGTTGGTAACATTTTGGTTTGTTTTAGGCCATGGTTAGAATGCATAGCTAGAAACTGCCCCTTAGCTTAGTTCCTCATCGTATACAAGATGTTTCCTTGCCCAATTTATGTATGGTCATCTTACTGTTCTTGGCAAGAGAAATGCAGGCTTGTCGTGTGCGTGAGAAAACCTTTAGTAACTTTCACCTCCTTATTCAACAGTAAAAAAAAGAATGAGAACCCTCAAAGGCTTTACAGTAGAAGCTTCACAAAATTTCCTGGTAGTGACCGTGACACTGTCTTTTAGCAATATCTGTATTATGTTTGCTACTAGCTTTGTTGGAAGATCTTTCTTTAGTCTCCATACCTCTTGGTACAGGTTTTTCGAGAGACTTTTAGCAGAACTTAAGACATGTCATGTGTAATTATACTATGTTTACTTCTTCACTAAAGCAGACTTCCTCTTAAACAGAGCTTTTACTTTTGGTAGATAATCACTTTTGTAAGCAATAAAGCAAAGAGATTAGCTCATCTGATATGTTTGGTCTTCACTTTTGTCCCTTCAATGCCTCTCCGTAAGTTAGAATGACGTAATTGGAAAACTAATCTCCCTCCAAACGTCAAGCTAGTAAATATTCTACCTGTACGCTATAGACACATCTCAAAAGTTGTTGGTCTACATTGGTTCTTCAGAAGTGTTATTGCTATTGTTCACAATTGACAAACGTGCGTCTGACTATATATATTCTAGGAAATGTGGAGAATGACATGCGATCTTGCCCCTATGTTGTATATTGCTACTGACTTGATCAATTTTGTACTTAATGCTAGCTAAGCTGGCTCCCTAGAACTGGAAATTTTGTAGATTAACATTTATGTAATGAAGATCTGGTCTGGTATATGTGTGTCGAGATGAAACTGTATTCGCTTGTAAGCTTGTAGCTTCACATTGCTGTGAACCCTTTTGGATTTAATCGAGCTGTCCTTTAGTTGAAATCTGATCTTGTTTTTTTTTATTACGACAGGACTGGTAAAAATTCTCAAGAAGTATGACAAGAGAACAGGCGCCCTCATGCGATTACCTTTCATTCAGAGGGTCCTGCAGCAACCATTTTTCACCACTGACCTGATCTACAAGCTTGTAAAGGAATGTGAAAGAATGCTCGACTGGCTCTTTCCCACTGATGAGCCAGCCATTGCCTCTGCAGCTGATGGCGATGACAGATGCGAGCCAACTACCTGCCCTACAGATGATGATAATGCTCTGCTCAAGTGTCCCAAGGAACTTGCAGAGATTGAGTTCATGGAGAGCCTGTACATGAAGAGCACTATCTCAGCTCTGAGGGCGTTGAAAGAAATCCGTAGCAAAAGCTCCACTGTTAGCATGTTTTCGTTGCCTCCCTTGCAACTTGGTGGCCTCGAGGAGACATGGAAGAAGATACCTGTCCTTGAGCAAGCAGCCAAGTAGTTAACTCAGCATTCGCCTACAGAAAGAAACAAACACCCTGTACTCTTATCTCCATCTCCTGCATTGGATGTAATTTTTTCCTGTAATTTTGTCCACGCTCATGTCTTAGATACTAACACAGATGTAATACTCGCAAAACCTGATTCATGTGCCACTTTCAGGGATACTAAGCGCAAGTTTAATGCGCTGTATGATATGTCAGAATCATTAGCTTAAAGCAACAAAGTTTTTATGGTTGGCCTGTGTAGCCGTGTTGTGTGGTACTCACTGTTTGTATCTTATTGGTCATGTCATCTGACCCTGTTCAATCGTTCATTCTTTCTACCTGCTTGTATTGAAGCTGAGCTTTATCCAGGCCACTCCGTCCTCAGGAAACTTCAATCTGACCCCTCCTTATTAGCGCCTGATTACCTGAAGTGGGTTCCGAGTTACGGACTTACGGTCAATCGGTCATACCCCTCTGGGTACGTAATCGTATTAGGGGATGACTATTCTCATACCTTTTTCATTAGTGTACCCCTTTAGCGTACCCTTTATCAAAGGGTACAAATCTCCTGAAAATGGGGTCACGAATGTATACCGAAGTAGTGGGAACAACAACTCTCCTTATAATAAAATTGAAATTGCACTATGCTTTCTTTTAGTTTATCTATTTATTTTTTTTGGCGCATTATGATCGACGTGAATACATAGTCTCTCTGTTCCTTCCATTTGTTGACTTGATTTGCAGTATGAGATAGAATTTAAACCAACTATTATCAATGAAAAGAACGGAGAGAGTATAAATCACTCGAATAAACGGCACACTAGTATCGTAACTTCATCTTTTTATTCAAAATTCTATTTATAGAAATATACCCTTTTTCGTTCCAGATATCATTGCATTAGTGTCGGTAATAATCATGATATATACGGAGTAACTCTATAAATCCATGTGAACACTCTAAATTCAGACTTACAAAGGTGAAAGGTGCAAAGATAGAACACATTGGGCAAAAGAAGAAAAGGGAAATTTTGGGGGCAAAAGAAGGTTGCAACTGACAATGATATTGTACTAAGATTTTCATCATTATATTCATAAAATCATAGCGCGTTATTATAAAAAGTTTTGAAATGATATGTAAACGCGACCGAAAGAGGCTTGTACGTAACGCCCTTCCACTTGCAAGCCACTATGCTCCCTCCAATTGCGCAATTAAGCACAATCTTACACTAGTGGCTTAAGGCCGTATTCCACTTTACCCTCTCTAAATCACCAAAATACCAAATCGATGTGTACTCGGTTGAGTTGATACAATATCTAATTAGAGTTTAACCCGAGTTCAACCCGTAAAAACGTGGTAGTCAAAAATCAAAACCCATTAGAGCGATTGAGTTATATTAGTTTCCATCACTTGTGAATCTATCTGGTTCAAATTCGAAGTAAACCGGATGCTTCAAACAAAAAACGGAAAACCGGATAAACCCATCAAGTCATGGTCCACGCGTATTCCTCAAAGTTGAGTGCGTGCGTAATTTAAGCCACATACGTACAACACTGTAACACTACAAGACATACATAATCACATAGTACTGTTAGTCCATGCTACACTTATATAAGAGAAGTCGATCAGTAGTAATGTAGTATAGTGTGAAAGAGTGAAGTGGAAGCTAAGTAGATCAGAGATTCTAAGTATTAGTACATTACAAAATGATTCAACAAGCGAAATTTATAGGGTACTTAGTCTTATGTACACTAGTTTTTGTTGCAAAATCTCAGTTGCAACCTGGTTTTTACTTCCCAACTTGTCCTGCAGCAGAAAGTATAGTAAGGTCTACTGTCCAAAATCACTTCAACTCTGATCCTACTATTGCTCCTGGCTTGCTCAGACTTCAGTTTCACGATTGCTTTGTTCAGGTACGCAATCACATTATCACGGGGTTTAGTTCAATTAATATGACGTTCCATGTTAGCCGACTAGTATGACATTTCATTTTGTAGGGGTGTGACGCGTCAGTCTTGATTTCGGGGCCTTCAGCAGAGAGGGCGTCATTTGCAAACATCGGGTTAAAGGGGTTCGAGGTGATTGATGATGCAAAGGCACGACTCGAGTCTTTGTGTCCCGGAGTTGTGTCTTGTGCTGATATCTTGGCTTTAGCCACTAAGGATGCAGTTCAATTGGTACGTTTAGTTTGCGCAACTAAATTGTTAGAGGTTTAATGTTTGGACTCGTAATTTGAATCTTTAGTTCCTTTCTCGTACGTGTTTTTTAAATTTGATGTAATGAACATAGACCGGTGGACCGAGTTGGGCCGTACCTCTAGGGAGAAGAGATGGTAGGACATCTTCTGCATCAGATCCAAGCAAAAACTTGCCTTCTCCAGTTGATTCCGTGGCTGTACAAAGGCAAAAATTTGCTGCCAAAGGATTAGATGATCATGATCTTGTTACACTTGTTGGTATGCTCTCTGATTTTCTAAATTTAGAGTTTTTCGATTAGTTAACAATACCTTAATTTTAACCACTAGTCTGATTTTATCTCTTAATGAATCGTAAATTCGTAGCTCTTAACGATATGCATGTCCATAACTTCTTTTTGGACAGGTTTTGTATGTGTAATGTTGAGGAGGAGAGAATGAGATGGTGAAAAACTTAATTTCATTAATGGTACAAGATGACTATTTATACAAGAGTTAGGGTGTGAATATATATTTAACCTAGTTAACTAAATCCTAGAATTAAGGTAACAATATTAGGGATAATACAATCATTAATAACTATCTTAAAATATCTAGATTACAATATTAACAATATTTGACTATATCATTTCCCTATATGTAAGACGGTCTGACCATAAATTATCTAAGACCGTTTCATAGGAGAGTTTTCGTATTTTCTCATGTTTCGAGCTTATGCCTATATTTTTGTTTGTAAGGTGCACACACAATTGGACAAACGGATTGCAGGTTCTTTCAATACAGAATCTACAATTTCACACCAACAGGAAACTCTGACCCATCAATAAACCAAGCATTTCTAGGCCAATTACAAACATCGTGCCCAAGAAATGGCAATGGTTTAAACAAGGTGGCCTTAGACAAAGATAGCTCGTCAAATTTTGATGCAAGCTTCTACAAGAATGTTAGAGATGGCAATGGTGTGTTGGAATCTGATCAGAGATTATGGGACGATAGCGCGACCCGTGCCATCGTCCAGAATTACGCCGGAAATCTCAGAGGATTGTTTGGATTAAGGTTTAGTTTTGATTTTCCTAAGGCTATGATCAAGATGAGCAGCATTGATGTAAAGACTGGTAATGATGGTGAGATTAGAAGGATATGCTCACAATTTAATTAAGTTAATAATGTTTGTAATGTGACACTATGATTTGTACTAAGGAATTGTGTCTACTTCATGTGTCATCTATATTGTCTAATTGAATGGATTGTGAATTTGTGATCCTACTAATTAACTCGTTCACCTTAATTTTAACTACAACTCGAAAGAAGAGGTTCTCTTAGATCGTATAATGCTTTTCCTCCGTATTGTATCATCAATGGGAGTAAGTGAAACTAAAAAAATATAGCTTACGCGTACAATTCCTCGAATTTAACCATTAGAACCAAAAGTCATCGATTCGGCCAGAAGGTCGGACAAGTTGAAACATACGATTCCTGGATTCGAACCAAAACGAGGCCTAAGAGATTTCTACTTTCCTATGGAGGCTTTGGAGTTTGGACAAACTAAACCCATCATCGTATGTTAGCCCAATGCCAATATTTTTACACGGCCCTATCTTAAATTGGATTCGGCCCAAAAGGCCCTGTATTTGAGTGTGGGCTTTACTGTTATGTACCATAATCTCTCCGGCCAAGCTGTTATAAAAAGCAAATGCAATGGCAATAACGGGGTGATGATTTTTACATTATCTGGATTGATTTTTATACTTTTTCATACAAATTAATCGGAAGAGTGTATGAAACACTGCCCGCAACAATTGGGGTAATTGTTTGCAAGAAACCGCTCAGATGCGACATACAATAAGTTATCAATAGGTCAACTGTCTCTACGACTCAACTTATAGAATTCGTATTATCGTATACAACAGTACCACATCCGACTACTAACTCACGTTGTAAAAAGGACTAATCTCTCTACTTCGTTCAATTATTGACATTCTTTGAATAATAATATACACGTGACAAATTAAGATAAGGGTTACACAAAGCGCAATTCTCAATCAAAATTTCGACACCAAAGAGGCAAAGGACCAAGTTTCGAAAAATAAGTACCATCAGATTGTTGGGAACGAAGCGACTTCGTGTTACTGTCTCCTTGGCTTCTCCTTGACGTATTCTCCTCCATCATCATTCATCTTTCATCCCCATAACAAAAACCCCCAAAATCTCAGACACACGGCACATTTCTTCACATACCTTCCATACATAGTTTATTACAGTCATCACTCCATTAAAAAAAAAAAGACCCTAATAATTCCGGCAATTAACAACAATTTTATATCACTTTTTTTTGTTTTTGTTTTGTTTAGTGGTAATAATTTGTTGGAAGTTTTTAATACCCTTTTCTTTGCTCTTGCGTGCAAGTCAGGTTTTTTCCTTTCGATTTTTTTCTCTATAAAAATGGCTTCTTTAGCAACAATCCCACAAACCCAACTTTTTTCCAGAAAACCCAGTTCAAATTTCAGAGAATTGAGCTCAAAGTTTCGACCTTTCTTTGTATCTTTTAGCAGAAGCAACCCAATTTCTATTAACAATTTGAGGATGGTTCTGGGTCAGGATGGAATTACCAAAGTGCCCCTGAAAGCAGTTGCAGCAGCATCAAGTGTAGCGGCAGCAACAGGTGAGGAGAAGAAGAAGAAGAAGGGGTTTGTGGAGGAGATGAGGGCAGTTGCTATGAAATTGCATACAAAAGAACAAGCAAGAGAAGGTGAGAAAGTTGCTAAAGGTCCTGAGGAAAAGTCTCCTGCTAAATGGGAGCCTACTGTTGAGGGTTACTTGAAGTTTCTTGTTGATAGTAAGTTGGTTTATGATACTTTGGAGAGGATTGTTCTTGAAGCTCCTGTTGACTATTGTAAGTTATTATTGTCCTTTCATTTTTTTTTTGTTTAATTTATTGGTTGGATTGTTGTTGTTGTTTTTCGTATGACGGTTTCAGATGACGATTCATGTTAGTCGACCCCGAATTATCTTAGGATTAGTGATGTTGCTGATTGCTTAAAATTCTTTGGTTGTGTTATGATTGTAATGTTGCTGATTGCTTAAAGTTGATTGCTTTTGTTATGAATGTAATGTTGTTGATTGCGTAAAGTTTACTGGTTATGTTTTGATTGTTGAATGTCCTTGGATGGTTTTCGTTTTGGTGGGACTAATGTTGTTGAATATGTTGATTGCTTGAAGTTCAATGGTTATGTTTTTTATAGTTGAATTTCATTGGATGTTTGGCTGGTTGATTGGTGTTTGATAATCAAAGTTATTTGGTGGGTTTTGTGTGATAAGGAAGTCGGATTCGGTTTTGTAATTGGGCTTATAGGAGATGGATTCGAGTACTTATAGGAGTTGTGTTCTATGATTGTCACTATTAATCAAGGTTTGAACTTTAAAGGTATATAAGGATTGGAATTATTGGGTGTGTGGGCGGCTAAGTAGTTGGTAGGGAGTGTATGGAAATTGTAACATGCTGATCATCGAGCTATGTTTGTTGGTTTGGTGGTAATACTATGAAGTGTGGAGTACTTGCATTCGATTTTGAATAAGTGGGGCTGCCTTCTAAATCATCACTATCTAGTTTTGGCATGTTTGCAAACATAGGGATGCTGAGTAGGGGGTAGTTTGATTGTCTTTCGTTTTACTTGGGACTTGTAGTATAATCTTTTCAGTGATCAATGAGCAGTCGCTCGATTAAAAGACGTCCATGCAATGGTTAATTGCCTTCATTGGGTTTTGTTCGATGATTGGAAGGTGATCTGGTTAACAAGATGTAAATCTTTCGGTGTCCTTCATTTATCTTCAGAACCTTTGCGGCATTGTTTGCCCACTTCCTTTGTGCAGTCCCAAACGTTTTGCCTCTAATAACATGAAATTCATATTATGTCCGTTAGTCTCATCACAGGGCCTTGATTATCTGTTGTGGATATAAGTAAGCTGTTTTTGGTTTTATTTCATGAGCCAATCTATCCAGTTGAATTTAGACTTCTTTTGCTGAATGATGTAGCATTGAAGTCTTCTCTATCAAGTATTAACTGCTCATGATGGACATGTTAGTTTTGCGGTATTGAATTAGATGGTTAGGCTTAACACCATGTTGCCCATACTGTGGAGTATTTTTTTGTAAGTGAAGTGTCATTTGGGAATTTATAGTAAAAAAGAGTTTGTTGGCTATGTTCTACTATCTGACATCATGCGAAGAGGCCCTGGTTGAATAGTTTTCAGCGGCTTGCCTTTTGCAATGATAGGAGAATAATCAGGCTATGCCAAGAACTATGCTGTCTTGCTGTGTGATAAACTGATAATTGGCTTAAGTCTATGGCTTCTAGTTTAATCAACTAGTTTCAAACAAGTTCCCCGCGTGTCCTCCTTTGAATTAAATATATGTTTGCTGGTGAGGTTTTGTAACATGATTTGCATGGAGTTGCTCATTTAGGAATGTATCCAAGCTGGAGACCACGAATTCCTTTGGTGTCATCCAGAACTCCTGGAGTTAGTGCACTGTGTCATTTTTGCCAGTTTAACTGTCCAGTCCTAATTTTCTTTTATATAATGGTTCATAGTTGACACATGAATTACATGATTTCATATACCTGAGACTTCTCTGATTATGTTAGGCCTTCAGCAGGTGTTTGTTTTGTGTCACTGTCAAGTCTATCCATGTTACTTTAGGCTTTTTCTGGTCAGTCATCTTGCATTAAGGGAGTATCTATCTACATATTATGATGGGCATTCATTGTCGTCAGTTATCTGTTAGACGCAAAGGCTTCACACCATGCTGTCCAACCTGTAGAGTTGTCCCTGCTTATTCTACCTTTAGTAATGTCACTACTAAAATGGTGCTCTTGATGCCAAACTTGAGAAAGTTCCCCTTTTTTTTTTGTTTGAAGAGAAACTTTGTTCCTCTAGACAGTGATAACTGATAACTGTAACAGAGAGGTTATAACCACACTCAGCTTGTTAGGCATCAGAAATCAGTTAACCTTCCGTGTTGACACCCTGAAATTCTGTGACAGGCAAATTTTGTGCTTCATGCTGCTTTGACTGAACCCTCCTCTATGTTGTAGTAATCGTGGCTTATGTCTAATATATCTGTTGCAATCTAATGTATTTTTTTCCTTCCTGATTTTAGATGCTGAGTTCAGAAACACTGGATTGGAGCGATCAGAAAAACTGGCAAAAGATTTAGAGTGGTTCAAAGAGCAAGGTTATTCTATCCCTGGACCATCTGAACCTGGTGTTACATATTCAAAGATACTTGAAGAGTTGGCAGAGAAGGATCCTCAGGCATTCATCTGCCATTTCTATAATACATATTTTGCCCATTCCGCTGGTGGGCGCATGATTGGTAGAAAGGTATGTTTGTTGTTGTATCTGGAGTATACATTGATAACAACAAGATGTTGAGTATTTGCGTATGACCTTGAGTTTCCATTTTTTTAAGTAAGAAAATAATAATAATTATAATAATAATACTATTAGTAAATGAGATTTACAATTGCTATCAATATGCAAGAACAGCTAATGTGACTTGTATTTTTTTGCTTTTTCTATTTGACTAGACAAGATAAAAGTTCCAAGTCTTGGTATTTTAAGTTTGTTCTTGTCAAACATCTCATTTCTGCTGATGTGTAACCCTATTGAGGTTCTCTAAAGCAAAAAAATAGTCTTCTAGTGAACAAAGTCACTGCATTAATAATTACTCGTATCTTAAGAGTGAAGAAAACGTTCTAATTTGCTTAGAACATGAATGCAGAATAAATTTGCAGAATACATGTGACTGCTCCTTTGTTCATGGGGGTCACCCCATTGGTTTTGTAATCGTTCTACTCCGTTACTTATCAGAAAGAGATTAAAAAAGCTGTGACTCTTCTTTGCTCCTGTTTCCGAATCTTTTGCTCTGTGCGTGTCACTGATATGGGAACAGACCATGATTTTCTATTGCTTGGTAACTTTGTTGTGGTGCACTTGATAGTCTTAAATTTTCACGGACAAGTGATTTGAACATGTAGACATCTGATTTCACCTTTTCTTTTCCTACTTACATAGGTAGCTCAGATGATACTGGACAAAAAGGAGTTGGAATTCTACAAATGGGACGGTGAGCTTTCCGAGTTGCTCCAAAGCGTGAGGGATAAGCTAAACATAGTTGCTGAAGTATGTTGTCTTTTCTTCCATCAATTATTTTGGTTTTTAATTCCCTTGCTGGTCTCCAGTCTACATTCAGTGGTTGTGTCAATTGTGAGGAAGTGTCATCTCTTGGTAGATAAGGGATAGTTTACTTAGTCAACCCAGCTTGCTAGAATTGTTTTGGAGCCGTTATTGTTTTCGCAGTCATCAGTCACCACATCGGATAACTATATATCGAGACTTGATAGGAAATCTGAACTACCTGAATGCTTGAGGATTTATTCTATTCATGTTGATTGGTTTGTAGGGCTGGACTAGGGAAGAAAAGAACCATTGCTTGGAGGAAACCGAGAAGTCTTTCAAGCACTCGGGGGAAATCCTTCGTCTGATACTAACATAAGTCAAGCAGCCGGCTTCATCTCTCCGGAAAAAACTCTCGTGGGTCGGACACTGCAGAAGCTTGTTCATTCTCTGACATTGTTTTTATCTATGTTACCTTCTAAATAGAGAACCGAATACTGGTAAAATGTGTATAAATGAAACCAGGTTCTTCCAAGTTCCATTTTAATAACATTTTCATATCAGCAAACTGCCCAAACATATGTCCATGCCTGGACTCGTTGTAGCGTCTTCTGTGGATACTTAGCTGCTTCAGGGTTACGCTTACGCACACCAATCTGTCGGGCTGGGCCTGCAGTATTAAATCCTGTGGGCTAGCCTAGGTGATGTACCTAAGATTAAATCCATCAGTCCAAACTCCAGGCCTCAACAGATTGATGGCAAATGTGTACTTCAAAAGTTCAGAAAAATGGGAAACGTGGGAAAGTAAGAAACTTAAAGAAATGAGTGGCACACTCGTGTTGCACGCAGCCAGCAACAGAAACTGACCTCGGACACGTCTAGTATCACCAATTCAACCTCCGTCTTTATCAAGGTCATGAAAATTTTCATGTCTCTCAACTAGGTTCCGATGTTTCTCGTGATTTTAACGTAACGGGGTTAATGTCGACATAGTTGCGTAGTGTTGGTGTAGCGGTGTTAGTTTAAAACTCGGGATTTGGACGTCAAGTTTATAAGTCAAAAATTTCACCTATTGATTATCGAAGAAGGGACTTATCCATCTCTATGATATACGACTTCCTCCAAAATGCTCATCCTCGACATTCATTGCGTTCTTTTACAACCAAAGCAACTCAACAAGTTTTTTAATTTTCCGCATAGAGAAAAACTTGATTCGTATTGGTTCATCAAAAAAGGACGTACAATCCAACTTCGCAATATACACAGTCGGAAGAATCTTTCGTCCATCGCAACATCTACTTCCAAAAGGAACCTCTAATTCGTCCATCTAATATATAATTAAGTAATCAAACGAATTTCACGTAATTTTAATTACCGATCTCAAAATATCATTAAAACCCTTAAGAATCACACACTTGAAATTCACAAAAAAAAGAAAAAAAAGAAAAAAAAAAAGAAAAATCACAGCACTTGTGAAATTGTGAAGGACCTGGATTCTTATTTATAAATTAATTTAGCGGAGGAACCAAGCACATCACAGTCAGAACTGCGTATATAAACCTCTTCATTATAAACCAAACAAATTATCAAATCAAAATTGCAAAAGATTGTAATTTTTTGCACAAAAAATTCAATAAAAATGGTCAAACATATCTCAATCTCTCTCCTCTTTACCCTGATTTCTCTCCTAATTTTCCAAGCTTCTTCATCAAGTTTAATATCTCTCCCTTCTTCTACTAATGACACACACACCTTCCCTGATGCAGACCCACTTCCCCTGCTTTCTCTAAGGATTAAGCCTAATCAGGTGATTAAATCTTGCTCATTAAGCTTGTTAATGATGACCCATTTGGTCAAAAGTGTTTTTTTTTTTTTTTTTGTAATCTGATTTTTGCTGATTAATCAGGTTGCAAAGAGCTGTTCTTACAGAGTTCAGATCACTACAGGGTGTACTTCTGTGTCAAACACCAGAGATCAGATTAGTCTGTCTTTTGGTGATGCTTATGGAAATCAGGTATAGTGATTGCTGGCATTGATAATCGTGTTTTATCGTGGATGTCAGCTAGCTTAGTTGGTAAAGCCGTCGAGGCGTGATAACCCATGACCTTGGGTTCAATACGTGTCAGCATAAAAAATGAATGATGATTGTTCATATTAGTATTGTTTACTGGTTTATGTTATAAAAAAGTATGGATTTTTAAGCTGTTCTTGTACGTGAAGTCAAACTTTGGGTTAATGGAATAATGGGTATTGCCTGGAATATGATTTACTGATTGCATTGATGTTCAATGTTGTGGGATTCTTCTTTTAATTATTGGTAATAAGTTGTGATTATAAGCTCATTGATACACTGATAATTTACAAGAGGATTTTTAGTAATTGAGAAAAGCCATGAAAAAAAAGTCAATTGTTGGGTAATTTGTAGAAGGGGAGCCTTGGCACACCGGTAAAGGTGTTGCCGTGTGATCGATAGGTCACGGGTTCAAGTCCTGGGAGCAGCCTCTTGTCAATTAAATTGACAAGGGAAGGCTTGCCCTCATTACACCCTTGCGGTGGGACCCTTCCCCGGACCCTCGCTTAGCGGGGACGCCAACGTGCGCCGGGCTGCCCTTTTTGTTGGGTAATTTGTAGAATTTGGTTTGGTCAACTGATTGTTTCACAATGGAGGAAAGAGTATATGAAATTGAATTCAGAAAAAGATAAGAACTTGGTTTTCTTTGGGGGGGGGGGGAATTAGTGTGATGATGCTTTTGTTTTCGGGTTTGTGTTTGTTGACACAGTTCCATATTTGTGATTTCTTGTAATCATAGGTGTATGTGCCAAGGATAGATGATCCTCATTCTCGTACATTCGAGGCATGCTCCACAGACACATTTGATATCTCGGGTCCTTGTACCTATGATGTATGTTATGTCTACCTGTATCGGAGGGGTTATGATGGATGGAACGTTGGGAGTGTGAAGATCTCTGGCCGCAATACCAGGACTGTGACCTTCAACTTCAAAAGTTGGCTACCAAGCGATGTTTGGTGGGGTTTCAACTACTGTAATGGTGTGTCTGCCTCTCCAATTCTGTAGAGCAAGCGAAGATGAGTAAAATGAGTGTTTATGATATCTGAATAAGACTTGTGCCTGCTTACCTGTGTAGCAGTTTAGGATGTCATGTAGAAAAAGGATCTTTTTAATGTCGATGTGTCTGTCAGTCGTACATTTTTGGCTACAATTCAATTTGATCAGTCGATATATATTGCTGTTATAAGAAATTACATGCATTGTGCATCAAATTCGAGTTAAAAGTTTGCTTATACTGTCTAATCTTAGTGTTTTATTCAGTTATCCTGTTGATGGTAAGTGTTGCTTTGAGGTTTGAAATATCTTCTATTTGTTCAGATTTCGTGCTTGATTGACTGTGATCATGGTGTTTTATACTCTCGGCAACTTCTTATTAGAAAATAGCTCTGTGTTCATTTATGTGACAGGACCTTGAATGTATGTGTACTCTACACCAGAAGACTGTCGAATATGTTTATTCTAGCTCTTAGTATCCTAGATCCTTCATTGTTCTGGCCTTGTCATGCTTAAAGTTGCGGACTACAGTCACAGGACAATGAGATCTCATCTAGTGTTTTAAGGCCAAAAACTTGGATAGGTCTTTGGCTGAGATGTTTTTATCTTATTTGTGTTTTCCATGCTTTAGCTGTTGCATCACAATGTGAGTTGATAGTAATTTGATAATTGTTGATAGTAATTTGATAATTATCGTTAGATTTCACATGGTGCTCGTCTGCTTGATGTCCGAAGTCACTTACCTTTCTGGTTTGGTATTGCCTTGGGTTCCTTGGGGAGGTTGGGGTTGCTGGGGTGGGTTAATTTCCTATAGAGGTCAAAGGTGGATGAGAGAAAGTAGAGTTGCTTCGTGGTGTCTAGCCTCAAACCTGCAGCAATGTGACGCTCTTTGCAAAATTATGCTCCACAAACGAGAACCTTAAAGTTTTTGAGGTCTTTGCTGTCGAATGTAAACTTTGCATAAGCATGAAAGCTTACATTTTGTCCATATAGTCGGAGAAGTAATGATGAAGGAACAGTGATCGAGTACGACAGGAGTATCTAACCTATACAATGCAGATCCATATCCTTCGAAGTTTATCCTCTGCTAGAGTCTTGAACAAGGGATCTTAAGTGGCTTAGAATGCTTAGAACTTCTTCTCAGTGTCTTTAGTATCCAACTTTCTAGATGGGGACAAGAATCACAAGATGCTTCCCATGTCTCCTTCATCTTCCTGTACAAATTGTTTTCTCATTAGATTTCTGGAAGGAAACACTCTAGTCGTTGTCATTTGCTTGCTGACGATCTCGACCTCTTTTCCAAGGGAACTTCAGGCTGAAGTATTGGATACAAGAATGGAAAAGAATGGATTTTCCATTGTGTACATAATAAATTGCAAAAGTTTACGTAGATCTCTCTGTGCTTTCTTTCCTTTTTTTTTTTTTTTGTTGTTGTTTGAAGTGCGCTATTTCGTGTGATTTAAACAATCACTGAGCATTGGGTTGTTACTGATGGCTAATGTGCACTGTAGAATAAACTATGTTGCTGTGGTCGATCTATTATTTTACGCCCCATAACTTGGTTAGACCTAGGAATGAGGGGTAACTGCTAATGAACGCTGATCGCTTTGCTATCAGGGTGCCTGATCACGGTGAGCAGGCCAAAGAAAGGCTTTTATTTGAAGTTCTTGTAATGTGCATAGACTATAGACCACTTCATCTTAATCGAGACTAGTCATACAGTCTATGCATCCTCGGACCTTAGTCGAGATTTGATAGCTTACAAATACAATTGTGCCCGTTCATTCATTGATTTATGTATGATCTGACCAACAAAATGCTCTTGATCACTGCAGGAGCTTCCTCTCAGGGCCTTAAGAAGCCTCCTTTAAGCACGCTTCTTTTGACCGGTGTACCCCTGCTGTTTTTCTTGTTGGATTGGTTCTTGTTCTGAAGCACGTCAATTCAGGCTCTTACATAGCTTAGTGTCATTGTGTTTCCTCTCGATCGTTCCATCTTTTTCTCGACTACTTCACTGGATTTTTAGTAGGGCGGTATGTGAAGAAGATGACACTCGGTATAGATATTGACAGGTTGTATAGACGCTCTTGTTGTGCATATAAGCACACCACTTCTATAAGTTAAATTTGTTTGGATGTTTATAGGAACTGTAATGGTGAAGATTTAGCAGCTTTGGGAATTTGTGTTTTTTTATGCATATAAGCACACGAGTTTTAATTCGGGAATAAATGGTACAGTATCTTATTATTTATTCTTCATGATATTGACCATAAAGTTTGATCGAGTTCATGTAGTTGTATATGAGTACAACATGACGCGTCAGGTAAGGGTCGAACCTACGACCTTCTGCTTAGGAAACAGACGCTCTATCCACTGAGCTACAGACGCTTTTTGATAAATGATGTTATTTCAAGTTAGCTCTTTATCAACACATCCCAAAATGTCATTTTTTTTAAATAACATTTTTCTTTTTTTTGACGTCCAATGTGACTTGGATTATAAATATCCACTAATTCACCATGAAAGCAGAGAGCCGCAGAGGTACAAGACAACGCACTTATTGTTGCTGGATCCGAAACAGAAAATCTCTCCCGTTTATTTTAATTATTAACGTTTCATTTGAATCTCGTCATCATAGTGTACATCCTGGCTTGACAATATAAAGGTATAGGGTCTGAACACATCATGATATACTACATTGATGGTTTGCTGACGCTGGCGCCAAAAATTGAGTATGCGCTATGCAAATGATGAATAACGATTCTAATTAAACGATCGAGGAGTCTTCATCCGATACCTGCTCGGAACATTTTGGACGACAATAAGCAACACGGAGTATTTCAAAAGTAGGAGCTATTAACTCAACCTAAGATGCAATAGCCAAAATCAATGACTTGCTAGTTACTAGGATGGCCTTAAACACGAGTATATGAGACCTCAATTACAGCTTTCATTCCTTTTTCTGACCAAGCGAAAACCAAGTGCAAGTAGCAACTCATACCACTCACAAAATACAAAGTTCCAGGTGCAATATGCCAATATGTGTACTACAAGTTATTGACAAAAGATATCTTTACTCGAATTACTACAGTAGCTACTGAAGCTTTTCCCAGATTTTATTATGTCAGGCATAGCTCGTCTCTACATCTTTAGCTCCTGAGAAGATCCGCAATGTGCATTTTTTCGGAGAGTAAATGCCTGCAATCAATCAAATATGAGGCATCGATCAATATCGATTTTAGAAAACTCTACCAAAAAGAAGTGATTTACTTACTCAAGAAATCATTTTTCACAAACACTGAATATTAGAATTTACAAGTCCAAATCACAACCCACAGAATTACATGCTCCCAGATGTTATTGGCCAGTCTCACCACTTAATTGAATGGGACATACTCCGTAATACGCGGTAACATTGGGATTGATACAAGAAAATGATTAGCAATAACTTACCCTGCAAGCTTCCTGGCAAGATATCTGAGAAGAAGAGGCAGACCAGTAAATGTCACGGCACCAAGTTGAGACATTCGTGTATGTCAGTCGAGCAGTGACATCAAACATTACAATTCTGAATACACCATGGATACTGCAAGGCACCAGAATACACAGTAGACAATGTTACCATTATGGTACTGGAAAAGGAAAAAAACAAGCGAAAAACTTAACAAGACGCTCAGATTTTGTTGACAAGGTTGTGGAGATCGACTTACTGTTGTACAGTTGCACTGTCAATTAAAAATTCAGGTGGAGCGACATCACATTTTAGATTCACAGAGTCTCTACACGAAACCAAGAGCTTTCTGGCAAGACACAGTAAAGGTCTGTCATAGCAGTATTCGCTCTTTGCAGATATGTCGAAGTACTGACCATCAAAGCAATGGTACAAGGCAACACTACAGTTTCTCTTGCTGAGGTCCGAAACAGATACATTCTTTCTGTCAGTGCCGCCACATTTCTGGATGAGCTTAGAGCATTGGCAGCAGAACATAAGTTGTTCCAGGGTCACAGATTTCCTGATTTCAACCACCCCCATAGGATCTTTGGACTCCTTGTAAAGAGGATCCAACCTCATCATGACCAGCTCGTCTATTCTCTCAAGGGAGAACAAGTTAAGAAGCTTGCAGATCAAGGGAACAGCAAGACGAGAACACGCAGGAAAAAAGTGATTGAAGAAAGCGGTTTCCTCATCATCATCTGTTGTAAATGTGTATCTCATCTTAGCCACCATGACTATCCTCAAACTTTTCATCTTATTCTTCAATTCGCAGCATACATCAGGAGGGACAAAGAAACCACAGAAGCCTAAATACTTGCCATCAATATGATCAATCCCATCCACTAATCCAAGTCTTTTGCCACTGTTACGACCAAAGCGCTCGCCTTTCACAATCTTAACAGGCTTCCTGCAAGTACCACGGTGCCAATATGGAACATTGCCACGGCCACGGCCACGACCACGACCACGACTCTTGCCCTTACCACCACGACCTGACCACTTCCCTCTGCCATGGCCCCAATCCCTTTTTCCACCCTCACTCCTCCCACTTCCACTTCCACCACCACCACCACCACCACCACCACCACCTCCTCCTCTACCTTCACTTCCACCCTCCTCATCATCCTCACTCTCATCTTCATCCTTACTCTTGCCACTCCCACTAGCACCATCTTCATTCTCTCCCTCATCATCAAATTCATCACCAGGGTGGAAAAAAACTAAATCATCCTCATTTGGTTGGCGGCCTCGCCCTTCCATCCATTTCCTTTGATCATCATTATAAATCTCCATAGTCAAGAAATCAAACTCAACAAGTATCTCTTTCAGAATAAATTCTCCGAGTATTTCCATCTTCTTCCCCTTCAACCTCATCTTCCTCTCCTTAGCCTCCCTCTTTGTTTCCTCCACAGCTTCCTTCTCCACCTGTCCAACCTTCAACACAGGTTGAAGTGGAACCCCAACTTCTTCCGCGAACCAATATTTCCCGAACAATTGACGATCTAGTCCCATAGAAACCGGGATATTCATTAGACGGAACCCTTGGATATTTCCTCGCCTCTCGCTGTAGGTAACGAACTACAACCCTCCCACGTAGTTTCTTAAACAAATCACGCCCCGTTCAAAAGAATCTACGAGGATTATAATGAGTGTACAGACCGAAAGTTCCTGTTTATCATTCCCGCCAACTGCCTCCTTTCAATTTTCCGATGCGGCATACAATTAAACAGCTCATTCCTCAAATCCAACGGTAAATCCGAAGCTTTAAACTTTTTAACATGATGTTGAGCAAGAGAAGTAGCGTATGGTGGTTGGAAGATGGTGTGGAACTTACCCACATGCGGGTCTTCGAGCCATTCCTCTTCCGGCACCTTCTTCGCCGTGCAGACAGACGTAGGGAGTCGAATTGACAGCTCATTTGGTTTCTTGGGTAATTGATCCAACCCAACAAGACCCTCTGTATCGTAATCTTCAAGATTCAGTTCCGTCTCGACGTCGGAATTTCCCTCTTCTTCTGACTCGTACTCTTGCCTCTTCCTTTTCTTTTGCTTATTACCCATTGTTGACGACGACGGGAGGTGGTGAACTTCAGCGGGATGTTCGTCATCATTTTCTTGCGAACTCTGTTCTTTCACGGCTTGTTTACCCTCGTAACCATGACGACACTTTCTCTTCCGTTCTTTATTTTCCGCCATTGTTGGAAGTCCGGAATGTGTGAGAGTTTTTTTTTTTTTTTTTTTTTTTTTTTTTCCGACGAGGGTTTCTAAAAAAGGAAATGGGTTTTTTCGAGTGAACAATTGGGAGCGAGAGGATTTTCTTGTGGTGTTTACCGGCTCCTTTAAACAGCAGAGAAAATGTCGCCGGTGGTAACGCTGTAAGTTTTCCGGTGGTTTGATCGGTGATGACACGGCTCTGCAACTGTCCGGAAAACAGAGAGAGAGAGAGAGAGAGAGAGTTGCCTGGGTTTGTTTGTTCTTGGGTTGTGTTTAGTTTTGGGCGGTTAGGGGTAGAAAGGGAAATATGAAATACTGTGCAGCAAAGATGGGTGCAAACCCACACAAAAAGTTTCAGATTTCTTGGGTAATAAGTGAGGCAATGTCTATTTTACCCTTAACTACTTTAGAAACCCCAAATAATTTCTGTTTGGGTTCAATTTGGTAAGTCGCATTTGCGGTGGATTCATGAATTCTTGTATATATATTAATTGATTGATTGATTCCGGCAACGTATAAGCTGAATCTAAGAAGATTTTATGTGGCTAATGGCTAGGTTAATTATTAGTTGCATATTAATTCGTAGATGACCGCGTATTCAATGTACAATTTTACCATGTCAATCTAAATGAGCTGCTCCATATGAGTCGATGAACTCGATCTCATGTACCACAGTATACTCGGAATAATAATCTAGTTCCGGTCAAGTTTCAGCTGACACTAGTTGAGTGTTGAGTTATAGGAACTTGGAAATTCACGGCCAGTGATGAGCATGCATGAATACGCAATTTCTGATGTTATAGGCTTAATTCATACATACGGAGTATCATATGAAATTCAGAAAGTGAACATTGCTACATTTCGACTCTGGTGCTAAGACAAGAAGAGTTGCATAGTAGTAATACAATGTACCATGAGTCCGTCAACAACGTATTTCTAAACACAATTCGCGGTGCAGAGCAGCAAGACGGCCTTTCCTAGTTAGTCGAAGTACTATACTACTATTATAAGCACGAATTGAAGGAGGCTCTCCACTGAGAAGATCATGAAAAGGGTGTACGTCTATACTAGATAATCAAAATATTGAAGGATGCGTATGCATTGGGTTGGGATTTCAAATCATTAGTAGTGTCAGTCACGCAAAGAAGATGAAATTGCAACCTTTTGAAAAGATTATATTGCTAGAATGAAGGTAGATTAATAATTACGTCAACGAAAACACACAAAAAGCAGAATAACATAAGACAAGAGTGGCCGGCCGTTAGTGAACTGTACCCGTCAGCGTTGTAGTTCACTGATCAAGAAGCCGAGGACCTCCCTGCGCAGGGTATCATCAAACATCGAAACACCCTCTTTTTTGTAATTTAGACGGTCTTGAGCATGTAACGATTTAATCTGGTTGTCGTCCCCAAATGCCACGAGTATAGGATCAAACCACAGACCTTCGGGTCGTCTTGCAACGGGAGAAGACAGTTGCGGCCATGGCATATCAGAAACTCGATTTGGATGACGCATAGGAACAAACACCACTTCGGAGCCAGGATAGTCCTCCTTGATTTCTTCGTACGAGCCACGCAACTTCTTGTAGACGGAATCAGAGGAGTCAAAGTAAATAAGGATGTTCCTGTTCTTGAGATCAGACACTTTCAAATGTCCACGTCCCGGGTAATAAACCCGGTCATTCTTACCGAGAAACGACTCTAGTGTGAGTGACCTTAAACTCGAAAGCCTGTCATCTAACCATTTCTTTCTAGTGACGGGATATAAGTTGCGTGAGCCACACCACTCCATCAAAGCTACTCCATTCAGCTCCCCACCACCCCCACCACCGGCCCAAATCATTACATTATCTTCACATGGAGAATTAGCGATTCGGTACAGCCTACGGCTAACCTGATCAACGAAGGGCAACTCCCACCAAGACGATATCCCCTTCTTTTCTAAGGACGACTTGAATGCTTCAAAATACGACGATTCCTCGGAAAAGCAAGCTAGGTGTACGATCACAACCTCAAACTCAAGCTTACGTTTTACGCATCTCTTACGGAAGCTTTCAAGACACGACATAAATTCACCATCAAAACACAAGTACAACGCAACACACTTGCTCTTGCTTAACTCCGCAACAGATATTACTTTCTTCTTTTTCTTCTCACTACTACTACTCCCCTGACCACCACAACATTTGTGCAGAAGCGTAGAGGATACGCAACACAAGAGTTCCTCCAGTGTCACAGATACGCTACTGCTGATTTCACCGTCGAGTTTCAATTCCTTGTAAATCGGATCCAACCTCATCCTAACCACCTCGTCTTCTTTCTCAATCGACTCCAAGTGTTCATCAGTGAAAGGAAAAGACGCCGCTCCAAAATCCTCGAAACAAAACGCGTCCGTTTGCAAAACCTTCTGATCAGGACCGACAACAAGACAAGCGTCACTCTCACGCCTCCCCGTCATCCCTAACCCGAGAATCTTGCAAATCAAGTCACGTGTATACGACTCCGAAAAGGGAACAGCAAGACAAGGAAACGCAGAGAAAAACCTGTCGAAAGCGACTTCCTCTTCCTCCTCGGCAATAAACGAGTTTCTCATCTTAGCCACCATCACCATCTCGAAATCAATATGTTGTTGCTTCTTCTTCAAGTCATTGTAAGTTGCGATCAAAGCGCGGCATACATCGGGTGGAGTGTCGGTAGCAAGCATAGGGACAAAGAAACAACAGATGACTAAAAACTTACCGGCAACCGCATCAGTTAATCCAACTTTTTTACCATTGTTACGAACAAGTGAGCTCGTTTTACCCGAATTCGACAACAACGTAAATAAATCAACCGGTAATTTCTCGCCTTTGGTAAAATTGAGAGGTTTCGTTTCCTCCAAATACGTTTCTTCCTGAAATTCGAACGACGCATCTGGCCCACCATTACAAAAATTACGGTTTATTTGATTGATTTGAGATGGATAAAAGTAATCCGAATCCAATACCGGGTACGGGCATTTGGATCTCTTACTTTTACTTTCACCGCCGCTGCCGCCGCTGCATCTCTTCAACGGCCCACTCTTGTTCGCCGCTTCTTTAAGATTAGTCATGGATTTTTTTTTTTTTTTTTTTTTTTTTTTTTTTTTTTTTTTTTTTTTTTTTTGATTTTATATTTATTTTGGTCAAAAGTTTTTTTTAAAGGGTGGAGTATATAAGAAGTTAAGAACAGAAGAAGCGCGGCTAATAAGGTCAAGACTCAAGAGTCCCTCCCAGCATTGGGCGTGCGTGGTTAGGATCGTGATTCAATGACATGGTAAGTTAGTAATTAGGTTCAATTCGATCGGCCCACTTTGATGATTCGTATTCGTGAAGGTGGGTCGAATCAATAAGGTGAGCAAATGACCCAAATATTCTCGTAATTTTACCATAGACAACGTTGGAGGGACCTTAAAGGAAAAGAGGATCGATAATTCCTCTGTTTTGGTAATTCTCGATAGTACTTTTTTGGGGATCTTTGGAATATACCATAGGTTTTTCATATATACACAGTACCCCCCTCTGTTTAATTTGTTTAGGTCGTCTTCTTTACGTTAATATACGGTGTTCACAGGAAAAAAAAAAAAAAGTGATTATAATGACGCGTAATGAGAAAGATAAGAAAAAGAATTGGGGCGCCGGCGAGAAGAGGAAGAGGGTAAGATGCCCGTTTCCGTTGGATTCGGATAAATTTTACCCTTCCCGGGTTAAGAGAATCAAGGTCGTGTATGATGCTGACGTTATGCCGTTTCACTTTCCGTAAGAAACGTTTCTGGAGGAGACGAAACCTCTTGAGATCAAAAAAGGTGAGAAATTGCCGGTTGATTTGTTATCCTTGTTGTCGAATTCCGGTAAGACGAGCTCGTTAATCCGTAACAATGGCGAATTAGTTGATTTAAACAATGCGATTGCTGGTAAATATTTGGTTGTCTGTCGTTTCTTCGTTCCTATGCTTTCTGATTGCTGTCAGCCCCATGTATGCCGCGCTTTGATCGCAACTTACAATGACTTGAAGAAGAAGATACTGAATGTTGGTTTTGAGATGGTGATGGTGGCCAAGATGAGAAGCTCGTTTATTGGGGAAGAGGAAGAGGAACCCGCTTTCGACCGTTTCTTCTCTGCGTTTCCTTGTCTTGCTGTACCTTTTTCGGAGTCGTATACTCGTGACTTGATTTGCAAGCTTCTAAGACTTGGCACTCGGGAGAATCAGGATTTTGCTTGCATTGTACTTGACCCGGAACAGACGGTTTTGCAGTCGGATGCTTACTGTTTCAAGGATTACGGGGCGGCCTCGTTTCCTTTCACTGATGACCATGTGGGCACTATTAAGAGGGAAGTTGAGGAGGTTAAGATGAGGTTGGATGCTGTTTACAAGGAATCGAAACTCGAAAACAAGAATGTTTTGAAGAGGTGGCACCCTAACGAGGATGAAGAGGAGGAGGAGGAGGAGATCAGCAGCGAACCTGTGAGTTTAGAGGAACTTTTGTGTTGCGAATCCTCTATGATTCTGCGGAGATGTGGCGCTAGCGTGAAGAAGAAGAAGGAGGTGAGTGTTTCAGACCTGAGCAAGAAGAAGTGTGTTGCTTTGTACCTTTACTCGAATGGTCGATTTATGTCTAGGCTTGAAAGCATACGTAGGAGATGTGTTGAACGTAATCTTGAGTTTGAAGTTGTGATCATACACCTAGCTTGCTTCTCGGACGAAGAATCGTATTTTGAAGCATTCAAATTGACATTAGAAGAGAAGGGTATAAGGTCTTGGTGGGAGCTGCCCTTTGTGGACCAAGTTAGCCGTAGGTTGTTCCAAATTGGTGGCTCTCCTTGTTCTGATAATGTAGTCATTTGGGGCGAGGGTGGGCGTGTTGGGGAGCTTGACGGATCAGCTTTCATCCAGTGGTGTGGCTCGACCAACGCATACCCCTTCACTAGAAAGAAATGGGTAGATAACAGGCTTTCGAAATTAAGGTCACTCACCTTAGAGTCGTTTCTAGGTAAGAATGGTCGCCTTTGCTGCCAGAGACGTGGACAATTGAAAGTGTCCGATCTCAAGAATAGAAACATCCTCATCTACTTTGGCTCCTGTGATAGACTCTATAAGGAGTTGCGTGACTGTTACGAACAAATTAAGAAGGACTATCCTGGCTCCGAAGTTGTCTATGTCCCCACGTGTAAATTAGAGTTTCTAAAAGATGTAGTCTCTGAGATGCCGTGGCCTAGACTGTCTAATCCCGTCAAAAAAACAGACCGGGTGGTCAAAAGTCTGTGGGAAGAGCCTACTCTTGTGGCATTTGGGGATGACAACCAGGTTAAATTGTTGGATGCTTTCGACCGTCTTAATTACCAAAAACAAGGGGTTTGGCTTTTTGATGACGCTCTACGCTACGAGATCATCTCCGACTTGAATTATGAGCTACAAACCTCGGGGTTTGACTACTGAAATACTTGTCGTTGTTTACTCTGCTTTAATCTATCTTCTTGTAATAAACTTCATTTTCGTCTTTTTTTTTGCTTTGATTTCATTTGACGCGTGGTGATTTTTACACTCGGACATGATTGATTTGTGAGACAGACACGGTTTCAATGCCCTCTCACATGGAGGAGTGTAAATCATCGTTTTTGTCTTTTTTTTTTTTTTTTAAATTCCTAACCCTTTTGATAGCCGAGAATTTGTTTACTCAGCTCCATTGCGATTACCACAGAATTTCCTTCCCGCTGCAATCTGACCAGGTCACTCTACTGGTCTTTGGTTGGTCTGCCTTGTGTTTTTGTTGGCAGCATCAATCGATATTAGTTGTGAGTTGCATTTTGGTCTTGTTTGCTACGCTTCTCTTGACCTTGTCAGCTCATCAGCTATTTCTTGTATGCGTGTTGAGTGGCTAATAAGTAGATTGGGTGCTACCCGAACCGAAATGTTGCTGTAAACTACACACTTCTTTCTCATTCAAGTACGTAAAATCAACAGTTTAGAATGACCGTTTCTCGAAATTTTGCATCTAAGTGATGTAATATGTGTAAAAAAAATAAGGAAAAGGGGAGATTCACAGTTTTCTTAAAAAAAAAAAAAAAAAAAAAGAAAAAGAAAAAAAACGGATGATAAATAAATTGTATCAGAATCGCATACGCTATATACGAAGGATACACCTACATGGCTACAATTAAAGGAAACCCAGAAACTAGTACCCTTGTGGCCACATAAGCTGAACAAAGCACCATGTGTCCGATAAACTCCGGTCTTTCTAATGTCGAAAAAAATTTCCATTTACTGGCAAGAGATCTCACCTGTAGCATCCACAGTGTATACACTGAAGGAACCAAAGAACAACATCAAAATAGGAGAAAGGACCAATAGAGATATAGCAAGCTATCTTAAACAAGAAGATAATACACTATAGAAGGCAAGATCGAGCATGAATATGCATTATGAACTGTAACCCATACTCAACTACTCATTTCTATCCACACCTCCAAAATGAGCTCTCAGCCTCTCGGGTCATTAGGTCCCCGTGGGAAATACGAATTTACAAGAAATTGAGGTTAATAGCACTATGCAGATATCTAAGCCGATAGATCTAATTAAGTAATATAGTTGTGTTAGAGACTCGCAAAAGTACGACCCGTTCGTCGTAAAATCTCTCTAAAGTACATCATTGTCAATCATCATCTTCATCAGGCAAGTGCATCATTGTCATTTTCAAGCCTACATCAAACAATAGAGATGACACCATGAGATATCTTTACACTAGTATAAGAAAACAAGAATTGTAGTATTTTTCCTAAAACACAAAAACAATAAAGATGCAAAGATCGAATTAAAAGAAAATACACCAACATCTCGGGACTGGAAAAAAAAAGAAAAAGAAAGAGCAAAAAACTGAGGCGAATCCGTTACAAATTAACTAGAACTCCCTCAATGAGAGCAAAAGGCAAAGCCTCTATTTAAGAGTTGGAAGGTAAAGCTAGAATGAATTTGACCAAATTGTGTTCAATATCACGAAGCATAAAGGCATTGTTCATACCTGTACAAAAACAGCGTATTCCTTACGCACAAAAGTCAAACTCTAGTCGCTGCCCTGAGAGCACAAAACATTTTGTGGTCAGAAACTAGTGTACAGATGCTGAACTGCGGGAAATTTATGCTATCAAACCTGGAGTACAGTGACAGTCCTAGGATGCATAAACTATAGTTTGACTTCACAGAGTATTACCCAAAGAATTCCAAGTTCTCGTCTTTTTCAGGATCGCACTTTAGTTATCAATAAGTCAAAAATCTCACAAGATTGAACATTACTGCTATCAGCAAACTACATTCCAGGCAATATCCATCACCCAAAATTTGACTTCACAGATAAGAAGCGCTTAAAAATCCACTCTTCTAATAAACCAGTAATGACAGTTTATATTAAATAGCAATATGAATAAACAAGACCATTTCATTGTGTGAAAGAAGCCACGACTTTTATGATAATCATGATCAGTAATGTTATTTTTATACCTGATTTCCATAAGCATCACCAAAAGAGCAGCCTGTAGTGTCCTGAATTCTGTAAGAGCAGCTTGTGAAAGCTCTTCCCTCTGTGGGTTCCTCATCATCATCACTGTTGATAAATGCGCAGATTAATTTAGCCTCCATCAGCATCTCGAAAATGTTCTTCTTAATCTTCAATTCCGGGTAGCTTCTGATGAACCCCACGCTTGCATGAGGGGCAGTGTCCTTATCAGCCAGCATAGGTACAAAGAAACAACAGATGACTAATGACTTCCCAGAAATCCCATTGACTAACCCAACTCTTTTACAACCGTCACGGTCAAGGAATTCATTCTTTCCGCCATTTGACAACATGGAAAACACAACACCCAGAAGGCCCTCTCCTTTCACAATCTTAAGAGGCTTCGTCACCTCCATATGGGTTTCTTCAGGATTTTCAAAGGCAAGATACAAGAGAGGTTTGTCAGAGATACAGTTTCTGTGGAACGTGACCTGTTTCCAGTTCACTTGCCTGTTCACGTCAACTTTGTTTCCACAAAAAACGATGGGGATGTTTCCACAATGACCACACTGATTCTTGCTGACGTCTGAAACCAATCCCTTGTCTGTTGAGGATTGGCAGCACAACACAAAAGCAGCACTCCTCCCCCCATCACTCCTACCTCTACCTCTACCCTTACCTCCGTCTCGCCCAACACCTCTGCCCCTACCCCTATCGTTGACCCTACCCCTATCGTTGACCAATTTTGGTGGTAGTGTCTAAGTATGATAGAATGAGGATTTGAAAAATATTAGAGCCAAAAACCTAAGTAAAGTGAAGTGAAACGGCTAAAATGGTTATAAATCCATAAAAAGTGACGAGCGTCAAAACGGATGAAATACTTCACAAAATGAGGAACCAACACTCAAATCCAACAAATATAGTCCTAAGGTATCTACAGTAATGTTCGGAGGACCGTTAGATTTTTTTCAGAAAATTGATCAAATTTGACCGGAATCGTATTACATAATCCACGGTTTTTCGATAATATGGCTCCGGAGCGATATCGGCTCAAATTTTGGTGGTAGTGTCTAAGTATCATATAATAAGGATTTGGAAAATATTAGAGTAAAAAACCTAAGCGAAGTTAAATAAAACGACCAGAACGGTCATGGATCCATACAAAGTGACGAGCGTCGAAACGCATGAAATACTTCATAAAGTGAGGAACCAACACTTCAATCCGACAAGTATAATCCTAAGTTATCTACAGTAATGTTAGGAGGACCTTTAGATTTTTTTCGAAAAATTGATCAAATTTGACCGGAATCGTAGTACATAATCCACGGTTTTTCCATAATATGGCTTCGGAGCGAAATCGGCTCAAATTTTGGTGGAAGTATCGAAGTATGATATAATAAGGATTTGGAAAAAATTTAAGTAAATAACCTAAGAGAAGTTAAGTAAAACGACCAGAACGGTCATAGATCCATACAAAGTGACGAGCGTCGAAACGGATGAAATATTTCACAAAATGAGGAACCAACACTCAAATCCAACAAATATAGTCCTAAGGTATCTATAGTAATGTTAGTAGGATCTTTAGATTTTTTTCTAAAAATTGATCAAATTTGACCGGAATCGTAGTACATAATCCACGGTTTTTCGATAATATGGCTCCGGAGCGATATCGGCTCAAATTTTGGTGGTAGTGTCTAAGTATGATATAATGAGGATTTGGAAAATATTAGAGTAAAAAACCTAAGAAAAGTTAAGTAAAACGTCCAGAACGGTCATAGATCTATACAAAGTGACGAGCGTCGAAACGCATGAAATACTTCATAAAGTGAGGAACCAACACTCAAATATAACAAGTATAGTCATAGGGTATCTATAGTAATGTTTGGAGGGAATTTGGGTTTTTTCAAAAAATTGATCAAATTTGACCAGAATCGTAGTACATAATCCACGATTTTTCGATAATGTGGCTCCGGAGCGATTTCGGCTCAAATTTTGGTGGTAGTGTCTAAGTATGATATAATGAGAATTTGAAAAATATTAGACCAAAAACCTAAGTAAAGTTAAGTATAATGGCTAAAATGGTTATAAATCCATACAAAGTGACGAGCGTCGAAACGGATGAAATACTTCACAAAATGAGGAACCAACACTCAAGTCCAACAAATATAGTCTAAGGTATCTACAGTAATGTTAGGAGGACCTTTAGATTTTTTTCGAAAAATTGATCAAAATTGACCGGAATCGTAGTACATAATCCATGTTTTTTCGATGAGATGGCTCCGGAGCGATATCGGCTCAAATTTTGGTGATAGTTTATAAGTATGATATAATGAGGATTTGAGAAATATTAGGGCCAAAAACCTAAGTAGAGTGAAGTGAAACGGCTAAAATGGTTATTTAAATCCATATAAAGTGACGAGCGTCGAAACGGATGAAATATTTCACAAAATGAGGAACCAACACTCAAATCCAACAACGATAGTCCTAAGGTATCTACAGTAATGTTAGGAGGACCTTTAGATTTTTTTCGAAAAATTGATCAAATTTGACCGGAATCGTAGTACATAATCCACGGTTTTTCCATAATATGGCTCCGGAGCGAAATCGGCTCAAATTTTGGTGGTAGTGTCTAAGTATGATATAATGAGGATTTGAAAAATATTAGAGTAAAAAACCTAAGAGAAATTAAGTAAAACGACGAGAACGGTCATAGATCCATACAAAGTGACGAGCGTCGAAACAGATGAAATAATTCACAAAAAGAGGAACCAACACTCAAATACAACAAGTATAGTCATAGGGTATCTATAGTGATGTTTGGAGGGAATTTGGGTTTTTTCAAAAAATTGATCAAATTTGACCAGAATGGTAGTACATAATCCACGGTTTTTCGATAAAATGGCTCCTGAGCAAAAACGGCTCAAATTTAGGTGGTAGTGTCCAAGTATGATATAATGAGGATTAGAAGAATATTAGAGTCAAAAACCTAAGAGCAGGTTTGAAAAACGGCCAAAACGGTCATAAAGCCATACAAAATGACGAGTGTCGAAATGCATGAAATATTTCACCAAATGAGGAACCAACACTCAAATCCAACAAGTATAGTACTAATGTATCTTCAGTAGTGTTTGGAGAACATTTGGCTTTTTTTCGGAAAATTGATCAAATTTGATTTGACTTACAGTACATAATTCACGATTTTTTGATAAAATGGTTTCGGAGCAAAAACGACTCAAAATTTTGGTGGTGGTCTTTAAGTATGATAAAATACGTATTTGCAAAATATTAGAGTAAAAAACCTTAGAGAAGATAAGGAAAACGGCCAAAACGGTCATAAATCCATACAAAGTGACGAGCGTCGAAACACATGAAATACTTCAGAAAATGAGGAACGAAAACTCAAATCCAACAAGTATAATCCTAATGTATCTTCAGTAATGTTTGAAGGACTTTTGACTTTAAGTCATCGCCAACAATCAGCTCTTATCCTTTGGCGGAGAATTGATCAAATTTGATCAGAATAACATGACATAATCCACTACTTTTCGACAAAATGACTCCGGAGCAAAAATGACTCAAATTTCGGTGGTAGTCTCTAGATATGATATAATGCGGATTTGCAAAATATTAGAGTAAAAAACCTAAGAGAAGATAAGGAAAACATCCAAAACGGTCAGAAATCCATACAAAGTGACGAGCGTCGAAACACATGAAATAATTCACAAAATGAGGAACCAAAACTCAATTTCAACAAATATAGTCCTAGGGTATCTAATTTAACGTTTAAAGAACATTTGGCTTGTTTCGAAAAATTGATCAAATTTGATCAGAATCGCAATACATAATCCACGGTTTTTCGATAAAAATGCTCCGGAGCGAAACAGCTCAAATTTTTGTGGTAGTCTCTACGTATGATAGAATGAGGATTTTGAAAATATTAGAGTAAAAAACTTAAGAGAAGATAATGAAAACGACCAAAACGATCATAAATCAATACAAAGTGACGGGCGTCGAAACGCATGAAATACTTCAGAAAATGAGGAAACAACACTCAAATCCAACAAGTATAGTCCTAGGGTATCTACAGTAATTTTTGGAGGACATTTGACGTTTTTCGAAAAATTGATCAAATTTGACCGGAATTGCTGTAATATAATCCACGGTTGGTGTGTCCTGGTAGTCGGTGGTGAGATCGTGAGGTAGTACGTTGTGTTGGGGAGAGGAGAGAGAAAAGTAAGAGGTGGGGATTGGGCATTTTATTTTATTATTATTTGTTATTGATTGTAATTAACTCAAGCTAATCATGCTCATGTCAATATTATAGACGGATAAATTAACAGAAGTTCAAAAATGGGTATGGTGTGCAGTTTTCGAAAGTACGGGGGTACCGTATACATAAAGTTAATTTGTAGGGGTACCGCGTGAAAAACCTCTACGTACAGGGGTACCACGTGCATTTTTCGATAATATAATTTATTGTGATTATTGTGATAAGCTAAGTTATAGTAATATAAAAATATAATGTGATATAACAGGCGATGAGATTGTGGTATGAAGATGAAATAGTAAAATGGCTAATGTAAAAGTGGAAGTAAAATAACAATATGATAGGAAGTAAGTGAGTAGAAACATATAATATAATATACTATCATTACTAATAATATTATAAATAAGATAAATCAACATTTTTATAAAACGAGTATAATAATGTGAATATGCAGCCTTGGCGTAGGCCGGGCATACAAACTAGTTAACCAATATAAAAGGAAGCTCAAAAACAATACGGAGCATTGGTTTCCAAAGAACTATTCTAACATGCATGGATGAACGTTGAAGTAAATATATCAGCGCATGTGACAGACCACACTACAAGGAATGAAAGGACATGTACTCCAGTCTTTCTATCTCTGGCAAGAGATCTGACCTGTAGGCTGTAACATCCACATTGTATCACTCAAGGAACCGAAGAACAACATCAAAAGAGGAGAAAGGACGAATAGAGATCATAAAATCCTGGAAGTGAGCAAGGTATCTTAAACAAGAAGATAATACACTATAGAAGGCAAGATCGAGCATGAATATGTATTGTGAACTGTAACCCATACTCAACTACTCATTTCTATCCACGCCTCCAAAATGAGCTCTCAGCCTCTGGGGTCATTAGGTCCCCGTGGGAAATACGAATTTACAAGAAATTTAGGTTAATAGCGCTATGCAGATATCTACGCCGATAGATCTAAGTAATATAGTTGTGTTAGAGCCTCGCAAAAGTACGACCCGATCGTCGTAAAATCTCTCTAAAATAACATTGTGGGAGCTGACTACATCAGACAAGTAAATCATTGTCAATCATCATCTTCATCAGGCAAGTGCATCATTGTCATTTTCAAGCCTACATCAAACAATAGAGATGACACTATGAGATATCTTTCCACCAGCATAAAAAAATAAGAATTGTGGTATTTTTTTTTTTTTTCTTTCTAAAATATAAAAACAATAAAGATGCAAATATCAAATTTGAAGCAAATACACCATCATCGGGGGACTGGAAAAAAAAAAGAAGCGATAAACAGAGACGAATCCATTACAAATTAGCTCGAACTCCCTCAAAGCCTCTATTTAAGAGTTGGAAGGTAAAGCTAGAATGAATTTGATCAAAATGTGTTCAATATCACGAAAAATAAAGCCATTGTTCATACCTGTACAAAAACAGCGTATTCCATACGCACAAACGTCAAACTCTAATCGCTGACCTGAGAGGGAGTTCCTGCACAAAACACCTTGTTAGTCAAAAACCTACAATATACATGCTATACTGCGAGAAATTAATGCTACCAAACCTTGAGTACAGCCCTAGGATGCATAAACTATATGGCTAGACTAAACTAAGATGATTTAGGCTATAGGCTCTAGTCTATGCGCATCACACTATACACACAATCAAGCACGACAATTGGATTACCAGTCACCCAAAGAATGACTTCACAGAGCAGGGTTTAAAATCCATTATTTTAACATACTGGGTCATCATCAAAAAGTTTAGTAAGCATGATTAAACACCTGATTCGGCTTAGTCCCAGGAGAAAGCAGAGGAAGTAGGTGAGCAGAAGGGAAGGTGTATGTGTCATTAGTAGAACAAGGAAGAGAGTCCACTGTATGTTCAGGGTGTCTGCATGAAACCAAGAATAATATGATTAGATAAGTTAGGCAGGGAGCATTTCATAAATTAACAAAGTAAGTGAACAGCTTTAAAATTACTAAATTACCCTGCAAGGTTTCTGTCAAGATACAACAAAAGGTTCTTCATAGGTTGTGAAAGTTCTTCCCTCTGCCTCCGCAAGTTCATCCCACCGCGATGATATCTCACGTTTATCAACAAACTTGGCCTTGCTGAGATCTGAAACAGATACCTTCTTGCCCCTACATTCCAGGCAATATCCATTACCAAAAGTTTGACTTCACAGATAAGAAGCGCTTAAAAATCCACTCTTCTAACAAAACAGTAATGACAGTTTTTATTAAGAGACAGACACACAAATCACAATACATTTACACTGTTCCTATGTTGCTGTAAGCTAAGAAACAGTAAAAGGGCAGACATTTCTCTGATTATAGCATCTATGACTAAACAAATCAATCAGCTTGGTCTTGTCTATGAACTTAAAAGAAGGTCAATTGCTAACAAGATTGATTTTCACATCCTAATGCGGGGCTAATTAAATTGAGGAAAACCAGGGAAAAGGACTCAACCATACAAACAATGACAACACTGAACCATATACTACAAAGAACAACAACAAAAGTCTTAGTACTTGTACTAGTACACTTACTGATAACCATCTCTTAGACCACGCCACTTGCGACTGGCACCATGCAACTGGACACAGCCACCACGCCAATTACCACTTCGACCCCTACCCTCGTTACTCCAACAACCTCTACCTCCACTCCTACCCCCATCACTCCTACCAGCACCTCTGCCCCTACCTCCGTCTCCCCCAGCACCTCTGCCCCTACCCCTATCGTTGACCCTACCACCATTTCTACCACCACTCTTGCCACTGTCCCTACCCCCACCACTGGCTGTACCACCACCCCTACTGCCATTCCCACCATCACCTCTATCCTCACCATTTCCACCTTCACCTCCGCCCACATCCACACCATTCCCACCACCACCTGCACCTCGATTCACACCTGAATGGAAATACACAATGTCATTGACGGTCACATCATGACCTAAACCAAGTATGAATTTCCTGTTTTTATCGTTAATCCACTCATTCTCATTGTCACAGTTAAACTCTAATAAGAGTTCCTTGAGAACATCGTCTTGGGGCATCCCCTTAGACCGTTCTTCTTCTTCCCTTTTCTTCTTCCTTTGGGATTTGTTCTTCCTGTTCTTCTTAGCCAGAGCCTTCTTCCCCAACTTTAGCTCCTCCTCCGCCTCTTGTTTCTTTTCCTCTTTTGTTTTCTCCACTTTACCAACTCTCAAGACAACATGGATTTTATCCCCAAAGTAAGTATTGCATATCAATTGAATCAACAAGGGATGTAATCCATCAAAATCAGGATTTTCCAGTGATCTCACTAACCCAGGCAAACCCCTACTTTGCTCCTGTAGATAGCGAACAACCCCTTCACCCCGCACATCCCTAAACAATTTAATGCCAACCCTGTAGTAAAAGTTTGGGCGAAGACGGGTTTTGATAATATGAGTATTGTAAGTCCTACTGATCATTCCTTCAATTTTTTTAGACGTCATTACACAGTAATTTGAAATCTCAGATAGGGAATGTCGTATCTCGAGAGGCATGTGTGTGGGCTTAAAGTCGTCAACATCAATATGATAGTTAACCAAATCAGCAGGAGTGTTGTTGGATTGATAAATGTTGTGGATCATCAAGCCACTTGTCTCGCGGAATAGATTTGACTAAGTATGTTGAAGTGGGAAATAGGATACCGAGCTTCAGGATACTCGACTCAGGATCAAGCGGACCAGCATAATTGATCATCCCATCTAATAACGACGGATCTGCAAGCAGTGATTTTGATGGCGAATCTTCAGAAACAGAATCGGAATCGAAACCGTAATCACAATCGGAATTGTACTCGCCAGCACTTCTCTTCCTTTTCCTCTTTTCCAGCTCATCGGAAACTTGTTCAACACTTTTCTTCGCTTTCCCCTTTTCTGAGTAAGAGATACGGCCTACTTTCGGTGGCGAAGCCTCGTCATCGTCGTCGGAACCTTGATCAGCAGCAGAAGCTCTCTCCCTTTTCCCCCTTTTCGAACCGGAAACTTGTTCGGCACTTCTCTTCGCTTTACCCTTTTCTGAGGAACAAGTACGGCGTACTTTAGGTGGCGAAGCTTCTCCATCGTCGTCGGAAGGGGGCGGCGCGGAGCCGGAGCCGGAGCCGGAAGCTTGATCGACACCTCTCTTCCTTTTCCCCATCTCTGACAATGTCGAGGGTTAGGGTTTTTTGGGAAAAAAAAAATTTGAAATAATTTGGGTGCGATAAATCTCGCAGGAGAAGCTTATAGAGTATTCATTTTATAGGTGAGGGGTAAATTTGTCACTTTCAATTTTGTACGGACGATGTTAGCACACCACCGTGCGACCACCCACACCCACTTCTACCCCCAAATTTCCCGCTCAAATTCGCCGGCCATTGCTGTCCGCTCAATTTTGATTTTTTTTTTTTTTTTTTTTTTTTTTTTTTTGTGTTTTTAAATAAATTGGTATGTTAGGTTAACTTTAATCATCTTGAGCCTGTGGTTATGTACAATTGCAATTTCAATGAGCCGCATTTGTGGTGAGTTTTATGTGCTTAGCTTGTAGATGAAGGCGTATTAAATAATCTTCAATCTTACCGTGTTTTGCTATGAATTCATATATCAGCCCAACTTGAGATGAAGTTAATTTGTGGGAATTTTCTACTATGTTTCACTCAACTTACAGCTCACTACTGATAGAGGATGAATATAAATCTAGTGGTGAATACGGAATATGTCATTATTATGTGCGTTGTATCTACTACAAGGTACATTGTATTAGCCATTGGGTTAGGAGTGATGAACTTGCTTACCATATGTACTATAAATTCTCATAGTATTATCAATAATATTGAAGTTTGACTTCCCACCAAGGCCCTGTTTCCTGTTATCGACTTATCATTATCTTCATATTTAGGTGTCGTTTGGATAACGTAGGAATTAAATTCCTATGGAAATTTCTAATTCATTGGAATTTAATTCATGTAGCAAATTCCCGGGAATTTGGCTTAGAGCGTTTGGTTACCATATGGGAATTTAGAATTCGTTGGAGTTCATTTCCTACATGTTGTTTGTTTACCATATTAATTTACCCTCTTTTTTATGTTAGTAGTTAATTCAATGCAATAGAATTAATTAAGGGTGAACTAGTAATTTCCTCTATATTCACCATAGGAATTGTGAATTACCAAGGGGGGGGTGGGTAATTGAATTCCTATGGTTCATGGGAATTAGAAATTCCCAAGTAATTCACAATTCCTCCACTTTAGTGAAAAAGGGTCATCCAAACAAATACACAAAAATCAAATTCCTATGGAAAATAGGGATATTCAAACAACCCCTTAGATTTATTGCGAGGTTTCAGAGAGGCTTACTATAAAATGAAAAATGGAATGCATTTGGACTTTTTTTTTTTTTGGGGGGGGGGGGGGGGCGTAATTTGCGAAGTTTGTGCAAATTAGGTAACTTAAGGGCCCGTTCGGTATCACTGCCATTTTCAGTTTTTGGTTTTTTTGCGTAAAAAATTTAGTTAAATAAGTTGTTAAAATTAATTTAAACCGTATGTTTCTATAATAGTCATACAGAAAATGAAAACTGACAACTGAAAACTGAAAACCACTTTTTCTGGTTTTCAAAAACGGGACTTTAGTTTAAAAAAAAACAGAAAACTGAAAACAGAAAACGATACCAAACAGGCCTTAAGAAAATACATGATGATGTCTTATACGGAGTACTTAATTGAGAATTGCGCAGTCTGTTGTATACTTGTATGATTCTCACTTTATTTTCTTTGCTGGGTTTCAGGGTTTGTTTACTAGTGTTGTTTTGCGGCTCAATTTAATACGGTCCACTTTGTTTCAGTAAATTCTTTTTTGTCACATTTGTTGTGGAATAACCTTATTTCATTGGAAAGGTTGTCTAAGATCAAGATAGAGCATTCATTAAAATCATGAGGCAACCAGGTAATTTAGGTCACTTTGCGAACCAAACGACCCTTAATTTGCTATGTAATCTGATCTTGAACCTCCTTGTCTTTCTAAGATTTTCTTTCTTCTTAGAATTGGAAATGGTAACCTTGTCCTTCTGCCAGGCCTCAGGAGGTACTTTACTATTTACACTTCTGTAGTTGTGCCTTTAGCTGATCGCATGATCCCTACTTGTGCAACTTTCTGTACTCGGACAATTTTGTAACTTAACCACGCTACATTACAGCTTTTCGGTACCAAATGATTCGGCTAATAATGAGTCGCAGATGCATTGAGTTAGGAATACAATTCAGAAACAAGAGACAGTTGGACTACCCAACCCAAAAAAGAACATGAAAACGTATTTTATTACAAAAGTTGATGGATATGCCTAAATAGTACACTGTACAGTAAGCGGAGGAGTTCAGACCTCAGATCATAAGCCGCACAGCATCAAAACACCCTTTTTTTTTTCTGGTGCCTTAGATGGTCTTGAGCACATTACAAGTTACTCTAGTTGACGTCCCCGGATGGCACCAGGATAGGTACTTACCACAGGAAATCTAAGCAAGTTTACAAAAGTAGGAACATAGTAAAGGCTATGTGATTGGCGATACTAAGATGAGTTTTCTTGGAAGCTTGCTCGGCTTGTGCGAATTCCAGACCTGCCAGTGAGAAAAAAAGAATGCAAACAAGAGTTAGTGTAACAATTACATGGGAGGATCAAGCACAAAGAACCGAATAGAGTTCATGACCAAACTAAAACCCAAAACGCCACAACCCATACCAATCTTTGGTTTCAGCCATTACATTTATACAGCAAAAAGACACCAGATTAAGAAAATGAGTGATTAATCCTCAAGTGTACAAAATAAGTGACCACCCATCGACTTAAGCTCAACCGCTGACCTCAGCTAAAGAATGGATTCATTTTCCTACTGTATAGGTCTCCTTGCCTTCACAATTGACAGCATTTATAGTAGATAATCAGATCATAAGAGTCAGCCAGCACATTTTTCTAAAAATTTTTCCAAATGAAGAGAGATCTATAACAAACACCATCATCCCAATACCGTGGAAAAATGTGTCAAACCCAATTATTGTGTCCGATTTCATGTCTCATCTTACATCCCACTCTGCCTTGTTCCACCACACCGACCACAGAGTTGGCTCAGTGAATGCAAATACTGAGCTACAACAGCACAAAGACCACAAACGGGAGGAACTAAATCTTCGTGTTCAGTTGTTCTTATAACTCACACGAATCCAGTTCCTCTATCATATTCACAGGCACAACCACAAGGTACCAACATACTACTCTTAATCATCCGAATATCCACCACACGAACAGTACGTTAGCTAACAAATGAATAGAAGATGCATTGAGTTGGGGATTAGGTTCATAAACCAGACCGAGTCGAAATAACTGAAACAAGCAAGATTACAAAGATGGATTGACAAGGGAACAAAACACAAAATGCAGAATAAACAAAAATAGAGACAAGTAGAGTAGTCTGGTTAGATGGTGTACTGTACCGTCAACGAAGTAGTTCACATGTCAAGTCGCATAACATCTCCTTGCGCAGATTGTCATCAAACAGTGAACCACCCTTTTCTCTGTAATTTAGATAGTCTTGAGCACGTAACGATTTAATCTGGTTGTCTTCCCCGAATGCCACGAGAAGGATAGGATCCGGCCACAGACCTTTGGGTCTAGCAACGGAAGAAGACAGTTGAGGCCACGGCATCTCAGAAACTGGATTTGAATCACTTAAAAACGCCTGAACCATGGGAACAAAGACAACTTCGGAGCCAGGATAGTCCTCCTTGATTTGTTCGTACGAGTCACGCAACTTCCTGTAGACAGTATCAGAGGAGCCAAGGTAAAGGAGGATGTTCCTATTCTTGAGATCAGACACTTTCAAGTGTCCATGTCCCGGGAAGAAAAGGCGGCCATTCTGACCGAGGAAAGACTCTAGGGTGAGTGACCTTAAACCCGAAATCCTGTCATCCAACCATTTCGTTCTAGTGAAGGGATATTCATTGGCCGAGTTAAACCTCTCCATAAATTCCAAACCCTTAATCTCCCCACCACGACCACCATCGGCCCAAACGATTACAGAATCCTCGTATTGAGTACTAACAAGACGGAACAGATTACGGCTAACCTGGTCCACAAAGGGCAGCTCCCACCAAGACGTTATACCCTTCTCTTCCAAGGCCGATTTGACAGCATCGAAATACGAGGACTCGTCCAAAAAACAGGCTAGGTGTACGATCACCACCTTAAATTGAAGATTAGATTTGACACATCTCCTACGAATGTTTTCAAGAGGAGTCATGAATTGACCATCAAAGCAAAGGTACACAGCAACACACTTACTCTTGCTTAGGTCTGATACCGATATCTTCCTCTTTCGATTCTTTTTACTACCGCCACACTTCCGTAGGAGCGAAAAGGGCGAACAGCACAAGAGTTCCGCCAGGGTGACTGGTTCACTGCTGATTTCGACCTCGTCTTCGCCAAATTTCAACTTCCTATAAGGAGGATCCACCAACCTGTTCTTTCTGCTTTCTAATTCCAACTCCCTATAAAGAGGATCCAACCTCAATTTAATCCCCTCATCTTCTCTATTAATCGATTTCTTGTGATCATCGGTAAAAGGGTATGACGCGGCTCCATACCAATAGAAAATGTTATATGTTGTCTGCAGAACAGTCTGATCAGGGTCAAGTGCAAGACAGTTAAATTCAGTGTCGACCCCAATCCCCAACCCAAGAAGCTTACAGATCAAGTCTCGAGAAGAGGAATGGGAAAAGGGAACAGCAAGACAAGGAAACGCAGAGAAAAAGCGGTTGAAAGCGGGTTCCTCCTCATCCTCGGCGATGAATGAGCATCTCATCTTAGCCACCATTACCATCTCGAAATTTACATTCTTCTTCTTCAAGTCATTGTAAATTGCGATCAAGGCTCGGCATACATCAGTGCCCGTGTCGTTAGCAATCATAGGGACAAAGAAACAACAGATTACCAAATACTTACCGGCAATAGCTTTCTTTAATCCAACTCTTTCACCATTGTTACGGACGAGTGAGCTCGTTTTACCCGAATTCGACAACAACGTAAACAAATCAACCGGTAATTTCTTGCCTTTGATAATCTTTAGAGGCTTAATATCCTCCAAATACGTTTCTTCTGGTAACGTATCAGAAGAAGGTTCATTAATATCATACTTATCCTCGATGTTATTTACTGGTGAAGGGTAAAAGTAATTCGAATCAAATAACGGGTACGCGCATTTGGCTCTCTTCCTCTTCTTCTCCTCCGATTCGCTGCCGCTGCTGCTTCTCTTCAACGGCCCACTCTCCTTGTTCGTTTCGCCGCTGGATCTCTTCTTATTCTTCTTCTTCTTCTCCTCTTCCTTCTCGCTGACGCTGCTGCATCTCTTTAACGGCCCACTCTCCTTGTTCGTTTCGCCGCCGGATCTGTTCTTCTTATTCTTCTTCTCCTCTTCCTTTTCGCTGACGCTGCTGCATCTCTTCAACGCCAAGCTCCTCTGCTTCTGCTTCCCTTCCTCGGGATCAGGCATCATGTAATTAATTTAATTTAATTTAATTTAACTTAATAATTGAATAGAGACGAAAAAGTTGATGTGAGGAGAGTAGATCAGACTTATTATATAATAATGATGATGATGACTATGGCGGCATCTCTAAGTATGGAAACACAAAGAGCAACGCGTAGGGTTGGGTGGAGACGGAGCAAAAAACCCAGTGGATCATAACTTGGTATTTGGGTCCGTTATACAAATATCATCAGCCCGATTCTTCAAAAACATGCAATGGATCGACTAAGTTGGGTTGAGCTCAATATTGATAGAACTCGGGCCAAAATATAAGTAATGTTTTCCATACCAAAATATTCACAATATTATTTTGATTATAATAAATCAATATTTACTATTAATTTTCATTTTTAATTTATTATTTTGTACCTTCCTTATATAATACTATATATTAAAACCTTAAACCAAGTCTTTCTTCGAAAGACGCTTGAGATTCATTAATTAGATAGCATTAAGTAATTACATAATATAAAAATTATTAGCTAATTTATGCAAAATAATACTAGTATAATTTATGGTGATTATGGTGGTAATCTAATTTATGGAAAATAATAGTGTTGTTACTAATATTATAACAAACGTAAATTGACAATTTCATCAAATGAACATAACAATATAGATATCCAACAAGAATAGTCCTAAGATAATCCACGGTTTTTCGATAATATGGCTCCGGAACAAAAATCGCTCAAAATTTGGTGGTAATCTCTAATTATAATATAATGAGGATATACAAAATATTAGAGTGAAAAACCTAATAAAATATAAGGAAAACGACCAAAACGGTTATAAATCCATACAAAATGACGAGCGTCGAAACGGATGAAATAGTTAGACACTACCACCAAAATTGATCAAATTTGATAGGAATCGTAGTACCTAATCCACAATTTTTCGATAATATGGCTCCGGAGCGAAATCAGCTCAAATTCTGGTGGTAGTGTCTAAGTATGATATAATGACGATTTGGAAAATATTAGGGCCAAAAACCTAAGTGAAGTTAAGTAAAACGAGCAGAACAGTCATAGATCCATACAAACTGACGAGCGTTGAAACGCATGAAATACTTCATAAAATGAGAAACCAACACTCAAATCCAACAAGTATGATCCTAAGGTATCAAATTTGACCAGAATGACAGAATCGCAGTACATAATCCACGGTTTTTCGATAATATGGCTCCGGAGCGAAATCGGCTTAAATTTTGGTGATAGTTTCTAAGTATGATATAATGAGGATTTAAGAAATATTAGGGCCAAACACCTAAGTAGAGTGAAGTGAAACGGCTAAAATGGTTATTTAAATACATACAAAGTGACGAGCGTCGAAACGGATGAAATACTTCACAAAATGAGGAACCAACACTCCAATCCGGCAAGTATAATCCTAAGGTATCTACTCTAATGTTAGGAGGACCTTTAGATTTTTTTCGAAAAATTGATCAAATTTGACCGGAATCGTAGTACATAATCCACGGTTTTTCGATAATATGGCTCCGGAGCGATATCGGCTCAAATTTTGGTGGTAGTGTCTAACTATGATATAATGAGGATTTGGAAAATATTAGAGTACAAAACCTAAGAAAAGTTAAGTAAAACGACCAGAACGGTCATAGATCCATACAAAGTGAGGAGGGTCGAAACGCATGAAATACTTCATAAAGTGAGGAACCAACACTTAAATCCAACAAGTATAATCCTAAGTTATCTACAATAATGTTAGGAGGATCTTTAGATTTTTTTTGAAAAATTGATCAAATTTGACCGAAATCGTAGTACATAATCCACGGTTTTAACATACTATGGCTTCGGAGCGAAATCGGCTCAAATTTTGGTGGAAGTGTCGAAGTATGATATAATGAGGATTTGGAAAAATTTTTTAAGTAAATAACCTAAGAGAAGTTAAGTAAAACGACCAGAACGGTCATAGATCCATACAAAGTGACGAGCGTCGAAACGGATAATATATTTTACAAAATGAGGAACCAACACTCAAATATAACAAGTATATTCATTGGGTATCTATAGTATTGTTTGGAGGGAATTTGGGTTTTTTCAAAAAATTGATCAAATTTGATCAGAATCGCAGTACATAATCCACGATTTTTCGATAATATGGCTCCGGAGCGATATCGGCTCAAATTTTGGTGGTAGTGTCTAAGTATGATATACTGAGGATTTGAAAAATATTAGAGCCAAAAACCTAAGTAAAGTTAAGTAGAATGGCTAAAATTGTTATAAATCCATACAAAGTGACGAGCGTCGAAACGGATGAAATACTTCACAAAATGAGGAACCAACACTCAAATCCAACAAACATAGTCCTAAGGTATATACAGTAATGTTAGGAGGACCTTTAGATTTTTTCGAAAAATTGATCAAATTTGACCGGAATCGTAGTACATAATCCACGGTTTTTCGATAATATGGCTCCGTTGCGATATCGGCTCAAATTTTGGTGGTAGTGTCTAAGTATGATATAATGAGGATTTGGAAAATATTAGAGTAAAAAACCTCAGAGAAGTTAAGTAAAACGACCAGAACGGTCATAGATTCATACAAAGTGACGAGCGTCGAAACGCATGAAATATTTCATAAAGTGAGGAACCAACACTTAAATCCAACAAGTATAATCCTAATTTATCTACAGTAATGTTAGGAGGACCTTTAGATTTTTTTCGAAAAATTGATCAAATTTGACCGGAATCGTAGTACATAATCCACAGTTTTTCCATAATATGGCTCCGGAGCGAAATCGGCTCAAATTTTGGTGGTAGTGTCTAAGTATGATATAATGCGGATTTGAAAAATATTAGAGTAAAAAACCTCAGAGAAATTAAGTAAAATGACCAGAACGGTCATAGATCCATACAAAGTGCGAGCGTCGAAACAGATGAAATAATTCACAAAAAGAGGAACCAACACTCAAATACAACAAGTATAGTCATAGGGTATCTATAGTAATGTTTGGAGGGAATTTGGGTTTTTTCAAAAAATTGATCAAATTTGACCACAATCGCAGTACATAATCCACGGTTTTTAGATAATATGGCTCCGAAGCGAAATCGGCTCAAATTTTGGTGGTAGAGTCTAAGTATGATATAATGAGGATTTTGAAAAAAATTGAGTAAAAACCCTAAGAGAAGTCAAGTACAACGACCAGAACGGTCATAAATCCATACAAAGTGACGAGCGTCGAAACGGATGAAATATTTCACAAAATGAGAAACCAACACTCAAATCCAACAAATATAGTCATACGGTATCTATAGTAATGTTTGGAGGAAATTTAGGTTTTTTCAAAAAATTGATCATATTTTACCAGAATGGCAGTACATAATCAACGGTTTTTCGATAATATGGCTCCGGAGCGATATCGGCTCAAAATGTGGTGATAGTGTCTGAGTATGATATAATGAGGATTTGAGAAATATTTGGGCCAAAAACCTAAGTAAAGTGAAGTAAAACGGCTAAAATGGTTATAATTCCATACAAAGCGACGAGCGTTGAAACGGATGAAATACTTCACAAAATGAGGAACCAACACTCCAATCCAACAAGTATAAATATAAGGTATCTACAGTATCTACAGTATTGTTAGGAGGATTTTGATATTGTTTGCGAAAAATTGATCAAATTTGATAGGCATCGTAGTACATAATCCACCGTTTTTCGATAATATGGCTCTGGAGCGAAATCGGCTCAAATTTTGGTGGTAGTGTCTAAGTATGATACAATGAGCATTTGGAAAATATTAGACTTAAAAACCTAAGAAAAGTTAAGTAAAACGATCAGAACGGTCATACATCCATAGAAAGTGACGAGCGTCGAAATGCATGAAATACTTCATAAAACGAGGAACCAACACTCAAATTCAACAAATATAATCCTAAAGTATCTACAGTAATGTTAGGAGGACATTTAGATTTTTTTCCAAAAATTGATCAAATTTGACCGGAATCATAGTACATAATCCACGGTTTTTCCGTATTATGGCTACGGAGCGAAATCGGCTCAAATTTTGGTGGTGGTGTCTAAGTATGATATAATGAGGATTTAAAAAATATTAGGGCCAAAAATCTAAGTAAAGTTAAGTAATATGGCAAAAATGGTTATAAATCCATATTAAGTATGATATAATGAGGATTTGAGAAATATTATGGCCAAAAACCTAAGTAAAGTGAAGTGAAACGGCTAAAATGTTTAGTTAAATCTATACAAAGTGACGAGCGTCGAAACGGATGAAATTCTTCACAAAATGAGGAACCAACACTCAAATCCAACAAATATAGTCCAAAGGTATCTACAGTGATGTTAGGAGGACCTTTAGATTTTTTTCAAAAAATTGATCAAATTTGACCGGAATCGTAGTACATAATCCACGGTTTTTCGATAATATGGCTCCGGAGCGATATCGGCTCAAATTTTGGTGGTAGTGTCTAAGTATGATATAATGAGGATTTGGAAAATATTAGAGTAAAGAACCTAAGAGAAGTTAAGTAAAACGACCAGAACGATCATAGATCCATACAAAGTGACGAGCGTCGAAACGCATGAAATACTTCATAAAGTGAGGAACCAACACTTAAATCCAACAAGTATAATCCTAATTTATCTACAGTAATGTTAGGCGGACCTTTAGATTTTTTTTTTTTGAAAAATTGATCAAATTTGACCGAAATCGTAGTACATAATCCACGATTTTTCCATAATATGGCTCCGGAGCGAAATCGACTCAAATTTTAGTGGAAGTGTCGAAGTATGATATAATGAGGATTTGGAAAAAATTTAAAGTAAATAACCTAAGAGAAGTTAAGTAAAACGACCAGAACGGTCATAGATCCATACAAAGTGACGAGCGTCGAAACGGATAATATATTTTACAAAATGAGGAACCAACACTCAAATATAACAAGTATAGTCATAGGGTATCTATAGTAATGTTTGGACGGAATTTGGGTTTTTTCAAAAAATTGATCTAATTTGATCAGAATCGCAGTACATAATCCACGATTTTTCGATAATATGACTCCGGAGCGATATTGGCTCAAATTTTGGTGGTAGTGTCTAAGTATGATATAATGAGGATTTGAAAAATATTAGAGCCAAAAACCTAAGTAAAGTTAAGTAAAATGGCTAAAATGGTTATAAATCCATAAAAAGTGACGAGCGTCGAAACGGATGAAATACTTCACAAAATGAGGAACCAACACTCAAATCCAACAAATATAGTCCTAAGGTATATACAGTAATGTTAGGAGGACCTTTAGATTTTTTTCGAAAAATTGTTCAAATTTGACCGGAATCGTAGTACATAATCCACGGTTTTTCGATAATATGGCTCCGTAGCGATATCGGCTCAAATTTTGGTGGTAGTGTCTAAGTATGATATAATGAGGATTTGGAAAATATTAGAGTAAAAAACCTAAGAGAAGTTAAGTAAAACGACCAGAACGGTCATAGATCCATACAAAGTGACGAGCGTCGAAACGCATGAAATACTTCATAAAGTGAGGAACCAACACTTAAATCCAACAAGTATATTCCTAATTTATCTACAGTAATGTTAGGAGGACCTTTAGATTTTTTTCGAAAAATTGATCAAATTTGACCGGAATCGTAGTACATAATCCACAGTTTTTCCATAATATGGCTCCGGAGCGAAATCGGCTCAAATTTTGGTGGTAGTGCCTAAGTATGATATAATGAGGATTTGAAAAATATTAGAGTAAAAAACCTCAGAGAAATTAAGTAAAATGACCAGAACGGTCATAGATCCATACAAAGTGACGAGCGTCGAAGCAGATGAAATAATTCACAAAAAGAGGAACCAACACTCAAATACAACAAGTATAGTCATAGGGTATCTATAGTAATGGTTGGAGGGAATTTGGGTTTTTTCAAAAAATTGATCAAATTTGACCAAAATCGGAGTACATAATCCACGGTTTTTAGATAATATGGCTCTGAAGCGAAATCGGCTCAAAATTTGGTGGTAGTGTCTAAGTATGATATAATGAGGATTTAGAAAAAATTTGAGTAAAAACCCTAAGAGACGTTAAGTACAACGACCAGAACGGTCATAGATCCATACAAAGTGACGAGCGTCGAAACGGATGATATATTTCACAAAATGAGGAACCAACACTCAAATCCAACAAATATAGTCATACGGTATCTACAGTAATGTTTGGAGGAAATTTAGGTTTTTTCAAAAAATTGATCATATTTGACCAGAATCGAAGTACATAATCCACGGTTTTTCGATAATATGGCTCCGGAGCGATATCGGCTCAAAATGTGGTGATAGTGTCTAAGTATGATATAATGAGGATTTGAGAAATATTTGGGCCAAAAACCTATGTAAAGTGAAGTAAAACGGCTAAAATGGTTATAATTCCATAGAATGTGACGAGCGTTGAAACGGATGAAATACTTCACAAAATGAGGAACCAACACTCAAATCCAACAAGTATAAATCTAAGGTATCTACAGTATTGTTAGGAGGATATTGATCTTGTTTTCGAAAAATTGATCAAATTTGATAGGCATCGTAGTACATAATCCACCGTTTTTCGATAATATGGCTCTGGAGCGAAATCGGCTCAAATTTTGGTGGTAGTGTCTAAGTATGATACAATGAGCATTTGGAAAATATTAGACTTAAAAACCTAAAAAAAGTTAAGTAAAACGACCAGAACGGTCATACATCCATACAAATTGACGAGCGTCGAAACGCATGAAATACTTCATAAAACGAGGAACCAACACTCAAATCCAACAAATATAATCCTAAATTATCTAAAGTAATGTTAGGAGGACATTTAGATTTTTTTCAAAAATTTGATCAAATTTGACCGGAGCGAAATGGGCTCAAATTTTGGTGGTGGTGTCTAAGTATGATATAATGAGGATTTAAAAAATATTAGGGCAAAAAGTCTAAGTAAAGTTAAGTAATATGGCTAAAACGGTTATAAATCCATATTAAGTATGATATAATGAGGATTTGAGAAATATTAGGGCCAAAAACCTAAGTAAAGTGAGTGAAACGGCTAAAATGTTTATTTAAATCCATGCAAAGTGAAGAGCGTCGAAACGGATGAAATTCTTCACAAAATGAGGAACCAACACTCAAATCCAACAAGTATAATCCTATGGTATCTACAGTGATGTTCAGAGGACCTTTAGATTTTTTTTCAAAAAATTGATCAAATTTGACCGGAATCGTAGTACATAATCCACGGTTTTTCGATAATATGGCTCCGGAGCGATATCGGCTCAAATTTTGGTGGTAGTGTCTAAGTATGATATAATGAGGATTTGGAAAATATTAGAGTAAAGAACCTAAGAGAAGTTAAGTAAAACGACCAGAACGGTCATAGATCCAAACAAAGTGACGAGCGTCGAAACGCATGAAATATTTCATAAAGTGAGGAATCAACACTTAAATTCAACAAGTATAATCCTAATTTATCTACAGTAATGTTAGGAGGACCTTTAGATTTTTTTCGAAAAATTGATCAAATTTGACCGGAATCGTAGTACATAATCCACAATTTTTCCATAATATGGCTCCGGAGCGAAATCGGCTCAAATTTTGGTGGTAGTGTCTAAGTATGATATAAAGAGGATTTGAAAAATATTAGAGTAAAAAACCTAAGAGAAATTAAGTCAAACGACCAGAACGGTCATTGATCCATACAAAGTGACGAGCGTCGAAACAGATGAAATTATTCACAAAAAGAGGAACCAACACTCAAATACAACAAGTATAGTCATAGGGTATCTATAGTAATGTTTGGAGGGAATTTGGGTTTTTTCAAAAAATTGATCAAATTTGACCAGAATCGCAGTACATAATCCACGGTTTTTCGATAATATGGCTCCGAAGAGAAATCGGCTCAAATTTTTGTGGTAGTGTCTAAGTATGATATAATGAGGATTTTGAAAAAATTTGAGTAAAAACCCTAAGAGAAGTAAAGTAAAACGACCAGAACGGTCATAGATCCATACAAAGTGACGAGCGTCGAAACGGATGAAATATTTCACAAAATGAGGAACCAACACTCAAATCCAACAAATATAGTCATAGGGTATCTATAATAATGTTTGGAGGAAATTTGGGTTTTTTCAAAAAATTGATCAAATTTGACCAGAATCGAAGTACATAATCCACGGTTTTTCGATAATATGGCTCCGGACCGATATCGGCTCAAAATTTTGTGATAGTGTCTAAGTATGATATAACGAGTATTTGATAAATATTAGGGCCAAAAACCGAAGTAAAGTGAAGTAAAACGGCTAAAATGGTTATAAATCCATACGAAGTGACGAGCGTCGAAACAAATGAAATACTTCACAAAATGAGGAACCAACACTCCAATCCAACAAGTATAAATCTAAGGTATCTACAATATTGTTAGGAGGATATTGATATTGTTTTCGAAAAATTGATCAAATTTGATAGGAATCGTAGTACATAATCCACCGTTTTTCGATAATATGGCTCTAGAGCGAAATCGGCTCCAATTTTGGTGGTAGTGTCTAAGTATGATATAATGAGCATTTGGAAAATATTAGAGTTAAAAATCTAAGAAAAGTTAAGTAAAACGATCAGAACGGTCATAGATCCATACAAAGTGACGACCGTCGAAACGCATGAAATATTTCATAAAATGAGGAACCAACACTCAAATCCAACAAATATAATCCTAAGGTATCTACAGTAATGTTAGGAGGACATGTAGATTTTTTTCCAAAAATTGATCAAATTTTACCGGAATCGTAGTACATAATCCACGGTTTTTCCTTATTATGGCTAAGAAGCGAAATCGGCTCACGGCGATAAGGAGCTAAAAGATCTACCACTTTAATTCCTGTTTCAAAATAGATAATTTTGTATCCCGGTAATCTTTTTTTCCTGATTATGATAACAATAAAAAAAATTGTGACCAAAGAAAGAAAGAAGAATACACCAAAATCCGGTATACTCTTACCTAGGTTCCTAAACTTGGAATGAATGGCAGAGCGTAAGTGGCAAACAGTAAATTTAATGTAGAATCAAATGGTAAGGGTACCATAGGGACAGTCAGTCCATATTACGCTTTTTCTAATAGAACCAGGGGGATCAAATTTTGGTGGTGGTGTCTAAGTATGATATAATGAGTATTTAAAAAATATTAGGGCCAAAAATCTAAGTAAAGTTAAGTAAAATGGATAAAATGGTTATAAATCCATACAAAGTGACGAGCGTCGAAATGGATGAAATTCTTCACAAAATGAGGAACCAACACTCAAATACAACAAGTATAGTCCTAAGGTATCTACAGTAATGTTTAGAGGACATTTGTTTTTTTTTTTTTTTTTTCTTCATAAAATTGATCAAATTTGAACAGAATCGCAGTACATAATCCACGGTTTTTCGATAATATGGCTTCGGAGCGAAATCGGCTCAAATTTTGGTGGTAGTGTGTCAGTATGATATAATGAGTATTTGAAACATATTAGGGCCAAAAAATATTAGGGCCAAAAACCTAAGAGAAGTTAAGTAAAACGGCTAAAATGGTTATAAATTCATACAAAGTGACGAGCGTCGATACGGATGAAATATTTCACAAAATGAGGAACCAACACTCAAATACAACAAGTATAGTCATAGGTTATCTATAGTAATGTTTGGAGGGAATTTGAGTTTTTTCAAAAAATTGATAAAATTTAACCAGAATCGTAGTACATAATCCACGGTTTTTCGATAATATGGCTCCGGAGCGATATCGGCTCAAATTTTGGTGATAGTGTCTAAGTATGATATTATGAGGATTTGAGAAATATTAGGGCCAAAAACCTAAGAGAAGTTAGGTAAAACGGATAAAATGGTTATAACTCCATACAAAGTGACGAGTGTCGAAACGGATGAAATACTTCACAAAATGAGGAATCAACACTCGAATCCAACAAGTATAAATCTAAGGTATCTACAGCATTTTTAGGAGGATATTTAGATTGTTTTCGAAAAATTGATCAAATTTGATAGGAATCGTAGTACATAATATACGGTTTTTCGATAATATGGCTCTGGAGCGAAATCGACTCAAATTTTGGTGGTAGTGTCTAAGTATGATATAATGAGGATTTGGAAAATAGTAGAGTAAAAAACCTCAAAGAAGTTAAGTAAAACGACCAGAACGGTCATACATCCATACAAATTGACGAGCGTCGAAACGCATGAAATACTTCATAAAACGAGGAACCAACACTCAAATCCAACAAATATAATCCTAAATTATCTAAAGTAATGTTAGGAGGACATTTAGATTTTTTTCCAAAAATTGATCAAATTTTACCGGAATCGTAGTACATAATCCACAGTTTTTCCGTATTATGGCTAAGAAGCGAAATCGGCTCACGGCGATAAGGAGCTAAAAGATCTACCACTTTAATTCCTGTTTCAAAATAGATAATTTTGTATCCCGGTAATCTTTTTTTCCTGATTATGATAACAATAAAAAAAATTATGACCAAAGAAAGAAAGAAGAATACACCAAAATCCGGTATACTCTTACCTAGGTTCCTAAACTTGGAATGAATGGCAGAGCGTAAGTGGCAAACAGTAAATTTAATGTAGAATCAAACGGTAAGGGTACCATAGGGACAGTCAGTCCATATTACGCTTTTTCTAATAGAACCAGGGGGATCAAATTTTGGTGGTGGTGTCTAAGTATGATATAACGAGTATTTAAAAAATATTAGCGCCAAAAATCTAAGTAAAGTTAAGTAAAATGGCTAAAATGGTTATAAATCCATACAAAGTGACGAGCGTCGAAATGGATGAAATTCTTCACAAAATGAGGAACCAACACTCAAATACAACAAGTATAGTCCTAAGGTATCTACAATAATGTTTGGAGGACATTTGTTTTTTTTTTTTTTTTTTTTTTTTCATAAAATTGATCAAATTTGAACAGAATCGCAGTACATAATCCACGGTTTTTCGATAATATGGCTTCAGAGCGAAATCGGCTCAAATTTTGGTGGTAGTGTGTCAGTATGATATAATGAGTATTTGAAACATATTAGGGCCAAAAACCTAAGAGAAGTTAAGTAAAACGGCTAAAATGGTTATAAATCCATACAAAGTGACGAGCGTCGATACGGATGAAATATTTCACAAAATGAGGAACCAACACTCAAATACAACAAGTATAATCATAGGGTATCTATAGTAAAGTTTGGAGGGAATTTGAGTTTTTTCAAAAAATTGATAAAATTTGACCAGAATCGCAGTACATATTATGGCTCCACGGTTTTTCGATAATATGGCTCCGGAGCGATATCAACTCAAATTTTGGTGATAGTGTCTAAGTATGATATAATGAGGATTTGAGAAATATTAGGGCCAAAAACCTAAGAGAAGTTAAGTAAAACGGATAAAATGGTTATAAATCCATACAAAATGACGAGCGTCGAAACGGATGAAATACTTCACAAAATGAGGAATCAACACTCGAATCCAACAAGTATAAATCTAAGGTACCTACAGTATTTTTAGGAGGATATTTAGGTTGTTTTCGAAAAATTGATCAAATTTGATAGGAATCGTAGTACATAATCTACGGTTTTTCGATAATATGGCTCTGGAGCGAAATCGACTCAAATTTTTGTGGTAGTGTCTAAGTATGATATAATGAGGATTTGGAAAATAGTAGAGTAAAAAACCTAAAAGAAGTTAAGTAAAACGACCAGAACGGTCATAGATCCATACAAAGTGGCGAGTCGAAACGTATGAAATACTTCATAAAATGAGGAACCAATAATCAAATCTAACAAGTATAATCCTAAGGTATCTACAGTAATGTTAGGAGCACATTTAGATTTTTTTTCCAAAAATATATCAAATTTGACCGGAATCGTAGTACATAATCCACGTTTTTTCAATAATATGACTCCGGAGCGCAATCGGCTCAAATTTTGGTGGTAGTGTCTAAGTATGATATAATGAGGATTTGAAAAATATTTGCGCCAAAAATCTAAGTAAAGTTAAGTAAAATGGCTAAAATGGTTATAAATCCATATAAAGTGACGAGTGTCGAAACGGATGAAATACATGACAAAATGAGGAACCAACACTCAAATCCAACAAGTATAGTCCTGAGGTGTCTACAGTAATGTTTGGAGGACATTTGTATTTTTTTGAAAAATTGATCAAATTTAACAGGAATCGTAGTACCTAATCCACGGTTTTTCGATAATATGGCTATGGTGCGAATTCAGCTCAAATTTTGGTGGTAGTGTCTAAGTATGATATAATGAGGATTTGAAAAATATTAGGGCCAAAAACCTAAGTAAAGTTTAGTAAAACGGCTCAAATGGTTATAAATCCATACAAAGTGACGTGCGTCGAAACGGATGAAATACTAAACAAATTGAGGAACCAAAACTCAAATCCAACAAGTATAGTCATAGGGTATCTATAATATTGTTTGGAGGACATTTGTTTGTTTTTTTTTTTTTCAAAAAATTGATCAAATTTGACCAGAATCGCAGTACATAATCCACGGTTTTTCGATAATATAGCTACGGAGCGAAATCGGCTCAAATTTTGGTGATAGTTTCTAAGTATGATATAATGAGGATTTGAGAAATATTAGGGCCAAAAACCTAAGTAAAATGAAGTAAAACGGCTAAAATGGTTATAAATCCATACAAAATGACGAGCGTCGAAACGGATGAAATACTTCACAAAATGAGGAACCAACACTCCAATCCAACAAGTATAAACCTAAGTTATTTACTGTAATGTTAGGATGATATTTAGCTTTTTTTCGAAAAATTGTTCAAATTTGATAGGAATCGTAGTACATAATCCACGGTTTTTCGATAATATGGCTCCGGAGCGAAATCGGCTCAAATTTTGTTGGTAGTGTCTAAGTATGTTATAATGAGGATTTGGAAAATATTAGAGTTAAAAACCTAAGAGAAGTTAAGTAAAACGACCAGAACGACATAAATCCATACAAAGTGACGAGCGTCGAAACGGATGAAATACTTCACAAAATGAGGAACCAACACTCAAATTCAACAAGTATAGTCCTTAGGAATCTACAGTAATGTTTGGAGGACATATGGATTTTTTTCGAAAAATTGATCAAATTTGACCAGAATCGTGGTACATAATCCACAGTTTTCGATAATATGGCTCCGGAGCGAAATCGGCTCAAATTTTGGTGGTAGTGTGTAAATATGATATAATGAGTATTTGAAAAATATTAGGGCCAAAAACCTAAGTAAAGTGAAGTAAAACGGCTAAAATGGTTAGAAATCCATACTAAGTGACGAGCGTCGTAACTGATGAAATACTTCACAAAATGAGGAACCAACACTCAAATCCAACAAGTATAATCATAGGGTATCTATAATAATGTTTGGAGGAAATTTGGGTTTTTTCAAAAATTGATCAAATTTGACCAGAATAGCAGTACATAATTCACGGTTTTTCGATAATATGGCTTCGGAGCGAAATCGGCTCAAATTTTGGTGATAGTGTCTAAGTATGATATAATGTGGATTTGAGAAATATTAGGGCTAAAAACCTAAGTAAAGTGAAGTAAAACGTCTAAAATGGTTATAAGCGTCGAAACGGATGAAACACTTCACAAAATGAGGAACCAACACTCAAATCCAATAAGTATAATCTTAAGGTATATACAGTATTGTTCGGAGGATATTTAGATTGTTTTCGAAAAATTGATCAAATTTTCCCAGAATCGCTGTACATAATCCACGGTTTTTCGATAATATGGCTCCGGAGCGAAATCGGCTCAAATTTTGGTGGTAGTGTCTAAGTATGATATAATGAGGATTTGGAAAAAAATTGAGTAAAAAACCTAAGAGAAGTTAAGCAAAACGACTAGAACGGTCATAGATCCATACAAAGTGACGAGCGTCGAAACGAATGAAATATTTCACAAAATGAGGAACCAACACTCAAATCCAACAAGTATAGTTTGAGGGTATCTATAGTAATATTTGAAGGGAATTTGGGTTTTTTCAAAAAATTGATCAAATTTGACCAGAATCGCAATACATAATCCACGGTTTTTCGATAATATGGCTCTGTAGCGATATCGGCTCAAATCTTGGTGGTAGTGTCTAAGTATGATATAATAAGGATTTGGAAAATATTAGAGGAAAAAACCTAAGAGAGGTTAAGTAAAACGACCAGAACGGTCATAGATCCATACAAAGTAGTGGCGACTGGCGAGCGTCGAAACGCAAGAAATACTTCACAAAATGTGGAACCAACACTCAAATGCAACAAGTATATTCCTAAGGTATATACAGTAATGTTTGGAGAACATTTTTTTTTTTTTGAAAAATTGATCCAATTTGACTAGAATTGTAGTACATAATCCACGGTTTTTCGATAATATGGCTCCGTAGCGATATCGGCTCAAATTTTGGTGGTAGTGTGTAAGTATGATATAATGAGGATTTGGAAAATATTAGAGGAAAAAACCTAAGAGAAGTTAAGTAAAACGACCAGAACGGTCATAAATTTATACAAAGTAGTGACGAGCGTCGAAACGCATGAAATACTTTACAAAATGAGGAACCAACACTCAAATCCAACAAGTATATTCCTAAGGTATCTACAGTAATGTTTGGAGGACATTTGTTTTTTTTTTTGAAAAATTGATCAAATTTGACCAGAATTGTAGTACATAATCCACGGTTTTTCGATAATATGGTTCCGGAAAGAACTCAGCTCAAATTTTGGTGGTAGTGTCTAAGTATGATATAATGAGGATTTGAAAAATATTAAGGCCAAAAACCTAAGTAAAGTCAAGTAAAACGGCTAAAATGCTTATAAATCCATACAAAATGACGAGCGTCGAAACGGATGAAATACTTCACAAAATGAGGAACCAACAGTTTAATCCAACAAGTATAAACCTAAGGTATCTACTGGAATGTTAGGAGGATATTTAGATTTTTTTCAAAAATTTGTTCAAATTTGACAGGAATCGTAGTACATAATCCATGATTTTTAGATAATATGGCTCCGGAGCGAAATCAGTTCAAATTTTGGTGGTAGTGTCTAAGTATGATATAACGAGGATTTGAGAAATATTAGAGCCAAAAACCTAAGTAAAGTTATGTAAAACGGCTAAAATGGTTATAAATCCATACAAAGTGACGAGCGTCGAAACGGATGAAATACATCACAAAATGAGGAACCAACACTCAAATCCAATAAGTATAGTCATAGGGTATCTATAGTAATGTTTGGAGGACAGTCGCTTTTTTTTCAAAAAATTGATCAAATTTGACTAGAATCGTGGTACATAATCCACGGTTTTTCGGTTATATGGCTTCAGAGCGAAATCGACTCAAATTTTGGTGGTAGTGTCTACGTATGATATTATGAGGATTTGAAAAATATTAGGGCCAAAAACCTAAGTGAAGTTATAAAACGGCTAAAATGGTTATAAATCCATACAAAGCGATGACCGTCGAAACGAATGAAATACTTCACAAAATGAGGAACCAGCGCTCAAATCCAATAAGAATAGTCATAGGGTATCTATAGTAATGTTTGGGGGACAATTGGTTTTTTTTCAAAAAATTGATCAAATTTGACTAGAATCGTGGTACATAATCCACGGTTTTTCGATTATATGGCTCCGGAGCAAAATCGACTCAAATTTTGGTGGTAGTGTCTAAGTATGATATTATGAGGATTTGAAAAATATTAGGGCCAAAAACCTAAGTAAAGTTATGTAAAACGGCTAAAATGGTTATAAATCCATACAAAGTGACGAGCGTCGAAACGGATGAAATACTTCACAAAATGAGGAACCAACACTCAAATCCGATAAGTATAGTCATAGGATATTTATAGTAATGTTTGGAGGACATTTGGTTTTTTTCGAAAAATTAATCAAATTTGACCAGAATAGCAGTACATAATCCACGGTTTTCGATAATTTGGCTCCGGAGTGAAATCGGCTCAAGTTTTGGTGGTAGTGTCTAAGTATGATATAATTAAAATTTGAAAATATTATGGCCAAAAACCTAAGTGAAGTTAAGTAAAACAGCAAAAATGGTTATAAATCCATATAAAGTGACGAACGCCGAATTGAAACGGATGAAATCTAATCTAATACTATCTATTAAACCCTAAAACCAAGTCTTTTCTAGAAAGACACTTGGCATTCATTAATTGGATGATATGGAAATTATTAGCTAATTTATGTAAAATAGTATAATTTATGGTGATTATGCTGGTAAAGCTAATTTATGGAAAATATTAGTGTTGCTAATAATATTATAACAAAGATAAACTGACAATTTTATAAAATGAATATAACAATATATATATATATATATATATATATATATATATATATATATATATATATATATATGTATATATATAGGAAATCTATCAAATGAGAAGTATTAGTTTCGTGAGAAGTGAGAAGTAATCTCAGCCATCCATCTCACATGATCCAATGGTCTAGATAAAAAACTAAAATAAAAGGAAAACAAAAATAAAAATAAACACAAACCCCAAATCACTCACATTTTCTCTCTCTTCTCTTATTCCCCTTCTCTCTCCTCGGCCCTAACCCCTGCGCCACCACAACGCCGCCGTCGTTGTCCACCGGCGACCACCATTTCCAGCGCCGACACCACCGCCGGACTCCGCTCACTCCGATGAGTTCTCGTCGAACATTCGTGGCATGCGCCCACCTCTTCCCATCACGCAACGGGGACTTCTCCCTCTCTCATTTCGCGCTCTTTTTTTCCTGATATACTCGCCACCTTTGCTCTTCGCCGCCGATACACACCTTCGCCGGTCTCACCTCACGTTTTCGCACCGATTGGCGTTGCATCGATTGATTTTCGCCGCCGTGGAAGCAAATGAAGAAAATGAGAGGAGAGAAGGGGAAACGACGGGGGCGGCGATAGTGGCTTCACAGTAGGAGGCTCGGGGCTGGTTCGCTGGCGGCGTCGGGTTAAGCTGGTGGCGATTCAGTTGTTGCGGGAGGAGGTTGGGGTGGCGGTGGGGCGGAGGAGGATAGGGTGGAGCAGTGGTGGAACGCGTGTGGTTGAGGTGAGGGTGAGGGAGGAGAGAGAAAATGGTGAAAAGGAAATTTTCGTTTTTTTTTTTTAATTCACGTGTTTTGTTGATTAGAGTTAATGTCGAGTTATTAGAGTTACGAATTTTAGTTATTGGAGTTACGTGTTTTATTTAATGGAGTTAAGTTAGAGTTATTAGAGTTACGTGTTTTAGTTAGTGGAGTTATTAGAGTTATTAGAGTTACGTGTTTTATTTGATGAATTTAAGTTGAAGTTATGTGTTTTAGTTGATGGAGTTAAGTCAGAGTTACGTGATTTAGGTAATGGAGTTATTAGAGTTACGTGTTTAATTTGATGAAACTAAGTTGGAGTTATGTGTTTTAGTTGATGGAGTTAAGTCGGAGTTACGTGATTTAGGTAGTGGAGTTATTAAGGTTACGTGTTTTATTTGATGAAATTAAGTTGGAGTTATGTGTTTTAGTTGATGGAGTACTAGTTAAGTCGGAGTTACGTGATTTAGGTAGTGGAGTTATTAGAGTTACGTGTTTTATTTGATGAAATTAAGTTGGAGTTATGTGTTTTAGTTGATGGAGTTAAGTCGGAGTTTCGTAATTTAGGTAGTGGAGTTATTAAGGTTACGTGTTTTATTTGATGAAATTAAGTTGGAGTTACGTGTTTTAGTTGATGGAGTTAAGTCGGAGTTATGTGATTTAGGTAGTGGAGTTATTAGAGTTACATGATTTAGGTAGTAGAGTTATTAGAGTTACGTGTTTTATTTGATGAAATTAAGTTGAAGTTATGTGTTTTAGTTGATGAAGTTAAGTCGAAGTTACGTGATTTAGGTAGTGGAGTTATTAGAGTTACGTGTTTTATTATTAAAGGAAATTGTGTTGGAATTACGTGTTTTAGTTAGTAGAGTTACGTTAGAGTTAATGAATTTCGTTGGATTTGGTGGAGTTAATAATGATACTCAAATTAGACAATTTACTTTATGGAGTTAGTTTAGTGGAGTTACGCAATTTAGTTAGTAGAGTTAAGTGACTGGAGTTAAGAGTTTTAGTTAGTGGAGTTACTACTGGAGTTATGTAGTTTAGTTATTGCAGTTATGCGAAATCAATGGCTGAGATTACTTCTCACTTCTCACCAAATTACCACTTCTCACTGGATAGGCCCTATATATATATATATATATATATATATATATGTCCCCCTTTAAACACCCCATACCCAAAACGCACCCTTATTGAGGAGCGTGTACACGCTAATCGTTTAATCAAAGTTCCAAAAAAATTGCATGGAATTTTTGCTAAGATTCTTATCTAACTCACTATGCAATTTTTTTGGAATTTTGATTAACCGATTAGCGTGTAAACCCTCCTCAACACGGGGGTATTTTGGGTATGGGGTGTTTAAAGGGGGACGGAGGGTGTATATATAAAGCCCGGGCGCTGGCCGGACATGCAAACTAGTTTTATCTAAATCGTCATGCAATTTTTTTTTAAACTTTGATTAGTTTCATTCTCTATCTTTTCTCATTTTCCGACACGCCACCTCCACGCTCCTACAGTCGACTCCCCCATACCAGAGCACCGCCACCCCAAGATATTAGAAAGTTTTATCTAAACCTACTTTATATTATTTCATTGCGTATCCATGATCCATCATTTTACTTGTTTATTACATTTAAAAATAGAAGCTGACAACTAAAAACGGAAAATCAACGAGGTCGTTCGGCGTTGTTCATTTACAACTTGGGCCTCTTAGTCCATATTTTGAAAGTATTGGGCTAGAGTTACCTTATTGGGCCCACCACATTATTCTGAAGTATCGGGCTTCATTCCCCCTACCTAGTGTCACACGAGGGCTGAATTATCGAAAACTGTTATCAATGGATCAGTGCTGGGGGCATATTAGGCTTTTGCTGCCAAAATCTGGGGACAATTTCGTCAATCCACCTCCAAAACCTTCCACAACCAATTACAATGTTAAACCACCTCTCCAACCACGGGTAAAAAAAACGCATCATCGCCGGGAATCAAAAGTTGACCCCAGTTTTCCGACCGCTTCGGCGTCGGATTCACTAGACACCCTAGGATGGGCGGGATAAACCCTAGGACCCATAAAAACCCAGAAAAATGATGGAATATGAAGGGTGCTGGAAAAGGGTTTAGGGTTTCAGTTCCCGCCGCCGCGAAACCTTAAACCCTTTTCCGGTGATGCGACCCATCGAAGGTGGATCTAAACCACCAAAGGCGACAACGATCGGAGCGAGCCTCAATTTACGCGATGGCGATGGCGTGATGATGAAGAGATATGGTGGTGGCGCTTGATGATGATGATGATAATTGATAAAGGGTGAGTGTTGATGAGGTTGGAAAATGAGGATGATAATTAATTGATGAATGATGATGGCGGATGAAACAAAGGAGAATTGACAGAGAAAATGAGGGAAGGAGAGAGAAAGAGTAGGGGAAGGGATTAAAGATGACTTGCAACCGGGTAGGGGGTATTGGGCAGGTAATTTTTTTTTGTCTTATTAGATTATCAACACTATTTTGTTGATAACGGCTTTCGAAAATTCATGCCTCGTGTCACATATCATCATGAAAGTGGGCCAAACCCATTGGAGTTTGAGGACGCCGATCCAGTAATTATATTTATAACGCACCCAAAAACCAGGCCATAAATCGTGGTCCACTAAAAATGCCACGACTCCAAACCCTAAGCCGCTTAATACCTGATCACTTAATAAATTAATTTTTTGGACCGTCAAATCATCACAAAATTATAAATTATTACTAAATTAAATTATGATATGATATGATATGATATGATATGAAGAAGAAGAGAAGCAGAAACGGCGGTGAAACGGAGGAGAGGAAGAATAAGCGTCGTGAGTTGAAGAGATGCAGCAGCGGTGAAACGAAGAGTAAGAGAGTTAAATGTCCGTATCCGTTATTGGATTCTAATTACTTTTACCCTTCTCCAGTAAATAACATCAAGGCCGATGATAATCATGATGGTGGGCCCGATATGACGTTCAAATTTCCGCGAGAAACGTATTTAGAGGAGACAAATCCACTCAATTTTACCACAAGTGAGAAATTGCCGGTTGATGTTTGTTCAATGTTGTCGAATTCCGGTAAAACCAACTTCCTAATCCGTAATAATGGTGAAAAAGTTGGGTTAACTGATGCTGTTGCCGGTAAATATTTGGTTGTTTTTTGTTTCTTCGTGCCTATGCTTGCTCTTGACGCTCCCCCTGATGTATGTCAAGCCTTGATCGCAACTTACAATGACTTGAAGAAGAAGCAACTTAATTTCGAGATGGTGATGGTGGCTAAGATGAGAAGCTCGTTTATAGCCGAAGATGAAGATGAACCCGCTTTCAACCGGTTTTTCTCTGCGTTTCCTTGTCTTGCTGTTCCGTTTTCGGAGTCGTATACTCGAGACTTGATTTTATGGAGCATGTGTTTCTTGGAATATGGAGCAGCATCGTTTCCATTCACTGATGATCACCTCGATTCCATTAACAGAGAAGACCTGGAACTCAAAATGAGGTTGGATCCTGTTTACAAGGAATCCAGAGATCCTACAGGGAAGGTTAATATCAGCGGTAAACCTGTGACGTTGGAGGAACTCTTGTGTTGCGAATCTTCTACGATACTACGAAAAAGTGGAGGCCGTCGTAAGAAGAAGATAAGTATTTCAGACTTGAGCAAGAAGAATTGTGTTGGATTGTACCTTTGCTTGGATGGTGAGTTTATGTCTCGTCTTGAATGGTTCCGTGAGAAGTGTGTCGAACGTAATCTTCAGTTTGCGATAGTGATCGTACACCTAGCCCAAATTTCGGACGAGCCCTCGTACTATGATGCTGTTAAGTTGGCCTTGGAGGAGAAGGGGATATCGTGGTGGGAGCTGCCCTTTGTCGACGAGGTTAGCCGTAGGCTGTATAGAATGGGTGAGGATCCCCTTTGGTAGAGTTTGTTAAAATTAGTAATAAGACAAAAGGAAGAGAATCTTGGAATGCACAAAAAAAAAATGCAAAGCAATTAATTCTTACCTTATTAAGTAAACTCTACATGGTAGAGTTTATTTTCAACTTTAGGGGATCCAATTCCGTATAGAATTGGTCGCTCTCATTGTGAAGATAATGTAATCATTTGGGCTGATGGTGGGCGCTCTGGGGAGCTACATGCATTAGAATTCATGGACGGGTTTCACTCAGCCAGCGTATATCCCTTCACTAGAAAGAAATGGGTAGATGACAGGCTTTCGAGTTTAAGGTCACTCACCCTAGAGTCGTTTCTCGGTAAGAATGGCCGTCTTAGTTACAAGGGACGTGGACACGGTTGTTCATACTTGAAAGTGTCTGATCTCAAGAACAGGATCGGAACATCCTCCTTTGCCTTGGTTCCTGTGATTACGTCTACAAGAAGTTGCTTGGCTCCTATGAACAAATTAAGGAGGACTACCCTGACTCGGAAGTTATCTTTGTCCCAATGCGTAGGAACTCATCATCAGATAACTTAGTCCCTGAGATTCCTTGGCCGAGACTGTCTACTCCCGTGAACAAAACAGACCCGGTCGTCAAAAGTCTGTGGCATTTGGAGATGACAACCAGATTAAGTCGTTACATGCTGAATACCGTCTTAGTTACAAAGAAACGGGTGTTTCGCTATTTGATGATACTTTGCGCGCACAGAGATCATCCGAGACTTGAGTACTAAACTACTTGATTGACGGTACAATGCGCTAGTATCTCAATGCTTATACTATGCTCCCGGGAGCATGGTATAATTTGCGCTAGTATCTACTTTGTGGTGTTATCGATCGATCTTTAATGTGAATTGCATTTTCAATTCGTCTTTGTTTGTTTAATTAGGCTGCTTGTCACCCTGAGCTGGATTTCCAAGCCAATGCATCTTCTAAATTCTAATCATAGTGGAAATAAAAATGTTACTACATTGTGCGTGCTTAATAATGTTATTTAAAACCACAATTGATATTCAAAAAAGAGACAAAATTATGCTAGACAATGATCCATTGTATCCAAATTAAAATTCCGAACATGTAACACATTGTCGTAATCTCGAACACGTTACAACTAAGTAACTTCGACCCTGATTAACTACCAGAGCGGTATGCAACTAAGCCGAAAAAATTCTTACCTTATTGCTTGAAACTGTTTAGAAAATCGGGTTGTAATGTGTTCTCGAACTTGACTTACCTTATTTGAGGGTCCAGTCGTTATATACTCTCTCCGTCTTTTTAGGTTAGGTTTTAATTTATAGCCTGAGGCGGCAAACATTGCCTACAGTGTTGACAGAGATTTTATCATGACGCGTAATAATGTCAAGGAGATGAAGAAGAAGAAGAATTGGGGCGTTGGCGTAAAGAGGAAGAGAGCCAAATGCGCGTACCCGTTGTTCGATTCGAATTACTTTTACCCTTCACCAGTAAATAACATCGAGGATAAGTATGATGTTAATGAGCCTTCTTCTGCAGGCCCGTTCCTAGCATTTCGGAGGCCCTAGTGCGAAAACCAAATATGGGGCCCCCAAACCTTAACATAGCAAATTTATAAAAGTGAAATGATTTAGCAAAAAAAAATCAAAAATCGTCGGTGCTTTTTAGTTTGAGTTCAAAAAATCCCCGCTACTATTATTACATTAAATTACGATAAAAAAAAGTTTTGGTTTTTGCAAATTAATGAAAGAAAACAATTAAATAAATTACGCTACTCATGATCAGAAGTACAAAAATCATAGTTTTCAACTTCTCCATGCATTCTTGAAGCAAAATTAATAGTATCAACAATTCAACATCAACATTATCTGGCATAGCTTAAGAAAGGAACAAAATCACCTAGACTATGAATAAATTGTGGCCTTATATACTCAAGAACAACTCTAATTCCACAAATTCAATTTTGTTATCGCTACAAAATAGAATTATTGGATTAGATTTAGGGTAAAAATTGGTAATTAATTAGCTTGAATTTTATAAAAATCGAAATTGTACAGTTATTTAGAGAGCAACGGAAGAGTTTAAGCAAACTAACAAAAAAACAATGATGAAAATCATACCTTAAAACCTATTCCCAATCTCTTGCAATCTTTTTTTAAATGTATATATATTTCGTTTGTCCTTCATTTCATACCCAGAAACTTTTTAATTTGAGTAGTGAAATTAAAATGCATGATTTATTCCATTAATTATAGTTGATTATGGAATAAAGTTTGATTTAATTTAGGAATTAGGCACAAGTCATAATAAGGAAAATAAGAATTATGGAAAGATGATCCTCTACCCTACCCGTGACTTCAGGGGTGTTGAATTTTCACTTTTTTTTTTTTTTTTTTTTTAATCTTTACTTAGTGATGGACTAATGAGTAAGATTTTTGTCTTGGGGCTCCTTTTCACCTTGGGCCCTAGGCCTATGCACCCGGCTGCCCTACCATTGGGCCGGCCCTGTTCTTCTGAAAAGTTACCAGAAGAAACGTATTTGGAGGATATTAAGCCTCTAAAGATTATCAAAGGCAAGAAATTACCGGTTGATTTGTTTACGTTGTTGTCGAATTCGGGTAAAACGAGCTCACTCGTCCGTAACAATGGTGAAAGAGTTGGATTAAAGAAAGCTATTGCCGGTAAGTATTTGGTAATCTGTTGTTTCTTTGTCCCTATGATTGCTAACGACACGGGCACTGATGTATGCCGAGCCTTGATCGCAATTTACAATGACTTGAAGAAGAAGAATGTAAATTTCGAGATGGTAATGGTGGCTAAGATGAGATGCTCATTCATCGCCGAGGATGAGGAGGAACCCGCTTTCAACCGCTTTTTCTCTGCGTTTCCTTGTCTTGCTGTTCCCTTTTCCCATTCCTCTTCTCGAGACTTGATCTGTAAGCTTCTTGGGTTGGGGATTGGGGTCGACACTGAATTTAACTGTCTTGCACTTGACCCTGATCAGACTGTTCTGCAGACAACATATAACATTTTCTATTGGTATGGAGCCGCGTCATACCCTTTTACCGATGATCACAAGAAATCGATTAATAGAGAAGATGAGGGGATTAAATTGAGGTTGGATCCTCTTTATAGGGAGTTGGAATTAGAAAGCAGAAAGAACAGGTTGGTGGATCCTCCTTATAGGAAGTTGAAATTTGGCGAAGACGAGGTCGAAATCAGCAGTGAACCAGTCACCCTGGCGGAACTCTTGTGCTGTTCGCCCTTTTCGCTCCTACGGAAGTGTGGCGGTAGTAAAAAGAATCGAAAGAGGAAGATATCGGTATCAGACCTAAGCAAGAGTAAGTGTGTTGCTGTGTACCTTTGCTTTGATGGTCAATTCATGACTCCTCTTGAAAACATTCGTAGGAGATGTGTCAAATCTAATCTTCAATTTAAGGTGGTGATCGTACACCTAGCCTGTTTTTTGGACGAGTCCTCGTATTTCGATGCTGTCAAATCGGCCTTGGAAGAGAAGGGTATAACGTCTTGGTGGGAGCTGCCCTTTGTGGACCAGGTTAGCCGTAATCTGTTCCGTCTTGTTAGTACTCAATACGAGGATTCTGTAATCGTTTGGGCCGATGGTGGTCGTGGTGGGGAGATTAAGGGTTTGGAATTTATGGAGAGGTTTAACTCGGCCAATGAATATCCCTTCACTAGAACGAAATGGTTGGATGACAGGATTTCGGGTTTAAGGTCACTCACCCTAGAGTCTTTCCTCGGTCAGAATGGCCGCCTTTTCTTCCCGGGACATGGACACTTGAAAGTGTCTGATCTCAAGAATAGGAACATCCTCCTTTACCTTGGCTCCTCTGATACTGTCTACAGGAAGTTGCGTGACTCGTACGAACAAATCAAGGAGGACTATCCTGGCTCCGAAGTTGTCTTTGTTCCCATGGTTCAGGCGTTTTTAAGTGATTCAAATCCAGTTTCTGAGATGCCGTGGCCTCAACTGTCTTCTTCCGTTGCTAGACCCAAAGGTCTGTGGCCGGATCCTATCCTTCTCGTGGCATTCGGGGAAGACAACCAGATTAAATCGTTACGTGCTCAAGACTATCTAAATTACAGAGAAAAGGGTGGTTCACTGTTTGATGACAATCTGCGCAAGGAGATGTTCTGCGACTTGACATGTGAACTACTTCGTTGGGTTATCTAACCAGGAAGCCACTCTGCTTGTCCTTGGCTTTCTGTTATTTTGGCAATGAACTTCGTTTTACGTCTTCTTTAGATTGTTTCGTGTGTTTTAAGACAGAATTACCAACACAATGCGCGCATCTGCTAATCATTTGATAGCCAAAAAACTGTTTACATTGTGGTTACTAACTCAGGAAATTTAAAAACCACAATTGATAATTAAAATACAAACAAAATAGGCTAGACAGTGAATCAGTGATTCTATCTCCCAATTCTAAACATGTAAACTAAACCATTGTAGCAGTTATGGTCCAATCATTCGTCTTGTGTGCTCATGAAGCCACCAATGAACCCAGCTCCATTGCAGCTTCCACATAGAATCTCCCTCTTTCCTCTGCCAATATAAAGGCACAATGTTTAAGTATCGCATTTTTATGAACACGTTAATCAGTGATACGATTTACTACAGTAGTCTATGCAGCCGCTGAAAAGATTTCGTAATGGAGATGGGAAGAGTTGATGATGGCATACCTGCAGAGCCAACATAAAGCACCAGCCTTAAACTGGCCATTGAAATGATCTTCGGTGTTTACTCCACCTCCTTTGCATTGAGTACATTCTATTGCACCTGTAATGTTTTGTTTTGCAGACGATGTCAAATTATATTCTCATACAGAAGATCACAGATGAATTTTTCGCACAGGACTTCGAATTGTATCAGTAAACTGTGTATAAAACAAGAGGCTTATGCAACTAATCTGACAAAATAACGCAATCTATACTAGCAAAATGTATCAGACAGATTGACAGTACATAAAATTGAGCAAGAAGCTGTTGTTTTACTCACCATTTCCGTCACAACCAGCGCAGACTATGCTGTTTCTCTTGGTCGGCTGAACGTTGCTTGCACTTGACTATTTAACACAAGAAAATTACCCCGTGTGAGACATATATAATCACTCCAAATATAGTCAGAAGATGCATCAACAGAAGCTAATACAGTATAGATTTCCAAGACAATCAACATCTGAACTGTAACTTAGCTCATACTGTGAGATGACATAATCACTCAGAAGTCTTATGTTTAATTTTTAATACTGCTATAAGAATGCAGAAAATGAAAAGTTCCACCCTGTACAAGAAATGGAGTTGTACAACAAGCCTATGTGACTTCTGCTATAAGTCCACGCATTCACAATTATAATTGTTAAGGTATAAAACCATCGATTATTCTTCATGCCGAAATGGTTCAGTTCCTAGACCAACATTGTGCACATAAATCATTCCTTCATACATAAGACACCCAATTTTTTTTTTCCTGTTCTTGTAAAGGGAGTCATTGTCACAATAGTGAAGTTGGTGTCCAACCGAAATTATGAGTATTACGTTTCAATGACTTCACCAAGTAAGCTAGCTACATAGGCGACACCATATCCACAACTTAAAAGCATAGATTATAAACCCCAAACTTGAAAATGAAGCCAAATTTAAGAATTCAAAGAAGTGGGGGAGTGTGTTACCTTAGTCTCAATTGACTGAAATCTGGGAGCACCAAGCTTAGGCAATCCTAATTCATTGACTCTAACGACCTTTAAAATTGCTGAATTTCCAATCAAAGCCCCTGCAAACAGCATTTTTTTAATCAGTACTACACAATTTTTAAAAACGACAACATTAACCCAATGACTTAAAGGTTCTCGCGTATGTTGAGGTAAGAGGGGGTCGGGTTTACGCAAGCCTTACCACTATGTCTCTAAAACACAGAGAGACTCTTTACTGATATAACCCATAATGAAAATTGCGTCGAGAATTGCACCGACTGACTGAAGAATAAAAACACTGCAATACAGAAACACAGAGAAAAGAGAGAACCTGGTCTTGATGAAGTGTTAATCACAGTGACAGGAGTGAAACTTAGTGTGTTCGCCATAGATGAAGAAAGAGATAGTATTTGTGTGACACTGTGAGTGCGTGAGTGTTACACTTCTGTTTGCTGATGACAACTTGAGGGAAGAGAGGAGCCAATAAAGATAACTTATAAGATAAGGAGATATTCTTTGATATTTCTCACTTCATCTTTAATATCAGAGGTTGTACAGCAGGACAAGTATATTCGGATATTTTTGACAAGATTTTACTACAAGGGCTGATAATTACTTAATCATTTAGTAACAATAACAATTTTGTTCATTGGTAACTAATAGGAAGACGGTATTAATCAAGATGTCGTAAGGCGGTAAGGGGGGGCCTATCATCCACACAACAAATTCGAGCCCTTGATGCCCCCGCCTTATTTTTAGTGGTTGTTGGAACTTGGTAATTTCTTACTTGTTCTTTTTTTCGGGTTTTGATTTTGAAATGTGAATTATTCGTCTTATTACCTCTTCTCATTTTTTCACCTTAATACCTCAAAGAGAAAGAAGAAGAAAACAATCATTAAATAGCAGTACACTGTCAAATAATGGATGAATAATCATTGTTGAATGATTGAAAGATGAAGTTTTGAATGAAATTTTTTTTACAATTGAAAACTTGAATCTTTAATGCTTAGAGCTAAACCTAAGGTTTTTCGGATAAATGGAAAATATACAGGTAATTTCTATTTATATTATTAAGAAACAAATTAGGAAAATAAAACAAACAGGCTGCAGCTCTATAGGCGTGTGCAGGTCACAGGTCTTTCCTGAGCAAAAATCTCCTTGGCTGGACTATTCACGAGTCGAGGGTGATAACTCACCGGTTCAATGCTGAACTTCAAAATGCCTTCATCTCAATCACTCTCGGACAGGTGTGTGAGCAAATTCCGTAAAAGTTTCATCTCCAATTGATTTCATTGGAACGACATTTGCAAGTCGTGGATCATAGTAACAATTATCAGGCCGCATGGTCAGGCATTACTCTTTTGAGAAAAGAAATTGGTTGTGCCTCCTCGGGGCAGAATTTCTCAAAGGACATGTAATTCTCTTCCTTGTCGTAGACATGACATGTAGTCATAATCGTTCTCATCAAACGCCAGTTCCATTTAGCCTTGTTTAGATACTGCAACAACCAGAATGAAACATCATTAGGATGCCTTCAAAGAGGCTAGTGCTCCAAGCAGCGTAACTGCGCAAGTGGGTTGATGCAGTAACCCTTTATTTAAAAAAACAGGAAAATCTCATAGACAGACAGACGGTCCATATAAGCACTCAATCCACAACATTAACTCAGCATAATCAGGTTCGGAAATATAAGCAGCAAATGCAAAGAGTCTATGCAGAAACATGACTGTAATTAGCAAGAGATAAAGGCAACTCCTTTGAGCACCATTGGATGAACACACACAGGCAAAGTTACTGGATTACTTAATAATAAGGATTAAGCGAACTGTGAAGAGATCTCTCAGTATAAATAAGAAGACGTACCTTTCCCCAGTTTTCATCAATGGACGCTTGAGCTGCTCGCAAATTGTAACTTGGTATTTTGGGAGAAATATGGTGAGGAATATGCCAGTTGATATCATGGCATAAGAGTTCTATCCTGTATGTTACAATGGACAATGTTACCACCCTTTGATTGATCACTTTTAGTCACGAAGGTGTAACAGCAGAAAACTCACCACCGAGGGTAGTCACAATGCACTGTTCCATTAAGCTGCGCCTGAGCAGCATTCCATTCTTTTGAATCTTTGAAAGGAATATGAGGTGCTGTGTGGTGGACTATCGTAAAAGTGCTCATCTACAGTCAGAGGATACAGATACTTTTAATCAGCCAAACAAGTCCAATGACAAGATTTTATTGATGAAAAGTGTAAACATAAGCTACTGACAGTAATAGTCTAGTTCATAGCACCAAAAAAAAAAAAGTTGTGTAAAATCATTACCCAAAAATGGTAGCCCAACCAAGGTATCAGCCAGAACTTGATCCATCCAGCAATACCAGTGTTGTATATTATCAGTGGCCAACCAACGCCAATAAATGCAAAAACGGCAGCCAAGCTTATCATGACACGTTTCCTTTCACTTTGCCTAAATTTCTCTAAGTTGAAGTGCCACACTACCCTGCAAGCACGCGGCACCAGGTTTATAGTGCTTACAAACACGAAACAGTTAGAACACAATCTTAAAAGCAAACCTTGAACAGATATCCTAGCCATACCAGTGTGCTATTGACATCCAAGGTCGAAGAGGGCCATAACCAAATATTAACGCTTTGCGCATGGCTGGTGATGCCTCTATATGCTCTTTCCAGAGTGGTTGCCAGGCCGTATCCTCGAACAACCTAACAAGCAGTATTCAGTTCCATTGTGAAATATGAAAAGCATGATCTTCCTTGTTCATATTAGTGTAACAGACTAACAGTATATGCTGCAGGATTGACACGCCAGCACTGATGGACATATACCAGAAAATACAGGCTTCTAAATTATCTGACTACTATCTTGATGTATGTGTTGTGTTTTGTAAATAAAGTAATTTGCCAACATGCTACAACGGTAATCGAACAGGGAGAGAATGTATACGAAAATAGAAGAAAAACTGGATGGAGTTAACCTGTCAAGGAAAAGGGAGGGCACAACAGAAATCAAACAGGCAGAGGAGGTATACAAAAAAAAAAAAAAAAAATTAGAACATAATGATTTAAAAACTGAATAGAATGAACCAAACAAGAAAAGGAGAGGGTGCGGGGATATTCTCCAGATGAAGCTATAATTTGTTTTCTAGCAAGGTTTGTATCTGATGCTCACATGTTTGTTTTTGCATGGTGCTGATCATGCTTGAAGCGCCACGGTTCATATGGATAAATAAGCGGCATGAATGCAATTGTTCCGACAATGTCTTCCAGTAACTTATTCTTTGAGAAAGATTTGTGAGCACAGTCATGTCCTATTACAAAGAACTGTAGGCAATCGAAAAGATAAAACAGTGTCAAGAGAAGAAGATGCATAAACAAACGTGGTTAATGAATAATTCAAGCAAAATGGGAATTAACCCCTGTGATAGCAGTTCCAGTCCATGCCCAGGCTAGAGGAAGCAAGTACCAAGGCGCTTTAGCAATCATAAAGATACCCAGCGCATAAGAAGAGATACTTGTTAAGATAGAAACCACAGCTTTGACATCATCAATTTCAAACACCTACAACATCATTGGATAAATTATTGGAATGAGGAACACACTGCACGTTGATACTTTAATAGAAGAAGAAAAGGATACCTTCTTGGGAAGAGAGGCGACAATATCCCTAAGGGTAACATCATCAGGAAGAGGCTCACTGATTTGCTGGAAACCATATCGCTCTGCCAGGATTTTAAGGTCATCTGTGCCGGAAGAGGCAGCAGGTGGTGTGATAGGGACTGATATGGCCTGAACTCTGTGAGAATTCCTCTTCCATTGTGCAAGGCCAGACCTAGACTTGTTTATGCATGTTTTGGGCCAGTTTATTCCTGGGAGTGAGAAGTTGAGAACATAAGATATAGGAATTGTACGATAATACTAATTGGGCATGATTCATCTCAACAAGAATGAAGAGGAAGCTAGTGCAAAGATAAGATATGCAACTTTAACCAAGGTATCCCAATTTGACTGACACGCTGCTGGATATATAAATCCTGACTAATGCTGAGATGTGGCTATCTGCAATACTAACATTTAAATCTTTGAAGTTACATTATTAAATTGTGAAATATCATTCCTTTTCCTATCTCCTACACTATTTCCCTACTATCATGAAATTGAAACCCGGGTCTCCTTAGAAGTAAAGTGTGCAACAAGCTAATTTACGTTTTTATTTGGGTAGTAAATAGATGACAAATGAAAAATACCCTTCCCTCGGCCTAACCATACTCTCCTGGTAGATGCTTCCTTTGTCATCAATAGTCTCATTGCAAGATTTGGTGGACTTTTGCTAGCTGACAATGGTAAATGGGTGGTGGGCTTTGCATCTGTGGTTCCAGCCGTGGCTGCTGTTCACTCTGAAATTCTGGGCATAATCAAGACTGCTCAATGGTGCAAAGACCGCAACGTGACTAATGTCACCATTCTAAATGACTGCAAAGTAAACTTGTTACCTTGGGAGTCCAGGATGATCATGCTCCCAAAGACCGGCTCATCCACTTTATCTATTATGCAGGGAGTACCTAAAGGATGGATTTGTGAAGAATGTCCACTTACCTTTAATTCTTTTTCTATCTATGTTATTGCCCCCGTTAAAAAAAAAAAAAAAGTTTACCTATTGATGATAGCTATGTTTGATATAAGGAAAGAAGAGAGTGAGTATTGAGATGGAAGTTGAAAGAGAGCTATACCAGAAGGGGAAACAATTATTTGATGATCATTATAAAACACTTAATACTCAATACTCATCCAGGAGTCAAGTTTGTACAAGGGAGATCTCTGATGAAAGTTTAACAGGACTCGGAATGTTTCACTCGACTGCGTACACTCCTTGCTAAACTGTAATGTCTCACTCTTCTGAAATAAGGTTCCCATATAAAGATGCATTTTACACATCAAGTCTCATAAACCACCTTACGTCATGACTCATGACCTTTCTCAAAAGTTCCACCCATCTATAAATGAGATACCATAGAGCAAGATAAAAAGCCATTTGGTCAAACAAATGCTCCCAAGTCTCACACTCGGTCACTCACTATAGGAGTTATATAAACTGGCATAGGACAAGCCACTAAAAACAGGAGATGCATATACACACAAATAGCAAAATGTGCCATTCATATTAGTATCGCCTCTTTCCTGTCGAGCAATGCTTCACGCAATGAGCTGTTACGAGATAATTGCTGTCTACCCCTACCCCAAAAATAAAGACAGCCACAGGAAATGAGTCATACCCTCTTACACTGAAGTAATTGTCTAAACAGAATAATTTTGCTTCTTTGTCGCTTGATTGAGACAACTTTGAGCTGACAGGAGCACATTACTAGATACTTATGAACTAATCCAAAAAATATGGTAACCTACACTAACAAATTGGGATCAGGCAGGGCTGATATCAGGTGGGGAGAGGGAGTAGAGGCATGATGTATGATCACAAATACACAATTTATGAAACAACAAGCTCTTATTTTCTCACCAGTTCTTTTACAATCAGCACACACTATGGTGTTTGGCTTGGTAGCTTGTGAGATGCTTCCAGATGCCTATTTAACACGAAGTAAATTAAACTTTGCAATGACATAAAGAAGCAAAAGATAACAGCACAATGCACAAATAGAACCTAATATCTAAAAAACATCAATATATTAACTGCAAGTTTGTAACCTAGTTTTTGATGTGTAGTTCATAAGATTCCTAAACCTCCCATTTCCATAGCCAAAAGCAAGTCTATCCTATCTTCAACAATATCTTCTTTTGAACTTTCACATTTGGACAAGTCAAAACTGCTACATCCTATTAGACCTACAATATGCATTTCCCTTGATATTCACAATTAAGAAGTAAAACTCCATCCTATACAAGAAAGAATCACTTTTGTGTAGCCAGTCATAGATGGATAAGAAAAAAATGCCTATCAGTCTATGCGTCTTTTGCAAAGTCCAAGGCTTTAATGGTTATCGTTGATTAGACCTCATCCATTATCTCAACTCTTTCATAATCGTAAAACTAAGAGCTTAATTAGCAAGCATGAAATTTCGCAATCTGCTTACTTCCAAATACTATCCATCCTTATATGCTCTTGTCTTCGGGCCACAATGTAGCACTTGAGAACCATTTCGGCAAACAAACCCCCTTCCTCCCCCCCCCCCCCCCACCCCCAACCAAAAAAGAAAAGAAAGGAATTGTACAAAATCAAATCTTTTGCTCACATATCACAGTTTCATATGACGATTCATATTAGCCTACGCCCCTTAGCCGACCCGTCATTTTGGGGCTAAGCTTGTTGTTTCAGTTCATACAAAACCACTTTTCTTCAACATGTCAAAGACACGCACAATCAAATACACCCAATAATTACTCTATCTCAAAGCCTCATTCAACAATTTCTGCATAAATATATACCCTTTAATCTCATTAAAAAGACTAAACTTTCTAATCAAAATGCTATAATTTTTGATACCCAGATGCTCAAAAACACAAATAATAAACCTGATAACTTCAAATAGAAGCTAAAATTACAGTACAATTTCAAGTGGGTAAGTTTCTTACCTTAGTCTCAAGAGATTGAAATCTAATTGCCGAATTTACAATCCCTGCAAAAACACCCACAATTTTAACAGCAAAATACTTTAATTTAACCATGCATTGAACAAAGAACACAACTTTAAGACAAAAGAACACAAATTTGTCACAAATTTCAAAGCAGAAAAACACAGACAAAGAGAGAGAACCTGGTTTTACACAAGTGTTAAATGTTGTCACGGGTGTGAAACTCAGACTCTGCGCCATAGATGATGGGAAACAAGAGATAAGTGTATGTGTGAATGAGTATTGTTTTTGGTGATATCTTGGGGAAAAAAAAAAGAGAGGAGCTAAATTCACAAGGGCATTTTTGTAATTTTCTCTGGTGGGTACGGAAGGAGCGGAGCCGATTTATATTAAATCAAGTTCCGCTAAAATTATAATACCACTATAGGAGTACTACTAGTATAGGTTTACAGTACATCCGAAGATAAAAAGAGAAAATAGAGTAAGACACTCGTACACTATAACTTACAAGTAGATCGGTCACATATATCCTGTTATAATATGTGGTATGGACATAAGTTACGGTAAGATGGTCGTAAACCGGATTGGCTGGTATGTGTGAATGAGTGCATTTCTATCTCCAACTGTTTTGTCCAGGAAAACAACAACCTTCCATTGTTTGTTAGTTGCACAAATATCCAGAGTGTGTAAAAAAAAATTTGAGTTTCAGAAGCCAAGAAGACGCAATAAAAATGGCCAATTCCCTTTTCCTGTCTACTTCATTACTTCATCCAGCTCAAAGTAGTATGTTTTCTGTAATCTTTATCTTTTTACCTTTTTACTACTAGAAATACCATATATAATTGGTTCAGTACACTAGAAGTAGTACTGTTAAATTTAATGCTGAATTTTGCTGTACTATGACAAATGACATGTTTGCTTGATTAGTTTGGTTTTATTATACATAATTTGTGGAATTTAAGATTCTGGGTTGGAGCTAATTTGAGTAATTTGTCACTGAAAATGATATTTGGGGTAAAAAGTGCATGATGTTTGCTGAAATTGGGAAGCTGACATTCACTTAAGACCTGGCATCTTGTTTTATTAGCTTGTTTAAGAAGTTGGATTACTTTAGTGCTAATGATTGAATGTGTCAGGATTAAATATGTGCTGTTTTTAGCAGATAGAGAAGTGAGTGCAAGTGCAACAACATTAAGCAAACTCAGCATTTCTTTCAATGGAAAAGTGATTGGTCACTCAAACTTTAATCAGAGAGAAACTCATCAGAGCTGCAGGAGCAGGAAATTGACTGTCTTTTCACTGGTAGGGGAAATTCTGCTTGCATTTTCATGTATAATGATGCAAATAGTAGGATTAAATTACCTATAAGAGCAGTTGTGCTTCTGAATAAACAGCTAAGTTATGAAAATGAGGTGGTCTATGCAGTTTAGGAGGAAATCACCAGTGAAGACTAAGCGCGAAACTGTGGTACCAGACCCTGATTATCGAATACCCATCATCCTTCTCGGTAAGCATTGCCTTTCCAGTGTCATTTTTATGGTGTTCTGTGTGAGTTCTGCTCGTATATAATATGGTATTGTGTTTGTGAACTTTCTAAGACTCATTTGTTACCATAAGATTCTAGATTGCATTTGAGTTTACTGTATCGGTTTATGCTGTTGGTTTGAGCAAACACTGAATTTGTGCTATCTGATCATAGCAGTCGCTGGACTGGCAGTCTGGCATTAAACAATTATACATGTATATCATTCCATTGTTTTTCTAGATTGCTGTAGCCTATAATTTTCTGGTATGATGGAAAACAGGTGCAGCTGGTGGGTTAGCTTATTCAGACAATCTAGTAGCAGCAGTTCCAGTTGGTCTTCTTGGATTACTTCTTCTAGTGCAGGTATTACGCGTTGCATATATATGTTCATGTGAAGTCAGTGTGAAACTTATCAGCTGACAAATCTTGTTATAATCTTCAGAATTAAGACTCTGTTGTCAATCTTCAAATGAGAATGCTGTAGAAGAGATCATTAATGCTGAATTTTGAAACAGTGATGACTTCAGTAGCCTGATGCTTATATTTAACTTAGGCAGTGAGAAGACTGGTTAACTTTGTTTTCTGTTTGTCAGGCTACAAGGGTCAGGTTTGTGTTTGACGACGAGGCCCTGGTTAGTCTGCTATCTCTTCCTTACAATTTGGACTTCTCTTGTTCCTATGTAGTAGTACTGTATGAATGCCCGTGAATGCTCAAATGGCAAAAAGTGAAGTACTGAAAATGTCTTTCCAAAAAAAAAAACTGAATGAATGGCAAGCCGAGAAAAGGAGCATTTTTATTTCTGTCAGTGAAATTGGTTATCAAACAGCACTCTAGTACTCTTGCTCAGCAGTTTAAGAGTTTTGGATTTCGCGCAGTTTGTTAGCAACCAATTTCTCGGTATCTCAAACTTCATCCTGATCTGAAAGTTATCTAAGAGTCCTTTTTTTCGTGTAATATGGTTGCAGGCAGTGAAAGTAGGTTCAGAGCTCAAAGAGTCGGGAGAAAATGTGTTTGTGGGTGGGAAGAACCGTTGGAAGTAAGTATATTTCACTCACCATTGACTTGGTCTCCGCCATCCTCCCAATGCCTGAAAAGACCCCGTTGTCCCAAGCAGGATTGGGGGTTGAATGTCTGCACCCTTTCCCGAGGTCTGTTTCCAATGATTACAACTGAAATACTGAATGTTAACGCTCTCATATTCTACTACAGGTATTCCACATTCGTAAACTGGGAGTTCTGGTGGCCGAATTTCCCTATCTTGGTTTATTTCAAAGAGACACAAACCAAGCCAGAAGGACAGATTCACTTCTTCCCAATAATATTTGTAAGTATTTATAAGAATTACTGTCTTAATCTCACTGAAGGATATTTGAGTCTGTAAATCCAATGCTTACATGTTACCGGTTGGCAATCTGATTGTTCTTCTTCAGTAAGCTATATCTAAAGTGGTCAACAGATAGCAGGGCTGTACTTTGTTATGGCTTCATTGTTCAAGTGAACTATAATTCTGATCTGCTTTCTAATTTTGTGATCTATCAGAATGGCAAGCAGCTATACGATGTTATGGTAGAGCGAGCCGGTCCAACAAAAACCAGTGGCCCAAAATAGATTCTCAAGAGTTGTGCTCTGAGAATTGGTGTATAGCATTAGCATGGTATGATCACCCAAGTTTGTGTACTGATCACCTGAGTTTATGTCCTACGGCCAATATTATTCCCTTCGTTTATCCTCTCATCGTAGATTATAAATATAAATTTACAACTTTCTGCATATGATATATTTGTTCATAGATTATAGTTCTACCAGAGATGGCTAACATACTTTTGTTGAGGTCCTTGTAATTTGATTGTCGAGCCTTCCATTTGATCTCTGTTGCCATTACAATTCCGGATTCTTTCAGGTATACTGTCTGCTGTGTTGTTTTTCTTATTATGAGCACTGTCTTAGCAAGACTGCAGGCTGTGTGACTTGTGGCGCTTCACGCCTTCACAGATCATGCTGTTCTCAAATTTAGCTTATTCGTCAATTAATATTCACTTTCGCAAAAAAGAAGAAGAAAAAGAGTTCACTAATCAGAAACAATAAAACCCATCTTAGGATAATATACTGTCAAAAAAAAACTGATGTTAGAGGTTCAAGAATTTGGTGGTCTTCAACACTTTTTCTGGTATGGACATTGTCGAGGATTTGCAGCACAGAGACAAAGAGTGAGTTAGAAATCAGAGAGGATTCTGTTAATATATATTTCACGTTCAATACATAGATCGTCCCAATTGACCGAAGGACGATTAAAGAATGAGCAATTTCAGTACTTACCAAAAAAAAAAAAAAAAAAAAAAAAAACACTTCTGCTGGGCACCTTAAAGCAGCTCCTCCACTCCTAATTTCTACTTAACATATCTGAGGATGAAATGCAGGCAGTGGCAGCTTCCCGATATTCACCAATAACCTGTGTTTGGTGTCGGTTGTCCTTTTGGAGGAATGTCGGTGAAACAGTTATCGAACAGTAACCTTGAACATAAAGCTCTGGTGCATTAACAAGCCTCTCAAATTGTTGTACAGTGGTTCTGTTCTAGGACTAACACTTGGATCAGTAATGCAACTGCAAGATTTCTGGCAAAATTTAGTCGTCTCTTAACCGTTCTTGGTACAGTGAGCATCAGTGCCTTGCTGAGTGCAATGATCATAGCCCACACTCTTGAGAAAATCCCGGATCTCTTTAGCTGTGGTGTTACTTGCTGTTAACAAGCGCTCATCTTCTTCATATATCAGGTAAGGAGCTTTGGCTCCTTTTCTTGACAGCAACTTCTTGGCACCCTTTAACACGTGATATTCCCATCCTTGAACATCTATTTTTAGTAGAAGTACAGGTTCCGAATCCGGGATAACATCATCTAGTGGTATGGTCTTGACTTGAACTGCTATCTCTTCATTGGATTTGAATGCCAACTTTGCACCAGCAGCAGATACAGCACTGTTGTCTAGCCGACCAACTAACTGTCAACCAAAGTGAAACAGTGTGAGCATCATAAGTTATTTTTAGTTTCACGGCTTAGTTACTGTATACTTGTCACACACACACACACACACACACAAAAAAAAAGGAGAAAAAAAGAAGAAGAAAGAGAGCACCCTGAAGTATACTCTTAACACAGGATAAGCGGTTTGAACGCTGATGGTTGTTGGACAAAGACCAGGGGGAGAGAGGAAAATGGCTTCCCCAAGAATTAGAGTCCCCCCACAACCCTCGTTTCTTTTTTCCACTGATGTGACCCACCTGCCATATGGTAATAGCTACTCCTATAGTCCTATCCACTATTTCACTCTCTTTCAACCATCATAACCAACAACCATGCACCACCTTCTCATTTGTCCAGTAACTCAAACTGAGACACATATGTCACATCTGTCATTTTAATCTTTTCAACTTTGAGGGCATTGCACTCCCATTCCCCCTCCCCAGGGGCATAGGTTGCAATGCCCAAAGGACGACCAGCATCTCACCTGCCACCACAGCATTGTATAAGCTTGTTGCATCACCAAAAGAGGCCATCTACTCCCATGCCTTTGACAGTTATCACAAGCAAAACTGTAACCCCTAATCTCCCTCACGACACACAAACAGCCGAACCACTGCAGCAATCTAGTACATTCAACAGTACTTGCACAAGTTAGGAGGTCAAAGATAGTCTTACAGATAATAGAACTGGATCCACTATGGTTACCCAAGTCCATGGGGACTGACCAAATTTACATGCCTAAATGCTCCAGCCCCTCATCTAGCCTCTTAATCCACAAGTTAGCAGCCTCTTAATGCTCACTCACTGGTTCACACAGAAGCCAAAGAGAAACAATGGACAAAGGTTATGGTCATAAAAAAGAATCTTTGCTCCTTACGTGAAGAGCAAGGAATTATAAGTTCAATGGTTTTGTCCTATCAACCTTTCTTTCCTTTTTTTGTATAGAAGAAGAAACCAGTATTCAAAAAGAGGACACCAAGGGAATGACACCCATATACAAAAAGAGGGCTAGATATTAAGCACTCCAACTGTCATCAGTTATCTTACTACAAAAAGGATGGACGTGAAGTATCCGTGAGAATTCAATGCTCAAGTCCAACTGAGCTGGTTTTTTCTAACAGTGATTAAGGTAAAGAAGGTGATCATCTCCTACAAAAGAGTGAGTTAGAGGTGGGTAGTTGTGAAATATACGCATTGTGTCCATAAGGGGACTTCTTCTGTAAAAAAAAAAAAAAAAAGAGGAAGAAGATAGCTTTCATAGATTAGAAAGACTGCAACAAAGAACTCCCTGAGGTAGCCCATGCTCCTCATACGGTAACAGGATAACCTTAATTGAACTCGTACGTCTCACTCTCCTCTTCGAACACCATGGCCTTCACTCACCCATGCACAACCTTCGTATCTGAGTCCATTACCCCCTTCCTCCAGTAGCTCAAAACAAGAATGGAAAGAAAACATAGGATATGTAAAGAATAAACAACCTCCTTAGAAATACATGCTAAGCCATACAAATGGAAACAACCCTCCAGTAATTCCTCAATGGACCGACAGAGGTTCCCGTCAATTCCAATTGACACCAACTTTCATTTATGATAATCAAATTCAAGACCCACCAGTATATACAATGAGAAAGAACAACCACAATCTACTTCCTTGCTTTACCAAACTTTTCCCTTCTCTTATTCGATCATTTTCAGTTCCCATAAGAGAGAAAAAGGCCATTCTACTAACACATAACTCTGTCACTAACACAGCACTCCAATGTTACTTCCTCATCAACTCTCCTCCATCACAACCACTAAAGATTTCCCCCCAATTTCGACAACTACAACCTCGAAATTCCAACCAATAAACAGCAATCAAAAGCTTCATGTATCAAAATCAAAGCCTAGCATTTGCCATATTCTATCCACAACTCACAAAGGCACAAACTAATACTAACACCATCAATTTCGAGTTTTCAACATACAACCACAAATCTCACCACAACACATTAACTAATCATATAACAAAAAAACCAATCACCAATTCACCAATTCACCAAAAAATGCATAAAACAAACACAATTAACATCATACAACATTATAAAAATTTACTGATACCGCGAATTAACTGAAAAAAATGACAATTAATTATTTACCTTATGAAAGGTAATATCACCCAAATGATCAGATGCGGCAGCTTCAAAAACAGTAACTAAATTATTTACCCTATTAAAATAAATCCCATCACAAATCCTCTGCAAATTCTCAAAAACAGGCTCAAAGGCCAAAACATGGAACCCCATTACAGCAGCAGCAAAACTAGCCATACCCACATTAGCACCCACATCAATGAAAATACCCATTTTACCCTCGGCCTGAAACTTCCCCAGAACATCTTGAATAGTGGCAGAAATGTCAGGTTTTCTAAAAGGTTTGTTCTTGAGAATCCTCTGTATATTTTTATGGGGTTTTTCTGGTAAATTTCCAAGATCAGAAAGAGCAAAGATGAAAGGGTGTTTTAGTCCTTCTACAATGTTGGCAATTACTGGGTGAGATTGTGGGGATTTACTGCAGTCAAAAGGTGGGATCTTTGAGGTGAAAACGGTGGATTTGAGGTGGGAATTTTGTGGGGTAATTTGGGAAGAGTTGAGGAGGTTTGTGGGATTTGACGTGAAGAAGAAGAGAAGGAGAAGAAGGAAAGAGAGAGAGAGTAGTAAGATTAGTGAGTTTAATGATAGGAGTTTTGGTGTTCTGTCTCTTCTCCAGGCATTCGCCATGGATGATGATTTGAAGCTTCAATTTGAAGCTTCTGGGGGTTTTTCTGAGGAGGGAGATTAAAGAAGTGTGAAGAAGAAGTTGAGTTGAGAGACACTGAGAGTGAAGTTTTGATCCGCGTTTGTGATGGATTCTCAATTTTTATTATTGGGAATTTGGGACTACTTTGATTTAGCTAGGGTGGATCGTGGATCGAGGTTATGTGACCGGACGAGCCGAGTCGAGTCGAGTTTGAGCCAACTAAGGCAAACGTTGAATAGTGAGTCAAGTGATTGGCCAATAGGCGAAAATCGGAGTAGGATAATTGAAAGTTTATGGATCTGTGGTCTCTTAAGGTGTTAACTTAAAACGTTCAATAACTGTCGGAAAATGAAAAGAAATTGAGAAGGTATAAGTTCAATGTAGGTTCTTGTTATAAGACCGTTTCACGTAATAAGGAGAAAAAAACAAAAAGTTTTCAGCAGCAATGTGATAAAAAGGGATGTTACTATTTGGGATTATGCTTAGCGTAACAGTTGTGTTTTCCTTGTAAACAAGCTCGCTAGCTCTAACATTTGGCCTACAACTTTTTACTTCCATGATTGTTCCGTGAATCTGAAGCTTGATGCTCCCAAATTCTCACAATCCGTTCATCAGAAAAAGTAGAAAATTTTCACTTTCAAGTTAATGAATCGCATGATTATAAGTAAAACATTATGTTTCAATGTGATATCAGCAAATGTATGAATACATCTAAATTCTGATGCTTTTCTTCCGGGTGAGTAATATCATGGACTTTTAATTAGGTACAAGTACAAATGTACAATGAACATATTTACAGTTTCGTCGATTCTCAACTGCTACTCGTTTTTCAAATCATGGAAATCTTCAACTGTTACACTGTAAACGTAAGATTTACTTTTCTCATTTGACTCAATGCAGGAAATCTGTGGCTCAATGCTAATCTTTTGGATAGTTTGCATGAACGTAGCTATTTCTCATGCGTGCTCGGGTTCTAATCATTTTGATGTCGTAGAGTATGGAGCTGTCAGCAACATCAGTGGCGACAGTTCTCAGGTGCGTATATACAGCTAATGTTCTTGTTTCAGGAAAGATCAATTCGATCAGTTAGAATAAGTCTCAACATGTTTAATTTGGTTCTGCTTTAGGCTTTCCTAGATGCGTGGATTAAGATATGCAACTCAGAAGTAAATAATCCTACATTGCTTGTTCCGGAATGGAGTACATTCTTAGTGAATCCGATTGTTTTCTCTGGACCCTGCAAGCCGAAAAACATCAACTTTGAGGTTCTAAATCATTGAACTTGTATTTCCTGTCTGTTCATAAGTATATGTTTGAGGATACATAATGTGGAGCTTATGCATTTATCTCCTATATGCTGTTCATGTTGTGAAACTGTAGATCCAAGGCGAGATTATAGCACCGCCTTTACCTTCTGCTTGGGAAAAACACGACCGTAGCCAATGGCTTGCCTTCAGGGGAGTAAGTGGACTACGCGTTTATGGCAGTGGCAGGATCGATGGACAAGGCTTCGGTTGGTGGAATCAGTCATGTAAATACCACCCTGGAACGGTAACTCAGATTCGAGAATACAGAATAGATGACTAATATGTTTTTATATCTATCTTTGCACTTTTCTTGATATGTTGGAATGATCATTAGTTCTTCTGATCTCTTATTTTCAGAGTGGATGCACAAAACTAGCACCAACAGTGAGTATCTGCCTCAGGAATCAGGTGGTACAAAAGAGTTTTCGACAAAATGCCATGAACTAGGTTTCTTATTAATGCTTTTCAACAGGCACTGAAGTTCTTTAACTGTAACGACACTAGTTTGTCAGGGATACGCTTCATCAACAGTTCACAGACACATGTTACACTGGTTGGTTGTGATGAATTCCGCATTGATGCTCTCTCGATTCAGGCTCCTGGAAACAGCCCTAACACTGACGGCATTCATCTTCAACGCACCAATAATGTGATCATCACTAACAGTATGATTGGAACAGGTAAGATAATTGTTTTCTACAAACATTGTTACAATACCAAAGCATCAAATTCCTGACGCATTGAGAGCATTCATTCTGAAAATCAAAGACACAAACTGAATGGGTGGTTTTTTGAACTGTATACAGGAGATGATTGCATTTCTATTGGCGACTACACATCCAACATCGATATCTTAAACATCACATGTGGACCGGGACATGGAGTAAGGTAATCATGCTGATACGTACTCTTAATACTTATATTGCAGGAATTTTAGCAGGCATCACTGATTTTGATCGAGTAATGTGCTCCTTGAAACAGCATTGGTAGCTTAGGCAGAGGAGGCAGCTACGTAAAGGTACAGAACATACGCGTAAAGGATGTTTATTTCAAGGGCACCACGAATGGTGCTCGGATTAAAACATGGCAGGTAAAATTACTGAATTTTTGCATTGAAGAATGAAGATATCAAATCATCGCAATACTTTGTCTTATGTAATGTAATTACTTTTCGTGATCAAAGGAAGGACGAGGATTTGTCCGAAGAGTAATATACGAAAACCTCTTCTTTAACTCAGTAAGAAATCCACTAGTTATCGATCAGCATTATGGTACAATCAAAGGTAGTAAAGGTAAACATAGACATTTTATGAACAATAATTGAACATAATTATTCTGCATTTATGTAATACTACAAGCTTGACAAAAAACTTCATATTCACTCAACTTTTGTAGGGAAATGTGGGAGTTTTGATATTTGAAGTGACATATAAAAACTTCTATGGCACTTCAGCTAGCAAAGTCGCGATTAATCTCAACTGCAGCGAGTTAGTACCCTGCACGAGCCTGGCATTAGACTCCATTATGCTCTGGCCTGCTGCTCCGCTGGAGAAAGTTACTTCTTATTGCTCCAATGCATACGGCATTGAGACCGGAGTAACTCAGCCTCCACATTGTCTACGAAAAATGACAAATGCAGCAAGAATCGTAGACGTTTTGATGCGTACCAAAGGATAGGGTGAGTGTCTAAGAGGAGGGAAATAAATGCACATAAGTCACATAATAACATGATCCTTGTTTGAGCAATTGAGCTTGCAAGTTTTCATTATTTGTTTAGCTTTGTCAAAGTATTGGTGACTATGGTAATCAAGTGGCGCATAATACTCGCGGAGTCCTACTATTTATCCGTTCGTATATTGATAAATGTTCATGTGTGAAATGGACAATAAGTATTTGTTGATGGAGGGGAAGACGCCCTGGCCTTGCCTCGGAAATGAGACCCCTGATCTGACCCCTGCAAGAGAAACGTAGCTAGCCTCGGGGGTGTGTCCGAGGAAGACCCCTCCGATGCCTAAGTTAGATGTAGTATTTTGTGTTGTAGAGAGAGAAAGTAGAGAGAGGGTGGAGAGTTTATCCACCCAAAATGTGTCCTTTTTTCTTTGTGCCCCCATGGGGGGTATTTATACTACTCATGGCAAGTGGCTCCATGACCCGTGCATGGCACGCGTGGGCTTTAGGCCTTTTGGCTCTATCGACCACATTGGGCCTGTTCGGATGAGTCGGCCTCATTGGGCATTTCTTTCATTGCGCACCGAATTCCTTACAAGTGATGGCCCATGCACATTGGGCAGGAACAATAAATATACAATTTCGTGTATTAATATAAGTTAAAGTTAATTTTCTTTACCTTGTCATATTGTACAGATTTTAGGGTCCCTGTCTACTCTCTAGTTAACTTTATACGGAGTATACTATTATTAGAAATGGAGATTTAGCTGAAGGAAAGGTTCGATATATAAAGAGTGTATTTTTCATACCGCCGGGTCAAGATGGCAAACCGCCAAACCGGTAGAATGTTTTCGTCCAAAAAACTTATCGGGAAAGCCCATCTTTCTTCTTCGCAAACTGCCGCTCTCACTTCGACATTTTTTAAAAGATTATTAACACTCTACCACCAACAATATGTCATTCACAATAATCTTTTTGAAAGAACGATGAGTTAATATTCGTATAAAATGTCAAATGTTCCTTGTTAGCTATGTTGCACGAGTATGGACAACGGAACACCGCAGTCTCAAAATCTAGGACACCGAAATCATTGTTATTTTTTGAATATAAATTATAAAATAAATCATATATTGTTTTTTTCAATAAAATAATAAGAATTGCTAACTTTAAAACTAAACACAACTTCAAAATGAAGATACCACACTCGAGGAATTCTATGGTACACGACGTGCACCGAAATGTACCGTAACAAAGCTTAGATCTACCGTACATTATGTTAGAAAAAAATCAACACCGTTCATTAATTGTTAATTATTTATATTTTGTAAATTAATTTATAATTGCTTCAAAAATAAGAAAATGTTGAAAAATTAATTTATGAAAATAATATTCAATGCTTGAATGGCCGGAAGATGGTGGCCGCCGGAGTAGGCGGGTAGACCGTCGGAGAAGAAGGTCGGAAAGGATAGGATTGCCAGCCGGAGAGGGAGATGATAGGATCGCCGGGTCTCGTGGTCGGAGACACGGAGTAGCCGTCAATCTATGATGTTGATGAAATTAGTGAAGGCAAAAACAGGGGTGTGTAGAGTCGAACCCATGACCAAGGGGTTGATAGTTTGTATATCAAACCACTAGAGTAATTGGCTTTTGATGTTTAAATGCTGCAACAAATACTATAAGTCCAAATTTTTAGTAGAGTGGCCAAGGCCTAGACCCAAATGAAGTAAGATCCGCCTATGAGTCCAATTGTTCGATTAGATAGCTCTGGTTTGAAATACTATATTTCATTTAAGAGATCACGGGTTCGAACACGAGTTTTAATTTTGTGTTTTTTTTTTCTTCCTTTTTCCCCCTTTTTGAACTTAATAATTTTCAATTTGGAGTCTTCATATTACATACGGAGTATGGTTATTGTTTAATATCGTTTTAGCGAAATTCTTTAGGCCTTTAATTATTTATTTTTTACATAGTAGATTTTATTATATTAGGAACATTACTCTATTGTAGTGAAACGATTTTACTCTATTATGTTCACTGAAGATGTGAAGAAAAAGGATAAGAAATTTGAGATTAAAAATGTTAACTTTGCCAAAATGGTAGCTTAATGTATGGTTCGAGGTGTCTGATGGGTGTCCAATCGGTGTCTTTTAAGTAAAAAAAAAAAAAATTTAAAAAAAAAACTGGATTTTGTGTCCGATTTAAAAATAATAAATCGGACACCGGACCGATGGTGTCCGACATATATATTCCCGGTGTCTTCCTGGTGTCTGTGTCCGACACCGTATTGGACACCGACACACAGGTCGGGAGAAGCGTCCGTGCTTCATATCTTGCTAGGTCGAAGCAAGGACAAAATGTGGCCATGACCGTACGGTCAACTAACCTCTCAGGCTCTCACGAATGAGTTGAATTACTATAGGAATCTTTTGGATAAACGAGTACACTATTGTTCCTAGTCTTCCTACAAATAATTTTTGCTGTCCTTTTAACTTGCGGATGTACTAATAAAGCTTCCACTTCATTACTCACACACTCTCACTACCCCACTCCCTATTATCTCCTCTCATTCTTTCTTCCACTTGATTTTTTAGCCCTAACAACAATAAGCAAACATAAATATGCCGAACAATCAAATTATATAGATTACGCTCATCTGATGGTGAAATCATCGAGGTCGAGGAGAACGTAGCTCGAGTTTCCAATCATCTCAAAACAGTCATAGAAGGGGGACGATTCACCGGCACCCCGATAGATGTAGGAGTGGACGGCGATACACTCCATTTGGTCTTGAAATATTGTGAGAAACACGCAAAGCTTGGGGTTCCAAGCAAAGCCGTCTATCGAAGCAACGGAACTATAAAGTTCCCCAAAAGCTACACTCCTGAAATGAAAGCTTGGGGTTCGCAATTTCTGGAGGAAAACAGGAGTAGTTTCACTAAATTGTCCGAGGTATATATATTGTATATATTGACCTTTTTATATGATGCAACTTTATTGTATACAATTTTATTTATATCATATCATATGCTTGTTCGAAAAATGATGATTCCGCTAAATTAATGTCGTATATAGGCCGGGGGTTATCTTGACATTTGGAGCCTAGTTAACTTGACAAGTGAAGGCTTTGCGAAATTAGCTCATAAACCAGGACCGTTCGTTCCATACTCATCAAAAGAAGAAGAAGAAGAAGGTAGCTCAGCTCGTGCTAGTAGAAATGAGAGCATGAGGCAGGAAGTAATGAAAAGTTTTTTTCCCATATGAATGAAGCTAAGACGTACGTACAAGCTAATTAAGGGGTATGTGTACGTAGACTGTAGAGCATAGCTTAATTAAGCATGCATTTAGTTTGGATTATCTTTTAATATTTCATTATCTGAGTAATCTTAGACCAACAGGCCAGGTTTAGTTTGTACTCCTACTTCATTAATTATAGCTCCATGCATGTTGTTGGCCCGCCTTTCTTATTTGTGTTTCGTACGTCTGAAGTAACGTTATTCCTCCTCATATCTCGGTCTTAACAAACAATAATGTTGTGTTTTTAGTTATTTGAGGGAGTTCTCCATGATGATGCATGATGTATTCATAGTGTTTTGCTAACCCCACCACTGTACACAGCTTAGGGCACGGTCTTTGAGAGAACGTAAAAAAGAGGTTTTACTTGATGGCCTGTCATTTCTCGACAATTTATTTCTAGTATTATGCCCCAAGGTAAGCGAGCACAAGGATTTGTCTTTTACGAGTACACTTTTATGTACGCGGTACGCCATGCATGTAGCGAGTTTGATTACACGAGAAGCGCGAGTACATGGACGCACATGTCTCGACTTACCAGTGTCCGATTCTGTATCCCAACACAGGAGAAATGAATCAACTTACTGAATTAGTTTCCACCCAGTACAAGTAGATGGAACACCCAGAGTTAAAGATGGCAATAAATCAAGGAAAATTACTTCAACCTCGATGAAGCAACTACGACTGGATTCCACACAAAGCTAAACCTGCTAATGAGATTTCAGAATTTTACCTCTCTTTTGTCAGAGGTAAAATTGATAGGGCAATACATCAAAACCGAAAAAATTGATAGAACTGTCAGAGCATCAGTTGGTCATGGACTCATGGCCCAGGAACATTAACGCTTTCCTCACGAGTTCCCTCAAATCTAAAATCAGAACTTCCTCCGTACGGTTAAACAATAAAACGAGCGCGAATTGCAAAATATTAAAGAGCACAAAAAGCTAGAAAAGGATTTCGATCATGTTGAGAGGCATAAACTTTTCAAGATCTAGATGACTGGATATCTTCATAGGATCTGATTTATAAAATTTCAAACTTCAAATACCTCCGCCATACATAAGACTGCATAAGTTACACAATACTTGAGGAATCTTACAGAACCAAATAGAAGAAACACCAACATAAACTAATACATACTCCATCCTCTTCTTAGAGGACAATGAGACTCGATTTACAAGCCGAGATCAGTCACTCTCGTAACTTATACAGTTCACACCAGATACAAACCAATCACTCCAGCTCATATCCGTTGTTGCCGTTTCTTCATCATCAGGAACAGTGAGGGCAGTAAACATCTGGAGGATGATAAATCTCTTCAGCGTAAGGTGATGCCATATCTGCACAAGGAGGGGAATCATTTTGTTAGAATACATAGCTTAATTATAAAGTATGGCAACCACTGCAAGAAAAGCAACTCAATACAAAAATTGAGTTCAAGTACATATGGAGGGGATTAGGGTCGGCAATTTGATAAAACAGTAATACACTACCTGAAGAAGGAATTTTGGGTACCACAATCTCGCAGATTACGCCTGGGTCATCATCCTCGAGAATATCTTGGCACTTCCACTCGACAAAGAAAAGTTGCACAGGACAACCGAACGGAGATGAGCAATGGTTCTTCGGCCTAGCCAAGAAGTTGCTATGCTTGTGATAGACATGTCCGTAGCTCGTAGGACTAAACGAGTTGCAAAGCAGAGGAGCCACAAATTCATATTCATCACCCTATAAACAATTGCAATGCTTTAGTATATCTGAAGACTGTTTATGGACACCTATCAATTAATCTGTGCTAGTTATCATCAATCAAGATAAATTTAAGTTTTCAAAAATGTAGACGTATTCCCGGTATTTCTCCGTGTTCTTACCATTTCATATTTGCACGCTTTTTACAGTATTTAAGAAGATGTGGAGGAAGATGAAAGCGGGCAAAAGATATGGGACAGTAAACCACAATGACAGCAAACAACATAAAAATAAGGAATGGGACGGACAGTAATAGAAAAGGAAAAGATCATTTAGGGATTGGAGGGAGTACCGGAGTAGGGAGCATTATTTCTACGTCACCATACTTTATCAGTTATCGTTAGAAGACGCGTTTTTATCTTAAAATATCTTAAGTTTAATATGAAAAGTAGCAAGCGCAGATCAGAAGCGGTCTTTTCTACAAAGAATGAAAAGGGAAAAGCGAATGGATGCAAGAGAAGAAGAAAAAAACCTGATTTTTGGAATTGTAATATCTCAATCCATGTGCTGCACAGGTTAAGCTAGCCCTGTAGATGGTTGTGCCAAATTTAACTTCCAACGGACGCAATGGTGGTAGTTGGGCTAAGATTAAATCAAGAGACCAATGCCCATCTTTAGAAAAGACTTGAGACCAATCTCCTTCGGGACTAGAGTTGGGTGAAAGAGACTCCCTTTCACTGTTGCCACTGCTACTGCTACTGGTAGATTTTTGAGAGGGTGATTCAGAGTCACTGCTGTCACTGCAACTACTCACACAGCATGAAAAAGAACAAATAAACAATTACAAGGCAGAAGGAAAAAAAAAAAAATTTACAACTTACGGGGTGAGCATACAGGAGTTATGTCCACCTCTGCCATACATAGCTAATATAAGACCTGATAGAGAAAGTGGCCTGCAAGCACAAGACATGAATCAATGAAGAGTCAGTTTTCTGACTAGAATTATCAGGAGAGTTGGACTTTTTAAAACAAACATTGTCGACCTACACAGGGAGGGCAGGGAAAGGACAAAGAAAACCTTCAAAGACAGTACAATCTTTCGTAGAGAAACCCTTCACATTAACTTAGCTATGCAGATCAAAAGAAAAGCAACCACATTATCACCAGCAAGCAGCTGAAAATCGAGAAAACATTGGAGTACAAAAGCAACAACTTGTAAAAGAGGTGACTGGTGAGCCTACTATGTCACTTATGTAGACAATCGCCAGATAGTATATAACATACGAGAGAATCAATACAATGCATACAATATATGTAGAGCAAGCTATAAGAGAATCATAGAAGTCCCATTATGTATACAAACTTATCAAATGAATCATAAAAACAACTTAGTAAGCTCAATCAGTACTATGCAGCTACGACTAAATTTCACATGAAATTACCCCCCAACCCATGTTCAAATTCGTATCTTGTATTGAGATTTCGACATGTTTGATAAGATAAACCGAAAAATTACTCCATCGACAACTACTCGATCTCACATGAAATAACCCCCCACCCCTCAATTATGCATCTTGTATAGAAAAATCGACATGTTTGATAAGATAAACCGAAGAATAAATTACTCCATCCTTGATATGCGATAAAACAACTCGATTTCACATGAAATAACCCTCCACCCCCTTTCTTTACTTCCGCAACTGGTAAAAAAAAAAAACTCATTCTTAGATCTTAAGAAAAATCAGATTTCATCGGTTCCAAAAGTTGAAAGTTTTAAGCTTTATCATCAATTAAAACAACAGTAAGCTTCACAAGCAAGCTCTCATGAAACTGGTAAAATCAATCAGCTAATTAAACATATAAAAATTGATAACTTTGATCATAATCACACAAACCCTGGGTAGCAGAAATCCCAACAATGAAATCTAAATAAAGTAATACTCCATAATTAACAGAAATCAACAGCAAAAACAATATCAATTGACAGGTAAACCATGCCCTAATAATAATAATTAAAAAGAAAAATCAAAAAGATATTGAAGAAAGAGTAAAACATACGTTTTGAAAGGTGGGATTTTGAGAAGAGTTTTGCGTTCATCTGGTACAACCATCTCATAGAAGATCTTCTTAGCTGCTTTCAAGTCTTTGGTATTCCTCTCCATCTCTTCCACCTCCGCCGCTCCCATGATTCTTCTTCGTTACACTTTCCAACTTGTTCCTTTCTATTCCTCTCTCTAACTCTGTTTTATATTTTTCTATTGGTACAACCCTCTCTAACTCTGTAGACATATACTTCTTCTCTCTTTCCGAAACAGAAGATGGAAAAAAAATCCTCTCACTCGAATATGGAAAGTAAAGGTGACAAGGCCGGGCTTATCACTAATGGGCTCAGCCCAAACTAAACGGATATTATAATCGATGTTGTTGTTGGTCAAGCCTCGAAAACTCGACCTATGGTAAAAAAAGAAAAAAAGAAAAAAAACTTTTCCATCAAACAGGTTGATGGGAGTTGGTATTAATTTTGGAATTGTGACGATGCAACCCAGTCAACCATGTGGTTGACTAAGTCACTCCATAAGCTACTAGTATACGTAATTTAGTAAATCATTGTTAATTGTTAGTGGTTCGAATTATATATCCAATTATAGGACTAGTTATACGGTGTATATATGTTGTCGTGGTAAAGGTAACGTTACACTAAATGACATGACATATAACATATCGACCATGGATGACCGGATTTTTGTCTAGTCTAGGGCGTTATATGAGGATGAAGTATCAATATGTAATTTCATTTATAAGAGCGTGAGTGGAATCCTCCTCACATTATTATTATAATATAAAGAATCTCATGCGGCAACCCTAAATCATCCCCGTAATTACGTTATATATAGAGAAAGTCTTAATATATATCCATATACATTTCTAAATGTATATCCCTAATTTTTTATCCACATGTCTTAGCATATTTCAATTCTCTCTCCTCAATCTCACCACATAAAAACACAAAACATACTCATACTACCCCCCATATATGTTTAGTAATGTATATCACATATACAAATAGTCTTACTCAGGGCCGGCTGGGAGATTGTGGGGGCCCTGGGCGAGATTTCAATCGGTGGCCCTAATTCTCTAAATGGTACTAAATTTATCATTTGCGTTTTTAACATAAAGCAGCGCATCTCTTTTGTCACTTTGTGTGATGTTTGTCTTAATGGTTAGTTTATACTTGAAAAAATTTGCACTAGAATTTCTAACCACACTAGCAAAAATGGTAGAAAAGTGTATTTTACGACCTGAAATACCGGTAAAACACAAAAAAAAAGTGTAAACTTATCTCACACGAAAAATGTAGAATGAAAGAACCCAAAGAACCCAAATGTAGATTGTTCCGTGAACCTGAAGCTTGATGCTCCCATATTCTCACAATCCGTTCATCAGAAAAAGTAGAAAATTTTCACTTTCGAGTTGATGAATCGCATGATTATAATGTAAACATTATGTTCCATTGTGATATCCTTTCATTATATCAGCAAATGTATGAATACATCTAAATTCTGATGATTTTCTTCCGGGTAAGTAATATCACATTATCATGGACTTTTAATTAGGTACAAGTACAATGCCATACTTACATTTTCGTCGATTCTCAAATGCTACTCGTTTTTTAGATCATGGAAATCTTCAACTGTTACACTGTAAACGTAAGATTCACTTTTCTCATTTGACTCAATGCAGGAAAACTGTGGCTCAATGCTAATCTTTTGGATACTTTGCATGAACGTAGCTATTTCTCATGCGTGCTCGGGTTCTGATCTTATTGATGTCGTAGAGTATGGAGCTGTCAGCAACATCAGTGGCGACAGTTCTCAGGTGCGTATATACAGCTAATGTTCTTGTTTCAGGAAAGATCAATTCGATCAGTTAGAATAAGTCTCAACATGTTTAATTTGGTTCTGCTTTAGGCTTTCCTAGATGCGTGGTTTAAGATATGCAACTCAGAAGTAAATAATCCTACATTACTTGTTCCGGAATGGAGTACATTCTTAGTGAATCCGATTGTTTTCTTTGGACCCTGCAAGCCGAAAAACATCAACTTTGAGGTTCTAAATCATTGAACTTGTGTTTCAAGTCTGTTCATATACGTATATTTGATGATACATAATGTGGAGCTTAAGCCTTTCTCTCCTATATGCTGTTCATTTTGTGAAAGTGTAGATCCATGGCGGAATTATAGCACCGCCTTTACCTTCTGCGTAGGAAAAACACGACCCTAGCCAATGGCTTGCCTTCAGGGGAGTAAGTGGACTACGAGTTTATGGCAGTGGCAGGATCGATGGACAAGGCTTCGGTTGGTGGAATCAGTCATGTAAATACCACCCTGGAACGGTAACTCAAATTCGAGAATAGATGACTGATTTGTTTTCATTTCTATCTTTACACTTATATAGATATATCTTGATATGTTGGAATCATTAGTTCTTCTGATCTCTTATTTTCAGAGCGGATGCACAAAACTAGCACCAACAGTGAGTATCTGCCTCAGGAATCAGGTGGTACAGAAGAGTTTTCGACAAAATGCCATGAACTAGGTTTCTTATTAATGCTTTTCAACAGGCACTGAAGTTCTTTAGCTGTAACGACACTAGTCTGTCAGGGATACGCTTCATCAACAGTTCACAGACACATGTTACACTGGTTGGTTGTGATGAATTCCGCATTGATGCTCTCTCGATTCAGGCTCCTGGAAACAACCCTAAAACTGACGGCATTCATCTTCAACGCACCAATAATGTGATCATCACTAACAGTATGATTGGAACAGGTAAGACAATAGTTTTTCTACAGACATTGTTATAATACCAAGCATCAAATTCCTGACGCATTGAGAGCATTCATTCTGAAAATCAAAGACACAAACTGAATGGGTGGTTTTTTGGACTGTATAGGAGATGTTTGCATTTCTATTGGCGACTACACATCCAACATCGATATCTTAAACATCACATGTGGACCGGGACATGGGGTAAGGTTATCATGCTGATACGTACTCTTAATACTTATATTACAGGAATTTTAGCAGGCATCACTGATTTTGATCGAGTAATGTGCTCCTTGAAACAACATTGGTAGCTTAGGCAGAGGAGGCAGCTACGTAAAGGTACAGAACATACGAGTAAAGGATGTTTATTTCAAGGGCACCACGAATGGTGCTCGGATTAAAACATGGTAGGTAAAATTACTGAATTTTTGCATTGAAGAATGAAGATATCAAATCATCACAATACTTTGTCTTATGTAATGTAATTACTTGTCGTGATCAAAGGAAGGACGAGGATTTGTTCGTAGAGTAATATACGAAAACGTCTTCTGTAGGGAAATGTGGGAGTTTTGGTAATACTACAAGCTTGACAAAAAACTTCATTTATGTAATACTACAAGCTTGACAAAAAACTTCATATTCACTCAACTTTTGTAGGGAAATGTGGGAGTTTTGATATTTGGAGTGACATATAAAAACTTCTATGGCACTTCAGCTGGCAAAGTGGCAATTAATCTCAACTGCAGCGAGTTAGTACCCTGCACGAGCCTGGCATTAGACTCTATTATGCTCTGGCCTGCTGCTCCGCTGGAGAAAGTTACTTCTTATTGCTCCAATGCATACGGCATTGAGACCGGAGTAACTCAGCCTCCACATTGTCTACGAAAAATGACAAATGCAGCAAGAATCGTAGATGTTTTGATGCGTACCAAAGGATAGGGTGAGTGTCTAAGAGGAGGGAAATAAATGCACATAAGTCACATAACATGATCCTTGTTCGTATATTGTATCACCACAGGCACAAATGTACAAGTGTACAACTTTGTTATAATTGATGATAAAGCTTAAAACTTTTAACTTTTGGAACCAATGAAATCTGATTTTTCTTAAGATGTAAGGATGAGTTTTTTTTTTTTTTTATACCAGTTGCAGAATTAAAGAAAGGGGGTGGAGGGTTATTTCTTGTGAAATCGAGTTGTCTTCTCGCATATCAAGGATGAAGTAATTTATTCTTCGATTTTATCTTATCAAACATGTTGAATTCTCTATACAAGCTGCATAATTGAAGACGGGGTGGGGGGTTATTTCATGTGAGATCGAGTTGTACTCGCATATCAAGCATGGAGTAATTTATTCTTCGATTTATCTTATCAAACATGTCGAATTCTCTATACAAGATAAGAAATTGAACATGGGTTGGGGGGTAATTTCATGTGAAATTTAGTCGTAGCTGCACAGTACTCATTGAGCTTACTAAGTTGTTTTTATGATTCGTTTTGATAAGTTTGTATGCATAATGGGACTTCTATACACCGCATGACCATATTTTCGTTTGGCCTGATAGGTTTCCCTTATGGCTTGCTCTACATATATAATATGCATCGTATGAACTCGTGAATATTAAAGAGCCATGATAAGTAGTGGTGATCCATGCAAAGAGTAACGATGAGTTCATTTCCGAAAGTGAACTATAGGTAATCATAACATAACTTCGTTTTTGTTTCGATATTTTTTTTTTTTTTGGAGAAAAATATGAACATTGTTAAAATATACGTACTTAGAGCAAAGCAATGGAAGAACTCAATTTTGAGTTCTTCCCATGCCACATCATTTTTTGACAATCTTCATACTCCCTCCATTTCTTTTGTTTCTTTACGTATTCCTCTTTTGACAATTTCTTTTGATTCTTTACGTTTCTTATTCGGGCCTATATTTGTGACATGACCTTCCGCAACTACCCTTACTAACACTACTAACAAATTTTCTAATTTGATCACTTAATCTAATTAATCTAAAATCCAACCCAATTACTCTCAACAAATCCCTCACCCCTTTCAATTTAAAAACCCATATTCTACCCCACCCACCCAACACAACAACAAAATTGTTACTGCCCCACGTTTTCATCCATTTTCCTGATCCATTTTCTCCATTCATCTTCTTCATCCATTTTCTTCATCTACAAAACTCATCTTCATCATTCAATCATTCATTCTTTCTACAAATCACAACTTTAGCATTCATTTTTTCATCCCCAAATCCCACCTATCTTCATGTCTTCTCTCTCCTCTGATAATCTATCTCTTTCATTTTCAATCCAAAAAAAAAAAAAAAAATCAAATTGGGGGTTTTCTGGTAATCCTTTTATTTTTCATTTTCAATTAACCAAAAATCAATTTGGGGGGTTTTCTGTTCATTTTTAATCAAAAAACTTAAATTGAGGGTTTTAACCAAAAATCAAAAAAATCCGGCCGGGTGAAGGTAGTCCTATCAATGATCAGTTTGGAGTATGGGCGGCGCTCGGATCGGGTTTGACGGAGGGGAGGTGGTGGCGCGACTGATGAAGGAGCGGAAGTCTAGGGTGGCCATTGGCAATTGAGATTGGGTGGTGGTGGATGGGTTGTTTGTATAAGGGGGTATGAGAGTGATAATTGATGAATGCCCTTATTATTTCCTAAACCACTTCTCTCTCTACCACCTAGGTACTCCCCCACTTTATCTTTGTAAAGAAACAAAAGAAATGGAGGGAGTATATAAGAACTTAACCCACAATGGAAGAACTATATATTTCTTTTTTCTTAAATCATCTCACTTAAAATTTTCATGTCTTTATCTCTCCTTGGTTTCCACGAGAACTAGGTTCTTAAATAAGAGCAATAGTAATGGAAGAACTCACAATCGAGTTCTTCTCATGCCACATCATTTTTTGACAATCTCCATGTATAAAAACTTAACCCACAATGGAAGAACTATATATTTCTTATTCTTAGATCTTCTCACTTTAATTTTTCATGTCTTTCTCTCTCTTTGGTTTCCGCAATAATTAGGTTCTTAAATAAGAACTCAGTTCTTATTTTTGGCATCACACAATGGAAGAACTTGCATTTTTGGGTTCTTATTTAAGAATTCAAGACACAAGAACAACCATTGCAAATGCTCTAAAGATGAAGAATAGAGAAAACTAGGGAAAAAAATTTCTTGTAAGAATTGTCATTGACTCAACTAAGGAATGATATTACAAGAGCATTTGCTATTTATAGAGTTTGGTTCTAAGAGGACATTTATTGGCAAAGATGAAGTAGGTCTTGGAGAGGTGAAAATAATAAAAAAAAGGGAAAAAAAAAGAAAAAGGAGGAGAGAGGTGGGGAAGACCGGTCTTGGTGAAGGCCAGGTAAGGGAGTTTGAAGACCTACCTTTTTTCTTGCATGCATCAACTAGAATATGTCATGTGTCACTGCTTTACTTGACATTATTATTGCTGAAATCTTCTTCAAATGACTAGCTAACGGCTACTTTTCAAGAAAATGCAGCACCAAAAAAAAAAAAAACCTCATTTTATCTCTTGCATACGGATGGAACTATGCTCTTGTTTTCGTTTCCTGGATCTTCAAATTGGCTGAGCTTTCTACCAGCAAACACGAGTACAAGCTTTTCGAAGAGGGTTGCCCTCGTACCTGCAAACATGAGTACAAATGAAGTTTGAACTCAAGATCACACAAGCTCGGTAGAGTACTCAAAATCATTAACCGTCGTAAGGGTTAGATGATGAATGAAACATAAATTATAAGGGGATGTGGAGAGGCTAGCTAAGCATATAGTAGCTTGGATATTGTTTTGTGAAAACCCTTTTATAACATAGGAGTAACTAACGTTGTCAAAAAAAAAAAAACAACATAGGAGTAACTTTTTTCTTTTAAGAATTCCTCCCATTTCTACACTTTTTTTTCGGTACACGACGAAAAAGAAAAACTATGATGTTTTTACAGAAAAGTTCCCAGTGCCGATCTCCTAACATGAGTTTTCGGCCGCGTGATTTCCCCGTCTTTCCTCATCTAGACCCCAATACCCTTCCGGCTTCCACTACTGATAGGAGCACTTGTTCTGTTTGGGACTCGGTGACGATATTCTTGCAGGACGATCAATCTGTTTGAGGGATAAGATGGCAGAGCTTTCTACTGTCAAACACGGAGTTGAAGCCTTTTGAAGAGGGGGTTTACCCTCATACGATGATACTCAATTGCATTGTTTACTTAAAAGTTGCACACAAGATTAAGCAAGCTCGACAGATTACTCAAAAATCGTTAGCCATCCCAAGCGGTTGACATGAGATAAATTCTGGACTACACGAGTATGTACACGCTATCAGCAGAAGGCAATCAAGCTATATATAAGAGTGAGACATACACTGCATACAAAGGATACACCTACATTTACAAGGATACCCTGAAACTAGTATATTGCCGGCCACAGAGGCTCTATAAATCTGCTGTGTGCCTGACGAAGATGAATTTGCTACCCACATCAAACCGCCCGGTAAAACTTCTCATAAAGCCAGCTTTTGAAGGGTCATCTCTTTGAGCGAGGTCACCAATCTGCGGAATACCTTCAGGTTATGGCTAACCTTATCCTAAACACATAAGAAACGTATTAGTTTCCAATATACATGAATGGATGAAATATGAGCGAAAACATAGCAAATTATGGAATACTGGTCTAAAGTTTAGTGTTCAGTTACGAAGCACACCACACTACAATAAGAAAGATACAACTGTTAGAATGATCAAACCCATGACATCACAGTACCTCATTCAGCAACTCCAGTCTTTCTAAAATGGGAAGCAATCTCCCACATACTGGTGAGAAATCTCGCTTTGCATCCACACCATTGTATGATATCAGGTTACTGGATTCACTGGGACCAGCATTAAAAGAACTACCAAAAATCAAGCCACTCTATCAGATGAAAGAACCAAAGAACAAGCAAAGAAGAAAATAAATAGATAGAGACCATACGTGTCTTGAAAATGGATGAGAATGACGTTAAGTAGATGCTCTGCCAGTAGCAGTAATAGGGTGACTAGTTGATCCCTATCGGCAACTATCTGGCACATCTCCACCATAGCAATGTACCTCCTGTGAAAGCAGAAGAACAAGATGAGCTCTTACAATAGTAAGTACAAGGACAGGGAAATACAGAATTCTATTGACCTGTTACACAGCGATAAGGTTATACAAAATTAACTGGTAAACAATCGCAGTGTAATTAGACAACAGACTAAGAGCAATCTTCTCTTTTGTTATCTGCTCTTCTATTGGTCACGAGACTAGAGCTCGCCTGTATACTGATCTAACTATAGCTCAGCTCCACTATATTTGAGATGTTGGACTGTAACAAGCAGCATGAGTATTAATCACAAGAATATCTCATGTAATGCCCCACTGTCACATCAACAACTGAGATTGTAGTATGGAATTTCGAGTAACTGATCCCAAAAAAAAGATGTCCGAACAACTGAAATTTACCTTGCGTTTGTGTTGTCTGATGGGGAAACATGAGCCTTCTCGGCAAACGTGTTGATTAAATCATCTACTTCTTGTCGTGAAAGTTCATTTATGTCTTGAATCTAGACATTAACAGAGAGCGTTAAGCAAATCTACTCTTCCCTAGTTCAAACGAAGCAAAGACCAATAGAGCTAAAGGAAGGAATAGGCTTTATCTCCTACCTTATTAAGCAGCAAAGATTTCTCATCAGCAGACCTTTCAAGAGCGTTTGTTATAGTGTTCAAGAAGTTACTTAGCAGAGCTAGTGTTGGCTGTTGCCTTCCGCCACTCATGCGATATGCAGATTGATCATCAGAAACCTTTTTTTGGGGAGGGAATAGGGTTGGGAGGAGGACAAGAAGAATTAAAAAAGTCAGCAACAACGACATGACTACGCCAAATTGACATATATGAAAACAGATAATCTTCCGATCAAGCTTGAAAGTTCTACCTGCAACCTAAGTGATTTCTTCTTTACTTGAAAATAGAGGTAAGAACTGAGCCTGAAGCCTATATGAAATTTCTTCAGTTCAAGCTTCCTCTGTTTCTGAGACCCAAAACAATATAAAAAAATGTTATTATGGGTTCACATAATTAGTTATTCAAGGAAAGTTGACCATCGAGTAAAAACATTTCTAAAGACGCCAAGTAAAATCAGAGCATATACCACAGGAGACTGTGCCAAAGAGACGGAATAAAATGACTCAGAATCCTCTGAAAACAGATCACGCATCAGTCGGAAAAGACCTTGGACAAATCCATACTCGTCATTTCCTTCATATGGCCAGGCCTGCATATTTGATAACTATGAGTGGTAAACTTGCATATCTTGGGAAATCAATGGAGTTATAAAAAATATAAAAAAAAAAGAGGTCGTGCAATCTTCATCAATGCAATCTTTGATGCTCCTTGTCGATGGCAAAAAGGTAAAGTCCATGAGCTTTAATTATGCGAAGGAAGAAGAAAGTCTCCTCTGCCCCCAACAATATGCATACTCTTGAGTTATGAACATTTTGTAGCGTTTGTTAGGGACTTACAGATGTTGTCAAAGATAACACCTATATCCTGAGATTTTTGCCAGGAGGTAACACAGAGACAGTAACAAAGATGAGGGAAGGGGATAAACCAGGCAAACAATAACATCGACAACAACATCATTACCCCAGCGCCTTAAAGGCTCCGGCCATAGGACGGGGTAAAGGGGGTCGGATGTACGCAAGCCTTACCCTTATTGAAACAAAGAGAGACTGCACACGAATGACCCATTTCGCTTTATTCGATTATATCCCAAAGCCAAAGAATAATTAGTCTTTGGCTCCATAGGAAATGGAATTGGGATAAAGCAGGCAAATTAAAGGAAATTATTAGGTCATATATCATCATCTAAGTTTTTTGATGAAAGTGAATGAAAAACACAGTATTTTAATATAATTATCTAATTTGTCAAGTGTATCTGTCTTCCTCTTCTGGTCATCCATCTGAAAACTCAGGTCAAAGAATACATTTTTGGTCCAACACAGAAAAGCAGAATTTCAGCAAACAATGACAATGAATGTTAACTGAAGGTGTACAGTTCTGTTCTGCAACTCAACAAAATAGCTGATACAACGATTAGTGTGCGTTCCTTTTCCATCCCCAAGCACCTTGCATCCCCCTTCCTCAACCTAGACTTGGAGATCATTTGTGTTCAATGAACAAACCAGTAACAATGTTTTAGTGTGCCTTTACTGCCTTCTTTTTCCATCTCCAGCACCTTGCATTCCCCTTCCATCAACCGAGACTTGAAGATCATTTGAGATCAATGAAGCCAGTAACAACGTATTTGTTTTAAAGAATAAAGTCCATGGGAGCGAAAAATGCACCCTAAACTTTAGTTCCAAGAATGTCGAGGTATCATTTGTTATTCTACCGATTGGTGAAAATCAAAGTCTGTGCTATAAACCCGGATGTCTGGACTCTTTGCATTGTGTATCTCCAGAAAAAAAAAAAGTTCAATCATTTATTTTTCATCTCAAAGCATTTCGCTGGGTTCAAAAAAGCCAAAGCCCTCCACTCTTTTCAAAGGTTTAATAATTGGACACTGAACCCTTTTCATATTATGTGAGTTGCTGGTGTATTCGGTGCCAATCTACAATGCACTAATGCTCTATAATCATTAATCCTGATCTGTAATAGAAGTATTCTGAACATTTCTTTGACTTCTTTATATTTGGTTTTACCACAAGATTTTAGGTGGAATGCGAGTGTCATAGTGCCCACATGGAACAACTTTGAGGAGAGGGAAAAGTTTGGCACACAAAAAGTGTTGACAAAAAGAAATGTAAAGAATTGGAACGAAATTTCTAAACAAGAATACATAAATATTGAATAAAAAACAGGAAGTAAGAACGTGGCATGCCTTTTACCTTGCTCAATATTGCTATGACAAGATTAATAAGCTCCATCATCATGTCAGTAGTTTCAGTGATATTTTCCTGCAGAGCCCGGTCAAAGAGAGCAGGATGGGCTTTCACAAACTCAATGACCTCCCGGACAATTTTATTGTTCACCTAACAGGAAAAGAAGCAAGGAAAGATTAGTTTTTTACATTATTACAAATTACATACCTTTCTTCGTATCATCCGTAAAAGTCAGACAATTCTAGCAGAAACATTAAATTAGAAAAGAACTCCAATTAGCAAGACAACAAAGACTATAGCCACAACACTGTAGATCGCTAACTTGCCACACTTGAACTTAAGTAAAAAGCTCAAACAAGACAAAATAATCCTAATGTACTGTGGTTCCATTTGTCCTGTACAATAAAATCAGATTGAAAGGTCAAGGTCCAGTATTTAAATAAAAAGGTTGCCAGTTCTGGAAGTTGATGCCAACTGCTCCTATATCCACTGAAGTCGATGAAATTTAAAGTTATATTTGACCGCGCAATATAAGCTCTAACAAAATATTTTAGAGATACTATAAAGTGTTCCTATCTAGCATACAAGCATGTCGAGTTGTAGATACTTTGCAGTGTTGCTGAGTGATAAATAGAGTGACCAGTAAAGTTATATAACACATGAACCAACAAAACAACTGTTGAGACAGTTTAGTTTGCTGACCTCGCAAAAGTCGGCTGCATCGACCAATGAAGTCAGAGATAACACCAGTCTCAATGCAGGAGCAGCTATTACTTGTTGCTTGTCGATATTCGCAGGCAATTCCCTTCCAAACTTAGTGTCAACCCGTCTAAAGCCTCCCTGGAGAGATAGATTTTTCAGCATGAGCCCTCGAAAAGGTAAGAAACTAACATAATGATTAGAGGATACCTTCAATGGCATACTCAGCGCCTTGCAAGAAGCCAAATGTTCTAAGGCTCCCATGGAGGATAGAACTTGGGCTCCAGCCTTTCCATACTTATGACTGATCCTCAACACCAAAGCAAGTTCAGCCTCAAGCGTACAAGCTCTATTCAAAACTTCCATAGCACGTCGACCATCCTAAAATATAAGAGTTTGATTTAACTCACAGGGTCATAATTCCATGTCAATCGCATGATGCATTACAATATAAATTCTAAGGTTTTAACTTTTAAGTACTTTATTTGGCCCCTAGTTGGAAGGTCCCCCTAATCTGGTTAAAATGAGACTTTCAACTCACTACACCATTATCCTCTATTTCCTCTGACACACACATACACACATACCACGTGTGGAAGATAATGAAGCAAACACAAACCTGATTAGAAAAATTGCTGATGCTCATTAAGCAAGACCTTAGAAAGCCTCTGCTCTGTAGTTGATTTAGAAAGAACTTTTCATGATCCACACAAATTAAAGCATCCAGAACAAAATGAGATATTGTCTTCCCAGATTCACTCCCTTGGGTTGCATCTTTTATGACCTGCAAATTATAAACAAAACATATACTCAAAGTCCAGCTACACTAAAGCATGAAACTATGGAACTACCAATGCAAAATACGTAGTAGAAAGAGTTGAAATTGTTTTTACTTTTAAAACTTAATTGAGGAGCCAGGCACTAAACAAATCTCAGCAAGTTAGGCCGAAAACAAAAGTAACAATTAAAAATTATAAGAAAAATTTTCCTTCACCTTCCACGACGTAAAACCCTATAATGGTAAGTGATTATCACATAGCAAATTTGGTGACTCAAAAATTTAGTGCTAACATATTTCCCCACTATTCATTTACTCTTTGATTTCTAAACCTCACTCTCAGACCCCCCCACCCCCAAAAAAAGGGCACTCTTACGTAAGGCATGAAGAAAGAAAAAGAAGCATTGAGCTTTTTTTTTAAGATAAAAAAAAAGGGGGCTTTATAAAGGGATAAAGAGAGAAGACTAAGTGGGAAGACAAGGATAACTAACGGCCTTACAGAAAAGATGGAGAGGAAGGGAAAAGAAATCACATCATTTCCTAGTTAAGAAGGCCTTTCTTAAGACCTTTGTTCTAAGAATTAATCCCCAATAACAGAATCGAATGAGAAAGTATTAAGCTAAGCAAAGTGAATGGTTCTCAGTTCTTAAGGCTTTTCTCATTTCAGTATTCCAGCTCAAATAACCATTCTAACATGATTTACTTCATATATGTTACAACAACAAAAATGACTATCATAGTTGGGCTGACAACAGGAACTGAAAGAACAAGCAATTTACCAAGTCAAGAATAGCTTGAGCCTCTTTCTGCAATATAGAGAAGTTTGACCTTGCAAGTTCAGCTTGCTCCCTGTCAATCTGGAAAAGAAGATGCTTTGCCAATTAGTGCTCTATTCCCAAGTTTGAAAATAAGAAACTTGAGAAAACAATGTCTACCAGCAATGTAATCAATGATATACCTTGCCCAGGTCCACCTCTTCATTGTTGTGATCACTACCAAGCAGTAACTGCAGCACCCTCTTCGGAACATCTGGGTCAAGCATATGCTGACAGTACTGGAAGTAACTAAGCAGCAATGCATATTGCCTGATTCACAAAGAAATTTACCATATCATGCCAAGGAAAGAAGAGTTGAGGCACACAACAACCACCGCCAAAAAATCATACCTTCTCCTCAAAGCTTCTGATGATTCGCGCCTCAGTATAGCTGAAGTAAGTTTAAACAATATTTCGAGACAAGCTCCATTTGACAATTGTTTAAACATGACCACATCAAAGCACGCGATAGCATCTGAATTTAAACCAGCAGGGTATAGGTATCTATCGTCCCGGAGCTTGGCCATACATGTGAGAGCAACCTAGAAATATTGAAGTTCAAACATATCAGAAACATGACAATATATTGCTACAATATTACAAAGAATCACACACTGAGTATAGAATACCTGTGTCAACAAAAGCGCCATTTTAAGTGGACAGTCAGGTGATGTGGTAGCGTCCAACGAAGCATCAAGCAATCTGTGAGTACAGACAATAGTTATGAAAAGCCTAACTTTGAGACACCCACATACTTTAAGGTATAAACTTACTGAAATAAAATTTCACTTCGACTCTCAAGGGATGACAATCTTCTTGAAGCGGAGATCTGCAAGACAACAGCAGGATAAAGGTTACGAAGCCGTTAAATAATGAGATACAGCACTAACATTTGATAGCCAGCAAAAGCAAAAAGTTCAAATAAGGATCTCTTATTGACCATAATAGACCTCCCACTAGCCCCCACACAGCAAAATAAGTAGACGAACCTCAATAATCTGAGACCAACCAGTTAACATATGAAGTTGAGCAGCTTGTTCCTCCAGATTTTTGTTGTATTTCCAAGCCCATCTCAGCAACCGTTGAATCATCTCTCTTAAATCATTAAGCTCAAGTTCACTGCCAAAGGAACTCAGCTAGAAGAAGAAAAGAAAAGACTGTGTCAGTCTAGGCACAAGACGAACAAAAATTACTCAAAGCTAGAAAGAGAGACGATAGAAAAGGTATTCCGCAAAGGAACTACCGGTTTCAAGACCAGACATCTTTCAAGGGGCTTTAAATTAACATAACAAACCTGCCAAAGCCTGTCCCGGAATGAGGCAAGATTAATTAGTCGGTCACCTCGCTCTGAGAAATAGTATACACCATCCTTTTCAGATCCGGAACTTCGAAGAATCTCTTCGACCTGTTGGGGGGGGGGGGGGGGGGGGAATCTCAATTGACCAGCTTTATTGAATTTAAATAAAGAATATGAATCACAATTATTAAGCCTCCGTCTTTACCATTGAACCACATTTTACATTAGCCACTACTTGCAAATAATCCATAGAGGCCTCAGGAGGTCGAAACTGAATGATATCGAGCAGTTCTAGTGCCTGAATTTGTAAAGGGCATACATGTTAGATATATTCAGCACAAAAACCAAAAGAGATGAAATAAGCACACCCGAATAAGACATTCAAAATTGAAGGTCCATATTGAAAAGGCTAGAACTAGCATTGTCTCACCCAATAATGACGATAGCTGAGCTTAATAAGGTGTAAACAACGAAATATGTCTACGCTAGCCCTCAAGGTGACAGAATCCAAGTTTATTAGTAGTCTCCTAGAAATTTGCTGCAGTCAGACTATCAAATAACTTCCGATGCTTGTTCTTATTTTCACCAAAATTAAGTATTAGTGTATTACAGTCACTAAGGTTCTGCTTTCTTCTTGTTTTCACCAACAGTAACTGCTACTCACTCTCAGTCACCTCAACAAACCATTTTTGCAAATTCATAAAATTAGTAGTAACCTATAACCAATTTCCAATTTATTGCACATGGTGGTGATGGACACTATACCTTATTTTTACTGGATGTCCTGGTTACAGTACTTTCCTCTCCATTCTGCACAAAGGATGAGGTAATACTGTGATCACCCTCCACATCTTCAATAGACTTCCCCAATAAACAAGCAATGATCTTACGGCATGCTTCTCGATGGCTAGAACTTGTCATATCTCCAGAGTGCAGCTCCACAGCCAGAAGCTTCAACAGCCAAGCTCTCTGAAACGGGCAAGATAACATAAAAATCCACGAAGAAGTAGCTCAAAAGAAGACAAGGCTCCCTCTGAGTCAAAGCAAATGTCTCTTCAGAAAGTTTAAGTAAAGATTACTGAAAGTACGTGCTTTTATATCTTCATTGACTTCATAACAAACATCTCCACTGATTTTTTCAACAAAAAAATAAAAATAAAAGAATTGTACTCCGTATCACACTATCACACAGTTGAGACACTTTACATGCAAGTCAAGCACAAAAGTTTCCATCATCTTCAAACCAATTTTTAGAAGTTTTCATGAAAGGTTGAGACTAGTGCCCTTAAGGATCCTACAAAGCAAGTACTGTAGGAGGAGCGATAGGAAATGAGAAATTTTGGGAAAGGACACAGATAACTTCGTCACTACCCTGCCAAAAAACACAGCGTCTTGTTTTCCCCTACCAAGTTGTATTTAAAAAGAAACATAGTCCCAGATCTCAGTTATTTAGACAAGACGATCAAGATATTGGAAAGGTGGTATTGAGGCAGGAAGGTGAAGCACGATTCTATTGAAGGATCCTTTGGGAGTTGGAACATCAGAGTTCAAAATTTGAGAAAATTTTACATAATGACTCAGGGAAACCATACATACCTATAAAAAAAATTAGAGAACCAAACCCAAATGAAATCACTGTAGACATTACTTCCCCCATTAGACGGAGCAAAAAAACTATTCTAGCTATTGGCAAAAACTTAAGGTTTTTTGGGCCCAAGATATGACTATCACTTGACAGACAAAAATTTTAATGCACAAAAAAGGAAGATAATTAAGAAAGACAACAATAATAGTGGGAAAATCAAACACCGCAACCTTGCCTAGAATTTAGTACATGGACTAAAAGCTACATAGAAACTATCAAAAGATAGGTTACCTGATGGAGCGAGCTGATTCGTGTAGTCTGTGCACTATTTCTTTTAGGCAGAGGGGCAATCCCAATTGTTTCAACATGCTGTAGTGAATTACCGAATAGCTTACAAGTTAGCATGCAGAGGTACTGATCTAGAGAACAAGGAGTAAGAGAAAGCTACCGAATGCATACCTTCACAAAGAACTGATATCTCTTATTACTCAGAAGATCCATTACAGGACCTGATGTAAATTCATCAATAGATAAATCATAGAGGAGCTGAGGAGGAAAACAAACCACCTTTTAGATGAAAATGCAAGAGCCGATACACAAAGCCAGCAGTGATCAACAGATGATATACTAAATGCAAACCTGAAAACTAAACTCATGAAGCAATGCATTCTCATCTGGCTTCAAAAGCTTATCCAACATATCCAAAATAATCTTCAAGCAGCTACATTCCACCAACAAATTCATCAGCAAACTAATCGGCAAGTCCAAGACACAAATTCAAACCACGAAGCATCCAAACCTGTAATGAAATTTGGGCTGTAGCACTGTACGCTCAATTGCGCTATCTAAATCAAATTTGAGCAGCAAATGGGTTAAATTTGGTGCTGGCCTGCTGATATTGTCAATCAGAAGCTGTCAAACATATAACAGGTGATATCAACAGAAAGCCCGACCCTTTTATATAGAACGATCAAACATTAAATGAATACCCAGTAGTACCTGAAGTATAAGTACACCCAGATCATCACTACTGTCTTCTATCTTCTGGTTATCTTGTGATCGTATTTCCAGACATGAAGCATAATCTTCAACCAAGGAGGTAGCAACATTGGATTTCAATAGCAACTGAACAAGCCCAGCCATACGAGAACTGAAAAGAAGATAGTAGAACGAGTATGACTCATCGACTATGTCCACTTGTTGACTTAGATAAGTGGTTCAAATTAAATGACTAATACCCAAATAGATGCTAAATCACCTCAAGCTAAGATACTGACAAAATGCTAAGGATTAAAAGAAGGGGGTTACAGGCAAGATGAACAGCTGATACATGGAACTAATACCTCAAAGCACTCATGATCTTGATGGAACACTGCTGGATCACTGGCTGTAAATCATATCTCACATACTCCAACAAAGCTATCATTTGGCTATGATCTTGAGAAAGAATTACATCCATAGGCTGAGCAATAAAAGAAGAATATGCTGAATAAGTGAAAGGTCACAAAAATTGATCACTCAATAAAAGCATCATTTAAAGATACAGATTAAAATATCCTACAGTCTTCTTCCCTAGAAGAAGCCTCAAAAGTTTAATCAATTAACACACGTCATCATTTTTCACTAACAAAAGTGCAGCTAAGATGAAAGGAAATGATTTAAAAGAGGCAATGAATGAAAACTAGATTCTATCATTTATCCTGGCTAACTGCTAAAGACTTCAAGAGAAACAATGAAAAACCCAACGGTAGGAGTCAAATTACAATGCAGAGCCTCCTTAGGAATGCGACTACTAAAAACGGTACAATGACAACGCATCCTATACCTAACACGGGATTCGCGTTCCAAATTTCTTCCACACTACACTTAGGACATTGACCGGGAGCCTGTGTAAAAGAGACTAAAGAACGGGCCAATAAGGGGTGTACAGCACATTCTCGTCCCGGAATTTAGTAAAAAGCTGTAGTTATGTCAGGACTCCCTCAACATCAAGTTCGATATGCCAGGCCAAAAAGAATCCTCGTAAACAGCAGCAAATCATCAACTAAATATAGGACACATCAAAGAGAAACCCAAAGAACCCCAATTAACACAGACACAGCACTTCAAAACGTAGGGTCATAATGAACTTATACTAAATTACCTGATAAAGTGGCCGCCAAAAATCAGCAAGCTGTAAATCCTTCCCCAAAACGAGCAATATGATCTCAAGTGATAACTGGACAGCTTCCTCCATAAGGTTCCCATAGATTTGGCTAGTGCGCTCAGCAATGACAGCATTGACACCAGGAGAAAGAATACCCATGATGTTTCTAAATACTGTTTTACCACTCATGAAATCCTGCAAAAGTGCTTACATATGTCAAAGAAGAGCTCAATAAAATACAATACCAGACAACATCCCCATCTAATAGGTAGGGAATAAACTTTTAAATCAATGGCTAATCCATGCTCCTACATATTGATAAGTTAGGATGTCATTGTATTCAAAGGACACCAAAGGGGTGACTCCCATATACAAAGACACCTAAGGGGGTGACGCCCATATACAAAAGAGAGCTAATTAAGCTCCAAGACTATCTTGAAAAATTTTATCCACAAAAAGAAGGAAAGTCAAGTGTCGATGAGAATACAACACTCGACTCCAACAGCACAGCACCATCAAAAAGCGCGATTTGAAGTCTTGGTGTGTGCACGCAACATCATCATCAAGTTTCTTACTTTCTCCAATGTTATACAACACAGAGGAACTAATTGGATTTCCTCATAACCACTGTTATGAATGACACAAGACACATTGTCCAGCTGAAGGAGTGTAACAGTGAACATTTATCAGACCCTGTATTAGTCACAAGGTCCTTTCAGAATTCTAAGCAATTGAATCTGTTTTACAAGTTCTTGTTGTTTAGTATTCTGTATGATTGTTTTGAACTCAGGTTTCAGCTCAGATTTTGGAAACTGGGGGTGCGACCTCTGGATGATTAGAGGAGGATTTCACCTTCGACAATTTGGCTGCTGCAAAGGTTCTCCACAAAGGTGAAGTGATGGTGGCTAAGTTCATCTGGGAGCTCATGGAGTCTGAAAGCTGTGGGAAAGCCATCTCCACTAAACTTTAGCTCTTTTCCAGGTCTCTCAGGTCTTAGCTCACCTGAACGGGAAGAGTAAACTCTAGTAGTAGCCAAGGAGAAAGAAAAAGACATCTGAGGTTGAAAAACTAAAATCTCCTATTAGTTATGAAGGCGGTTTGAAGGGAGGCTTCTTAGCTAGGGGATGATGATCTTGTTGTGACTTGTGGTCGGGAGTGGACTTCTTGTCCTCCCTTGGTTGTATTCTATAAGTTGATTTAACTTTCAAAGGAAAAAAAAGAGCGAATATATCTGAAGTCCATTTACCACACTATCACAGATTGTAAAAAAGAATTGGGTGGAAAGGAAGGAAGTCCAAATAGTTGAGCCACTTCCCATGTTTAAAAACAAAATATTATGGAATTTGGGTGGAAAAAGAAACCAATTGATGGCAAATGTTTCTTAATAGAAGTTTCATCTTCCTTTCCTCCCATATCAGTGGACTTTCATCAGAAAAAAATAAAAACATAATTAGCTATCAACATAACAAAAAAAAAAAAAAAAAGGCAAATATCTTCATTTCTTTCGCCTTCTCTCCCCTTCTTTATTCTCTCTCTCTTCACTTCCCTCCCAATCATCACAAAGAACTACTGTGTGTCTGTGTGTGTATGCGCGCACGTATACTGTCTATGTGACGCTGAGCTAGCAAAGTTTACTCAACTACAAGATAATTCTTTGATGAAAGAAAACTAAAACGAGATTACTCCGTACATGTTAATCATGCTTCTTAAATCCGGACAGAGTACGACAGGACTGAAACAAAGCAGATATATTTACCCCAGATTAGTCCACATAGTCGGCCGACTTATTGTTCTACTTCTATCTACGAAGTTTCTCTTAAAACACATAGTTTAGCAGATACACAAATGAGGATCCCTCCTTGTTAAACAGAGAAACCACCCTTAATCAGCATCTATGGAAATAATGAATAAGGTACAGCAACTTGCATACCTTCATAAGCTCAACAACAGGAAGCTGTAGTTGCAGATGACCAGCCTGTTGCCCCTTTGAAATCTGAGATCTGTCAGCAACACTCTCAATATCCTCCTCTGTAATCTCATATGTGCTTAGAACCCTGCAGACAGGACCATCCAGTCACTAGAAAGTTCAGTCTAATAGAAACAAAAACCAAGAGCTCAAGCACATAAACCAAAACAAAAAGATGTCTTTGAAGACTAAAAATCCCAAGCCCCAGCAGATGTCTAATGGGTTATACACATGACAAAGAACAGCCCCTCTGTTTCTTTCGAGTTTTAAGTTTTCCTTTTCCGGCCCTTCCTCCCAGTTCTTTACGTTTCCCTATTTGACATTGTTCTATACTTTCTCTTTTGCACTAACTTTCTTAGTCATAATGGCTCAACACCATTACAACAACAACAACCAAGCCTTATTCCCAAGATATTTTGGGGTCGGCTAATGGCTCAACACCATTTTCTCATGAAATACCTCCATGAGAAACTTTAATTTATCTCCTCTCTCCAAGAAATGAGTGCCAAAAGCACACGTAGAGAATTCAAAGATAAAGAGGGAGTATGAAATAAGTTGCTTAAGAGAAAAAAATGATGAAAAGAAATGCACTTCAGAGAGAAGGAAGAGGTAAAAGAAATCCTATACCTCATCCATTCAACAAACGTGGCAAACATGTAACTAATGGATGATATATTTATAAAAATTAGAAGAAAAAAATTGCATGATCATGTCAACTACACAATACTACAATAGAAGCCATGCAAAGAATAGACTACTCACATCCGAAAATGGTGAAGGCAAGCCACTACCAATTGCCACTTTTCACATGGGTCCACATAAGCCCTCTGAGGAAAGGGACCAAATACTTGGTCATATATGAATCTGAATATGCCTACAAACCTGCAGGCACCAAATATACCATTCAGCTTTTAATTTATCCGGAAAAGAAAAAAAAGACAGAGGGGTTCCTGTAAGGGCAAGAAAAAAACTTTTTTCTACCTACGGCCCCTGTCACTAAAATCTTTTTCTTCGGCAATAAGAGCATTGACAAGATTAATGAACGAAATTGTAGAAGGATAACTTTCTCTTCTAGCTTCAATTTCATTCAACTCAAACTGCATATCATAAACCTGCAGATGACCAAGTGTGACAGCTTAATTTTTTTTTGTAATTAAAAAGAAAGAATGCAGAAATAGAAAAATGATCAATCGATCTCAAGATCATGCTGGATCACTGAATCTGAACAGTAAAGGCAAGGCTAATGCAAATCACATATACATGCGAATAGAATGTGTTTCTTTTTTAACAGAACTGACTACAGTGTGTTAGCAAAAAAGAAACTGGTAACTATGTACAGCTATGACACATCTGACATAAGATACTTAAAGTTTTATCAGCTGCAAACACAATAACAAGCATACAACAGTAGAGTTGCCAAATACACTAAACTACAAATATAGAAAGCAATGAGTATAAATTTAAACTTTACGATTCAAGATTGGAGCCCACTACGCATTTAAGCTACTCTCTACATTCATAACCTCAGAGGTCATCGAAAAGCAACATACCTGAGTAACAGCTGTATGTCCAGAGTTTCCAACATCAGGCCCTACCACCACAGGGAGATCGTACTGCTGAAGATATTCCCATATCGTGTCTTTTGTTGAGGGAAAAACTCGGATAAATGTTGCAATTGCATCTCGCAAAGCACCCTGAAGACATTGTGTCAACATTAAACAAGTCAAGATCATGCAATAGTTTGTTTTTTTTTTTTTTTTTTTTTTTTTTTTTTTTTTTTTTTTGACGTGATCATGCAGTAGATTGCTCTATGAAGATGACATGATAACAAAAGGGTAAAACAATCAACCTTAAGACTAGGAGGCACATTTTCAAAACTGAGGAGCTTGAATAGTGGCTCTATATTAGAGAACCAATTTTTCCTTTCGACAGGATTTCCATGTTCCACGACCTGCAAAAGGTAAATCACAACATCATAACTGAGGAGCTTGAATAGTGGCTCTATACTAACATGAACTTACGTTCACTAAAATCTTGTTGATTCACAAAAGAAAAGGAAGGTAAACAATAACTTCTCAATTAAAAGACCATATCGATTCAAACAGAACCGTCATGCAAACAGTATACTAAACAGAAAGGAGTTCTTGTTTCTTTCCCATTTGGATGAATAAAAGAACAAAACTCTAGTAACAAAAGAAAAGTATACTTAACACGTGTGTAGAACTGTCCAGAATGTCTTGAGAACTCATTCCAAAAATCAGTAAATGCAATTTGAGACAGTTATAACATGGTAAACGAAAAGAAAAACAGTCAGGGTGAAAGTTTTCAAGAGAATTAAGAATATACTATGAATAATTCAATCAACAGGCGGACCTTTCGGAGAACACTCAAATATGCAATTAAGGTTTTGGCATCCCCCTCCGGGAATTCTGGCAGCAATGACCCAGAGCTCTGAAGAACCTGCTTAAATTTGTCCGCGTAGATAGATAGGCAATCAAACATAGTTGCCCAGGAAGCACTACGGAAAGTTTTTCCCTGAAGTAGCTCAAAAACTTTTGAGGCGCCCTCTTCACTAGAAGCCTGAAAGAATTGGGCAAACTCATGAATACATATGAAAACAAAAAATAAAAATCATAATGAAAGCCCTATAATTCTTTTCACATACCAAAGCCCCAAGCATTTTCAAGAAAGCAACCAGTGTCTGAAAATTCGTATGATCTTCTCCAGCAAAATTGACGAACGTCCACACAACATCATTGCCAGAAAGAAGCTCGGGTTCTTTCTGGTAAGCCAAGAACAGATGTTAGATAGGCAAAAACCACAAGACCAAACCAGTTTCAGAAGATATGAATAAAGGGACCTTTTTTTCGAGTAATAGACGATATCAATTTAAAGACACCAATCGGGGTGAGTCACTGAGTCCCATGTACAAAAAGACAATAGGAGAGTGCCCCCTGTACACAAGAATGCCAAATGGTTATGCTCTCAACTTCTCAAGCTACCACGAGTGATCTTATCTACACAGAGAAGAAGAGTCTAGTGCCAATGAGAGTGAAGCACACTACTCCAATTACGCAACAACTCCAGAAAGCAGAGTTTAAACTCGACTAGTACAAAAAATATCATCAAATAACTACCCAAACTAACACTTTAACCAGTCATAAGCCTCATTGGGGGCATACAATATTGATCTTATACAACACACAATATATCTGGAGTTCTGGACTGTAGTGTTGGTCAAAGATACACTCTAAAGTCTCTAACAATACACCAAAAAGCACTCTGAAGTCTCTAACAAAACACCAAAAAGCACATATACCTGGTAAATTTCACTAATGAACTCCAGTAAAGAAATAAACGGTTGGCGGCCCATTTCAGCAGCATGATCAGAATTTATATTGAAGTGAGAAAATCCATGGGGCACCCCTATACGGTACGGGGTCAGCATAGTCATGACTTTCTCTTTAACCTCTTTCACCTGTGCGAGTATGACAATCATATAAATAACATGCAAAACAAGATCGAAGACCACTAAAAGATATGAGGCCATATGCAAATTCTAAACCACAGATCCTATGGCACCCATGGCTGTCATGATACAGATGGTCCATTTAAGTTAATAAAGTCAACAGTAAGCATCATATTTGACCATAGCTCTTAAGAACAAGGCATGGCAGTCAACAGAGAAAGTTAGTCATGTCACATAATTCAGTACAATTCAAAACCAGTTTGGTAGCTTAATTGGCCCAGGTTGCAGATGGCATTGGAAAATAGGCAAACGAATTCCCAGGATCGGAATGCTGAAACAGTTCAAGCTATTCAAAATGTTATTTGATAGGGGAACGAAGATAGCAAACTCTGCAACAGTAATCGAGACCCGTGAGCTCCAGTTATATTGCAAACTACAACTCCTAAAACGAACATCTTACCGGTATTTGATTTTTTTAATAACTGTAAATCCCTATCCTCTAGCTCTCTTTCCATCCATCACAACCTTTCAACTAGTATTAAGCAAATCTTAACTGTCTTGTCCAAACAAATAAAGAAAACAATAGCAGATCTATTCATCCCTGACGTAACCTAAGAACTGCTCTTTACAGATTAAATTTATTGTTAAATAGAAAGTTTAATCAATACGAAAATGACAGATTCTTCCAATTCTGAAAAAAATAAGAATGACGAAATTATTCATTTCTAAAATAGGATTGAGAAAATCACAATCCTCAGTATCTACTTAAAAAGAGGAAGAGTTCAACTGACCTTGTCTCGGGCAAATGGCTCAGACAAGAAAATAGTGATAAGCTTGTGAAGATAAGCATTGTACATGTATACCATATCTTCGTCATCATTCTGCAAGTGGAAAAATACGACACACTATGGACTCTGTGGCTAGATATTGGAACAAAAAGAAACATGGATAAGAAATGATTTCATATCAAAAGAAAGGAACCTGGTAAGAAACGGTTTGAAGAACATTCTCTAGAAAAGACTGAAATACGTTGTTGGAGAATATAACTTCCAAACAAGAGCTAAAATTCTGAAAGTCTTTAGATGCAGCACCTGAGACAGTACCCATTCCACCAACCCTGTCTTGTATTAACATTAAATGTACTGACCACGCTAGTTTTACACAATCAACGAAACCTCCGACAGTTGGATCATTAACGGAAGCCATTACCTGGAAATCAACCCATAAAAGTATAAACAGAGAAGTCAACCCTACAATATCTCTCATAAAAAAAACCTACAGTGGATCTTACAATTTCCTGAAATTCCTGTCTGAAGGAGGCATCACGAGAAAGGACAGACACTTGATCCGGAGCAGTGCTCAAAGCATCAGATGTGAATGCAATTACAAGAGCAAAAAGAATGCCATGTGTAATCTGCACAGATGAAACAGGATTACAAAAAAAAAAAAAAAAAAAAAAAAAGACAGCAGGGAAAAAGAGGGTGAAATGATGGCAGTTAGAATTAGAGTCACATAACAATGAAACTGGAACACGAGAGAGAAATTAATATAAATCGTGTACCTGAAACTTAGAGGTGTCTGTGCAGCCATTAAGCTCAACAGCACAATCTTTAAGAACAGAGAACATATCTTTTATATCTTTGGGGCCTGGAAACAAAATAATGTAAATTATTGTCTATAATCATTAAAAAAAAAAAAAGAATGACAGATGCAGTTCACCGCTCCCCTCCCTCCTGCCCCCTCTCGCCAGCTACTACAACCGTTTATTTCACCCAACAATGAGACAATTAACATAAACAATACCAAGATATCTTCTGCGCAGTAGTTGCAAACCAAAGGAACTCACACCATAAGCAGTAAAGGATAAAGATCAAATGAGCCAAGACTAATTAAAACTAAAATCATAGGTCTCAAAAGACAGGAAAGTCCCAATTAGTATTAAGTGCCTTGTCCTCCTTACTTATAATTGCCCTGAGATGGAAGATACACCATGAACTTAGCTGGACGAGAACCCAAATGCAACTTTAGGCTTGAAGTACTTTATGAAATTGCAATATCTTGGTAGTGTACATTATCTACGTTTTTCAGACCAGGAGGTCGACTGAGAAGGACCCAAATGAGAAGATGGAAGTATGAATTGCAAATGCAAAAATGAAAGTAGAAGTACATAAATGTGCGGCAAGACACTCCTAGTCCCTGTTAGATGTGGCTAGCCTAATATGTACTCCCCCCCTCGATCCCAAACCAAGTTCCTTGAGTACAGCAAAACTAATAAGCACAGCTATCACAATTCACGGTACATCAATGCAGCTGCACAATTTTATAATCCACAACACCAATTGCATGCTAATCAGAGGCGGATCTACCAAGGGGGAGGGGGGGTCCCAGGACACCGGAAAATTTGTTCGGAATGCAAATTTTTGTACTAAAAATTATGAAAAGGTCCTATAAAATAAGGGTGGGACACCGAAAAATATTATTGGGACACCAGGAAATTTTTTTTCTGGATCCGCCACTGATGCTAATAATAGCGCTTCTAAAAACACAAGCATGTGATGGGAACTTTACCAAAGCACAATAGAATAATTTTTACTCTGCTCGACACGACTTACTTGTGCGCACAACTAAAACAGACAAAACAAGGCAGTGAGAAAGGATGAGTCTTTCTCGGCTAACAACTGCTTGACGCTCCACGATAGCACCACGAGCATCAATTATGAAACTATCTGCATTAGGGCCCCCAATGCCTGCAGGTTCTGCTCGATTAAGTTCCTACATATATATGCCAGATAAAGTCAATAACTAGTGATATGCCAAATATAAATCGGACAAGAAAAATAAATAATTGCATATTTCTCAGTTTGAGTTTATTACACTGAACAGGGTGATCGTCATAATTCCCACTATCAGACAAAGCATTGACATATGTGCTTTGAAAGAGAACTAAAGATAAAACTGAGTGTAAAAATCACTCCGCCTATTTCTCCGTTCTCTTCTCTTTTATTTGGCATTCAGAATAAGTTATATTCATCGCACCAACGGTTAAAACAAGCTATCTACATTATCTGCAACTCAGCAAACATGGAAGCAAAATGTAGAATTACGATTATGAATATAACTAGTCTTACCTTGATTAGACTAATCAATCGTTGCCTCAGTCCAGCATTTATAAGATCTTCTAAACACTTTTGAATATCGGTCACCATATCCCCTTCGAGTCCCTGATCAAGCACGACAGCCTGCACACACCAAAATTGTAACGGACCAGGGAGTTCAGGTATGGTAGGATAGAATACTGAAGCGTTTAAAGAAAAAATTGAGATGATAGGTACCCGTAATAGAGTGAATAAGGCTGTTATTAGGTCTCTTCTTTCTGTATACCAGAGTCCGGCAGCTAGACGCAAAATTTCAAGATGTTCCCGTCCCACCAACCCCCACTAACAACAACATTAAATCTAGTTAGCTTTGGAGGGCGTTAAAGAAAGGGCGAGTTTGGGTAAGAGGGTGTTAGAATCTTCACCTCTTGATTTGCAGAAACCAGCAACCGAACACAATCAATTTCATTGAGGTGTAGATCATCACTCAGCTTAAGAGCCTAAGCAACACAGTAAAACAACACATCAGTAAAAGCACCCTAAACCACTCTGGCCACTGAAAATGAGAAGTACCATCAATCTGGGATAATCTTTTCTCGAAGGGCGGTAGAAAAGAAAGCCACATATTTATGAAGTAACACACAAATGGTGATATGAATTAAGCATAAACCATCAGAGGTCGCAATTGAGCTCCTGCCGGGAATGAAATCATCCAACTTAAACTAAACAAATATCCGGCTCATGATGGTCAAATTCAAATTTCTATGATGAGCAGTTAATATTCTATTCATGCTCACTAGCCAATACCCATGCCTTTCTATAATTAGCACCAATGCAACTAAAGTCAGCTGAAACTACTCGACCGGAATCAGATTATACATGAGAGTTCATATATCGATAGGAAATATGTGGAACAATCACCCATCGGCCAAGCCTGACAAGTTCATGCAGCTGCTGATGGGAAGTGGTCCTCTATCTGCAGAACAGAGAACAGAATTCTTCACCTATCAACTAAAGCAAAAGCAACACTGTCACACGGAGATTAGCCACTCACTACTCACTGTCATTCACCAGCTGTAATGGTTGCTGTGCAACGAAGTAGGAAGTGTTCATTTGTATATATCTCTAGTACATACAACTTTATGATACAGTTTGGAGTCATGTAATGTGCGCCTAACCTAGTTTGTAGTGAGCCGTAAATCATCACAAATTTTATACAAGCTAATGTAGACACAACTAAATTTCCACAATTCCACTTCATCTTAGGTTTCGCTGATATTTTCCCAAAGCACCTCCCTCACATTGACATTGAACGAATTCATAGCAAAACACGGCAAAATTGAACATTACGCCTTCATCTTCAAGTACGCAACCTAGTCAGTAGAGCCATATGAATTCTTATAATCAACACCTATGCAAGCACCGTCACCTTATACTAAAGCCGAAATCGAACAATTCGTTAAATTAACCATAAACGCGGCTTATTCAAATTGAAATTGAACATAAAACATAGCTCAGAATCATTAAAGGTTAACCTAACATGACAATTTGATACAAAATAAAATAAAAAAAAATAGCTCACAATCTGAACATCCTGATCATCCAGCGATATCGGCGGCGAATCCGGCAGCCGAACCTCCCTTGACTGCACCTCAGTACGGTCCGCCGGCCTCGGCGGCTACAAAAACAATCAAAAAAATCGCGAAATTAAACGAACAATTAAAACAAAAGATTCAAAATTTAAAGCTGAATAATATTCTAATTGAGGCGAAAAGTATAAGAGAAGATACCGGGTAAGAAAGGAGGTTCTGGAGAGAAGGGAGAGAACTCCGAACAGCGTGGAGAAGCTCTATCCTGTCCGACGGCGACGGCGGTGACGAGCTGAAAAGCGTCGTTTCGACGGTGGCGAGGAGGTGTTTGGCGGACACCATTTTCGGAAGGTTTTGGCAATGGCGGAAACCCTAGAAAATTCGTCGAGGAGAGTAAATTATTAAGAGAGGTCAATTAGAGCGGGAAAATTGAGGGAGAAGGAAAAGGGGGGTGTGTACTGTGTACTGTGTACTGTGAACTGTGAAGATGAAGGAATGGGAATATAGAGGTTTTAGTCGCTTTTTTTTTTTGGCACAAATTAGAGGTTTTTGGTAAACCCTACATAATTTTGAACTACAAAGCGAATATGAAAGAGGAAAAATGGTTTCCAAGGAGATCTTCTGAGTTCAGCCCTTCCGGGAAATGGTTTACGAGGAGAAGTTTGGTTTCTTGCGAAATCCGTTTGTTTGTAATTTTTCTGCACATTTTTTATTTGAAAGACATTTACATTTTTTTTTTTTTTTACTTTAGTGACAGACAGTTTGGTATCGGTCCTTTTAAACTTTATATATGCATACATGAATCTTTGATTCCCAAACTATGTATATTTTAAAATGTTCGTGTTTCTCATTTGTCTCCATTCCCAATGAAACCAAAGATTACATATCCTTTTCGTGAACCCAAATCAACGTAAATACATGAAAGAAATAGAAAGAGTAATGGAACAAAGCAAAAATGACTCGCATAGTTATACGCTCTTCTTATATGAGCTTTGTTAGCCCAATAGGGCGCTAGAAGACAAAAATGGTGCTAGCTTAATTACCCATGTGCCCTCATCTTCCTCACCCATCAATTGCCCAGAATCCCAAAATCCCCAACTCGCGTCTTCACCTGTTCACCACATGTCCGCATCCAACCCCTACACCCACACGCGACCACACACATTCGGCGGCTTCGTCGCCGGAGTCTAAAGACACCCTAGGATAGGACTGCTAAACCCTTTTTGAAACGAGATTATAAGAGGGGTGTTGATTGGGGTTGCCGAAAAAGGGTTTATGGTTGGTGTTCCCGGCGCCGCGGGCGTTGGGGCGTGAGAAAAGGGTGCGCGTTTTACTGGTGCTTAGGGTCGTGAGGTGGTTGAGAAAAGGAGTTGTTAAGGATGGTGAAAGGATGAAAAGTGGCTACAAGCCTATAATGGAGTTTCAATGGTGGTAGAAGGAAGCTTAAATGCTGCAACAATGGTGGTAGAAGGAAGCTTAAATGCTGCAACAATGGTGGCAAAACATGAAGATGAGCATGAGCCGATGAGCATGAGAGAGAAGGAAGAAGGGTAAATTGAGGATGAAGATTAAACCTTCTTGTCTTTTAGTGCCCCTATTGGGCAAGCATTACCCCTTCTTATATAGTACTGTGAAATAGGAGGATTTTTCAAACAATTTTTATAACCGGCCATCCGTAGGGAGTCCCACTATGTTTTCCAGCGCAGCGGTAAACGCTTGCAGAACCATCAATTAGATGGTGGTGAGTCCCAATTTTCTTATTATTCACCCTAATTAATTAGTTATCACTAACTATTATCAATAATAACTCGTTTCTACCTCCTCGAGAGGGTGTCACTACCACCATATTGGTGGATTTATACTGAGATGCGCGAGATTTTTACAAGCATCTGATGTTCATTAATTTTGTCATGGTGTTGCAATGGATGCTGAATTCGGGATCAAATACCATTAACTACGTTGGTTGCCTTTTTTTCTTTGAGTTACATAGATCTCCGATACCGATGAAAAACGCAAAGATGTCGACGTGCAAGGGATCAATTTTGTTAATTAGGGAAGAACTGTGTCAATTAGATTTATTTGATGATATTTGTATCGTTATAATTCTTGATGTAAGTGTCGTTTGGCGACAATATTAATGAATTTCCGTTTATTTCAAAAAAAAAATATTGTTAATGAATTTAGAATTTTAAAGAGTTATATTCATCTTTTTATAAAAAAATATATTACAAAAAATTAAATAAAAACCTCTACACTAATTACTTATTGTAGGAAAAAATTAATTTAAACAATAGAGATATGGAAATGGTTGTACTAGTAGTAGGACAGAGAATTCCCACACTGCTTTTTTCTTTATGAACATGGTTTTGTGTTCATGGCTAACATATATGAACAAAAGTTGTTCATAAAATTGGAGGGAAATGAGGTGGAAGAGGGGAGAGAAGAATGAACACAAAACTTTTGTTCATGGTTAACCATGCTCTAAGATTGCATTCGAGTTTAATTTGTACACTTTACATTATATAAAGAGAATACATATATGAGCTCTAATAAACCTTCGTCACTATTATATTATTGATGAATATTCACTGTATAGTCGTCGTGAACAAAAAAAAAATTAAGTTCTTTATTTGCATAAATTGAAAAGATAAACCATACTCGTGTGAAGCACGAAATGGTCCTTAGTATCTCGTCTATTTTGGTGTTACACCTCTACCAAACATCTACGTTGGCACCTTGCTATTATAAAACTGCTCGGACTACTTATTGGAAAGGTTGATTATAGATTTATACTCCGTAGGTATTTTATTTTGTTATAAGTTACAAGTACGAGTGGTACTTCATCATTGAAGATGCTAACATAAGCTAAATATACATAGTCAACTGGTCAAAATCTACCATTCCACTATTATATCTTACAACTTTATATGTATTTTAATTTGGCTTTCCTTTTGTTGTGATGGCAACTAGATGTCTAGATTAATGTAAATCGCAAATGCATGCGGGTACGGTAAAAGTGTATGCCAACCGATCGCTTCATCAGGCAAGTTTGGGACATCAGTTATAGTAAGTCACCGGAGAGTCTTAATCTGGCATAGTAGACTTTGTCAACTGCACGAATAACCATCCTTGCAAAACCGTCATGGTCAGGAGACGCTCTTTATAATGCGACAATTCGAGACTTAAAGTGTATTATACCCCGGGTAAAAAAAATTATATCAATTTTTATTAAATGTCATGACTTTAATGATTATAGTTAACACTAGTTTTGAACCCCGTGAAATCACGAGACTCTTAATGGACCAATTTCATATACATAACGTCTTGTTATTAAGTATAGCACAACATAAATGGACTTAGCGCAGCGATAAATGGATTCCATTAATGATATAATTAATTTCTTTTAATTACGTGATTTTAAAGTTCGAAAACTAACATAATATTTTCTCATTGTGACACGTATCATTTGTAAAAATATTTATTAGCCTATTAGTATTATTACTAAAATTTATACTCGTCCAAAATGTACGAGAATTCTAAATGTTAATGTAAAAAAAACTACTATATCATCTCACTTTTAAAATATTAAAAAATTCAACTTTTGCAAATTAAAACCCGTAATCTGACTCTAACGCCCTAAACCGACCCAAACCTATGTTGAATTCGACATGTCCAACCCGTTTCGAGCGGCTAGGATTACTCCAATAATCAAGCGTACATGATCTATAGTGATTTTTTCGTCACTTTTCACACCTCTTCGCGGTCATCAGTATCTCTATATATGTTGGTACTATATATTTACTATTATCATTTATCACAAAAACTACCGAACTTGCATGTTATTCTTACGCTTCTTACTACTACTCACTCCCTACTACTTCATTATTCCAATTAATAAACCGTCTTCCAATTCAAAACAAACATGGCTACGGTAACTTTGAGAACAACTGATGGGTTCGATTTTTCAATCAATGACAATGTCGCGAAACAAATGGACACTGTGAAAATGCTCATAGAAGGTGGTCAATTTGCTAGTCGGGTCATTCTTGTGCAAGCTAATTCCGCAGTTTTTACGGCGATCATCAAATACTGTGAGAAATACGTTAACATTCCACGTCCAAACTTCAATTCAGAAGGCGAGATTGAGTATAGCCCATAACACACCGAAGAACTGAATGAATGAGACCGTGAGTTACTCGCTCGGAACCAACATCAATTTCTGGCCATTTAATCAGTAAATAATTCATTAATTAACTATAAAATTATCGTTGTCGTAGATTTTGTGATACTAGTACTCTGTATTAATTAGTTACAGACTCATAGCCATTGAAGGCTTGAAATAAAATGTAGGTCCACCTGTTCACTGACCATTACAGCATTACTAGAAGGCAACTCTAAAGTTGTCGGGTCTCAGGCTTGTAGTTACTTACGAGTTACGACATCCCACTTCACCTAAGATGCATAATTAATAACTCAATCATACAGAAACAAATCCATTTCTGTTTGGTTGCCCGTACAAGTCATATGGAAGTCTTGTATAGTTTGATACATAGGAAATCATTCATGACGTTTTCATCATAGGATTGGAATGTAGAGTTTGTCAACTGCACGAATAACCGGTTTCGTGACATTTTCATCATAGGATTGGAATGTAGACTTTATCAACTACACGAATAACCATCCTTGCAAAATCCGCATGGTCAGGAGACGCTCTGTATATGTGACGTGAGACTTAGGCCCTGTTTGATAGGACTGCATCTTTCTGAACTGATCTGATCTGATCTGAATTATTCTGATGTGATCTAATCTGAATTATTCTGATCTGATCTACTCTGATTTGAATGACTTTGAATTGATCTGATCTGATCTGAATGTGTTGAAATTTTGATTGAATATAAAAGAATTGGTATCAATAATAGACCAAATACATTGACAGAAATTTAAAATTCTCTGATCTGGTCTGATCTGATTTGAATGACTATGATCTGATTAGATCAGATCTGAATGATTCTGAACTGATCTGAATTCATCTGAGAATAAGTCATATCAAACAGGGCCTTAAAGTGTATTATACCCCGGGTAAAAAAAACTATATTAATTTTTATTAAATGACATGACTTTAAATGGAGCCAATGGAGGCAAAAACAATATTTCCATTTCCAATGGAGCCAAAGACTACTTATTTTTTTGTTTTTGGGATATAATGGAATATAACAAAATGGCTCATAAAACTGTTTGTGCTTCTTATTTTGTGAAGTAGCAGTCAGTCGGTGCGATTCTCGAATCAATTTTCATTTTGGGTCATCCGTGCGTAGCCTCTCTATGTTTCAATAGGGGGAAAAGACTTGCGTACATCTGACCCCCCTACCCTGCCTTATGGCGGGAGATTTTAAGGCAGTGGGGTTAAAGATGTTGTTGTAAAGATGTTTTTGTCATGACTTTAAATGATTATATTTGACATTTCACTTAAATTCGAGTCGTTTACAATAGAGTTATATCAACTTGAATTTAATGAATTTGAAAAAGTTAGAACATTTCGCTTGAACTCATAGAGGATCAATTTAACCAAGAGAACTCGTTCAACAAAATATGTTGTGTCTTATTCACCAACCAGAAGAGAATGACGTGAAATAATCATTAACACATTGAATAATGGATTTAAAACTTTTTTAGTTTATAAAATCATCTCGAGGTTCCCGATTTAAAGATTGAGAAAAGGAATTATGAACTACTCAAAGATCTATCTATTTGAGGTAAAACTTGGATTAAGACGACTTTAATGAGGTGAGTCGAGTCGAGCCCGTTCATTTAATATTATTATTATATTATTATATCCCTATGCCCCGACTAACCAAGAGAGTAAGAGACTAAGACGATCGAATGGGTTAGCGGGAATCAAATCCTTCTCCTTTCGTAATCCTAATACGCAGGAGACGGTAAGGCGGTAAGTTTCCATATCTTTGTACGAGTATATGGAGTAGTATATATAATCAAAGAGTCAAAGACCTATATATCTATTGGTCAAAACACATACGAGCGATCACAGCGATGGGATACCTTCAAGAAGATGGAGGAGAAGACCCTAGATTTGGATGCCGCCAAACGAATTTCTAGACATACACGCTAACTTTCTAGACATTTGTTCATGTTAATTTGAGGCTGCTGCTTATCTGGACATTTATTTGGTGTTTGGTTAAGATTGGTACTGAACACCTGGTAGACTCAATGGAAGGTTCAAAGGTGAATCTGAGTTAAGAGGAAGACATACCTGCAATGTTTCCTGCTTTCGGATGAAGTTTCATGGTTTGTAATAATAATTAAGGCTAATTAAGCTATGGGCTAGGACAGCTTACGTAAAATGTCGTAAACAATAATTAAGTTTCATGGTTAGATGGTTTGTAATAATTATGTGGATCGTATGTAGAACTAGAGTTTAATTAATTATTCAGCACTTCAAATTATCTAGAAATTAAACGCTGAGCACTGAATTGAAGTAGTTGATCTATATATATGTTAAGAAGTCGATGAACTATGTTGGTTAGTATGCTACTATGCTTACCTTAGCTTGCTTTTATGCCATGTTAAGACATTTTCTAGGTAGATCATGCAGCAAATAAATGAGTTTTAATGAATCGTCAAGGTAACGCTATAGAGGATATAGGATACTACCGTAACTAACAAGCAGGATTGTATTTTATTTTAACTAAACCACAAACAATGAGTATGTATTTTCTGCTCCAGATTTTCAATATATATATCACCAACATTTTGAAAGGTTAATTGTCTATATGCTCAAGTGCAACGCTATCACTACTATATTTTGAGTTATAGTTTAGTTTTCAAATGAATTAAGTATATATGAAGAACAGGTACACATAAATTAAAAGAAAATGACAAAATGAAAATCCGAAATGACATTAAGAAATAAGAAGGCCGATTATGTGTATGTTACGACTAATAACGAATTTACAACTAACATTATTAGCAAGCATTCCAGGCCAGGCTTACAGCTATTGATGATAGATCATATATGATGATGATTCGGGTTCGAACAATGTTCGTTCGTGTTAAATGTCACCAAGTCTCCGCGGTACGTTGATCCTAATAGACATCACTTTCCTAACACTAACAACTTCGTATAGAGAAAGGCTAACTGCCAGGTGTATATATATTCCTAATATATGTCTCCTCAATCTCACCCCTATTTTTTTTTTTTTTTTCAATTATATATTGAATTGACATTCTCATTATTTAAATTGACATTTTCTTCTATGCGTAGTTTCGTTTTAAAATATCGTGAATTGACATCTTTATCTATGAATTGAATAGACATATGAGTTTACAACTTCACGTCTTCACGAGTAGTGGTTTGTTACCAATGAGTGTGTTTCCTATGGTATGAGAACAATATGTATCTCGGTGGGAAAAATGGCGATCATATCCACATTACCCCATATATGTTTAGTAATATATACTCTTACTCTTCGTAGTATACAACACATTCAAATTTGTTAAACTAGGCCCTATGGATAGTTGGATACAATCATTATCAACTTGCTATAAACAATTACACTGATTAGTAATGTATGACCAGGCATTAATGGGCGCGGTTGTTTTTTTCAATTTGATGAGTATTATAATATTATATCTGATCTTGCATGCACAAAGAACAAAAACGAGATGCACCCATCATTATTATTATTTTCCAGGTTAATTACTTTTTTCGATCCACTAATTTCTTTATTAAAATTTATCTTCGACAAAGTATAGATTGACATTCAAAGTGAAATAAGTGAAGCCATTAACAAAATGGGAGATTTTATAAAAAACAAGTTTGTGACAATAAGAGCTGAAATCGAAGGAGAGCCTAAGGAGGCCGATTTTGTGCATGTTAGTGCTGACATTAACACGAGGTTTGTTCCAGGTTCAAATTGCGTTCTTGTCAAATGTCTTCAAGTATCCATTGATCCATACCAATTGAATCGCATGAAGACCTATAGCTCGTCTCAGAAATCAGTTCATGCAGCTTCTAAATTAGTTCCTGGCAAGGTTAGATTCTTAAGAGTTTCACACGTAGATTTAATTAACTTGCTACATACGGTTGACTATCTACAGAATTTATTTCAATAAGCTTGTATGAACTGTCTCAACTAAACGTTATGTTGCATACGGAACTTGGTCTGTATGTGGTGGTCATGGACCCATGGTACAACTTTATTTTTAGCGTTATTGTTGCCGGCTAAGTTAGCTACTTAGCTAACATGTAAGCTGTTGAAGTTTAGACATATAAAACCGTTTTACCCTTAGAATAATTTTTTGTTGGTTAACAATATATAATGTCGTTTTTCGTTTATTTGATACGAAAATTCAGTTAGTTTGTGTAATTAAACAAAAGGTTTAAATCTGATGAGTCTTGTATTATACTCTGTATTGATATGGCAGCCAATAGATGCATATGGAATCGGAAGAGTTGTGGCTTCAAAATCCCCTGAATTTCAGAAGGGTGATTTGGTTTTAGGACTATTGAGTTGGGCAGAATATGTGGAAGTCGAACCTGGCAAACCGTTGCGTAAACTGGACTTCATGGGATTTCCCTTCTCTTACCATCTGGGAATTCTTGGTACTATACTAAGAATACTTGACTACTCTCTTTGTCTGATATATTTACGATATTTACATATTTTTGAAAAAGTCGATATTTACATGTTTTTGAAAAATTCGAGTTAGTTCCTCGGTACGTAATAATTGTACAAGTAAATCCGTTATGTACTTGAGTGCAGGACTTAGTGGGCTGACAGCATATGGAGGATTTTTCAAGGTATGCAAGCCGAAGAAGGGAGATAGAGTTTTTGTGTCAGCTGCTGTAGGATCAGTGGGAAATTTGGTAGCACAATATGCTAAGTTGTTAGGTTGCTCTGTTGTTGGATGTGCACGAAGCTCCGAAAAGGTGCATTTATTTCTACGTACAGTCCATATATCATACGAGTTCATAACATTTTGATATATACACAAAATATGCATTTTGAATTGGGTGAATCACATAACAGGTTGCTATCTTGAAGGACAAGCTTGGGCTTGATGACGCGTTCAACTACAAAGAACAATGTGATCTCAAGTCCACTCTCGGAAGGTTAGCCCAAAATGTTAATTCTTATCTTGGTGCGTGCGAGTCATACTCATAACCAAAGTTCAAAACTCTATTTTTCGTGATTTTCTCGAGCAGGGGCAGAGACAAGGGGGGCCTACCCCGGCTACGGCCCGCACCAGGTTTCCGAAAAATCGAAAGTTTTTGTATAGTTTTACTATAAAATTAGTGAATATAAGGTAAATCGTAGCATTCGGCCCACCCCAACTCGAATAAATAAGTTTCCGCCCAGTCCAAGTTTTAATCCTGTCTCCGCCCACTGTCCTCGAGTCTGTACCGTCCATTGATTATATATGGTTGATGTGCATATCTGATTATCTTCTTATACAAGATACTATAGTACTCTGACAGTAATAAACTTTAATCAGGTACTTTCCAGATGGAATTGACATCTACTTTGACAATGTGGGAGGAGAAATGTTAGAAGCTGCAGTTGCCAACATGAACCCTTTCGGCAGGGTGGCTGCCTGTGGCGCGATATCCCAGTACATTGAACCCACAGGACCTCGGTCAGCAGTGGCCGCACCAGACATGATCGACATCATCTACAAGCGAATCACCATCCAAGGATTCCTGAGCCCTGACTTTACTGATGATGATTCTGCAGATTTTGTAGCAGCCACAACTGATCATCTTCGTGCTGGTGAGTTGAAGGTTCTTGAAGACGTTTCCCAGGGCTTGAAGAGTATTCCCTCGGCTTTTACGGGTCTATTTTGTGGCCGTAACATTGGCAAGACAATTGTTCAAATAGCAGAGGATTAAATTTTTTTTTTTTTTACAACGTCTAAAATAAGAAATGGAAACATACAATGACAAAGAAATCTAATGAGTTTTCCTAGCAACCAGTGGCGGAGCAAGGATTGAAAGTTGCACTGGGCCAAAATTTATTCATCGGAGCTGGGGTGGGCCAAATAATACGATTTACCGATTTTTAACTAATTTTATAGTAAGAATACACAAAACATTTCGACTTTCCGCAAACTTGGGGCAGGCCGTAGCCGGGGTAAGCCCCCCTTGGCTCCGCCCCTGTTAGCAACTATAGCTAAACGGTGTGCTTCTTCTACCTGCTTCAGATTAACCTTTAAGTATTTAATTAAGTACTACATGTTTTTAAGATCCATTTCCATCACTCCATGTGTAAGTGTGACAGTGTGTAACAATGAAATTTTCAAGATAAAGTCTTACATAGGCAAATTGGGCAGATAATTCTGAGATCGAAGCTTAACCGTATAACAACTTCAAAACCTTTAATTCCTAAATGATTTGAGATCGATTAACATGCATGACCGTTATGTATACTCATAAGGAACTTTTATATATATATCATCATGGAGTATTATTTAGTGCATGCTCGAGTTCTTGTCCCAATTCATGCAACATGGATCAGAAATGCATCACATCATATTAGTGTAGTTTACGTGCCATTTACTCTTTAGCAAGGTTAATTAGTAGCTGTTAGGTACTTAATTAGGCCGTAACGTACATTTATTCAGATGCACCCACGAACAACTAACCTTGAGTGACTTTTAACTGAATCATATATACGACAAGATGTTTTTCCATGTGATCATTACACCTCCCTGAATCACAACCACGTAACTCAAATACGTACACCAATCTTCATACAATTATGTCATTTCTCATTTGTCTTATTTTTTTTTTCTTTTTTTTTTTTTTACCCCTCAAAAATAATCTTATATGCCTATATATGTCAGTCACTGTATAATATCGACATACAAAGTGATAGAAGAGAGAAAAAATTAGTAAAATGGGAGATTTTATTGAAAACAAGTTCGTGACAATAAGAGATGGAATTGAAGGACTGCCTAAGGAGGCTGATTTTGAGTACGTTATTACAAACGCCATTAGTATGAGGGTTGTTTCGGGTTCTAATTCTGTTCTCGTCAAATGTCTCCAAGTTTCCATTGATCCGTACCAAATAAATCGCATGAAGCGATATAGCTCGTCTCAGAGATCAATTCTTATAGCTGCTAAATTAGTTCCTGGCAAGGTTAGATTCTTACAAGCTACTCCCTCCGTCCCAGCTCAAACGCCCCATATTCCATTTTGGGACGTCCCACCTCAAACGCCCCATCTATTTTGGGACATATTTCTCTCTCCTACTTTTATTAAATTATTACATCCTCTCTCACATATCTCTCCTACTTTTATTAATCCTCACATTCTCTCTCTTCATTTTTCCTAATATTACCCCACTCAACTTACTATATTAATTTTTCTTATTTCACTACAAAAATGTCTTGGGGCATTTGAACTTGGACGGAGGGAGTAAGGTTTACATGACTTAGACTTGGCTATGTATGAGTACTATCTACTACTCCTCTATAGGACTATTTTAATCGTGCAAATTCTTTAACCTTTTACACAATAGCTTGTATGAGACCGTCTCACCTTACGATTATGCTGCATACGAAATTTGACCTGTTGTCAATTTATCTTGAGTATGGCAGCCAATAGATGGATATGGAGTTGGAAGAGTTGTTGCTTCAGAATACCCTGAATTTCAGAAGGGTGACTTGGTTGTAGGAGTATTGGATTGGGCTGAATATGTGGTTGTCGAACATGGCAAATCGTTGCGAAAAATGGACCCTATGGGATTTCCCTTGTCTTACCATCTTGGAATTCTTGGTACTAACTCTCTTAACCCATCTACAATATTTACATGTTTTTGAAAAAGTCGAGTTAGCTATTTAGATATAAACTGTTGATATTTAACCCAGCAGTCCATCACGCCTAAAATTCGCGCTTGAGTGCAGGAGTTAGTGGACTGACAGCATATGGAGGATTTTTCAAGGTGTGTAAGCCAAAGAAGGGAGATAAGGTGTTTGTGTCAACTGCTGCAGGATCAGTGGGAAATTTGGTAGGACAATATGCTAAGTTTTTTGGTTGTTATGTTGTTGGATGTGCAGGAAGCCAAGATAAGGTGCATTTCTACTGTCCATATGTCCTGTCATTTTGATTCTGGTTGGTTTTATGCTCAAAATATGCCTTACAATTGGTTGAATTGCATAACAGGTTGCTTTACTGAAGGAGACGCTTCAGTTTGATGATGCGTTCAACTACAAAGAACAATGTGATCTGAATTCGACTCTCAGAAGGTTAGCCGAAAATGTTTCTTTTTTTTTAGGTACATAGGAGCAGCTAATGCTGCGGGGAAGGGGATATGAGGATTCTTATCTTGGTGCTAATCAGGGGCATTATCTAGCTAGGAGACGAGTTTTGGACTTTGGTTATGACTTATGAGTATCATTCTTTATGAATAGCCTAGTCTTATGAGTTTCTCAAGTTTGTCCATTGATGAAGGTTAATCTACGTATCTTCTAATACAAGATGTATTCAAAGAGTAATCATATATGCAGGTACTTCCCAGATGGCATTGACATCTACTTTGACAATGTGGGAGGAGAAATGCTAGAAGCTGCAGTTGCCAACATGAACCCATTTGGCAGGGTGGCTGCCTGTGGGGCAATATCTCAGTACACAGGGCATACAGCAGTGGCCGCACCTGACATGATCGATATTATATACAAGCGAATCACCATTCAAGGATTCTTGGGTCTGGATTTTACTGACGATTTTGCAGATTTTATAACAACCACAACTGATCACCTTCGTGCTGGTAAGATGAAGGTGCTTGAAGAAGTCTCACATGGTTTGGAGAGTATTCCCTCGGCTTTTGAGGGTCTCTTTTCTGGCCGTAACATTGGCAAGACAATTGTTCAAATAGCAGAGGATTAAGAATATGTTTTATGATCAATAAATGTGTAACAACAAGCTCCTTTACCATCACTCCATATACAGAAAGTCTGCAAGACTAATTGGCAGATAATTCTGAAATCGAAGCTTTAACCATATAATAACATCAAAGCCTTAATCCCAAAATGATTTGAGATTGATTATCATGACTATCATATACTATATAAGTATGGAACTGTCATATCAAAGATGCAGAATTTTAGTGAAAGCCTAGAGCATCGAGTGTGCAGATATACAATGCTGATATGATCAATAGATGTTGCAAGCACCGCTGTAGCTCATTCTACCACAGAGGTGGAGATGACTGATGAGGGAAGTGGACTAACCAGTATACACCCGCATCTGCATTTAGACTGAGCCACTTATTTCCTGTCAGCCTCCTCTGCATTCAGCTGGACTGTGATTATGGTGATATTCCGTGTGAGATAAGATGCTATGAATCATAATGGAATTGATGTACATTGCCTAGGATGAAAATTTTCCTCTGATAACAGTTTCGTCACTAGGAGCTTGAGCCTATCAGCACCAGGACCAGGCATCAGTTCAGTAGTGTTTACCAGTGAATAAGGCAGCAAACCAGCTGCTGCTGTAGTGTTTCTTTTTTCTGACACCAACCATTTTCCAGGCGTGAATCCATTGGCATCCCTACTCAGAAGCTCAGAATCAATTTTATTAAGAACTGATTCATTACGACCAAATTTCCTTGCGAAGGGTGCATTGCTGTCCACCATAACTTGATAGTCTTCATCAGTCAGAAAATGTGGATGTTGTTTAGGTGGTGTATCCCATGATATGAAATGGAGGTCATGGTTCACTGTAGTGTTCTTGAACTCTTCAACATTGCAGATGACAGTATGGAAGTACCCTTCTGGTGAGGATAGAACATTGGCATAGTACATTAAAACCGTCCTAGGGAGATTATCCCAACCCCACAAGCAGTACTCCACAAAAGGCCGAGATAGCATCATCCAAGCAGACCCTGATAGATGACACATTGGGATCAATTCTGATTCAGTATTCGCTTTGCAAATGCAGAAAACCGAAATTTGACTAAATGTACAGAGTATAAGATTCAGAATAACTTTTTATAGAACTCCTACTGAAATGTTTCTGAGCTAAGTTAAGCATACCAGTGAATAATTTGAATGCTGTAGGTATGCCTCTCTGTTCAGGGACCCAAAACACATCAGACTTCTGTGAACTGTATAGGCCGGGATCAATTATTACTGGTCTTGCTCTCTGGTACCTGGCGAAATCAGCAGTACTCGGGGATTAATTTCTGTTAAGCAGAAAAACATTCAGAAGAAAAGATGAGACGCATACTCTTTCCACCCAATGTCACTAGTATGCTCAATAAAATTAAGTTCTCTCGGTATGGTTGATAAAACATGCAGCAAATCTGTTTCAACGAACCAAAAACAAATAGGAAAAGAAGAACTGTCATGGAACTGAAGGTGCAGTACAGGGTACTACCAAAAACAGCAGTGCATAAACTAAACCACAATAAAATGATCTCATTTTTCTTAACCAAGACTAAGGTACTTAATCCAGACTTTTACAAGTTTGACAACAGCATTTTTTTTTTTTTGGTGGCATTACAAGGATAAACCTATACAAATTCCAGTTCCCAACAATTTGAATAGCCTATCATTTCTTTTTCCTACCTAATGTACTTTGGCTAGGCCTCAGTTCTGAGAATGAAAGTGGTTCATTTTATGCCAAATACGCAAGAAGGTACCATCAGTAACAAGCAGTACATATACTAAACCACAACAAAATGAGTGTTTTCTTAAACAAGACTAAGCTACTCAATCAAGATTTAAGAAAGTTTGGCAACATTTTGTATGGGCAATGGCCTATCCTGTGTTTGTCCTAGCAAATGTACTTTGTCTTGGCCTCAGCTCCGAGAATAGAAGTGGTTTTGGCAACCAAGCCTTCTATTAACGGGTTTGAGGCTCTAATCGGATGGCACATTATATGAAATACTGCAACATCCTGAATTGATCTAATGAAATAAACTCCTATGGTTTACTGAACGTACCAAGAGCGAAATTTGTACTAACATAATAGGAAAACATAAACAAGAAATTCCTTTTGCACTGTAATCCAGCAGAACTGTCAACTTTCAGGAGAAGAAACTGGCAATTTGCAACTTTTCAATGTGCAAAATATACTAGGATCACCAAAAGTCAACATAAGACCACAGGAACAAGTATGAGAATCACTGCAATAAATTCATAACTAGATACCCTGGCCTATAGACTAAAAATTGCAAAAGTTACATCCCAGATTCAGCATCATGAGCAGCAATCAGCATCAAAGTTAAATTAACAACATTTACCAAACAGAGAAACTGGTAAAAGATCCAAATGAGGCATTTTGATTGGCAGTTTAAGTAACTCATAAATTGACAGTTAACCAAACATTGCCACATACAAACAACACTAATCAAACAAATCCAACAACAAGCTTTTATACGGAAAAAGTTTTAGAGTCGGCTAACATGAATCGTGACAAGAAATGGCGAAAAAGATTACAACTTTGAATTTTTACAAATACCAAACATTGCCACATACTGATAACACTAATCAATCAAACACAACAAGAAGCTTTTAGAGTCTGCTAACATAAATCGTGATAATAAATCGCGAAAAATATCCCAACTTTGAATTACTACAAAAAATCACTTACCATCCTGAGTAACAAGAGGATAATCAGAAGCACTAAGATTGATGAACCAATCCCAAACACCACCTTCCTTCATTAAAATAGCCATAGCATGAAGAGTATTAGTTACCATAGTGGGTCCCCTATAAGTAACCAAATTACTCTTTGCAACAACCCTAACGTTACCCACTTTACTAAAAACACTATTTTTCTCCACAAAATCAACCAAGTCCAATCTTTCATGTGTTGGAGCTTCTAAGTCCAAGTGAACTACATACTGATTTAATGGGTGGTAAAGCGCCATTAGCGTCCTCTTCAAGCTTTCCCCATCACCCCTTGACCCTGATATCAAATAAGCAACCTTGGGAACATTATTTGTTGATAAAGTGGGAGAAATCTTCATTTTTGATTCTACAAAATCTGGGGTTTTATCATTTTTGGAGTTTTTTGTTGGGGTTTTGAAAAATGGGGTTTTGAAGTTGTATGAAGATGTGATCATGAGTGAAATTAACGCTACAAGTGAGATTGTTCCTAGTAAAAACACCCATTTCTTCCTCTTTTGGATTTGGGATATCTTGATATTGTTCCAAAAATCCATGTTTTTTTTCTTTCTTTTGTCAAAGTACAAAGCTCACCAATATTTGTACTACTACTTTGACAAGAAATTTGGAGAAAAATATGGTGAATTTTTGGATGTTAGTTGGTGGGTATCTTGTTGTTGAAGCAGCTGAAACGTGTGACAAAACAAATTATAATGTGGGAAGTTATCAGGTCAAGTTGGGAAGGTGAGCCAATCAAAGTTCTACAGACAACATATGATGTAGAAAGATGCAAATTGGTGAGCATGAGCTCATATTCTTTCTTTTGTTTTGTGGGTTGAGACTTTACTTCATTACTTTTGATGGGAATCATAGAGGTTGGAGGAGAAAAGCAAGAAAGAGCACACTCTCATTAAGTGGCTTTTTAAGTTTTAGCCATCATTCAAAGTGGTGAGGCTCCAAATTTAGATGCTTTGGTAAAGTTGGATGAGGGTATAGAATGTTCTATGTTGGATTTGATAGCAACTTGGCACATGTACGAATTGGATTAGATCGAGCGAGCGAAACTGACTAGACCTGTGAACTAAAACCAAAGAATTTGAAGTTGTGAGGGTCACTACTTGACCATGACTCAATGGTTGGGGGTTCAAATCTTACCACTGGTAATCTTTGCGTGATAAGAACTCTTGTCGGGTTTTTAGCTAACTTATCATGTGCGGTATTCTCAAATTCTCCTATTCTTCAACTTCATTAATGGCGAGCCATCTTGGTTTAAAATAATCATTGCAAATAGCAAAGATTGTTACAAATTGCTACCCACTTATCGTAGAGGAGCAAGCCATCTCGGACCAATATCTTATCGAAAGAAGAAAGATGAACAAGAAGAAATCTTAAGAATGCTACATTTCAGTTGGGTTTGACCTTCTCAAGAAACATTGCATTTCTAGTCCAACTACTACAGTCCATGTTTGAGGCAGGCCCATATTAAACTTAGAAAAGGTCAGCCCAGTCCAAAACAAATCTTAATTTGGCCCAGTTAAGACTAATTAAACTGGATTAGAGAAAAATCCACCATTCCAATTTTTTCAGCGAATAATAATACAATTGTGAAGGGTAGGGCCCATCATATGAATTTCTTTCCTGAGTTGTTGGCTAGAAAGTGAGTGGGCCTCTGAAATGCGGTTGTCGGTCCAATTCAATTCAGAAGAAGAAAATAGAAACAGTACACAAATTATGCAGTTCAAAACATGTCCATGTTATCTCAGAGCTCGCTGCTACACTACACTAGTGAGATTTACAATTCATCATACATTCAAGCCGTCGGTACTCTATCGGTAGTACACTAGTGAGATTTAGGAGTGGGACTACGTTTTCGGTGGACTTAAAACCCGATAGATAAGTTACTATTAAGAACTTTCTGGTAAACTTACAATGCACAAAATAGTTAGTCTAGCATATAAGTTGTCGTTGGTGCTCTTCACACATTCGGTCATTTCAGATGAATATGACTATTGACTAGAGCTTAACTTGGTGTAATGTAAGGTGGTGGAACGACACTCTTTGAGTCGTATTCAATGTTAACCACAATTTCTCAAGTTTCCTTTACGAGAGTTTTACGTTCTACCGGTATTTGGCGTACCATTGATTATTTGTAAACGATAACCAATAAGTTGAATTTTATTACTAATGTGACAAAACAAGTTCTCAAAATTTTGTGACGAGGCCAAGACAATTGAGGAAGTGGGAGAGCAAGAACAAAATCAATTAATGTTTGAGAAGGGGAAAATTAAAATCATTCGACACATGCATAATGTAGTACGGAGTACTACTTGCTTTCCATGTTTACAGAGTAGGGCATACACTCAGTCAATTAAAATCTTGATTCCCCACCGACAGCCTAGGCTAGAGTCTTTTATGTGCCACTTTCGCAATATATCACGCAAAACCCTTTTATGCTTCCATTTCTGAGGCCCGAATGCCCGATGTTACCTAGCTACGCCATGATAGGCGTATAAAAAAGTTCGGGTTATAGAAGTAGATCGGGGTTTAAGACCTTTAAGTTACTTATATTACGGTTTTATGGAGTACGTATCAATTTTTGTTAAGGCCACGACTAATATTTTACTGGTAGTATATCGAAAGTTTGTATTCATTAAACAGCTATTATATTATTATAGTCGAATTTCCAATAAATTGAGTTATCGTTTTTAGATTAAATTAAGTGAATATCTATTTTGGTTAGGTAAAACAAAGCAAGAGATCTTTAAAAAAAAAAAAAAAAAACAAGAGATGGAGTAGTCTTTCGACCAACAATTATGGTCCAACACGTTAATGTTGGCATGGCCAACATTATTTTGGTACATTGCCTCATTTCGTGGGTTAATGGGATTTAAATTGATTCATACTTAAAAGGCTTCTTATAAATTTTCTTCAATTCGTAGGGTTTGGGTTAGGCACTTTGCACGTTATGACCAAAGCTTTGCATCAATCTCGAAATTAAAAGTTAATTTAAGAATTGAGAAAATTAGGTCAAACTATTATATCGTACACTTGTGATTTGTGTAGTAGTACGTATTTGGCAGTGTGTTGACTAGGGAAAATTAGGTCAATATGTTTAATTCTTGTGGGCAATACTAATTACTACAAAATAAAGGCGTAGTTAATTCATAATGATCGTTCCATCTTAACTCTCAAGTCTTATGATTACGGCAATACATTATGTGCATATTTTTATTTTCTATGCATTGGCTAGCACCTAATAATGATATGCTATACGCGCACTACAGTATGTGCATATTTTTATTTTCTATGCATTGGCTAGCACCTAATAATGATATGCTATACGCGCAATTGGAAAAGGGGATATGAACATTTGATTCGGGAACCACTGCTAGTGAAATTGACGAATTTTAAAATGTCGGCTAACCGTAATTCTGAATTATTACAGTTAAGGTAAAAAAAAAATGATGATAGTATTAAGTTAACCTTGGAGTAGATTACAATGAGACAAGCCTCATGCATAGGAATTAGGAAATTACCACCTTATAAGTCATAATTATTACCATTAAATGCAATTTAAAGTACAACTTGCTATTCTAAGCTCTCCCCTAAAACGAGCTAAGCTCCAAACTTCCATGCATGAAGCTCAATTCACTCAACTGACACACAGCCCATTTCTCACGCCACACTCCTAATCATTCTAACTTTTTTTTTTTTTTACCAGTTTGAAGTTGGTTACACAAGAGACTCATTCGATACTAACAAGTAAAAACAAGTTACTCGTAATAGCACTTTCTTTTTCTCCAGACACCCTTATTTTTCAATCACGACCTTACCTCATTACAACAAAATACAAACTAAATACCCGTTTTCCATATACCGTATACGCAATAATCAAATTAGTTTTCCCGATTTCCCAAGACCCATACCCTTAAGTCTTAACATAGGCATGAACTTGACATCCAAACTCAAAATATATAGTGCGGAGTTATAATAAATAATATAAAATATTCCCTAAAAAAAAGGGAATATAAAAATACAAAATTAGGGAACATAAAATGGACATAAATAAACAAAGCTCAAACAGGAAAGCCCAAAGAAGAGAGAGAGAGAAACAAAAGCCCAAAAAAAAAAAAAAAAAAAAACACTCAAAAATCAAACGCACACTCTCTCTCTCCTCAATTTCTCTCACACAGTAACGCCCCTTCCTCTGTGTGTACTTGTTCATTCATTCCCCCCCTCACAAATCACAAATCTTCTTCTTCACTCTTCTTCCTTCAGATCCCCCAATTTCTCTCTCCAAAACTCCTCAAAATCTCATCGACCCACCTCCCAAATCTGAAAACCCACCTCAAAAATCCCATCAAAATTCAATCTTTCCCACAAACTCACATAAAAAAAAAAAAAAAACATGTCTTCCGGTGGTGGATCTCTGAGTGATGGCGTGATAAAGAAGATTGTGTTATCCTACACCTACGTAGCAATCTGGATCTTCCTAAGTTTCACTGTAATTGTGTACAACAAGTACATCTTAGATCGGAAGATGTACAACTGGCCATTCCCAATCTCACTAACAATGATTCACATGACATTCTGTTCATCCCTCGCATTCGTACTCGTCAAGGTGTTTAAGTTTGTCGAGCCGGTTGCGATGTCGAGGGAAGTTTATCTCTCCTCCGTTGTACCAATCGGAGCGCTGTATGCATTCTCTCTCTGGTTATCAAATTCCGCTTATATATATCTATCAGTCTCTTTTATTCAGATGTTGAAAGCCCTTATGCCTGTGGCTGTTTATTCCATTGGCGTAATGTTTAAGAAAGAGAATTTTAAGGGTGAGACCATGGCTAATATGATGTCTATCTCTGTGGGTGTCGCCATCGCTGCTTACGGTGAGGCGAAATTTGATGCTTGGGGTGTGACGTTGCAGCTTGGTGCTGTTGCTTTTGAGGCAACTAGGTTGGTTATGATACAGATCTTGCTCACTTCTAAGGGTATTAGCTTTAATCCGATTACATCGCTTTATTATGTTGCGCCGTGTTGTTTGGTGTTCTTGTCGATTCCATGGATCTTGGTGGAGTACCCTATTTTGAGGGACTCGTCAAGTTTCCATTTTGATTATTTCATTTTCGGCACGAATTCGGTTTGTGCTTTCGCATTGAACCTTGCTGTGTTCTTGCTTGTGGGAAAGACTTCTGCTTTGACTATGAATGTGGCTGGTGTTGTTAAGGATTGGTTGTTGATTGCGTTTTCGTGGTCTGTGATTAAGGATACCGTCACCCCGATTAACTTGTTTGGGTACGGGTTGGCGTTTTTGGGTGTTGCGTTTTATAATCATACTAAGCTGCAAGCGTTGAAGGCGAAAGAGGCTCAGAAGAAGGTTTCTCAGGCTGATGATGAGCAGGGTCGGTTGCTCGAGGAGAGGGATGGTGATGCTAGGAGGAATGAGAATCAGTCTTGAATTGTCCAATCCTTTCTTTGGGTCGAAAAGGATTGTGCTGTGCTGTTGTTCTTATGGGGTTCGATTTGTGATGGCATTGGGGATCTTAGTGTGGAGTTCGAGGATTTGAGCTGAATGGGGTTTAGGATGATTCAATTAGTGAGGTTTTAGGTACTAGTATCTATGGATAATGCGCGGTTTCCTTGGGATCGCGGTATGGTAGTTCATCAGTAGTAGTGCTAAGACTATTGGCATTAGTAATCTTATGATGTTGTTCATTGTTGTTGTAGCTTGGTTGTTATATTGTTCACAGGGAAGGCAACGGGGGCTTGAGGCGCATTTCTAGATTCGCCTGCTGTTGAGCTGCTAGTGAGAAATGCTTCGAGCCCTATTGCCATTCTCATATTTTTGTTTTCAGTACTCTTATTATTTGGAGGAAGTTTAATATTTATCTTATAAAAAAATAAAACTGTATCAATTTCTTTTTTATTCAGTACACCTTTCATGCTTGTTTCAGTTGCGATCTACTCGTAATTGATTTAGTACTTCTACTGTAATGCTTGGAGGTGTCTCCTATGTGTTTGATGTCATGGATCATGATGTATATTACTTCTGCTGTAATGCTTGGAGGTGTCCTTTTGTGTGCTTGATGCCATGGATCTGATATCGGTCTTTACATTGTGATTCTCGTGTGCTTCTCATCGGAAGCTTAGTGGCAGGAAGCATGTGTTTCAGTTTCCAGACTGCTCTCGTGGTATGCAATGTGGTTTTCACACTGCCTTTCTGTTCTGATGTTTAGCGTGGAAAGCCTTTCTCATCCTGAAAACATCTGCGTGTATGGTAAGTCGAAAATTGTGATGGATCGATTCATAGATCATTGTCAGGAATTATGAATTTGGTATCATGTTAAACCAGTGGGTTGTTTAGGATTTGCCAATTATGTGATTATCCTGACATGCTATACCTGTGAAAATGAATAGGCTGATCGTATCTTGTTGAACTGCATACCTTTTTTATTTACTCATTTTCATTTATTGTCAGGAGTGTTGGTACTTGGTGTCACACTATACTAATGATCTTATAATGCATTTCCGAGCAATTATTTCGCCCTTTCCTCTTTGCGCATCTATGTCAGTGAGAAGATTATACATCTGGGATATGATTTTTTATAGCTGATTCTTAGGAACATTTGCGCAATCGAATAATTCTTTGATACTTCTATATACACTTATACAGTATGATATTATTGACATAAGTTGATTATTTGTGACCTTGGTGTCTTTGGCCATTATTGGAAGGTCCTTATCTTTGGTTGGTGCTGTTGACTAGTTTGTGCCCCATTCACTGATTGAGTTGAACCTGTATTATTAGGACTTTAGGAGTCAACATCTAGCATGCTCTTGATTCTTTGGTGTCCTAATTTGTGATTATTGTTTTGTGCTTTGGTGTTCATCTTGCACCTTGTTAGTGCGTGTTTCCTCGGACTTATTGTCGTGGTGGGTTGGTTGGTACGCAGAGTGGGAGAGGGATGGAAAAATCTTACTTGCAGCCTGTTGCGTCTGCACAGCCTGTTCACGGTCATCCTGTGAACTATCAGTGTTTCTGCCTCTGTTGGTTCTGGATGACCATCAAGCTCCTGTAACTGTAATGTTCTTCTGTGGATTCCACTGCGGAATTTCTTACTCGTGTTGCAAACATTATTTCCTCACTTGAGAATATCGCAATCAGTCTTCACTACGCTTATTCCATATCTGGAAACCAGTACCTATCACCCTTGAAAACGATTAAACTCCTTCAACCACATTCTCTTAATGAGACACTCACTAAAACTAGTCTTTCGTCTAAATCTTGCTGTTTCCATTGCGGGGTATGTCCTCGTCCTTCTATCTTCTCCTCCCTCATCTGCCATTCCTTACGCGGAAAAACTTCCCAGATCGAGTTCTGACTTTCCTAACTTCTGATGGACATTCTTAGTATTTGAGGACATCAATATTCTCACCAACCTGTGCAATTTGTTGTCATTAGCCAAAATGCCATAAAAATGGCGGTTTCGATGAAATGGACTTGAAGCTACTACATGATATCTTTGGTAAGTGTAGTTGACTATGGCATAAGTGTGTCTACATTGATCCAACACAACTCTGAGATCTGTACCATATAAAAGTGTATTATATTTTTACTCAAGTGGGTCGTAAACTTGTTTTCTAGTCTAGGAAATCGAATTAACAACGTACATGAAACGGCTGATTGTCCTTAGTCCTAAAATTCCTGGTTATGAAATTTCTGAAACCTCAGCATTAGGATCAGATCTGAGTAACCTTTCTTTATTGTACCTTTTGTCTGTGACTATAAGCTTTCCAGCAGTGTGATGCTTGGAACTTGGAAGAGAGTAGGTGATTACTGATTAGGTAAAATCCCAGATGCACACACAAGCTGAGACTGAGATTGACCACAGTGACAGTCATATCGGCCACGAACCGTTGCTTTAGGGACTGTGTTAACTAGAGTGTAGGATACTCTAAGCTGCCTGATCAAGAACCTTAGGTACAAGTGAATTATAAACATGACTGTCAGCTCGATACTTGATCGTTTGATTTATAGGCCGAGCCAAAAGAAGGTCAAAACTCGTAATGAATGAATACGAGGACTTTTGGGTTGGCTCGTTTACACTCCCAACGGTCTGACCTATACCGGGTGGGTGGCTAAAGGGTAACACCCGGGCTAGCTCGGAATGTCAACTGGTGAAACACCGATCTACATTCATATCTATTCCTTGCTCTAGATGGCCAAAAATGCAACTTCCACTTCCATGGGCCAGATGCTTTCCCCACGACATATTATCAGGCCCGCCCATGTGTTCCATCAGGATTATAAGTCAGTCCAGCTAGTAGTCCATACTGTGTTCACTTTTAGGTTTTAAGAGAGCCACGAGGGGCGGTTTTGATGCTAGCGGGTTTTGAACTTGGGTCATAAGTGTTATGTCTCAATGACTGTACTCGCTAAACGATTTTTTTTTGCTCATAACAGTAAGAAATGTCATAGCTAGAAGCGCATTTGCGTCAAGAAAATCGAGTGAAAAAGAGCAAAGGATAAAAAAAGAGGCCGGTATTTCACAACCAAGCTCATAACATTGATATCAATCAAACCTATACATTGGGAATTTGTAGGTAAATGCAAAATCCAACTTTTCTTACAAAAAACTTTTATTACATTGAACCTGCTCAGCATTTCTCCTCAGCATTACCATTAACATTCTTCATAGACTTGGAAGTCTCAGGCTTTCTGTTAGGCTTGTACCAAATTGCACAAACCATGAACACCCCAAAATTGATGAAACTCAGCAATGCCAACAAACCATAGAAAAGATCAAGCCTCCCATCGTTGATGTTATCAGCAAGCCACCCCATGCTGTTCTTGTTAGCAGTAACGCTCGTCACGACTGAGACGAGGAAGCTGCTGAGGAAGAACCCTAGGGACAATGTGGTGAGGAAGAGACCTGTGCTCATGGTTTTCATTGATTTTGGTGATTGCGTAATGAAGAAGTCGAGTTGGCCGGTGTAGATGAAGGCTTCCCCTGCACCTACTAGGAAGAACTGTGGGATTAAGTAGTAGACTGTTATTGGGAGTGTTTGTGTGTTTCTTCCCACTGCTTTTGCCACTGAAAGTCTCTTGCTTTCTGCTAATGCTGCTACTGCCATTCCTAGTGCTGACAGGACTAGTCCAATTGCTATTCTTTGCAAGTTTGTGAACCCTGCATGTCACATATGTAAAGGGTTAGTCCTACTCTTATTTCTTGCCTCAAAAGATCCCGTCTATGTCAAATACACGTAATCTTATCCTAATTCGTTTTAAAAGGTCGATTAGTTCCAATATAGTTTAGACAACTGCGAAAATGCGAGTTCAAGTTTTTGTAACTTTTATCAGTTGACATCACGACCACTGAATGTTTTACTTTAGTACCATGTTGAGATTCTACTATTTTAGATAGCTTCAATAACACGATCAAGGTGCATGTGATAGATTTATGATTAGAACTGGTGACAGTACAATGCCTGACCCATTTTGTTGAAGATCTTGAGAACTTAGCACCTTGTTTCCAGCATCACAATTATGATTAATTTCAATTATTTTACTAAAGTTTAGATTTTTGCTAATCTATCTTAATCCTAGTACATTTAGCAGACCATGTGGCATGTGCATAAAAAATTATACTCCGTATCAAATAAACATATGATATGATTCCACAAAATCTTTGTTAGCAAACCCATGTCTTCTTGTATCATCTTGTTATTTATCCACTCAATCTCATGCGGTGTATATTCTCCACTTAATATGTTAAAGCATAGTCCACATTATTTGTACTTTGAAATTACATGTTTTAGGACCATATTTTATTTACAATGAAACATTTGCAATATGATTTATCATCTCTTTTTCAAGTTTGTTTGTCCCAAATTATTGACACTTTCATTCTTTACACCCTTGCAAACTAAGACACACCAAATCCTTAGTGGTATGTCCATTCTTGGACCACCAAGCATGTTACTAACATTTGATCATGGGCAAGGTGTTGAAACAAAACGGAAACGGTCTGTTATTCAACATCAGACTTAAGTGACACGTGCATAACATGACAAATACGCACCTGGTTTGCCTTTCCAGCTCTTCCAAAGGGGTACAACGACGCGATCATAGACACCCAATGAGATGAGTATGGCAGCCACAAAGAACACGGTAAGGGAGCCTGCAGGAACTGTAAAGCTCCCTAGAGACCTCTCCATAGTTGAGGCTTGCTCAACTGAGAAAGTGATCATTTGTGCATATGTTGTCCAAAATATTATAGTTGTTGCCCAAATTGGTAGTAACCCTGCCATCATCTTCACCTCCTCCACCTTAGTCACCGAGCACAGCTTCCACGGGTTCACCGTGGGGGCTGCTCCACCGCCATTCCTCACGTAATCAGCCTCGGTAACTATAGCCGCCTTGTCCAGGCACCTATACGGATATTTAAACTTCATCCATTAGGGGCAATTCTAGTCACGTAAGAGAAAAAAAAAAAAAAAACACGACTTGTGACTACTTATAAAACATTTTTCTTATTCTAATCAAATAAACAAATTTTTGTTATCGCGTCTTATTGTAAGAACGGTCTTAGCCAAAACTTGCGATGAGATAGTTAAGAAATAACTTACCCGAACTGCTCAGTGTGCTGAATTCTTGATGAATCAGGGTGATCTTCATACAACATACTAACATCATAAGGCAATTGGAGCTTAGCTTTCTTGATAGAAGCCCAAATAACTTGAAGAATATGAACAATTGGACTTCCTTGACTCTTTTTGAACCTATATTTCTTAGTACCACTCAAAAATATAACAATTGCAATTCCCATTGAAACAGAACATACTCCATACGCCCAGCTTCTGCCCACCTCATCTTGCAGCCAAACGAGAACCGTCACGGCCATCAAAGTTCCTAAACTTATGAAGAAGAAGAACCTGCTGAAAAAGGCCGTCATTTGTGCCTTCTCCTTCACGTCTTGCTCATCGAATTGATCACTTCCAAAACCCGAAACGCTTGATTTTAAGCCTCCTGTTCCTAGGGCGATCAAGTACAATGCTAAGTACAAAATTCCCATTTGAAAGTCACTAGCTTTTTCGCAAGTGTCACTCTTGTTCATGTCGCATGGTGGTGGTCGGAATTGCGGTAATTTTGTCGAGAGCGCAAGCATTCCAGTCCCCTGAATCACATATCTCATAACATAAGATCGATAATTTTACCAGATTACGCAAAATTTACGTGAAACATGTCGTATAATTTTTTGGAGTATGATTGATGATAATCATGTAAGACATTGTGTATCGATTTTTTATGTGAGACGGTTTCACGTGAAATATAGGAATATGATTGTTGGTGAATGTGTGACATAGTAATAATGTATGTAGTACGTACCAAAACTTGGACAACTGAGAAAATTGCGATGGTTTTGAATCTGCCGAGGAAGGCGTCAGCCAAAAAGCCTCCGAGCAGGCAGAGGAGGAAGGAAGTGCCCATGAAGTCGGTAACGACGTTGGCCGAGGTCGAGCTAGGTAGATGCATGGTTCCGATGAGATATGTCACAAGGTTCACTGCTATCCCCATTGTTGAGAGCCTTTCACACATTTCAATACCTGTTTATCGTAGTAAAGCCATATTAGATACATATTTATGTGATAAGATGTCATTAGATAATAATTACAATCTGTGAGTATGATGGTAAGGAAATTTTGTACAGTACGTAACATGGTAAAAAATACAAAATGGAGGAAAAAGTTAGAAGGGAAAAAGGTAGGACGTAAATGGTTGAGGAAGAACAAGCTATTAGTGCAAGTTAGCATCAACTTAATTAATTAGTTAAGACTTTTGGTCAATTTGAATATTCTATTGAACTTTTGCATGAATCACCTACTTGATGTTACTTCAATTTATTATGAAGTTCACTTACGTGATCAAGCTACGTACTTTGTAAGTTGAAAATGTTAGAGTCAACATTTTAATTGGTAGATAAATGTATGATTATTAATGTAATAATGAAGAATAGAGGTGAACCTAGGATGAGGGCAGCAGTCACCCAGCCACCGGTTTTCGACCGGTCTGCCGGGTTACCCTTGTAATCCTGAGCATCAGCGACAACCCAACTCATCTTCCCTTCCTGATGAGCCATGAAAACACTAATGCGTTTCCTCGAAAATTATGAGAAAATCACAAAGTCGGTTTTGAATGTTTAATTTATTGATGAAAATGTTAAATGTAGGATTTATGTATGATGCTATATTATGTTAGTTAGCATTAACTCAAGAGAGTTGTTTGTGTGGAGAAATATTAGACACTTGTGTTTGTTTATGTTTAGACTCACAAGTCACAATGAAGTTAAGACTTAGGTTGGTTCTCTTATATAGGCAAAGAATGTAGGTGACTTTTGTTGTTAAGGATTTCAATGAAGAGTTATTTAAATAATAAAAATAAGAAAAGTGGAGTTCCACTAGTGGTTGTTTGAGACAGATAACAGCTAGTTCTTGGCAGAGATAGATAGATAGATCAGGCCTATCCCATTGGAAAGTTCTAGGGTACTAAAAATTGTGTTACATGGCACACAAGATATTTTTCATTTTAGTTATTTCTCTTCCAAACTTTTCCTTACTTGGTGTTCAAAGTTATATGTTTTTCGCTCATTTTCAAAATTTTTACTTATTTTGAGAACTTTCTAAAACTCTTTCCGAAAGTGTTTCAATGTTTCAAAATGGTTCACAACGTTTTTGAAATTTTATGGCGCGCATAAGACGGTTCTTAGACGACGATTCATGTTAGCCGACCCCGAATCATTTTGGGAATAAGGCTTGGATGTTGTTGTTGTTGTTGTAGTTATTTCTCTTTCAATTCCATTTTGAATAGGAGAAAGTTGTTTGTGTAGGGTTTATTTTACAAAGGTTGATATTGATGTTGTTTTTTGTGGAGGAAGTTGTATTTTGCAAAGGAAAAATAAAAACAACCAACAATGCCTAATTCACCCCCAATTCATGAGGCCATAATTAAGCTTATACACACTTGTCTTGAAAAGACGATAATTTAGACTATTACAAACTAGAATCGTATTTCAAATCATGTTTCTAAATTCGTCACCGAAAACAACACCTTACAAGGAAAATTCATCAAGAGGATAGTTATTCTTTAACATGCATAAGCCAACAACATTGATCTGAATGTGGGCATACATCATTTTTATTTGGGGGGCGGAGAATGTGATTGTGAAGGTGAAGGATAGGTACTCTACATGAAGATTGTGAACCCCAGTACAAATTTTGCTTCATGCTCTTGTTAAAATTACTAAACTGAGTGCTTTTGATACCCCACCATATATAAAGCTTGAATATGTGTATATGAATTCTCCTGATCGATTTTGTGTTACATCTTTTATTGTGTTTTCTTTTTATTTGGATGCATGCTAATATAAACATGGATGGGAAGATAAGAACTCCAACTTTGGAGATCATGATATAAAGTTTCTTTTTTAGAATGAGTGAAATTTGGTGGATTTAATGTCATTCACATGTTATAGAAGAGTTCAAGTCTAGAATGAATTCATCAGTTATATGATAGGCAATGAATAATGATAGGTTTCTATTATTGATAGAAGAAGAAAAAAGAGTTTATTTTTCGGGAAGGTTTCGAATCATATTCGTGTTTCTGTAGATGTCAACTCGTAAAGACCGTTATTTCATACCTCTCGTTCCACTATAGACGATTCAAAATAAAGGTCCTGAATTGTATTGCTAATAAAAACGATGAGTTTCAGTATGCAATGTGGTGTCAAGAGTACATTACCAACTCTAACAACTCATTGTGTTTTGTCTCTCATACTATATACTTGCAATTTTATCTCGAAAATCGATAAACAAACGGATAGACGGTCTCTCACAAGAGTTTCTAGTTTGGTTTTATCAAAAGAAAAAAAAAAAAAAAAAAAAGGGTTTCTAGTTTGGGAGTAACATACCTAAAGCCTTGGAGTAGATTCTTTGCTTGTTTTGGGCCTAACAAGTGTTTATTACCTTGTGGACCGAAGGAGTGGTCACTGAGGTTAATATTTGTATGGAGGTGAAAGGAAGGTCCATATGGAGGTGGGTGTATGATGTTGAGGTCAACGCACTAACAGTAACAAACAGTCCCTACCTGAGAAGTGAGAACCGCCCTCTCAGGGAAAAAGGGGATCGGAATCATTCATACTTGAAAGGGAATCATACATAGTATATCATTATATGTGGTTTGCCTATATAATCTAAGTAACTTTTGGTTAGGTTGGATTGCATTTCATATAAGCCATACAAGTAGTCAAATTCTGTCAAAGACTAGGGAAAAGTCTAAATGTGATTTATGTGGGAGCGCGGTTAGTTAAGCACATTACGTTCATTTTCTGATGTTACGGGATTGGATTGAGTTCTTGTGGAGGTTTAGAAGGAAGAGTCTATGAGATGAACTAAATAACATGTGAGATTTGGCCATTTGGGTGTAGATTATTGTAGACTGTTCAATTCAAGTCTTACTTCATGCATATTCAATCAAACAAAAGTTACAAATAAAATCATATGTTCACATAAAACACTAACAAATGCAAAGGGATAAATTTTCTACATAATTGAAGCTAAAACTTCATTGTGCATTGACATTCAGAGTCTATGCATTACATGATCATTCTTTAATGCTTTTACGGGACGCCTATTATATATGCAGCTATACAAGCCAATTAAGTAAATAAGATCGTATATATTAAATAACCCACTGGACTTATAAATCGAATCTTATCATACTGCTAGTCCGTCACACATACAAAGAAGAGCGTACGAAAAGTAATTCAGTTAGGCAACCACTGAATTACTCCTTAAATTCTTGGCTCAAAATGATAGCTTGAATTTTGATATAATAAGAGCTAAAATCGACATCATATTGACAAGCAGAACAGTAGTAGTGAATCTAACTACGTAGTCTACTAACGAATCTAAGGAATATATAGAGACAACAATTGACTTGTAGTCTTATAGGTAAATGATGATGCTAATATAATAGGGCGTATCACAAACTGATCGATAATAAGTACACTTTTCTTTAATTTGAGTTATAATAAAGTCAATTTAACGAGTAAATCCCTTTCAATATTAGATACCGTACCTCATTCCTACAAAGCAAAAATTAAACATCATTATCTGACTCTTGACGATTACTTCAAATTAACGGGTGAAGAAGTATTCGGTGCTCATCACACAATTACGACCACACCAGCCAATTAACCACGCGCTTTTAGTACGTAAATGATGTGTTTTTGAAACATATAAGGTCTAGTCGCATGAAATGAACTTGATGGACATTGCCATAATAACTCTAGATTTATGTATAACTGTATATGTCTACATTTTCGATCCATGCCTGCCCAAATCGGGAATGAAAAGATGGTAAAACTATTTTATGTCAACGTGCTCAAGGAATTTCATAACTTGATGCATGTCCCATAAACTGATCGATAAACAAGCACCATGCATTGGTTCGTTTCATAACTATTCATTAATTAACTTTATGGAGTACATTATAAGATCTGATTTGCCTCATTGCATGTCTATCCCCTCATGGCCTAAACCAAATTTGTTTACGTGATAATACTTCATTGTTTCATTATTAATCCTGAAATAAAAGGATATTTAATTTATTAATTTATACGGAGTACATGTTTTCGGGAACGTTCGTACATGTAATTAGCTATTTTCATCCTGAACTACGTACCCTTAGATAATTTACCCTCCGTTAGCTTCTTCAAGATGGTATGTACTCCGTATTTGGTTTCCTTACTAATCAGAATTAAAAGATATATATGACTCCATGTTACATTTCGGCTTTCTTCAACCGAGAGGAACAAATGATAAAAATAAAACTGACATTATAATTAAGTATGGTACGGTCTTCAACCGATTGCCATTTCATACTCCTGTATATTCCTTTGCATTATTAATGTTTGATTCTAAACTAATCCCAGTTTCTCGCATATTCAGGGCCGGGCCGGAGATTCTCAGGGCCCTAGTGCGAAACTTATAAAATGGGCCCTCATATTTTCGGGTTTCTTTTATATGAAAATCTTTATTGTTATTACTAATACATACTATACCGGGTAAGCCATCATAAATGCAAATTATGTAAAAAAAATTCATTCCGAGATTAGTTGATGAATTATATTAATTCCTAAATTAATTGTTACCTTGCCAAGATTGACATTTTGCAAGGGAAAACAAATTTTGCATTCCATAAATAAAGGATAATAGGTTGTCAAAAAAATAAAATAAAGGATAATAAAAGGCAATAAGCTAAATAAGAATAAAATAAAATAAAAAAGATAGACGTTTGTATGTAAAGTATGGATGACATTTGTGCATTAGATCCAAAGATATTAGAAAAAGGCAAAAAAAAAAAATAGAGCAGTGGGATTCGAACCCATCAAAAATCTCAAATGACTCAAATTTGCACTTCCTTTACCACTAGACTAATAGATTGATCAATGTTATACTATGCATGTTATTGTATTTTTTATCTGTTAACTGTTGTACATCTAGACGCAGGGGCCCTTTTCGGCCGTGGGCCCTAGGCATTTGCACCTCCCGCCTACCCCTAGGGTCGGGCCTGCGCATATTCAAACCCCCCGCTAAGCTAGCGATAAAACCGTTAACGATCTAAAAGAGTGAGGGCTCGGAGTAACTAGCTAGTTTGATGTTTGGTATGGTCGAGATTAGGCTCCAAGTAAGGCCATGCATTATTATTATAAGTTACTACTTTTACACGCGTATTGCTTGTTGCCGTAAGATCTACAATCAAACTGTTGAATTTCTTCCTCAATTTGGTCATCAAGCGAAACCCTAGAGGCCACAAATTTGATCTTATGTGTTCTTGGTTGTTAGTCACTTAGAAGAATTGGCTACCAAATTGCCAAAGATCTATAAATTAAAACACGGACACTATTAGTGGAGCCCAATCATAATAAGAAGAAGAATGTTATGATTTTGATAAGAAAACAAGATAGATATTAGATAGAGATGAGGTTCTATGAATAGCAACAGAGATTACGGAAAAAAGGAATCGAAGGGATTTCAACCAGCAAAGTCAATGTCATGATAGGTCAAATTATATATAAAGGTTTTTGCATATGGTGGGGTTATTATCAACTAATAATGCATGAAAATAATTTATTCACAAGCTTAATGTTGGAGTAGTTGACATTATATATAGAACTCTATACTAGTATGTCGGACACGTGTCATGGAGTTTAGAACATATTATAACATGTTTTCGGAAGCACAAGGAGCATGATGATCTTTCTCACAATAGAAGAGTAGGGATCACACTTAATATAATGCTATAAGCACTACTGAGTTTAATGGATTGGCCTGGCGTTTATTTTGTACTCTCATGGAGTATATATTATGTATGTTAAAATTTTGAATAATTCATTTTATAAAAGAAATTCGTTGAAACAACATATTAGTATGTAAATTCAATGATATAAATTTCTTTAAATGTGAATTATATATAGTAAAACTAGCTAGTGATAGTAAAAATTTCCTGTAATTTGTACATTATGTAGAAAATGCTTTTGTATGAATGAGACAATAATTCATGCAATAGTTTGTCACAAAGATATAGAATTAGTTGATCACAAATTATTCACAATAACTATTAACCATGTGCTCCGCGCGTGCTTTAGCGAATGACTTCAAAATGTGGGTTGTATACTTTAATTGGTCTTGTACTCATCTAATACTATATATTAAAACCTGAAACCAAGTCTTTCCTAGAAAGACACTTGGCATTCATTAATTGGATAGTACTAAGTAATTACATAATATGAAAATTATTAGCTAATTTATGGAAAATAATATAATTTATGGTGGTTATGGTGGTAAGCTAATTTATGGAAAATAATAGTGTATGTTGCGAAAAATATTATAACAAAGATAAATTGACAATTTCATAAAATGAGTATAACAATATAAATATACAGTCCGGGCACGGGCCGGGCATGCAAACTAGTACTCCGTATATATGTAATCCTGAACCCGCTCAATTTCCACGCTGACACGTGGCATATAATAATATTATTATATTGTAAATAAAGTTTATCCAAATTAGGATATGGTAAGTAGATACTATATGGTAAAATTATTATAATAAAATAACATTATTAATACCTTGATTTATGGAAAATAGTTACGTAATATAGTAATTACTTGATTTATGGTCATTTGATCAAATATCCGACGGGAGTTTCAAAATGGGACTTTGGCTTTGAAAGGTGACTTTTCCTCTAATTACAATACAAATATCCCACGAGTGTTCGAAATGGGATTTTAGGTTTTGAAAGGTGATTTTTCGTGTAATTACATTACGAATATCCTACAGGTGTTCGAAATGAGATTTTAGATTTTGAAAGGTAACTTTCCATCTAATTACATGACAAATATCCACGGGTGTTTGAAATGAGATTTTAGATTTTGAAATGTAACTTTTCATCTAATTACATTAATAAAATCCCACGGGTGTTCAAAACATGATTTTAGTTTTTTAAAGGTGACTTTCCATCCAATTATATTACAAATTTTCTACGGGTGTTTGAAACGAGATTTTAGATTTTAAATAAAAATTTCGTTTAAGTAGCCCGGACATTGCACGGGCCATCAAACTAGTTAGTATTAAAATCGAATTGTAAAGACAATTATTTCGTCCCAATTTAATGGGCCAACAAGTACACTACTCCAAAGTCAAATGAGTAGTGACACAGTTCATCGCATTACAAATTGTTGGGAATATACTTGTACTCTTTTTCTCCATATATACTACTCCATGTTTCAAGATAAGATTGAAGTTAATACTTAATACGATCAAACTTATACCTTGCACAATGTGTCTAATTAATTCTAGACGATCTCAGCAAAATGCGATCCACAAATAGACAATGGTATCGAAAATGACTCCGGGCCTTGACATTATTAGAACTCGGAAGTCAAATTGGTTTTGCATTGTGATGTAGTATAATGTAACAAATTAATAATGAACTAATGATGTATAGAATGTTACTAAAGAATGATTGGCAAATTGGCACTGAGATCTCAAGAGGGAAGCTAGCAATGCAAATCAGGAGAAATAATAATACTAGATTTGCCACCGGCCTACTTAAGATCGAGAAACAGACAACATATATATGATCAAAGTGCTCCATTAAAATTGATCATGTTGATATAAACTTGAATTACATATATATTTAATTGAACTTTTGATCAAACCCATGACCAGACAACACATTATTTTCCCTTCATTCATCGAACATCCGAAATATAAAAACCCGAAAAATTACAACGATCCAAGAACCTTTTTTTTTTTTTCTTCCTGTTTTGACTCAATTGCACATATTGACATGTAATATGTACAGTATGTTACAAGAGTAGCAGATTATGTGCTTCTATCATAGGCAGAACCCTTTGCAAATGGAGTAATAATGCATGATTGCCTACCTTAGCCACAAATTGTTGGATGTCAATGTCAACCCTTTTGAGAGTGCGGCAATAATTATACTATTATGCACACACAACACTGATATAGTTAGTATGTACTCCAGTTGAAATTATTGAGCGAATATTTAGTTAACAAACATTTAATTAAGTCATAGGCTCATAGCTAAATATCAAATTAAACAGTTGAACGAAATTGTGCATCGATCGTCATTGAGGTTTCAAATTACTGTAAATGAATTTCGAACCAGTACATATATATATATGATTAAATTGTAATTCCACCATTGGTTGGTCGGAGTATATTATTATGAGTTTACGAATTCTTTAGTCAAGTTTCATTTACTTTTATTATCTCGACGATACGTAGTAGGTTTGTGTATCTTAAAACAAGCACTACTACATGCGTAGTTGATCAACTTGACATACAATGCCTTCAACAACAAATAAGAGAAGGTTTAAATGTTGGTTCTAAAAGTTATAGTACGATCTAAACATAATACCTAGGTTGTAGTTGCACAACTTGAAACAAATATAAACTTAGATGTACGCATATGCAATTGGAAATTTGAATTTTTTTTACCAAATTGTTAGCTTTTGTCGTATTAGTTATAAAAAAACATATGATTGCTCACAAGGGGATAATAATGATCTTGTTATAGCCGCCTTTATATGTTCTAGTATAGTAAAGTGATTCACTTAAGATCTTAATTAAGTTATTCAATTACAAAAAGATTCCAAATAAAGATCATTGTATTAGTAGTGGAGATAATTAGCTTTAACTCATCCGCCAAATGTTTATCATCAAAATTAATTATTGTTCTTCCTCATGTCCACATTTGGGGGAGCTTCTATATGATCAGGATATTTTTTAGATGGAGCTGAAATTGTAATCTTGCTAGTTCTTAAATTAATGCGCTAGTGGACCTCACACAAAATAATTAATCACATTTTAGAAATAATTCATACTACTAATTTAGTGCTCATATAATTGATTTCACCCTCACATGAAGACAAGCCAAAATCATATTAAAAAAGGCATGAAGTACCCCTATAGCTGCAAGTCTAGATTGATATACGAATTTAGACTCGCAAGATCAGTGAAATTCTTCTTATTAATATATGCTATGTAATAATAATAAGTCGTGTCTACCCTCAATAAATTAAATTCGGCCCTGGAGCATATAATTGAATTCATCAGTTTGATTCATGAACACACACTTATGCTCTATATATATATATATATATTTATATACGAGTTCAGTGAAAAGTGAGAGCAACTGTAACATTTATAAGAATGATAACTACACTTGCACATACACCATAACACCCACTCGCTTTTTTTTTTTTATGTTAATTTTTTTATTTGGCGCAAAAGAAGTAGTCCGTAGTGGAGTAGTTGACTAATTGTATTGAAAAAACCCGTTTTTTAGAAGCCTATTTAATATAGGCTCGATTTAGTCTGAATTCGAGTGGGTCGATACGTTGGAACTTGAAACGGATGATCCATATCTTTTGTATGTCTTGGCCCAAACCGAAGCTCTATTAGCCCACAAATTGTTCGAAACTAAGCAGCCACTTTCGCTCTTTCTCAGTGTCTTTTAGGTTCATAGAAACGTGTTTATTACTCCAGTAAAATTTGATTGATGAAACTTGAAAGATTCAAACTTTACCCTTCAAAAAATCATAGAATGTAATGCTTTCCCGCCATATAAGCTGTAAAACCCTGCTAGGATTTACGCAACAACAACTGATTTCACCAGTTAAGGGCTCGCTAAATCATGCACACCACCTGTTTGATAAAATTCCTCAACGAAATGTACATAATATTAGCTATGTCATGCTCACTTACATACGGCAGAATTCCTGTCCAAAAGCCCTTCATGTTTTTAAGACAGAAATGCTGTGTAATTCCACTCAATGGATCACTGAAGATGCCGTGGCTATCGCTGTTAAAGCGTGTCGTGGTGACCTGAAAGCGGGTGCAGCACTTCACAGCTTTGCTGTGACATCTGGGTTTATTCGATATCGGTCTGTCTCAAATTCGTTGATGAGTATGTACTGTAAAGCAGGGAAATTTGATACTGCACTGAACATTTTTCACAGCATGGATGAGCCTGATACTGTTTCGTATAACACGATTTTATTGGGTTTTCGGAGTAGAGATGATGCTTTATATTTTGCAACTCATATGAATGCGAATGGTGTTGTTTTCGACCCTGTTACTTACACTACGGCATTGTCGTTTTGTGTGGATGATGTAGGGTTTTCATTTGGGTTTCAATTGCATTGTAGCATACTGAAATCAGGGTTGGAAAGTGAGGTGTTTGTTGGTAATGCACTTATTACATTGTACTCGAGATGGGGTCGTATTGTCGAGGCTGAGAGAGTGTTTGATGGAATGCCTACCAAGGATCGTGTATCGTGGAATGCAATGTTGTGTGGGTATAGCCAGGAGCCAAGTTGTGGAATTGAAACGATTGAGACATTTCGTAATATGGTGAGACAAGGGGTGAAGATGGATAATATCTCTATTACTGCTGCAGTTTCTGCTTGTGGATATGAAAGAAATTTAGAGGTTGCGAGGCTGCTACACGGCTTGAGTACTAAAATGGGATACGGAAGACATGGTTCAGTTTGTAACCTTTTGATGTCAGCATATGCTAAGTGTGAGATAAATGGAGATGTGAAACTTGTATTTGAAGACATGGTGGATAGAAATGTTGTTTCTTGGACGACAATGATTTCTGTTTTTCCTGAGGATGCACTTGACCTTTTTCATGGGATGAGGATGGACGGAGTCTACCCTAATGATGTTACGTTTATGGGGGTAATCCATGCTGTTACACTCGAGAATTTGGTTAATGAAGGTCGAATGATTCATGGGTTTTGTCTGCAGACTGGTCTTGTGTCTGAATTGAATGTTTCAAATACTCTTGTCACAATGTATTCAAAGTTTGCGTGTATGGAAGATGCGGCCAAGGTTTTCGAGGAGCTCCATTACAGGGATGTTATATCTTGGAATACGTTAATATCTGGATACGATCAGAATGGGTTGTACCTAGAAGCTCTTGATGCATTTCAGTGTGCAGTATCAGAGACACAGCCGAATGACTACACATTTGGGAGTATCTTAAGTGCAATTGGATCTGCTGAATCAATTTCTTTGAGATATGGCCAGAAATGTCATTCTCACCTGTTGAAACTTGGACTGAATTCCAGTCCAATACTATCAGCAGCCCTCCTTGATATGTATGCAAAGCGAGGCAGTCTCACTGAGTCCAAGACGATTTTTGAGGAAAGCGTTCAGAAGACTCAATTTGCTTGGACTGCAATAATTTCTGCCCATGCCAGACATGGAGACTATGATTCAGTCATGGCTATTTTTAATCAGATGAAGAGTGAAGGCGTAAGACCTGATTCAATCACATTCCTATCCATGTTGACAGCATGTGGCAGAAAGGGCATGGTTGATATGGGGCATCAAATTTGGGACTTGATGGTCAAAGACAATCTCATTGAGCCATCACCAGAACACTATGCCTGTATGGTGGATATGTTGGGCCGTGCAGGACGACTGAAACAGGCAGAAGAGTTTGTTCTTCAGATACCTGGAAGTCCAACATTTTCGGCATTACAGAGTTTGTTAGGGGCATGCAGGACACATGGGGATACAGTTATGGGTGGCAGGATGGCCAATGCATTGATAGAATTGCAGCCTGAGGAATCAGGCTCTTATGTGCTGATGTCAAATCTGTATGCCGAAAAGAAGGACTGGGATAAAGTCGCGGCAATGAGGAGGAAAATGAGAGATAGAGGAGTCAAAAAAGAAGTTGGTTTAAGTTGGGTTGATGTGGGTAGTAGTGCTGGTTCCTTGATTACACATGGCTTCTCCTCAGACGACACATCTCACCCGAGGTCTGAGGAAATATACCAATTGGCTAGGTCCATGGGACTCGAAATGAAATTCTTGGCGAGAGAAAGACCTGACTGGAGCTTGGTTGATGTCAATTGAAGCCATTAACATTGAAAACACAGAGAAACTCGCGCACACTGACCCTTTATTAGATGTTTGTATCGGAACCTCCCATGACCCTGCATTGAAAGAGGCAGGAGATTATTCATGGGATTAAGTATGTAAAACGTTTTCTGATATACAATGACAATGCAGCATTTGAGAGCTTACTCAGTTAATCTTGTGAATTATGGTAAATTATTTTTGTAAGAGAAATTTCGAAAGAAATAGAAAACACAAGAACTGATTTTCTTCATCTGAAATCTCCTTGCCACAAAGACAAAAAAAAAAAACGAACGTTTTTTTTTAAATAATACTCTAAATTAAAATAATTCGAGTTTTGGGTGTGAAATGAAAGTATTTATGTAGTATGGGTCCACGTAGGATTGGCATTCTCCAAACTAGCTTCGGTTTTTTTTTTTTTGGCGAAACAAACCAAAACCGTCACGGCGCGTGACGGTTTTACCCTTAACCGCTGAGAATTGGGGCGGTTATGGACCAAAACCGCTGCAAATTGGGGCGGTTATGGACCAAAACCGTCTTTTTTTAGGGCGGTTTTGGTCAATCTTGCAATTTTGACGGAAAAAGAACCCACCAAAACCGTCTGAAAATTGAGCGGTTATGGTCATAACCGTCACGCGCCATAGCGGTTTTGGTACAAATTTGGTTCGGGGTTATCCGATCCTACGTGGACCCATTCTACGTAAATATTTTCGTTCCGCACCAAAAACTTGAATTATTTTAATTTAGAGCATTATTTAAAAAAATCGTTCAAAAAAAACGGTAGATCATACAGTACTCCGCATGTGTTCAATATCATTTGTACACGATTATTCAACACGGTTATTTGAAATGAGGGCTCGAAACAGCTCTCCCTCGCCTATTTTAGTGATAATTAGTGAATCAGATTGAAGTTCTACGGAGCAACTGAGCTAGTGTGAACTTTTACTCCCTGTGGAAGGGCAGTGATCCGCAGCAACAAGATGAACTGACTGTTTTTACTGAGACGGTAACAAATGAAAAAAATGGAGCCAAAAAAGCGTGGACGGCAGGATTCGAACCTGCGCGGGCAAAGCCCACATGATTTCTAGTCATGCCCGATAACCACTCCGGCACGTCCACTGTTATGCTCACAATGTGTACATTATTTTATTGACACATATATCTGTATGTTCAGGATACATTCTCAGGCTTCATGGTCAAGACTCATGGAGTCATGGGTGATGTTTGTTCGACATTGCAAACGAGCAAACATAAACCAAGTCACAAAATTTTTTAAGCTTTGTTCGGAGTATCAAATTTTCTCACCTTTACCACGATAATAAAGCATTGAGAGTTCGGATAGTATATTACATAGACAGTGGCGGATCCACGTTGGAAGATGGGGGGTCGGCCGACCCCCCAAGGAAAACGGAAAAAAATAAGCTTTGTTATACTGTATGCCCAAAGAATATGCAGTATTACCTTTTGACCATCCAAGTATAAGCTATTTACTACAATCTAACAGCATAAGTGAATAAAAAGTAAGGGCAATTTTGGTTATTTATAAAGTACCCACATGTCCGTGACAGAAAGTAGTTAAAGAAATGTCTGACAACCAAAAAAGGACAAAACAAAATACTTCATCTCTCTCCCCACCGAGTGGCCTACGTGATAGTGACACTCATCAAAGTAACACAATTCTTTTATTTCTTTTTCATCCCTTATTTTATTCATAAGCTACCTCCCATATTTTTCTCAATTTCCCAAATTATGTATTCGATCTCCCAAATCTACTTAATTAAAGGTAGGTCGTCTTTTAGAATAGGAATTTCAAAAAGCTTAAACTTCGTAATGAATTTTGTGTCGTAATTCGGTTGAGTTGATTGTAAGTTTCAATTGTCTTTTAGGATTAGAGCATATGAGTTTAAAAGCTTAAATATCGAAATTTGATTATAAAAAGGTTTCATTATGAAGCCTGGAGTATGTGATTAGAATTTCACTGGACATAATTGCAGTGTGTTCAACTATGCAAATACGCATACATATGTATTTTAGTTTTTGCCTATGAAATTTTGATAGCATGACCCCCCAAGATAAAATTCCTGGATACGCCACTGTACATAGAGCACTATGAATCGAAATTGCATGTAAAATTACTATTTCCCCGTTTCCATGTAAAAATGCGTAGAAACCCCTAGTTATCATCTTGCAAATTTTGTATACCTATTCAAACACTCCTTTGAGACAATACTCCGACAAATTTTAGCCAAGGATATGACGTTATATCTTAGCTCTCCGAAGTAGCCAGTTAGCCACCAGAAACCCATTTTATCACGACTTTGAGATGTTCGATACTTGTGTGCGCCTCATTGTGTTTGTAGTATTGCATTGCTTTGTTTGATCTAGTATTTGCTGTTGATCCCGTATATTAGTACGATTGCACCTAATTTGGATGTTATAGCTAAGCGATTATACTAATACAAGTGCACCACAAATTCGTCAGCAACCTCACCTATTTACATCACCGGTGAGTGTACTCGAGTCCAACAAACACACGGTGGATGCTCTATGGGTACATAACCAGGCTCGAGCTAGCTAGGAGTAGCAGCCCGAGGTAAAATCAGCCCTGAAACAATTACAAGGGGCAACCAATTCTGCATCCGTGCAGAAGCACGCAACACAGCTGAAGGTGCAAGAACAAGGCAAGGGGGAGGGGTTGATAAATGATGCAACACAAGACGTAAACCTCAAGACACCAAGTCTATATAAATGACCAACAATCGACAGGCAGTAAATTTAGTTCACATTACAGACTTGAGTCTTACTCAGATACCACGCTAAATATCATAGATCCACTAACAGAATTCGACGAACAAAAATAAAGAAGACTATTCCCTAGTGGCACAACAAGTTCATCAGTCAAAGCCTCCAAGGAGCAGCTTTTACAAATCCAAGAGGCCTATCACCCCGAACAGGTACACGAAAACCCTGCCTCAGATCAAGAGCTTCTCAATTGCGTCCTGCATTTGTGTTACGACACATGAGATCAGTACATGAAGTCAATTTCATCATGGCAAATTGGCAATCATGTTTAGCAAAAACATCATATATTACAGTATGAATAATCACCTTCAGTTGTTGGATTTGAGGTTTCAAATTGCTTCCCTCGTTTGAGGTCACTGAGCAAGAAATCACAGGCCTTGAAACTCCACATGCACGACCAAGAGCTTCTTTTGAGGGAACAAAAACGTATGGAACGTTCTACAAAGGACAACAGATCAGAGTTAATACAAAAAAAACAGGAATTAACCAGTCATTCTCCATTCTTTATGAAAAATCACTGACTACAAAACTAAGCAGGCAGTAGGCAGGTAGTTTACTATGCTAGGAAATTGTATTTATGTTCACAGGCCCTCCAACATCAAGTTTCAACACAGCACTATATTCCACGACCCTTTGTAATCACAATGGAATTTAGCATATACACATCCTATAAGGAAATACCAATTTCAAACAAATGCCGGCCATAGAAAAGATTGCCAAATTTCATGTAGTTTTAAGACACTCAAAGCATAGTTAATCAAATTCGCAAAACCGAAAGCACCTATTCACAAACATACCAGCACATACAAATGAGCTGAACAAACTGTTACTATGGCTCAACAGACTTCAATAACTTAGCATTCACAATTAAAGTTAAGAATATGCAAATTAAACAGATCTTAATGCAATTACATGACCCTGCTATTGATCAAGAATACACGATAGTAAGATACTCCTACAAAATTGCTAACACCATGATATCTAACACATTTCTAGCTTCACACGTAAACCAACCAAATACGAAGACCAAATTTCAGACAACATGCCCAAAACAGATGTGCAATTCAAAACCATGATAATATCAAACGCACACATAAAACTTACACAACATAGCGAAATAGCCTTTCTATCAAAATACCATCACTCAATCAGTCTAACAACTTAACCAACACACCTCCCAAAACTAAGCCAATGAAAGATAACAACTTTTAACCACCGACTACAACTCAACCCAAGAAAAATTACAATAACAAAGAGGGAAAATAGGGGTATACCTTGTCTTCAGCGAGCAGGGGAAGGTGAAGAAGGATCTCCAAAGGCTCGGTATCGGCCGCCATAACCACAAATTCAGCAATACCTCTGTTCAATGTCTTGGTTGCTACATCATTTACCAAAAACCAGTAAATTATTTACCCCAAAGTTACACACACACACAACCCCCACCCCCCTTAGAAAATCATATCTAACAAACCCTCTAACAAAATTTCCAGCTAATTAAACAAAAAAATTAACAACCCAGCATTTCATCCCAGAATCATAAATTAACTTTTACAGTAGTAAAATTATTTTCCCCAAAAGTTACACAACCAGAGTAAACCCTTTTGAAAATCATACCAAACAAACACTCCAGCTAATTAAACTCAAAAATTAACAGCAACCCAGCATATCATCCAAGTTAAAAAAACACAAATTAAAAAGTTACAGCAGTAAAAAAGAAAGGGAAATAATTAAATAATTAATTAATTACCTTCATTAGCACCCTTTTTGAGCTGCTTGTAATTGGCAGCTTGTTGAACAATATCCATGATTGTATTTGTCAACTGAGCATCCGCCAAAGGGTATGCTTTAGGGTTTACTGCCTCTCCAGTCTACACAACAAAAATGAATAAACTTAATAAAAACCATATTATACAAACCTAATCATATGAAATATCAAATTAATCATATCATATGATTAAAAAAACCAAAAAAGATGCAAACTTTGAAGAAATTAGAAACAGTAAGAGAGAGAATTTGAATTTAGTTACCATGGTGGCTGAAAGTTGGATGAACTGAGGAGAGAGAAAATTGGGGAAGGAGGCTAGGGTTTTGGACTTTTGGCAAAGGGTTTTAGGAGGAGAAGAGAAGAAAAAAGGGGTTGGAAATCGGGTGTAATTTATAGGAAGTGTTGACGCTATTGGGCCAAAACGACACATTTTGGACCTTGTTTTAACTAAAACGGCACCGTTTTTGATGGCCCTAAGGCCAAAACGACACATATTCGACCTAGTTTTAGTAAAAACGGCACCGTTTTTGACGGCCCAAAATAGAATTTAGGGCTTTTACTTGGGGACTCCCTGAGAAAAAGCTTTCATTTTTTTTTGAAGCGTAACCAAGACTCGACTTCAACTTCGCCCCTTTTCAGAGAGAGAAAGAAGAGAGAGACATGGACATGGAAATTGAGAGGGGAAATATTCAAATTGATGGGGGAAATCTTTTGGCGTACAACCCAAATCATCACTTCAAATCTAAACCTTCCCAAAGGTATAAAGTTTGCACCTTTTTGATGTTTTTGTTGGTTTTTTTTTTTTTTTCTGCTCAAAGTTTGCTTCTTTGTGAAGTTTATGTCATTTAATTTGGTTGTTTCTTTAATATTTAGCAATATAATTACTTTGTGTATGTACCCATGTTGAAATTACGTGATTTTATCAAGTGAGTTGTTGTGGAAATCCCTTTAAATTGAGTTAATCTTGATAGTAATTCATATTTTTTTACTGCCCATGTTAATTTTAAGCTAGTAATGTGAATATGTGATACTTGAGAATGGTAAATTGATTGTGTGATTAATTGTGTTTTTGGGGAAAAATTGAAGGGATGAGCTGGTGAAGCAATGCTTGCAGCTGGGAACTGAAGCAGCTCAAGAAGTTGTGGAGTTGCTTTTCAACTTGCCTGCTACTCAAGATGACGATGGACCCATTGTGACGTTACCGGCGCCTACTACAAAGCTTCCGAGGCAGAAGCATGTAATGTCTCTTACTCGATTTTTCTGTGTTCTTTGTGCCCTTTCCTTCTGCAAGATTTAGTTGATAATATGTAGTCGGATAGTCGGGCCGTGTTTCTTGAATGTTTTCATGAAAATTAATAGCAGTTTTCGACTTCATATTTTTGTCTCGTGTCTGCTATGCTATGTCCTATGTGCTGCAGCATAACAAAGCAATCTGTTCATTTGGTGATAGGCTTGTTCAATTTGTATGACAAAACATCTCGAGTGCTTTTAATCGGATGTTTTCTTATGTTTTGTGGAATTTCTTGGGTGGTTTATAAGAAAGTTGAAGTTAGTTTCAGCAGTCAACAATATGGCTTGGTGGTATCTGTGAATGTTCTTCGTTTTGTATTATTTTGCATTTCTAGTGCGACTGCTAACAGAATTGGATTAGTTTCTGCAAGATTGAAACTATTATGTTGATAGATTTATTTTCTTGATAGAATCGTTGTATGGTTAGAGTTAATTATGAGGAACTATGATTCTTGCTACTCGTATGTTTAGTTTTTCCATTAAATTGTTATAGTACATGGCTGTTCAACTGCTTTAGAATACAGTGATCTAAATATGTCAATATCTGTCTGGCTAATGTTATGTGTACTTTGTTGTTTGCGGCTAGAAACTAGTGTCTCAGTGCTGAGACTAATGTGTCTAATATTATATGTCCAGCTACCAAGACCCAAACCTCCAACAAAGTGGGAACAGTTTGCCGAGAAGAAGGGTAAGCTGTTCTTTTTTTTTTTCTTTTTGGGCCAGTTGGCTTTCTTAAATTTACAACATTTGTCTACAACCTATCATAGTAAGATTTGCTTGGTTTTCGTCCGTGCACCGTTTTTTCAGGTATAAAGAAACGTAAGAAGGATAAAACTGCATATGATGAAAAGAGTGGTACTTGGAAACGCACTTATGGTTATGACCGTGCCAATGATGAAAACGATGTGCCCATCATTATCGCTAAGCCAACTGACGGTTAGCATCTAACTTATTAGCTTTGTTCTTATGGCAGTGTTGTATCTTACTCTTAGTCATACATTCAGTGAACACCATGGAGCATTGTCATCCATAGTAGATGTCATGTTGATTGTGGTAAACATTATAATTTTCCATAGACTCCTTGGAAAGTAAATTATGTATTGAAGCCTTCTTTGTTTTTACTTGCAGAGCCTGGACAGGATCCTTTTGCGAAGAAAAAAACTGATAAGAAAGACCGAGTACAGAAACAAGAGAAGAATCGTTTGAATAATCTCAGAGAAGCGGCAAGTGTTGGAGCCCTGCCAAGGTATCTTTTTATATTATTGAATGTTGAACTCTTGTTTTTATCATATGTAGAAAAGTCTCCTACATGACCATCACTTCTTCCCATCAACCCAAACAGTTTCCTTTTGAAACACCCGTACTGAGTCATTTGATGCTCTACAAAAAGCACTTGAGAAAGCTTCTTTCCAGTTTCTCGTAGGTTACTGCAATCCGCAATAGTTGTACAGTGCAGTAAGTCTTTGTTGTAATCCATGTTACCGTCTGGAAAATATCAATTATCTCTGGTCTGAGGGTTATTGCAACGTGTATTTTAATATAGTGTGTACTTTGCACAACTCATATACAATGCCTGCTTTCTACTCCGATATCATTGGCCTGTTACTTTGAGAAGTCATATGATTGTGGTAGGAGGTCCAAGGTACATTGGTTGTTGATTTGTCTTGCATCTTTACATTTCGTTAGCCAACTTGTTTTCGTTGCTCCGGTTGTGACCCCTGTATCTCACTGAAGTTAAGATAAGCATATGTTAATTTGACTATTACTGTCTCCTGGTCATTAAGCTTTAGTTGTGTTCCTGACCTTGCTAATTGAATCAATAAATTGTGTTCATCTGCATCCCCTGCAGCAGATTTCGATTCCTGGAGATCACATACCTGTATAGAGATTAAAGTTTAAATTTAATGTAGGTTTGCTTGGGGGAAGCTCAGTTTTAAATGTTAAGATATCATGTCTACTTAAATTTCAGATCTCAAGGATCGCATAGATTTTTCATGTGGGCTGAGTTTTTTTTTGGGGGGGGGGGGTACATTTCAGTATTTGCTTGGATATACTTTTTAATACAGAGTATGTTGTTTTATGCATAGAATAACTTTCTTCTAAATCGACTTCTTTTGCCAGCCATGTTCAACTAGCTGCTCAAGCACTACCGATTACTGGTAGCCAGACTGCTCCCAAGAAACTTGGTAAACGCGAGCTAGAGGAAGTAGCTGGTCATGCAGCAACATCCACAGCAAGTATTGGAAAGTTTGACAAAAAGTTGGCTGGAGAGAAGAAACAGAAAAACGATGGAAAACATAGAAAGGTTTGCATATGTTTAATTCTGTTTTGCCAGAGTATTGGTGTTGATTCTTCTGTGTCAGTTTCTTACAAGTCTGTTTAAATGTATGCTGTAGTTCCTACCTGTTGTCGAAGGGAGAGGTATGGGCTCACAGGAGAAAGAGCAAACTGACAAGATTTTGAACAAACTCCTTGCGAAGCATTCTCATGGCGTGCTTAATGTTGACAAGGTATGATTAGTCATGACTCATGAGGGCGTATTGGAATGAATCCTTTAGACCTTGCTCCTTTAGCTTAATACTAATAACATTTTTGTGTGTTTTTTCCGTGTATCAAAGGCTGTTAGAAAGGTCAATGTCCAAAAGGAGAAGAGCAAACAAGGCAAGACATCTACTGACTCCAGCAAATTGAAAACGAGACAGAAACCTGCTTTCAAGAAATCGTCGAGCAAGGGATCTTCATTCAAAGGATCCTCAGGTAGCAAGGGGTCTTCAAACAAAGGATCATCAAAGTCAAAGTTTACGAAGTCCAAGTGATTTTCAGGATTAAGCAGCGAATAGGAGCTTCTTCGATTACTTTTTTTGAGTATCTTACCCTTATGTTGGATGAGACATCAAAATTTTGGGCCATTAATGCAATTCGAAATTGTCATTCTGTTCAATTCTGCTTCTGTTGTGATTTACCCGCTTCCCTAGTACTCCCTAACAGGCTCATGCATCTCTTTCCTACGCCTCCCCTGATGCATTTACACTTCGTAGTTAATCAATCTGATTCGTGCTCATATTCCGCTGGTGCATGATATGTATCGTTCTGAGGTGCATTGTTTTCGTGTAGGGAGGATGTTATCTGAATATTGATTTGTGAACTTTCCTCTTAACTTTATTGATACGTATCAGATGATGACTTTCTGCAGACTGCAGTTTCTGTTTTGTTGCTACATTAGGATATCTTTTGTGCTTGTGTAGTGTGTTCACACTGCATCAAAACCAAACGGTTGACAATAACGTCATGATTAGTAGCGAAGCAGACTGCTCTTGCACATTGGCATTCTAGTAGCGAGGTAGGCATTCTTTGTAGATCGCCTTCTGAACTAGCGAGGTAGGCATTCTTTGTAGATCGCCTTCTGAACTAGCGACAACTAGTCTATAGAATATGAGTTTTGTACAATATAATCATAAACACAGTGCGTGCTTGTGCCCTTGTTTTACTTGAAAACTGGAGGCTTGTATGAGTTGTATCATTCCAAAGCCGCAATCTGCCTTAACACAGCTCAACATAAGAGAACGGAAGAACACCATTTGCACATCAAGTGAATTAGACAATAATTTGGAGCAAACACCATTAACAACCTCATTTACCTACGCAAGAAAAGAATGTATTTTGGAACTGAACTTTTGACACAAGCAGACCAAGTTCTGCATCCTGACTTTCAAAAACTATACTTCAAAACAAATAAAAGAAAAATCAAACTACAACTGATTAGGTGATTTTATCTAAATCAACATGATTCAGATACTCCAGCACAAAGCCCTAATGCAAATGGAAAGCGCCAGCCTCAGTTCTGCTCTTCATTGTCACCAATGACTTCCTCTTCTGCTGCAGCAGCTGCCATTAATTTGTCGAAATTCTCTGTCTTGCCCAGCAATATCTCTATCTGAGAAAGACAGACACCAACAATCAGCAACTATTCAAACAAGAGAAGAAGACAACATACCGACAGCAGAGATGGACTTCACGCACAAGAATAAAATGAACAAGAAGTCATTCAAAGGCTAAATTTTATGATTCAAGCACATCCAAGTTTACCTTAGCCTTCTGCACAGGTCGACCTCTTGAATCATCCTTGATATCAACAGTAGATGTCGTGATCTCTGCAAAGATCACACAGGAAGTCAGCTCACAACTTAGGCTCCGCAATGGTTACATCAGAGGCAGGCAGAATAATAAATTCAGTTTGCCCTCTGAATATCAAGAGCTACGACAATAGAGTAGAGACGTAGAGTACTCACTCTTTTCAACAGCAAAGCCATTGTTTTTGAGAATTTCAGCAATAGTCACAACAGTTGCAATTGCTGCAAAAATTATTCCCAACAAGCAAAAGCAGGTGAGTCTTATATATAACTAAGAAAAACCACATGCCAGTAACAAATTTACAAGCACCCAAATATCAGAGAGGGAAAATGATTACACATAAAAAACAATGATCATATTAAGGTTTCAAATCACAATGTCCTACATGCTTCATAATTCCTAGTAAACTGCTTATGAAACCGCGTCTATGGTGTGATAATATTTGGTCTATTAAATTATAGGCGCAATTTTTTGTTATGGGGTCACCCAGGTACATCCTCTCTATGATGTCAACATAGAGGTCAAGTTGCATATTTCCAACCTCCCCTAACCTCGACATAGGAGTTGAACCCTTAAGCCAGGGTAATGTAGTTGCACGTGCTACACAATCCTTACGTAAGGTCTACTGTGTGTGACACGAGCTCGAAAGTCCAATAGCCAAAACTATATACAACCATATACTACCACAACAGCAAATAATGTTCCACAAGAATATGCCACCACAGACTTTTCAACCTGAAATAGACTTGTTCTAGTTCATTAGTTTGGGTAGTTGAAAAAGAAGATCGCCATGATGCCATATTCTGAAGGTTCCTTTGACACATTTCATTGGCAAATTCCACGTTGCACGTGGAAATTTATAAGAGCGCCTCATAGTTATTGCTCATGAAATATCATATCAACAACAGTTCAAAATTAAGATACCAATTACCTTCGACCTCTGAAGTATACAATGCCGGATAATCCAAATTACCCATTACATGTAACGAAACAGACTCGATTACTACTATGTCAACGATAACTTATTCGTATTACACGCTTTTACTTCACGCGAATTTCCAGAGCTTAGTTACGCTTTCAAACCCATTTAACTGAAATCATGCTACAAATCTAACTAATACACAACCAACAACAAACCAAAGCTCATGATATTGCACTAGCAACAAACTACAAAAACACCAGTTTCCCTTCCACCACTCTAGGTAAAAGTAAAACAACCAAAGCCGCCGACTTTCGCAGTTAAAAATCATCAAACACAACTAAAATAACACCCAACATGCCCAAACAATCAATTATAAGAAATACTCCTCAGTAAATTTTTGAAAAGAGGGACAAAAAATTACCCATTCCAAGCGCAGAAAGCTCAACCTCATTGTTCTGTTGCATATACCTCTGCAAATACAGCATCATAACAACAAACCCACCTCAGAAATTTCTCAAATTAACCTAAAAACACAGTAAAAATCAATTTGACACAAAAAAGTTACTACCTTTGCAAGATTAACGTAGAAGAAAAGGGGTTTCTTGGTGTTAGAAACTTGAATTCGACTGTTCTTCTTTCCATGATCAACAATGTTCAAATTGGTCACTCCATCGGTAATTTGTTCAACAGCAGTCGCCATTCTGAATCAAAAATTTGTAATAAAAAAACCCTAATTTTACGTAAAAAAAAAAAAAAAAAAAAAACCCCTCAAATTTGGGGGAAAATAATAAATAAGAAGAGTGTGAATTAATTAAGAGGAGAGAGGAAAAGGGATTTACCGTAGAGATGCGGCGGGAACGAGGGCGTGTGTGAGGGAGAGAAAGAGAGGCTTCTAATGGAAGTTTTCCGAAGTTATTGTTTTTGTGAACAGAGAGATTTTATAGGGAGGCTCTGTTTCTTCACTTTCTTTTTATATCAAACCTTGGTTTCCTTTTTGGGTCGGGTTGGTGGTGGTATTCGACCCATTTCAAAACCTTGATCCGTTTTCTTATTCGGGTCGGGTTAGTGGGAATAATCCACATATAGTAAAAAGGATGTGATCTGATTGAATGATTAGAACTCGGATAGCTGATACGAGACAATGTGTCGACATGATTTTAAGCATTTTGGTCAATACTATCAATTCGTTTATTGAAAGAAAGTATAGTAATGTTTAGTAAGGAACTAATTATCGATACTTCATTTTTGTATAAAACTTAAATACCATGATTTGTTTCATTTTGAAAATCGGTTAAGTGGCAGGTTTTTTGATCTATTTGTGTGAAAATCGTGCTATGTTTCTGTCAATAACTTTGAAGTCACAAACGAGCTGACACGAACAGAAACGGTTATGCACCGTACCATGTGAATGAACAAACTCAAAAACCTATTTCTCGAAAATGGTTAATGAGGCTTAACACGACTCCTCATGCGAAAGGATTTGAACTCGAAACCTCGAGTTTGAGGATGCTCTAATATCATGTGAAAGAACCAACTCAACCAAAAATCCAAGGTCACGATTGAGGTTCTGACAATGGTTTTATACCTTAACGGCTTGAAGTGGTTCACGTATTAATTTCCATTTCAATAAATTCGGCTCAAATCGAGTCATACCAAATGCAATAAATCCAGTTTAGATTTAAACAAACTCGATCAAACACTAATCACAGCCAAAATCAACTTAAACCCTTCATTTAATCTATTGTTTATTTTCATTAATCTCACCATTATTATCATACTTTTCATTTCCAATTGGGTTGTGATTTCGACCCATGCATTGAAATGAGATGATCTTACTTTGCCAAGCAACTACGCTCGTCTTCCTTCTACCACACGCTCAAATTTCCGGTATTTTCCTCTTCATTCATCATTCCCGCGCTTCTGATCAAATACGCCTGAAACTTCAGCAAAACCGACCCACTTAAAACTAAGGTAGAATTTTTCTAGAAAAACCATAGATTTGTTGTAATTGTTGAGTTTAATTGTATCCCTTTCATATTATCAAGTTTATGGCAGCTGAATTGATGGAAAAATTTGATGTTTTGCTCGTATTAGAGAGTTGCATACCAGGTGTTTGATGAAATGCTTGAACCAAAGTTTCTATCTTTTTGTACTGATTGACTTTTCTATTGTGATTGCAGCATTTCCATCTTTCTATTTTTCCATATAGTCAAGTAATTTTTGGAAATGATGTTGTAATTCATTGGTGTTGTTTCCTAGGCTGAGTCGAAATGGCGTTATAATGCGTTGGTTTTGCGATCGTTTGTCTTTGTTTCGTGTTTTCCCTACTTTCGACGTTGTCATTCTGTGACTATTCATGTTAGCTGACCCCGGTTGGTCTTGTGTCTGTTGTTCCGTCGGTTTTTGTACTCCATTGGTCCTAATTTTGTGTTCTTCCTACTTTCAATATTGTCGCTGCTTTCATTTGTGACAATTGATGTTAACCGACCCCAATTCATTATTCTTGTTGTTGCTGTTTGTATTGACCTAAATGATGAATGTTTCATATCTTAGTGACAATTGCTTTATCTATTCTGCTCATTTTTCTGAGCAGGATGCTGAGATCTTCTCTATTGAAGAATGTTTTAGGAGCAACTGCCAAATTTTCTCATGCTCAGTTGGTGAGTTGTTCTTCAGAGTTGTGTCCGTATATGTATTAGTTGTGATACCGGGTGATTAATATATGAGCATTACAGAGAGGGATACACAGTAGAAACAAGACAGCTATGGAGTTTATAGCAAAAGGGTGGAGTGCTATAAAGGAAGTCGATAGAGTTATGGATTACTGTGAACTTAACGATAAGCGTCTCATTCCTCTTCTTAGGGTAAGTACACAATACAAGAAAATGCGCCAATTTGTTTTGTTGTGCCCTCTTGTCCTGCTGACCCTGAATTGATTTACAACCCTGTCTCAGTTTCGTTGGTCCACGTCATTTCTGTCCAGTTCCATTTCCTTTGTTAAAGCCTGTATGCACATAATTATTAGCATTCCAACTATTTTGTGAACCTTGAAATTTGTCTTTTCATACATGTTAATTTCTGTCTTGAATTGTTTTATAATCTACAACTTCCTCAGGACATTTGATATTAACGAGATTTTATGAATTAGACATTGCGATAGACCTATAGAATTGACAAGCACATGCTTGAGTATTAAATGATTATCCCTCCTTCTATGATTACACATCAGGGCGCTAAGGAGAATTTTGAGATGGCTCTGGAAGTTGACAATTCAAATACTCATGCACGGTATTGGTTGTCCAGGCTACACCTCAAATACCATGTCCCAGGCGCATGCAAGGCAGTGTGAGTTCCTAACTCGTTGTCGTATGTTGTGTGAGTGAGTAGTCAGTGTGTGATTATCTGTATATATTGACTCACTGGACCAAATTATTCACTTTCTGGAAGCTAAAATGGTGATAACTTGGAGACCTGGTAGCATGCCGTGGTTTCCATACACTCACTAACTCATGTTTTCGTGAACTGATTTGGTGGTTGGTTTACCAAGTCTATGTTACCTTTTTCTCCGCCTTCCTAGTTGGTCAATTTTTTTTTTTTGTTCGTTGGGATATCACATGAAAGATGACAGATATATCCTTGAATTGATATTATCTCAAATTTCCATTCTGACAGAGGTGCTGCTTTATTAGTCGAAGCTGCTGAAATGGGAAATCCTGATGCACTCTATGAGTTAGGTTCACGCTTACGAGTTGAGGTAGGTTTATCTTGCCTTGAAATCTAGTTTATATGTTTTCTTTGATGTCCACAAGTTGCTGTAGTCAGCAGTGTGTTAACTTTGTGTTAAGGTCTTAGTACATGAATTTGTATGCCAAAGTAGATGGGTTGTCCAATTTAATTTGCTGCTCATTTGAATACTGAGATCCACACAGAGAAGCTTTGGAAAGATGCCTTTGTTATTTCCTTCGTTGATTCAATTTGCCGTATAAATCGGAGCATAGTGTTTCTCTATCTCTAGGTTAAAAATTGGCACTAGGGATAATGTGAAGGGCTTAAAGAACTCCCTTAATAAAGGAACCGGCCCTTGGACGCATCAAGGTTTCAAGGGCACTACGTTTCTAGCCAAGGTAAAGTTTTGAGAACATTTAGCACTTATGCAACAAGGGAGTCCACGGATGGCCATGGTAAATTTTTGAGAAAATTTGACTACTTCAAAAATTGTTGTCGAAATAGGCCATAATTGAAGTATACAATACACAGTTTTTGACCGAAAATGGCCCTGGAAAAATCGGCTTTAATTTCTATAGAAGCCCCTAATAGTCACAGTATAGATTATAGGAATATATTAGAGCCAAAAAACCTAACGTATGTCTTTAAATATGCAACAAAAACGTACTCTAGCCTCACAGAGTGTGGTGTGGCGATAGGGCTTTAACAACTTCCCTAACAAAGTAATCAACTCTCGTATGAACAAGGGCACACCAAGACTGTCCACGGTAAAGTTTTGATAACATTTGTGTACTTTCTAAAAAGTGGACATAATTAGCCCAAACCGAATTATGTCCACAGATTTTCGCCCGAAAGGAATCGGAAATAAAAAGGGCTCAAATTTTTTGGAGAAGCCCTAAGGCGTCATATTATGTTTTTAAGAAATACATTTGAGCCAAAAAAAATTATGTTAAGTCCCAAAATGGCAAAATCGGCAAAAAATGCATGGTAGCTTCTAGTATTGATGTTTGCCAAAAACGCTTAAAAAACTTTCCTCATAGAGGAACCAACCTTCATATGCAATAAGGGCACTCCAAGGATGGCCATGGTAAACTTTTGAGAAAATTTGGCTACTTCCAACATTTGTGTCAAAATTGGCCAAAATCGAAGTATATCACGATTTTTGGTAGAAAATGGGTCCCCAATAATTACTGCTCAAATTTTGGTGAATGCCTCTAGAGGTCATATTATTGGAAATTACAAAAGAATAGAGCCAAAAACCAATAGCAGGTTTCGAAAATCAACAAAAACCGCACATAAGCCTTATATCGTGCGTGTTCTGAAAGACCTTAAAAACATCTTTAACTGAGAAACCAACACTTAATACCAACAAGCTTAACCCAACGTTATCTGTGCTAACGTTTTGAGATCAATTGGCTCATTTCCAAATTTTGGTCAAAATTGGCCAAATTCATAGTGTATAACCCACGATTTTTGGTAGAAAATGGGTCCGGAATAAAAACTACTCAAATTTTGGTGGATGGCTTTAGAGGTCATATTATTGGAAATTACAAAAGAATAGAGCCAAAAACCAATAGCAGGTTTCGAAAATCAGCAAAAACCGCACATAAGCCTTACATTATGCCTGTTTTGAAAGACCTTAAAAACATCTTTAATTGAGAAACCAACACTTAATACCAACAACCTTAACCCAACGTTATCTGTGCTATCGTTTTGAGATCAATTGGCTCATTTCCGAATTTTGGTCGAAATTGGCCAAAATCGAAGTGTATAACCCACGATTTTTGGTGGGAAATGGGTCCGGAATAAAAACTGCTTAAATTTTGGTGGATGCCTTTAGAGGTCATATTATTGGAAATTTTGCTCAAATTTTGGTTGATGTCTCTTGGGGTCATTTTATTGTAATTGACCCGTGATTAGACCCAAAAACCAATACCAGGTTTCGAAAATCAGCAAAAACTCCATACGACCCTTAACTCGTGAAGTGTTCTAATAGATCTTAAAAAAAAATTTAACTAAGAAACCAACATTGAATACTAACGACCTTAACACAAGGTTATCCGTGGTATTGTTTTAAATTTAATTAGTTCATTTCGAAAATTTGATCAAATGGGCCGAAATCGAAGTATATAATCCATGGTTTTGGCCGAAAATAGGCCTGGAATAAGAACTGCTCAAATTTTGGTGAATGACTCTAATGGTCACATTATTGGAAATAACAAAAGATTAGAGCCAAAAACCAGAAACAGATTCCGAAAATCATCCAAACCTCACATGGACCTTACCTCTTGATGTGCGTCAAAAGACCATAAAAAAAAAAATCTTTAAGCGAGAAACCAACTCTCAATCCCATCAAGCTTACTCCCTCGTTATCCGTGCTAATGTTTTGTGATCAATTGGCTCATCTCCAAATTTTGGTCAAAATTGGCCAAACAGTACACAACCCACGTTTTTTGGTCGAAAATGGCTCTGAAATAAAAGCTGCTCAAATGTTGGTGGATGCCTTAACACGGCATATTATTGGATATAACAAAAGATTAGAGCCAAAAACCAACAGGAGGATTCGAAAATCAGCAAAAACCGCACATGAACCTTACATTGTGACGTGTTATGAAAGACCTTAAAAACAACATGAACTGTGAAAGCAACAATTAATACCAACAAGCTTAACCCAACGTTATCTGTGCTAATGTGTTAAAGATGAATTGGCTCATTTTCAAATTTTGGTCAAAATTGGCCAAATACAAGTATATAATCCACGATTTTTGGTCGCGAATAGGTCCGGAATAAAATATGCTCAAATTTTGGTGGATACCTTAAGACGTCATATTATTGGAAATAACAAAAGATTAGAGGCAAAAACCAATAGCAGGTTTTGAAAATCGGCAAAAACCGCACATGAACTTTACCTCGTGACATGTTCTGAATGACCTTGAAAACATTTTTAGTGAAGGAACAAACTCTCAATACCAACAAGCTTACCCTAACTTTGTCTGTGGTAATGTTTTGAGATTAATTGGCTCGTTTCCAAAATTTGGTCAAAATGGGCCAAAATCGAAGTATCTCATCCACGGTCCACGGTATATGGCCGAATAATGGGTCGGAATAAGAACTGCTCAAATTATAGTGAATGCCGAAACACGGGATATTATTGGAAATAACAAAAGATTACAGCCAAAAACCAATAGCAGGTTTCGAAAATCAGCAAAAACCGCACATGAACCTTACATCGTGACGTGTTATGAAAGACCTTAAAAATATCTTTAACTGGGAAACCAACACTTAATATCAGCAAGCTTAACCCAACGTTATCCGTGCTAATGTTTTGAGATCAATTGGTTCATTTCCAAATTATGGTCAAAATTGGCCAAAATACAAGTATATAACCCACGATTTTTGGTAGAAAATGGGACCAAAATAAAAACTGCTCAAATTTTGGTGCATGCATCAATACGGCATACTATTGGAAATAACAAAAGATTAGGGCCAAAAACCAGTAGCAGGTTTCGAAAATCAGCAAAAACCGCACATGAACCTTACATCATGACGTGTTATGAAAGACCTTAAAAACATCTTTAACTGAGAAACCAACACTCAATACCAACAAGCAACCCTACGTTATCCGTGCTAATGTTTTGAGATCGATTGGTTCATTTCCAAATTTTGGTCAAAATTGGCCAAATCGAAGTGTATAAACCACGATTTTTGGTAACAAAAGGGTCCGGAATAAAAACTGCTCAAATTTTGGTGGATGGCTTTAGAGGTCATATTATTGGAAATTACAAAAGAATAGAGCCAAAAACCAATAGCAGGTTTCGAAAATTAGCAAAAGCCGCACATAAGCCTTACATAATGCGTGTTTTGAAAGACCATAAAAACATCTTTAACTGACAAACCAACACTTAATACCAACAAGCTTAACCCAACGTTATCTGTGCTAACCTTTTGAGATCAATTGGCTCATTTCCAAATTTTGGTCAAAATTGGCCAAAATCGAAGTGTATAACCCACGATTTTTGGTAGAAAATGGGTCCTTAATAAAAACTGCTCAAATTTTGGTGGATGCCTTTAGAGGTCATATTATTGGAAATCATAAAGGATTAGAGCCAAAAACCAGTAACAGATTCCGAAAATCAGCCGAACCGCACATGGATCTTATCTCTTGTCGTGTGTCAAAAGACCATAAAAACATCTTTATCCGAGAAACCAACTCTCTATACTAAGAAGCTACCCCAATGTCGTATGAGGTTATGTTTGGAGATCTATCTTTTCATTTTTAAATTTTGGTCAAAATTGGCCAAAATCAAAGTACATAACCCACGTTTTTTTGGTCGAAAATGGCTCTGAAATTAAAGCTGCTCAAATGTTTGTGGATGCCTCAACATGGCATATTATTGGAAATAACAAAAGATTAGAGCCAAAAACCACTAGGAGGTTTCGAGAAACAGCAAAAACCGCACATGAACCTTACATCGGGACGTGTTATGAAAGACCTTAAAAATATCTTTAACTGAGAAACCAACACTTAATATCAACAAGCTTAACCCAACGTTATCTGTGCTAATGTTTTGAGATCAATTGGTTCATTTCCAATTATGGTCAAAATTGGCCAAAACACAAGTATATAACCCACGATTTTTGGTAGAAAATGGGCCCGGAATAAAAACTTCTCAAATTTTGGTGCATGCCTCAACACGGCATTTTATTGGAAATAACAAAAGATTAGAGCCAAAAACCAATAGCAAGTTTCGAAAATAAGCAAAAACCGCACATGAACCTTACATCATGACGTGTTATGAAAGACCTTATAAACATCTTTAACTGATAAACCAACACTCAATACCAACAAGCTTAACCCAACGCTATCCGTGCTAATGTTTTGAGATCGATTGGTTCATTTACCAATTTTGGTCAAAATTGGCCAAAATCGAAGTGTATAACCTACGATTTTTGGTAGGAAATGGGTCCGGAATAAAAACTGTTCAAATTTTGGCAGATGGCTTTAGAGGTCATATTATTGGAAATTACAAAAGAATTCAGCCAAAAACCAATAGCAGGTTTCGAAAATCAGCAAAAACCGCACATAAGCCTTACATTATGCGTGTTTTGAAAGGACTTAAAAACATCTTTAACTGAGAAACCAACACTTAATACCAACAAGCTTAACCCAACGTTATCTGTGCTAACGTTTTGAGATCAATTGGCTCATTTCCAAATTTTGGTAAAAATTGGCCAAATTCGAAGTTATAACCCACGATTTTTGGTAGAAAATGGGTCCGGAATAAAAACTGCTCAAATTTTGGTGGATGCCTTTAGAGGTCATATTATTGGAAATCACAAAAGATTAGAGCCAAAAACCAGTAACAGATTCCAAAAATCAGCCCAACCTCACATGGATCTTACCTCTTGTCGTGCGTCAAAAGAACATAAAAACATCATTACGACAAACCAACTCTCAATACCAACAAGCTTACCCCAACGTTGAATGAGGTATTGTTTGGAGATATATCTTTTCATTTCCAAATTTTGGTCAAAATTGGCCAAAATCAAAGTACATAACCCTCGTTTTTTGGTCGAAAATGGCTCTGAAATTAAAGCTGCTCAAATGTTTGTGGATGCCTCAACATGGCATATTATTGGAAATAACAAAAGATTAGAACCAAAAACCACTAGGAGGTTTCGAAAAACAGCAAAAACCGCACATGAACCTTACATCGGGACGTGTTATGAAAGACCTTAAAAATATCTTTAACTGAGAAACCAACACTTAATATCAACAAGCTTAACCCAACGTTATCTGTGCTAATGTTTTGAGATCAATTGGTTCATTTCCAAATTATGGTCAAAATTGGCCAAAACACAAGTATATAACCCACGATTTTTGGTAGAAAATGGGCCCGGAATAAAAACTTCTCAAATTTTGGTGCATGCCTCAACACGGCATTTTATTGGAAATAACAAAAGATTAGAGCCAAAAACCAATAGCAGGTTTCGAAAATAAGCAAAAACCGCACATGAACCTTACATCATGACGTGTTATGAAAGACCTTATAAACATCTTTAACTGATAAACCAACACTCAATACCAACAAGCTTAACCCAACGCTATCCGTGCTAATGTTTTGAGATCGATTGGTTCATTTACCAATTTTGGTCAAAATTGGCCTAAATCGAAGTGTATAACCCACGATTTTTGGTAGAAAATGGGTCCGGAATAAAAATTGCTCAAATTTTGGTGGATGCCTTTAGAGGTCATATTATTGGAAATCACAAAAGATTAGAGCCAAAAACCAGTAACAGATTCCGAAAATCAGCCGAACCGCACATGGATCTTATCTCTTGTCGTGTGTCAAAAGACCATAAAAACATCTTTATCCGAGAAACCAACTCTCTATACTAAGAAGCTTACCCCAACGTTGTATGAGGTTATGTTTGGAGATCTATCTTTTCATTTTTAAATTTTCACGTTTTTTTGGTCGAAAATGGCTCTGAAATTAAAGCTGGTCAAATGTTTGTGGATGGCTCAACATGGCATATTATTGGAAATAACAAAAGATTAGAGCCAAAAACCACTAGGAGGTTTCGAAAAACAACAAAACTGCACATGAACCTTACATCGGGACGTGTTATGAAAGACCTTAAAAATATCTTTAACTGAGAAACCCACACTTAATATCAACAAGCTTAACCCAACTTTATCCGTGCTAATGTTTTGAGATCAATTTGCTCATTTCCAAATTATGGTCAAAATTGGCCAAAATACAAGTATATAACCCAGGGTTGCCGGAATCGCAGATCGCCCGAGATCGAATTCGCGAATCGAAGCCGCAATTCGCCAACAATAGAGAACTCAATTCGCTAGGGAATTCCGTTTCCGAACTTCGCTAGAAATCCAAAGGCAATTCGCTAAGAAATTCGATAGGAAATCGTCAAGTAATTATGGTATTTATGAAATTTTCAATGTTGTGTTTTATTGTTTGAGGACAGATTCACATAATCCCATATTCCCGATAACTTTGGAAAGTGTTACTTTTATGGGTGGAAAAAAAAAGAGGAGAAAGAAAGCATTAACTGATCATTTATTTACCTAAAAAAGTATGTTATTTATGAACTGTTCTTTCTTCTTCGCTGCAGTATATCTCCTTTCTTCTCAAACCTCCATTGTTGTCTCATTCCCTTCTTGATTTTGCTCATACTTGTTGGATTCGCTGAAAATGGCGATTTTGATCGCGATTTCTGCGAAAACGCATTCCGATTAAGAGCGCGCGACCTGATTCGCAATTCGCAGGGGGTAGGGGCGATTTCGTTAACCCTGATATAACCCACGATTTTTGGTAGAAAATGGGTCCGGAATAAAAACTGCTCAAATTTTGGTGCATGCCTCAACACGGCATATTATTGGAAATAACAAAAGATTAGAGCCATAAACCAATAGCAGGTTTCGAAAATCAGCAAAAACCGCACATAAGCCTTACATTATGACGTGTTATGAAAGACCTTAAAAACATCTTTAACTGAGGAATCAACACTTAATACCAACAACCTTAACCCAACTTTATCTGTGCTACCGTTTTGAGATCAATTGGCTCATTTCCAAATTTTGGTCAAAATTCGCCAAAATTGAAGTGTATAACCCACGATTTTTGGTAGGAAATGGGTCCGGAATAAAAACTGCTCAAATTTTGGTGGATCCCTTTAGAGGTCATATTATTGGAAATCACAAAAGATTAGAGCCTAAAACCAGTAACAGATTCCGAAAATCAGCCCAACCGCACATGGATCTTACCTCTTGGCGTGCGTCAAAAGACCATAAAAACATCTTTATCCGAGAAACCAACTCTCAATACCAACAAGCTTAACCCAACGTTGTATGAGGTATTGTTTGGACATATATCTTTTCATTTCCAAACTTTGGTCAAAATTGGCCAAAATCAAAGTACATAACCCACGGTTTTTGGTCGAAAATGGCTCTGAAATTAAAGCTGCTCAAATGTTTGTGGATGCCTCAACATGGCATATTATTGGAAATAACAAAAGATTAGAGCCAAAAACCACTCGGAGGTTTCGAAAAACAGCAAAAACCGCACATAAGCCTTACATTATGCGTGTTTTGAAAGGCCTTAAAAACATCTTTAACTGAGAAACCAACACTTAATACCAACAAGTTTAACCCAACGTCATCTGTGCTAACGTTTTGAGATCAATTGGCTCATTTCCAAATTTTGGTCAAAATTGGCCAAAATCGAAGTGTATAACCCACGATTTTTAGTAGAAAATGGGTCCGGAATAAAAACTACTCAAATTTTGGTGGATGCCTTTAGAGGTCATATTATTGGAAATCACAAAAGATTAGAGCCCAAAACCAGTAACAGATTCCGAAAATCAGTCCAACCTCACATGGATATTACCTCTTGTCGTGCGTCAAAAGACCATAAAAACATCTTTACGAGAAACCAACTCTCAATACCAACAAGCTTACCCCAATGTTGTATGAGGTATTGTTTGGAGATATATCTTTTCATTTCCAAATTTTGGTCAAAATTGGCCAAAATCAAAGTACATAACCCACGGTTTTTGGTCGAAAATGGCTCTGAAATTAAAGCTCCTCAAATTTTGGTGCATGCCTCAACACGGCATATTATTGGAAATAACAAAAGATTAGAGGCAAAAACCAATAGCAAGTTTCGAAAATCACCAAAAACCGCACATGAACCTTACATCATGACGTGTTATGAAAGACCTTATAAACATCTTTAACTGATAAACCAACGCTCAATACCAACAAGCTTAACCCTACGTTATCCGTGCTAATGTTTTGAGATCGATTGGTTCATTTACCAATTTTGGTCAAAATTGGCCAAAATCGAAGTGTATAACCCACGATTTTTGGTAGGAAATGGGTCGGGAATAAAAACTGCTCAAATTTTGGTGGATGCCTTTAGTGGTCATATTATTGGAAATTACAAAAGAATTGAGCCAAAAACCAATAGCAGATTTCAAAAATCAACAAAAACCGCACATAAGCCTTACATTTTGCGTGTTTTGAAAGGCCTTAAAAACATCTTTAACTGAGAAACCAACACGTAATACCAACAAGCTTAACCCAACGTTATCTGTGCTAACGTTTTGAGATCAATTGGCTCATTTCCAAATTTTGGTCAAAATTGGCCAAAATCGAAGTGTATAACCCACGATTTTTGGTAAAAATTGGGTCCGGAATAAAAACTGCTCAAATGTTGGTGGATGCCTTTAGAGGTCATATTATTGGAAATCACAAAAGATTAGAGCCAAACCGCACATGGATCTTACCTCTTGTAACAGATTCCGAAAATCAGCCGAACCGCACATGGATCTTACCTCTTGTCGTGCTCCAAAAGACCATAAAAACATCTTGATCCGAGAAACCAACTCTCTATACTAACAAGCTTACCCCAACGTTATATGAGGTTATGTTTGGAGATCTATCTTTTCATTTTTAAATTTTGATCAAAATTGGCGCAAATCAAAGTATATAACCCACGTTTTTTTGGTCGAAAATGTCTCTGAAATTAAAGTTGCTCAAATGTTTGTGGATGCCTCAACATGGCATATTATTGGAAATAACAAAAGATTAGAGCCAAAAACCACTAGGAGGTTTCGAAAAACAACAGAACCGCACATGAACCTTACATCGGGACGTGTTATGAAAGACCTTAAAAATATCTTTAACTGAGAAACCCACACTTAATATCAACAAGCTTAACCCAACGTTATCCGTGCTAATGTTTTGAGATCAATTGGTTCATTTCCAAATTCTTGTCAAAATTGGCCAAAATACAAGTATATCACCCACGATTTTTGGTAGAAAATGGGTCCGGAATAAAAACTGCTCAAATTTTGGTGCATGCCTCAACACGGCATATTATTGGAAATAACAAAAGATTAGAGCCATAACCCAATAGCAGGTTTCGAAAATCAGCAAAAACTGCACATAAGCTTATATTATGACGTGTTAAGAAAGACCTTAAATTCATCTTTAACTGAGAAACCAACACTCAATACCAACAAGCTTAACCCAACTTTATCCGTGCTAACTATTTGAGATCAATTGGCTCATTTCCAAATTTTGGTCAAAATTGACCAAAATCGAAATGTATAACCCACGATTTTTGGTAGGAAATGGGTTCGGAATAAAAACTGCTCAAATTTTGGTGGATACCTTTAGAGGTCATATTATTGGAAATCACAAGAGATTAGAGCCTAAAACCATTAACAAATTCCCAAAATCAGCCCAACCGCACATGAATCTTACCTCTTGTCGTGCGTCAAAAGACCATAAAAACATCTTTATCCGAGAAACCAACTCTCAATACTAACAAGCTTACCCCAACGTTGTATGAAGTTATGTTTGGAGATCTATCTTTTCATTTTTAAATTTTGGTCAAAATTGGCCAAAATCATACTATATAACCCACGTTTTTTTGGTCGAGCTCTGAAATTAAAGCTGCTCAAATGTTTGTGGATGCCTCAACATGGCATATTATTGGAAATAACAAAAGATTAGAGCCAAAAACCACTAGGAGGTTTCGAAAAACAACAGAACCGCACATGAGCCTTACATCGGGACGTGTTATGAAAGACCTTAAAAATATCTTTAACTGAGAAACCCACACTTAATATCAACAAGCTTAACCCAACGTTATCCGTGCTAATGTTTTGAGATCAATTGGTTCATTTCCAAATTATTGTCAAAATTGGCCAAAATACAAGTATATAACCCACGGTTTTTGGTAGAAAATGGGTCCGGAATAAAAACTGCTCAAATTTTGGTGTATGCCTGAACACGGCATATTATTGGAAATAACAAAAGATTAAAGCCATAAACCAATAGCAGGTTTCGAAAATCAGCGAAAACCGCACGTAAGCCTTACATTATGACGTGTTATGCAAGACCTTAAAAACATCTTTAACTGAGAAACCAACACTTAATACCAACAAGCTTAACCCAACTTTATCTGTGCTAACGTTTTGAGATCAATTGGGTCATTTCCAAATTTTGGTCAAAATTAGCCAAAATCTAAGTGTATAACCCACGATTTTTGGTAGCAAATGGGTACGGAATAAAAACTGCTCAAATTTTGGTGGATGCCTTTAGAGGTCATATTATTGGAAATCACAAAAGATAAGAGCCTAAAACCAGTTACAGATTCAGAAAATCAGCCCAACCGCACATGGATCTTACCTCTTGTCGTGCGTCAAAAGACCATAAAAACATCTTTATCCGAGAAACCAACTCTCAATACCAACAAGCTTACCCTTACGTTGTATGAGGTATTGTTTGGAGATCTATCTTTTCATTTCCAAATTTTGGTCAAAATTGGCCAAAATCAAAGTACATAACCCACGTTTTTTGGGTCGAAAATGGCTCTGAAATTAAAGCTGCTCAAATGTTTGTGGATGCCTCAACATAGCATATTATTGGAAATAACAAAAGATTAGAGCCAAAAACAACTAGGAGGTTTCGAAAAACAACAAAACCACACATGAACCTTACATCGGGACGTGTTATGAAAGACCTTAAAAATATCTTTAATTGAGAAACCAACACTTAATATCAACAAGCTTAACCAAACGTTATCCATGCTAATGTTTTGAGATCAATTGGTTCATTTCCAAATTATGGTCAAAATTGGCCAAAATACAAGTATATACCCACGATTTTTGGTAGAAAATGGGTCCGGAAGAAAAACTGCTCAAATTTTGGTGCATGCCTCAACAAGACATATTATTGGAAATAACAAAAGATTAGAGCCAAAAACCAATAGCAGGTTTCGAAAATCAGCAAAAACCGCACATGAACCTTACATCATGACGTGTTATGAAAGACCTTAAAAACATCTTTAACTGATAAACCGACACTTAATACTAACAAGCTTAACCCAACGTTATCCTGGCTAATGTTTTGAGATCGATTGGCTCATTTCCAAATTTTGGTCAAAATTGGCCAAAATTGAAGTATATAACCCACGATTTTTGGTAGGGAATGGGTCCGGAATAAAAACTGCTCAAATTTTGGTGCATGCCTTTAGAGGTCATATTATTGGAAATTACAAAAGAATAGAGCCAAAAACCAATAGCATGTTTCGAAAATCAGCAAAAACCGCACATAAGCCTTATATTATGCGTGTTTTGAAAGACCTTAAAAACATCTTTAACTAAGAAACCAACACTTAATACCAACAAGCTTAACCCAACGTTATCTGTGCTAATGTTTTGAGATCAATTGGCTTATTTCCAAATTTTGGTCAAAATTGGCCAAAATCGAAGTGTATAACCCACGATTTTTGGTAGAAAATGGGTCCGGATTAAAAACAGCTCAAATTTTGGTGGATGCCTATAGAGGTCATATTATTGGAAATTACAAAAGAATAGAGCCAAAAACCAATAGCAGGTTTCGAAAATCAGCAAAAACCGCACATAAGCCTTACATTATGCGTGTTTTGAATGACCTTAAAAACATCTTTAACTGAGAAACCAACACTTAATATCAACAAGCTTAACCCAACGTTATCTGTGCTAACGTTTTGAGATCAATTGGCTCATTTCCAAATTTTGGTCAAAATTGGCCAAAATCGAAGTGTAATAACCTACGATTTTTGGTAGAAAATGGGTCCGGAATAAAAACTACTCAAATTTTGGTGGATGTCTTTAGAGGTCATATTATTGGAAATCACAAAAGATTAGAGCCAAAAACCAGTAACAAATTCCGAAAATCAGCCGAACCTCACATGGATCTTACCTCTTGTCGTGCGTCAAAAGACCATAAAAAAAACCTTTACGAGAAACCAACTCTCAATACCAACAAGCTTACCCCAATGTTGTATGAGGTATTGTTTGGAGATATATCTTTTCATTTCCAAATTTTGGTCAAACTTGGCCAAAATCAAAGTACATAACCCAACGTTTTTTGGTCGAAAATGGCTCTGAAATTAAAGCTCCTCAAATGTTTGTGGATACCTTAACATGGCATATTATTGGAAATAACAAATGATTAGAGCCAAAACCCACTAGGAGGTTTCGAAAAACAGCAAAAACCGCACATGAACCTTACATCGGGACGTGTTATGAAAGACCTTAAAAATATCTTTAACTGAGAAACCAACACTTAATATCAACAAGCTTAACCTAACGTTATCCGTGCTAATGTTTTGAGATCAATTGGTTCATTTCCAAATTATGGTCAAAATTGGCCAAAATACAAGTATATAACCCACAATTTTTGGTAGAACATGGGTCCAGAATAAAAATTGCTCAAATTTTGGTGCATGCCTCAACACGGCTTATTATTGGAAATAACAAAAGATTAGAGCCAAAAACCAATAGCAGGTTTCGAAAATCAGCAAAAACCGCACATGAACCTTACATCATGATGTGTTATGAAAGACCTTAAAAACATCTTTAACTAATAAACCAACTCTCAATCCCATCAAGCTTACTCCCTCGTTATTCGTGCTAATGTTTTGTGATCAATTGGCTCATCTCCAAATTTTGGTCAAAATTGGCCAAAATCAAAGTACATAACCCACGTTTTTTGGTCGAAAATGGCTCTGAAATTAAAGCTGCTCAAATGTTTGTGGATGCCTCAACATGGCATATTATTGGAAATAACAAAAGATTAGAGCCAAAAACCACTAGGAGGTTTCGAAAAACAGAAAAAACCGCACATGAACCTTACATCCGGACGTGTTATGAAAGACCTTAAAAATATCTTTTACTCAGAAACCAACACTTAATATCAACAAGCTTGGCCCAACGTTATCCGTGCTAATGTTTTGAGATCAATTGGTTCATTTCCAAATTATGGTCAAAATGGCTAAAATGCAAGTATATAACCTACGATTTTTGGTAGAAAATGGGTCCGGAATAAAAACTGATCATATTTTGGTGTATGCCTCAACACGGCATATTATTGGAAATAAGAAAAGATTAGAGTCAAAAACCAATAGCAGGTTTCTAAAATCACCAAAAACCGCACATGAACCTTACATCATGACGTGTTATGAAAGACCTTAAAAACATCTTTAACTGAGAAACCAACACTCAATACCAACAAGCTTAACCCAACGCTATCCGTGCTAATGTAATGAGATCGATTGGATCATTTCCGAATTTTGGTCAAAATTGGCCAAAATCGAAGTGTATAACCCACGATTTTTGGTAGGAAATGGGTCCGGAATAAAAACTGCTCAAATTTTGGTGGATGCCTTTAGAGGTCATATTATTGGAAATTACAAAAGAATAGAGCCAAAAACCAATAGCAGGTTTCGAAAATCAGCAAAAACCGCACATAAGCCTGACATTGTGCGTGTTTTGAAAGACCTTAAAAACATCTTTAACTGAGAAACCAACACTTAATACCAACAAGCTTAACTTAACGTTATTTGTGCTAACGTTTTGAGATCAATTGGCTCATTTCCAAATTTGAGTCAAAATTGGCCAAAATCGAAGTGTATAACCCACGATTTTTGGTAAAAAATGGTTCCTGAATAAAAAATGCTCAAATTTTGGTGGATGCCTTTAGAGGTCATATTATTGGAAATCACAAAAGATTAGAGGCAAAAACCAATAACAGATTTTGAAAATCTACCCAACCTCACATGGATCTTACCTCTTGACGTGCGTCAAAAGACCATAAAAACATCTTTATCCGAGAAACCAACTCTCAATACCAACAAGCTTACCCTAACGTTGTATGAGGTATTGTTTGGAGATCTATCTTTTTATTTCTAAATTTTGGTCAAAATTGGCCAAAATCAAAGTACATAACCCACGTTTTTTGGTCGAAAATGGCTCTGAAATTAAAGCTGCTCAAATGTTTGTGGATGCCTCAACATGGCATATTATTGGAAATAACAAAAGATTAGAGCCAAAAACCACTAGGAGGTTTCGAAAAACAGCAAAAACCGCACATGAACCTTACATCGGGACGTGTTATGAAAGACCTTAAAAGTATCGTTAAATGAGAAACCAACACTTAATATCAACAAGCTTAACCCAACGTTATCCGTGCTAATGTTTTGAGATCAATTGGTTCATTTCTAAATTTTGGTCAAAATTGGCCAAAATACAAGTATATAACCCACGGTTTTTGGTAGAAAATGGGTCCGGAATAAATACTGCTCAAATTTTGGTGGATGCCTCAACACGGCATATTGTTGGAAATAACAATGATTAGAGCCAAAAACCAATAGCAGGTTTCGAAAATCAGCAAAAACCGCACATGAACCTTACCTCATGGCGTATTATGAAAGACCTTAAAAACATCTTTAACTGAGAAACCAACACTGAATACCAACAAGCTTAACCCAACGTTATCCGTGCTAATGTTTGAGATCAATTGGTTCATTTCCAAATTTTTGTCAAAATTTGCCAAAATACAAGTATGTAATCCACGTTTTGTGGTAGAAAATGGGTCCGGAATAAAAACTGCTCAACTTTTGGTGTATGCCTTAGGACGTCATATTATTGGAAATAACAAAATACTAGAGCCAAAAACTAATAGCAGGTTTTAAAAATCGGCAAAAACCGCACACGAACCTTACCTCGTGACATGTTCTGAATGACCTTTAAAACATGTCTTGTGAAGGAAAAAACTCTCAATATCAATAAGCTTACCCTAACTTTGTCCGTGGTAATGTTTTGACATCAACTGGCTCATTTGAAAAATTTGGTCAACATGGGCCAAAATCGAAGGATCAATCCACGGTTTTTGGCCGAAAAATGGGTCCGGAATATAAACTGCGCAAAATTTTGTGGATGCCTCTAGAGGTCATATTATATATTTTTGGAAATCATTAGAGCCCAAAAAACCTTGGCATATGTCCCTAGATTCGCAAGAAAATGAATGCTAGCCTAAGCACTAATGTGTGCGTTCTTTAGCAGAGTAATCAACGCTCATATCCAAAAAGGTTATTCCAAAGCCGTCCATGGTAAATTGTTGTGTACATTTGTCCACTTTGTAGAAATGGACAAAATTGGCCCTAACTATATATTCTACCGTTTTTGTCCCAAAATGACTGGGAAATAAACAGGGCTCAACTTTTTATGGTTGGGCTTAGGCGTCATATTATGTTTTCAGAAAAATATTATAGCCACATAATTATGTAAGTCCCAAAGTCGGCTAAAAAACGCATGCTAGCTTCTAAGAATGATGTGTCTAGAAATCGTTAAGAACTTCCCTCATAGAAGAACCGGCCTTCATATGCTACAAGGGCACTCCAAGGCTGGCCAAGGTAATTTTTGAGAGATTTTTGGCAACTTCAAAAATTTTGTCCAAATTGGCCAAAACTAAAGTATATAAATCCATGGTTTTTGGCTAAATTTATTCTTGGAATAAAATCCTCTCAAAATTTTGGGGAAGTCTCCCAAAAATTATATTATGGTTTGTAGAATTTCAGCCACAAATCTGAGCATTTCGTTTGATGAGTTGAAGGCATGCTGAAACTCTGTTTCAATAGACTTTTTACACGTTGCAACGAAATGGTTTGAGAAATTGTAAGCCGTGGCTGTTTGGACACCATGTCACTATAGTGTGTTAAAGTTTGTTCAGATTATTGACTAGGCTATGGATAAGTGTGTCATAATGTTGACAGTGATAGTTCTCAGAGAATAGTGTGTCAATTATAATATTTTGGTTAGTTGTCAAAGCTTGATCAATTACTAATATTGAAATGTTCAATCGCTTTTCATTGCTAGAATGATTATGTTCAATCGGCTCAGCAAGCATTTTATTATATCGAAAAGGCGGTTGAACAGGTAATCTAGTTTTCAAGTGGACTGAATAATGACTACATTGTGTTCCATGGTCTGATAGATAACTTTTTTGTGTCTTAGCTGCACCCAGGTGCTCTTTACCTTCTAGGTGCTGTGTACTTGACCGGGGAGTGTGTCCAGCAAGATATTGGATCGGCAATATGGTGTTTCCACAGAGCAGCAGAGAAGGTATTTTGAATTGCTTCTCTTTAGTTCTTATAGGTTTATGTTAGGTCACCTAAACTGGGTTTTAAGTATATAACTGATATGCATGGGATTGAGAGCGTATTACTTTCGCAACTGACGAGGATGTTTATTTTGTAGCTTCAAATCAAGCATACAATGAGCATTGCTCGCAATCACAGTTTTTCTTAAAATAGTGATCCTTAAGTTTCTAACTCTAGTCGATGAGTTTATGTGAGAGCTCATAGAAATGCTAGTTCTGATAGATATGGAACTGAGAGCGTACTTCTTTCACAACTGACTACAGTGACTAGGATGTGTTAGCTGGTAGCATCAATATTAAGCATACAATGAGCATTGTTCGCAATCACCAGGAGCATTTTCGTTATAGTTTTCTTTAGGTTTCCAACTCTGGTCAATGAGTTTATGTGAGAGCTCATGGAAATGTTAATTCTGACTTCTGACAGACAATTTTTGCGTGGATATGCAATCTTTAGTGCTAGCTACGTGCTGAAAACTTGCTTATATGACGTGATCAGCTAGTTCAGACTCCAAAGCTGTGGCAAAGTACCCTTGTAGTAATCATATAATTGCACCTTCCGCCTCCTTGAGTGCTTTGACTCAATATATTGTCCCTGCTAGTGTGTTCTGGGGAGTGTATGCTGTCTCATAACGAAGAGACAACACAAAAGAAAAACGAAAGTTACTTTCAAAATATATAATGAGATTTGAGTCTTTACTTGCTTTGTTCCGTCTTTACTCAGGGGCATGCTGGTGCTGCTGTTGCATATGGGTCTCTTCTTCTTCAAGGTCAGTAATTACGGTCACCATACGATTATCCCTGAAGTTCTGTCAGCCTTCATTCCAAATGAATAGAATCCTCTGCCACCCCCCTTTTCCCTCGTGCAAAATGATGTCATGAACTATGATCAATGTTTATGTATCTGAGTTGCAACATTCTCATCTTCACGTGCCAGGTTATCAAGTACCCGAGTCTATAACCAAATTTAATATAAAGAAACGAAGCAAGTCCACGAAAAGAAATTCAGTTGGCTTGACAGTGAATTCTGTAGAGAAGGCGAAAGAGCAATTTCAGATCGCGGCCAATGCAGGATGTGATCTTGGGTTTCGGTGGTTGAGCAGAATCGAGGAGGAAGAAAAGCACTTGTTGACAGAACAATAGAAAAGGATGATTATGCCTATTATCTTTTTCCTATTTTTTTTTTTTTTTTATGTGGTGCTAACATCTGACATTCGAGTTTTATGTAACAGATGGTGTTTATACCGTCTTACATTCAAGTTTCATGTAAAGCAGCTTTTTTTTTTTTTTTTTTTTTGACAACGTCTAAATTATGTAAAGCAGCTTTTGTTTTATGTATAATATTACAATCTGACAAGCTTGTTTCTGGTGTAGTATATGATCAAGAATATCACTCGAACCCAGTAAAGAAAGACATGATCCAATTAACATCAGTTGAGTGCAGCTTTCTAATTACCATATATATTGTTTTCGCTTCTCAACATGCTAAACAGCAGTTGAATCCACAGTTTGCGAACCATTTTTACGAAACCTTCTATATTACTCCATACAATAAACAGGAGAGAGTGTCCATAACTACATTGCCCAACTGCTGAAGTCAGTTGTGACCTTCGACACTAATATGCAACATTAACATTACAGTAACACGGGAGAGTCGATAACTACATAGCGCAATTGCTGAAGTCAGTTGTGACCTTGGAAACTAATATGCAACCTCAAGTCTCAAAAGTATGTCAAAAGAGAGAATACTACAATCAGGTTCCAGGGATCAGTCCCAGCCAGTAGCCACAACGGTCTCATACGCACGAGTAGCACCAAAAGCTGGAGAAGCATACGAATCAGCTCCACAGCCTCCGAAAGACTCAGCTTTTGGAACTTCATACGTACTGGTGTAATCTTCAGTGTACGCAGCTTTAGGGACCTCATTAGAATAACTGCTGGAGTAGTGTTCATTATATGCAGCTTTTGGGGCTTCATTAGCATAAGACCTGGTGTAATCTTCGGTGTAGGTGCTGGAGTTGTTGTCAGTGTAAGTGTTGGAGAAGTCCGCATGATCAAAGCTACGGTAGTCATGACCGCCAAACTTGCCAGCTCGGTTGTTGCGACGACCATTACCACTGTCACCTCCGTACCCATAAGATGATGAATGGGCATATTCAGATAGCCATGATGGCACTGCTTGATTCGCTTCCTCCATCAGCTCTGCAAGCGCCTTGGATATGGGCCTGTCTTTGTCACAGAAAAATGCAGTGGCAAGACCAGATTTACCAGCACGTCCTGTTCGACCAATCCTGTGAACATAGTGTTCAATGTCCCTTGGCAGATCATAGTTGATGACATGCGCAACACATGGAATATCCAGACCTCGAGCTGCGACATCAGTTGCAACAATGATAGGAGTGGCTCCACTCTTGAATGATCGCAAGGCTCTTTCCCTCTCCTGTAAGACAAGAAAATGAAACCACAAAATCAGAGAACAAACAGGGAATGCTCCACAGTTTTCAGTTAAAAGCATCACAACCGGAAAGAGCATGTCAACTGGCAACTGCTACAGCCTCAGAAATAATAGGCTACTACCAAAAGAAAACAGACCAGAACAAAACATATTCTTCAATACATTAAAGAAACCTACAAAGTGAATGAATTAAGTGATAATTCAACAATTCATTCTAGAGCCAGGTAAAAATTTATGAAACTGAAGTTTATTTTGGACGTAATTTTTGTACTGTTTTCTTTTCATGTTTTATTTCAAATTCCCAAAAAACAATATATATTTTGGAAGTCCCTAGTATCAAAGAACACAGATTTTTCTAGAAATTCAGTCAATCTAGCCATAATGTTTGAACTATAGAGGTGAAAATTTTCACGGAAGAGCAATACAAGAGAGGGGCTAAGAAAATAATCAAAACTAGAGAACACAGCAGCAAAAATTATCAAAAAGCACGACCAGCATCAGCTTCAAGTTACAGTAAACTGCCAAATCACTCTACACTCAATGTCAGACAAGCAAGACACCAATTGTATTGCCTTTGCCAAAAAAAAAAAAAAAAAAAAAAAAAAAAAAAAAGAGAGAGAGACGAGTTGCACAATCACACATTCACATAAGTGGCATGTATGAATACTGACCATTTGCACTTTGTCTCCATGAATTGCTGTTGCTGGAAAGCCATTTCGACTTAACCACTCTGCTAGGCTATCTACCGCTCTCTTAGTCTCAGCAAAAACAATAGTCAATCCAAGCTGCACAAATGAAAAGAGGACCTCTTTTCTCAAATTTCAGTTGACAAAAAAACCACTCAATACTATGGTATGCATTTGCCGAAGTAGTCAGTATCATTAGTTCATTACCTTTTCCTGAGCAAGAAGAAGATCCTTCAAATGCTTTCTCTTGTCATACTCATCGACCAGCTCAACCTTCTGTTCTATCATTTCGTTGCTAGAACCAACTTTTCCAACAGTCAGGAATATGTAGTTTGAGAGGAAATCAGACGCAAGCCTCTGCATAACAAATCATTGTCAGTTGGTGATTTTATAAAAATGACACAGCAGAACATTTGTACTGAAAACCATGAAGGCACTTACGCAGTTACCACTTAAAGAACAAAAAATTTACAACAGTTCTGAAACCACAATTCATAGAAGTTTCTGCCACGCAGAGCCAAATACACTGAATCAAAAGATGCCACCCACGGCAAAACCACTAATGCTTGGCTTAGTAGTTATGTCTAGTTGAATTAATTTGACCCCAACCCCTCCATTTTCCTAGCAGGCATCAGATGTCATTTGGCAGGCAATCAAACTGCTAAACCTAGGAGCTGAGCATGAGCATCGACGAATAAACTAGCATACACTTTGTTCCCCCCATTAGTCTGTGACTGTCTTCTTTCAGAAAAAACATCTCACCCACGTCACCGCACCCCCATAGCAACAACATCTACCACCATGTAACGTTTAAGAACTAGTTAACAATAAGCTAGCATTCACTGTCACCTTCCAGTGAACATCTCTAACACATAAATACACCCCCACCCCAACAGCAACAATAAAGATACACTGCAATAGTTTGTACCACCATGTATAAACATGAACTCAATCACCAGTGCATTTTGCACTTTTACATGAGCAAACTTCTGTCCTTGTGTTCTGTTACAACATTGTCAAAAAAAAAAATGTTCAAAGAGCAGGTGGTGTCGGAACAAGTTTCTGGATATGTGCATGCCATAAAAAAAAACAACTCTGAATAACCAAATAGAAGAATTTGCAGCAAGCCAGCAAACATAGATATAATAGGCAGATGCTTCTCCAAAAACCATGGCAACTAACCAACAAATAGCAAGATTAACAAGGGAAAAAATTCGATCAGGGAAAGACCATAACCTGAATCTCAGTAGGAAATGTAGCACTGAAGAGCATGGTCTGTCTAGCACCTGTACGTGGCATATCCATCTGCTGTGCAATCTTCCGGATTTGAGGCTCGAACCCCATATCCAGCATTCTATCTGCCTCATCCAAAGCGAAGTACCTGACCATTCTTAGAGAGACCCTACCCCTCTCAATCATATCAACCAAACGTCCTGGGGTTGCAACAAGAATGTCAACGCCCCTCTCCAACTTATAAAGCTGCAATAGAAATAAGACAGGAATTAAAAAGAAACTCAGGTATTCCATATCCCAATAGACATCAAACAGCAAAGCTAGAGGTGCATGCAAGCTGTTAACAGAAAATTACAAACAGGTTGTAACATTAATCCTCCCATTAGGACTTTTACAGTTTACTACAACACTTGTTTTTCAATTAACATGGTGCATGGAAGTTCAGCAAAGAGATGAAATAGCCTCGGTCACACACATCTGCTTGCAACCAAAACACATATGGTCACGAAGACAATTGGCGCATTGTTCATTTCAGAAAGCAGGGGATAAAGTACAGAGTAGTAAGGACCATATGTAAATAAAGTGGAGTACATCATGTACATGAGAATGATTAGGGTTTGATAATCACATCAATAAGGAATTAAAGAAAGCCAATCATCAAAACCTAATAATAATATAAGCTCATGAAGATGACAATGCATTGTTTAAGAATGTGGGTGCGTATCCCACTTGCATTTAACCCACTTAATTGAAGATTACAGAGCATATATAAACAAAAGAAATCCAAGATCCTGGGGGTGTGATACCTGCTCGGACATGGGTGTCCCTCCATAAGCAACAACCACCTTCACATTGGTCTGGTGCGCAAACTTCTTAGCTTCATCATGTATCTGAGCAGGCACAAACAGCCTTACGTTACACGATCATCGACTCAAACAAGTCCGTAAATAAATACTAAATATGACCACAAACGACGATTGTATACTCCAATAAAAACAAACATCACAGAAGGTAACAAATTCAAACAATCCCACACTCCGAATACAATAAATGTCGCATGATTATCAAATTACTTCATTCAAACAAAACTCTTAATTTGATCATAGGTACCCAGATCTGTAAGAGCAGTATACACAAAACATATCATACTAGTGCATCAAGAACAAGATCAGATGCAACCTCGGATGTCTTAAACCATACATTTAGCCTCATGTGACTAACAGAGTCATCGGCATTATGCATTTACCGGATCAACATCATATTACTAGATCATCAGAACTAGCCAATAAACAGCAATACATGGTATCATATAAACTACAACTCTAGCCTAACATCAAGCATTGCTCCCAAAGTTAAGCCACAATATGCATATAGCAAACCAAAGTACATATCATATGGCCAAGCTACTTATACTCATTTGTACCATAATACATCAGATCAAACACAACACGAATCAAGCGCAAAAATATCATATGGCCAAGCTACTTATACTCATTTGTACCTAGCAACAATGATATTCAAAACCCCATAGAATAAACAAGCATGAATCACATACATACTGTCACCCAAAAAAACATATCAATCAATACATGCATAGCGTAAAACACGCAACATAGTCTGATCAAACAACCAACGTACAACATCAATATCTCCAAATACCAAATGCAATCACCTGAGAAGAAAGCTCCCTAGTAGGAGACATGATAAGAGCAACAGGACAAGCAACCCTACCACGGCCACGAAACCCACCATCACCACCACCACTACCGCCACCAACACCACCACCAGGCGGGCGATAAGCCGGCCCCCTCTTAAGAATACCAGCAATGATAGGAAAACAAAAGGCAGCAGTTTTACCAGACCCAGTTTGTGCACAAGCCATCAAATCTCTACCAGCCATTAAAATAGGAATAGCATGGCGCTGTATAGGAGTTGGCTTCACATACTTACACCTCTTAATATTCTCATGTAATGCAAACCCTAATTCTGTAATTTCCCCAAAATTACTCACTGGTTTTGGCACATTTTGCCCACTTGCTTCTACTGGTATTTCATTACTTGCATCCTCATACTTAATCTTGAAGCTATCATTTTTACCACCATTAACTTTTTCATCATCATCATTACCATTACCATTAACACCAACATTACCATTAATCCTACCATTAATCATACCACCACTATTATCAGTACCATTGTAATTAAGACTCTTGGCAAGTTCAAAACTTTCCTCAATAACCTCAAGTTCATCAAACTTTTCACATAAGTTACCATCATATGACACTTTTCCTCCTGCAAAGTTTCCTTCATAACCATCATTCACCCTTCTACCGCCCATCCTACCACCACGGTGGGACCGACCACCACCACGTCCGCCACCGCCACCACCGCGAGGCCCACCTCTCCTACCACCATCAACACCACTACCCCTATAGGACCCACCAAAATGGGCAGGAGGGTTTCCCAAAATGGAAGGTTCTGGGTGAGTCAAGGGACGAGTCGGCTGAGTCGGGGGGCGAGTTGGGTGAGTCAGAGGACGAGTTGGGTGACTCGGAGGGCGAGTTGGGTTGTGAGGAGGGAGAGGGGGGAAATCAAAGCTGGTCCACTGTGCCATGATTTTTTTTTCCTCGGTATTATATATGTCGCTTCTTGATGAAGCTTTTTGCCTTTTTGGGTAACTTGAGAGTAAAGCAAAAACCCTTTTTTCAAACCCAAAAATGGAAATAAAACCCCAGATTCACACAAAAACCCAGATGCAAATTCCAGATCAAAACACAACCCAGATTATCAAATCAAATCCCACAATCAACTAAAAACAAGAACCCTAGAACAAAAAAAATTCCACCGAAATTTAGCGTATTTAAGAAGTTTCTAATCTAAAAACAAAGGGTTTAAGCTTATATATAAATAAATATGATTAAATATGAAACCTTTTCGTCTTACTTAATTAAAAAAACGGAGGAAAAAAACAACGAAAATGCAGGGATTAATTAATAGAGAGAAAACAAAAGGGGGAAAATAAAGGGAAAGTTTCATGGGGAATTGGGGAAATTCCGCCATGAGAGGAAGAGGAAAAGAGCAAAATAAAATATGTTGAGAGAGGAGAGAGAGAGTGAGAGTGAAAAGTGGAAAGGTGTGAAGTAGAAAGTGTGTGGGTGAAGATTTTAAAAAAAGGGGGAAGAAGAACAAGTAAAATAGGGAGGTGGAGTGTGTCATGTGAGATTTTGTTCGTGGGTGAGTGATTTGCCAAATCACTGTCACAAGTTTTTGACGGGGAATCTTTACGCTTCCCACTATGTTTTACATCTTTTGCTAGTAATTTGGTAATGGATGTATGGTCGTAAATGAAACGCTTTTGCGCACGTATTAGTTTGTTTAATTGGGATGAAATTGTCGTATCAGTTTGGATTTAGAGACGAGAAGAAATATTTTACGGAAACTTAATCATTGTAGATTTGTAGAGTACTCCCTCCGTTCAGATTAAACTTTCCGCTCACTTTTGCGCACTTCCAAAGAAAAACTAATAAATAATTCTTAATAATTCATTTAGCAAATAAATTTAAAAGTTAACTATCACCAATATCTTTATCTAGCATCCTTAATTATTCACTCGACAAAAAACGTAACATTTTAGGAATGGGGAAAACAAAGCCGAAACTCTAAAAAAGAGGATGAGAAGTTTAGTCTAGACCGAATGGAGTATATGCATTTATGTATCATGTATGCAATTTTTGAGGGGGTTATTTCACTGCTCGATTTGCCTTTTTTTTTTGCGCTTGAGCTTGCTCAAGACTCATTTAAATTGAATCAAGTTTCGGTTTGAATAAGTTCATTTTAACTATATTACTTATAAAAAAAAAGGTCTAGATTTTGATATGTCCACTCCACGTACATTACAACTATACAAGTACACAATAAACAAATCAACGACCACATTTACTAGAACAAGAAAATTACCCTAATGAAGGTCGAATGTAGCTTATGTAACTAATAATCTCACTTCTTACATCAAATATAAAATGACCCTATAGCAATAGAGACAAACATGGTGGAGAGAAAAAGACAGACTTGAGTTAAAAGTTTGAGCTCAAAAATGAGAAATTACTGACTCAATGTGTCAAACACAAAATGAGTATTTTGAGTTGTACAAATCTTGGACTCATAATAGCATGTGGCCTCGTGGGTCATAGTGGCTGCCATTCGGACTGGTCCAATTTTTTGCTTTAATACCCCTTGTTATGGTTAATACTTCAAATGAAATAATACACATTCTAACACATTGGCCCAAACGAGACGTCATCCAATATTGTAGATTTGCTTATACATAGTTTAGCAACTTCTCGTCAACCATTTTGACGGGGCTCTAATTTTCACATATGGTACGACAAACACATCACTTTTTTAGATCCTTGAGTTGTATGATCAACGAGTGAGGAATCATACTCCGTATTAATCTAAGATACGTCACAAACTCACAATATGTTAAGAGTTACTGGTAGATGAGAGTGGCATTTTTTTTTTTTACAATAATGAAATATCATTTTACTAATACAGAGAGAAAGAGTACATACTTGTATATGACGGATCATATATACACAAGGATCATTTACCTGTAGATGAAAGTGGCCATTTGACCCAAATGTATGTTTGGTGGGTGAAAGACATTAATCAAATCAATAAATCATGATTGCTGTTTTCGCGACAAGAAACAAAACTTAGAATTAGAATGATCTTCATTAAATCTATAAGATGACTAGATGTTAGCAGCTACTTGTAGACCAAATGAAAGACTCGTTTACCTTAAAATCAAATAGAGTGAGTAGATTGCAATGTAGAATGAAATATTTACTAATTTTTGAAGCATGTGAACGATTCATTTGAAACAGGAAAATCTCTTTGGGTCGGGGGGAGTATGTGATTATTTTTGTTAAAGGTCCTAAACACATGAACTATATATCGTACACTTATTATCTATACGGCTAATTTCAGCTCAAATTGCTAAGAAGCTTCTCTCGAGCACCCGAGCTACTTAATGAGATTCTCGAGGCGAGCTAGTTAACGAGTTTCATCCTCGACCCGAGCTATATAAGGCTTTCATTGTAGAGGGCTCGACTCACTCGAGCCGATCTCCAACATGCATCGAACTCTCTTGAACCGAGTTTTGATCGGGCGGATCTCAAATTGCTCGCGATGGGCCCACGAATGGCTTCGCCCAAAAGGGTTAAGAATTTATTTGTCGAAATAGTTGTTGCAGTATATATCGTCATATATTTTATCAAACATCGCCGTAACCAAGCTGTTTCATGGATTTTTCGTTCAATCATCAATCAAAATAACTTGATCAATACGATCTACATCCCATCGATTCGATCAAATGGCGACGCTTCCATGTGAAATAATTGTCGACGAAATTCTCCCAAGATTACCCGCGAAATCCCTCGTTCGATTCAAATGCGTCTCTAAAGAATTCCATGCCCTAATCAAATCCAAAGAATTCACCAATCTCCACCTCCACTACTCTATCGCCTCCGACGCAAATTGCATCCTGGTCGCTAACATATACGAAGAAGGCAACAACGACGACAGTGCGCTCCACATCGTAGACCTCGATTCCACGGAAAACCCACCCGCATTGCTACGATTACCCGACGATTTCGAACCATCTAATTCAAATCCCATTGTAGGCACTTGCAATGGTTTACTATTGATTCGAAGTTCGGATAATCATTACTCGTTGATTAACCCGTCTACCGGATTCTATACCCCGGTCGATAATAATTGGCCGGGTGAGTCGAATGGAAATTTTTTGATGTACGGGTTCGGGTATGATGCTCTCGCTGATGTGTATAAAATCGTCGGAATTAATCATGTACAAGATCAAGACTCTCACGTTGTGGCTCGTAGCGAAACGATTATGTCAATAAAATTTATCACCGCTCAATTATCTGGTTTTGAGAAGATATCAATTCGTCATGAAGGTGTTATTGTTGATAGTCATCTATGTCACTGGTTGGTTTGGTCTTCTTCACAAGGCAAGCATCGAATCGTTTGTTTCGACCTTTGTAGCGAAAGTTGGACTAGCGATGTACCCTTGCCTGATGATCACAGCGTTTCCTGTTCGGATTCCGGTTCCCAACCTCATTTTGCGGATCTCTTGTTCGATTTTGGTAGGGATAAAGAACAAGACGTGGTTGATTTTGGGGTTTTGGATGGGTGTTTATGCGTGTTGATGCGTAATGTTGACCATACTAATCACCGTGACGTGTGGGTTATGAAAGAGTACGGAGTTAAAGAGTCTTGGATTAAAGTATTACCGTCTCCGTTCCATGATATTGTTACTTGTTCCCTACGATTTACGCCCCTGGCGCGTGGCAGAGGATCGTCAAGTTCGAAGATCTTGGTGCGCAAAGGTGGTAGAAACAAACTCAATGGCCGAACAAAGTTCGATAGCCAATTTGTGTGGTATGATAAACGTTTGAGGAGTGCTCAAACCCTTGATTTCAAGAAACGTAAAATTCACGTGGGAGATGCTTGTGTTTACAAGGGAAGCCTTGTCACAGTACCTGGTGGTAAAAACATTCGCGAGGTGATACTCTAATTCGATACCCTAAAAAACATTTTATTGCTCGCTAGCTCCATTATTATCATTATTACTTTTTTAGTTCATGTTTCTACTGCTTAGTCATTTTGATAATTTTGATAATTGACATACGATATGTACTTCTTGTCCGATCAACCTTGTTGCTTACATACTCTATTGTTCGATCAATATTGAAATTGTCTTTGCCAACGTGATCGAAAAATTCATGTTAATCGACATCAATCAGTCGTCTCTATATTAGAACAAATGAACAATACTTTCATCTGAAAGAGTTATATGATGTTATGTATGCATTACACGTACGATTCCTGATTTAATCAAGCCATCATGATTAATTGATTAGCATTACTACTGATTTACAGCTTCTTACCAGAGAGAGGTCGTAGAAAATCCGAAATCAGTTGAAGTTTTGCCCATTAACACTGTAAATAAGCTCAAGTAAACATGTGTGTTGGGACATATTACAATCAGCTTTTAGTAGTCATCAGTGTAATCAAACTTATCACGGCAACAATGGCAGCGGACATCCTGGGGATGGAGAACCTCAACCTCAGACTTTCTATCGAGGTCTACAAAAGGAAACGGAGTCGTTATACACACACAAAATTCACTGTTAGCAATACTTAATATCGATAATTGATTTAAGCATATATACTTAATATCGAAAATTGCACGGGTAAAAGAACTAGTAATTACCTGTTGGTTGGGAAACTGGAGTCATGATTGTGCATCTTACGACAGGATCACCAGGATACGATCCAGTGCTATACACATAATAGAAGAGCCTCACAACTTCAGAATCCTAGTTGCCATGTATTTCATAACCACTTCTTGGACGAGATGCCTTGTAGTACAGAGGTGCTACAAGCTCATATTCAGCACCCTGCATATACATAGGAATATAGGATGATATATGGATTAAAAATTAATACTAGTTACTAGTTAGACAAATATTATAAGACTTGAAAACCAAAAGATGCGTATAAATCACACCTTATGGTTGTCATAGTAATGGGCCAACCCATGAGCTGAAAAGTGAGTAGTTGTATCGAGCAACTCCATATCAGCTTTTAATAGAGGGAAGTGCTTAGTAGTGAACTGGTGTAAAAATCGGTCAAGTTACAGCCCTCCATTATCCTCTGTGATCATTTCTGACTCTTCCTTGATCGAGAAAGGTGAACTATGGCTAGGGTTGTTCTTCCTGTACCCAAATCAAAGTCGCATAAATCAATAATAAATCGAAGCAAAAAAAGAATATTAAAGAAAAATTGAATCAATAATAAATCGAAGCAAAAAAAGAATATTAAAGCAAAAAAAGAATATTTGTACAAAATACCATCGAGATTACAATCATTATTATTGTAGAACATGTAAGCTAACAAAGAATTAAAATACAAGTACGGCAATATACTCTAGAAAAAAAAAAAAAAAAAAAAAAAGCAGAGTTGAGCTCACACGCAACAATGAATCGAACCACAAATAAATAGAGGGTCAATCAAATAATCATGAAACGAAATTGAAAAGTATATGTGAAGTTATATATATACCGAAGGGGCGGAAGGTGGATCAACGTGGAGTCTTTGAAGATGTAAGTCATCTGAAACAAGATGTTAGCTGCGATTTGGTCACGTATTATATACTTCTCCGTCTTCGACACGAATCTATCTCTCTCCTCCTTAATCTTTTTAAACTCCTCGCGACGCCTCTTTTCCTCTTCTTCCTGCATCGCTTTCACTATAGCCTCTTGTTTTTTGGCTTTGGATTTCGGCATTTTTTTTAATTTGAATTTCTTGTAATTATTTTGAAGATGCGGTTGTGAATTGAGTTTTTGGCCGACTGATCCTCACTATTCCATGTATTTATAGTAGGATTATGTATGTAAAGTCACGCCCACCACCTATTATATCAAGTTTCCAAAAATCCATTATGAATTAGGTCTGATCTTTAATTACGACTTACATGTTTCGGTAATTTGAATTCTACAATGATTGTTCTTTTACAAGTTATTAGTTTGCATGCCAGGCCACGGCATTCACAGGACGTTTCACGCAAAATTTTCACCATAAAAGCTCGTTAAAGTGGAACATTATCTGTCGAGCTTAGTATTTACCAAGGGTGTAACAAAAAGTAAAATTGGTACAGTAGTACACACGCTTAGTTTAGTGTCACACACATGACACATATTTCATAAGAGTGGTATGAGTAATCTGCACATATAAAACCGTGTCACCTATCATCACGCACTGTATGTCAATTGAAAAAACTAATTTGTATGCAAAAAGATGGGTCTACGGACGAACAAACTTCATTTAAAGTTATCATCACAACCTGAAATACAGCGCAGAAGAAGTTCACAGGAGTCGGATTTACACACCCAAACAAGCCACTTAAAAAGTCGATTTAATTACACACCCGAACAAGCCACTTAGCTTAGATAGTCGATTTATACACACCCGAACAAGCCACTTAGATAGTCGATTAACACACACCCTAACAAGCCACTTAGAATGTCCTACGGAATTCATTCAGATATAATAGTCCCGGCCGGCAAGTTACTCTGGCAACCATAGCACTGAATATGCCGAGGATGGAGAACCTTGACTACAACACTTGGATCATCAATATCTACAAAATTAAAAAGACAGATCAAGAATTAATTAGTTGTTTTGCGATCGACAATTCACGCTCTAATAATTACAAGATTGATATTCGAATATTCATATTACCCGTAGATAGGGAGACGGGAGTCAGAATTGTGCATAGTACAACGGAATCTTCATAAGAAGGCGTTCCTGTGCTAAACTCGTAGTAGAATAGTTGCACAACTTCCGAACCCTTGCGACGGGCTAAAAAATTCCCATGTATGTCGAAAACAAGTGCTGGTCTACAAATGGTCTTATAACACAACGGAGCTACAAGTTCGAATTCATCCCCCTGCATTAATTTTTTTTAGTTAGAACAAAGAAAACAAAATGGTTAAGAATGCAGATAAAAGTCGTACTCCCTCCGTCCGCCTTTAAACTTTATAGGGCGAACGCCGAACGGACACGCATTTTAAGTTGGGTGTACACGCTTTTTAGCTGATCTAAGTTCCAAAAAAATTGCATGGCGGGTTAGATCAATATTTTATCTAACTAACCCGTCATGCAATTTTCTTAGAACTTCGATTAGCCGATTAACGTGTACACCCACCTTAAGAAGCGTGCCCATTGAAATTTAAAGGCGAACGGAGGGAGTATATATATACATATCAAACCTTATGCTTGTCATTATAATGTCCCAATCCTTTAGCAGAAAAAGCAGTGCGATTTTGGAGAAATTCAATATCACTTTCTGACGATGGAGAAGGCTTTGTTATGAACTGGTCTACGAATCGATAAAGATATAAACCCCCATCCTCTGACATGAAGTCTGACCAATTCTTCAACTCAAGTGAACTGAAGCCACGCCTGGGATATGAACATCGACCAGCAGTGCCATAGATAGCTTTAAGGATACTGTAAAAAGTTGCAGGCCTACAAGCAGAATGAATCCAAACATACTTAGTTTTGACATTTAAATGGGTTTTTTGACGAGCACCACCTTTTAAGTTTCCGATTTTGACAGACACCACTTTTAAGTTCAAAAATTCCAAACACCATCTTCGTCCCAACTTAAACTTCCCATGCGATAGTATTATGTGAGTGGAATTCAAATTTCATGGTAAGTTTAAATTGAGACGGAGGTGATAGTTATCAATTAACACAAAAGTTGGTAATATACAAATACTCCCTCCGTCCCAGATCAAACGCCCCAAGGTGTTTTTGTAGTGGAATTAGAAAAATAAAATGATTAAATGGAAGACATACTTTTCAAAGGGCGGAAAGTCGATGAGGATAGATTGTCCGTCAATGTAATTCATCTGGAAGAATAATTTAGCAGCAATTTGGTTATGCACAATAGATTTCTCCATCTCCGACACAAATCTATCTCTCTCCTCCTTAAACTTCTTAAACTCCTCGCCACGCCTCTTTTCCTCTTCTTCCTGCTCCTTCTTCTTCATCCTCAACTTCTGCATCGCTTTCACCTTAGCCTCTTCTTTTTTGGCTTTGGATTTCGGCATTTTTTTTTTTTTTTTTTAATTTGAATTTCGCCTTGGCACGGCTGCTTGTCAATTGTGAAATTCTAGTCTGGTCTGGTAGGGCTTTGTTAGATCACGCCCACCGCCTATGTAGAAGAACAAGGAAATACTTGCCGAAAAACAAACGGAGTATTTATAGTAGGCATTATGAGGCCATTATGTATGTTAAGTCACGCCGGCCCACTGCCGCCTACTATATATCAAGTTTCCAAAATCTAGTACGGAGTATGTATTTACGAATAGGTCTTTACGACTTTACTTACATGTTTCGGTAATTTGAATTCTACAATGATTCTTCTTTTACAAGTTATTGAAGCCGCGCCTTCTGTTGCTGCACCCGAATTAGGGTGAGGATCCTCTAGAGTTTGAATTTGGTAGAGTTGGTAGAGTTTGCCAAAACAAGTAATAAAACAAAATAAAAAGAATTTTGAGGGTCACAAATAAATTGTTAAAAAATTTCTTCTTGCCTTTTTAGACAAACTCTACCAAATAGAGTTGATTTGCAACTCTAGAGGATCCCAACACCCCGAATTATAGTAGCACAAGTCGTCATTAAAAACTATCTAAAATCGATCAAAATAAAAGAAGAGATCCAAAAAAATTGCGCGATAATGATGCACACCTTGGAATCGAATACCCACCATTGCCATAGATAGCTTTAAGGATACTGTAAAAAGTTGCAGGCCTACAACAAGCAGAATTAATTCAAACGTACTTAGTAAAGACAAAACAGTTACAGGAGCTGAAGGTGTAGCAACATTAAGCATATGAGTTGAAAAACATCAAACATTATTTCACTAGCTAATTAATTACATCAGATTGATCGAGAAAACAAAATTATGATACAAGAGTATAACAAACAATTATGAGGATGAAAAATGAACTCAATTTTGAATGTATGCAAGCTAGTTCGTATTACAATTATTATAATATAAGCTAATAAAGAGCTATTGATCTAGACTGATGTTTAAAGTCTACCGTTCACACAATGATTTTACACTTTCAACGCATAAGTCGTCGGTAATATACAAAGGGTTTTGCTATCTTGCTATCTTGCTATCCAATAAGCATTAATTGCTCCATTTATGCTTGACAAGTCATAAATTCGCGATACAAAGTTTCACCATACATGTATGTACGGTTACGAATCGGGAAAAGAAGTTGTAGGGGTGATCATACATAGGAAATTGGACCACATGGTACGTAACATACTCCAATCAATCAAATACGGAGTAATTAAACGAATTTATACCATAGCATATAAGTTAATGATAAGGTACAAATAAAAAGTAATTAATGAAAAATTGAGGAAGGGAGTATTGAAGAGAATATATACATACTTGTCAAAGGGCGGAAAGTCGATCAAGATAGATCGTTCGTATGAGTATTTCAACTGAAAGAAGATGTTAGCGGCGATTTGATCACACACTATAAACTTCTTCATCTCCGACACGAAATTATCTCTAAGCGTCTTATTCCTCGCGTTTTCCTCCTCCAACTCCTTGCGACGCCTCTCGGCCTTCGTTAACCTCTTCATCGCCTCCGTCAAAGGCTTGTGAATTTTGAGTTCAAAGAGTAATTCAATTTTACAATTTACAATGATGATTTATAACCCACTCTTACATAATGAATAACACACGATCACTATACAACCAAATCAATTACACAAATGGCACATATGTAATGCCACCTCAATGGCAGAAGTCACCATCCTACAAAATAACCAGTGATATCAGAACCAAAAGCTTAAGCTTCAAAGTCACAGCTACAAAAATAAGAAAATGTCCATTGACTCGGATTTTCACAACAGATCAAGCACTTAGAAAGTGCTACAAGGTGATCCAAATATAATAATTAGACCTTGTTTGATAGGACTGCATCTTTCTAAACTGAATTAATCTGAATGATTCTGATCTGGTCTGATCTGATTTGAATGACTCTGAACTGATGTGAATTGGTTGAAAATTTGATTGAATTTCAACGAATTAGTATCAATTATGAATTGAACCAAATACATAGATAGTTATTTGAACATTTCTGATCTGATCTGATCTGATCTGAATGATTCTGAACTGATCTGAATTCATCTGAGAATAAGTCCTATCAAACAGGGCCTTAGTCATCAGACGAGTCAGGTAGCACTCCCACAAAAGTTGTACGGTTGCACCTACGACAGGGGAGATCTTGCGGATGGAGAACTTCAGTATCACCAGTTGCTTCAATATCTACAAAACAAGACAAATGGTATAAGTTACACAAGAACTGAGGCACTCTTTACTGTATATGCAAGGCAATGGACACAGAAACTTAAAAAAACTTATTTGTTGTTAATATTTCAATTGATCGATACCTGTAGATAGGGGGGAAACAGGACTCATGATTATACATTCTAAGACTGGATCAGGATACGACCCCATGCTATACTCATAGTAAAAGAGCCGCAAAATGTCAGAGGAGGAGCCTTGGGAATTTTTGCGCCTAGCTAAAAAGTTGCCGTGGAAGTTGTATGTTTGATATGGTTCTTCATGGAGCGTATGATTCAAAGGAGCTACAAGTTCAAATTGAGCACCCTGCACATAATATATGATGTACATGAATTAGTTAATTTAATTCAATACATAAGATAAAAGGCATGCATAAAGGGTGCAGAGAGAAAGCCATTCAACCAATACTACCTCATGTCTCTCATTATATTGTCCCAATGACTCAGCTGAGAACTGACTGCATAAGAGGAGATGCTCCAGCGAACATTCACACAATGCCAAAGAACGAAATAACTAATTTCAAGCCAATCAAAGATGAAAATGACAGAACAATCATGGCAGCTGAGGAAACAGCAAAAAACTACTAATGAAGGATTCAGGTAACGTCTGATGAAGGGGGACCAGGAAAGTCATAACGTATACCTTAGAGGCGCGCCCAGTCGCAGCTGGCATCGCCTCAGAAGCTTGAGGCGCACCAAGGCGTAGGACCTCATCGCAAGCGCCTCCTTAAAACTAAGACGTATGCTTGGAAACACAGAATTTGAAACTCAATAATTTACCATCATGATGCTGATAAATTACAGGCTCGAACTGATGACTTCCACCACGTCAAGGTGACACTCTACCACTGACAGGACAAAGAAATAGGAAGGGATGGTTCTTTCATTGCATTGCTAGAAGTAGATACAATAATGTTTAGAAAAGTTCAGAATTCCGAATCTAAAGTTTGAAATCCGAAACTTTTGTTATTAGATAGTTGGAGCTTAAAATCCTTCTTTAATCAGGTGCTGGGAACTTGAGTTCAAACAATATACATCATGACCATCACTCTGATTACAATTCTCAAGTTTCGCGGGGAAATCAAAATCAAACCAAAGAAGCTTAACATGAGTAAATACACACAAGTATTGCCAAGTTCCCATCTTTACAACCACACATATATACACACATGTAAGTAAGTAAGATCCTAGCGGTAGTGTTTTTGAAACTTCAATCAAAAGACACACCAATAAAATAACACAGTATGTAGTCCTCAACTTCTTGTAATCACAAATACACAAAAATTAAAAACATGGTAAAATCAAAGAAGAGGAGAAGATAACATACTTGTTAAAGGGAGGAAGGTAGAGACGAGGGGGTAGTTTGGTTGTTGTGAGTACCATACAAATAGAGTGTAGCAGCGATTGGACAACGACCCATCAACTCTTCAGTATCGAATGCAAACTTTTCTCTAGGACTCATTTTTTGGTACTTGTCTTCCTTTTGCTTTAGTCGTCTCTCTTCCTTCTCCACATCCGATATCTCAGGAGCCTTGAACATACTACGCATTTTGACTAACAACGACTGTACCAATGCCGTACTCCCATCGTCGTCATCCATACTTTTCTTCTCTTCAGCTTTATTATCATCTTCATCATCATATGTTGGCGGCCGTATGTAATCTTCTTCTTCATCATCATTACCTACACCCATATCATCAATCTTCTTCAGGGCCATAAACATCAACGAAATCATTGTAATCTGCACGCAGATGCGGCCTATCCTTGACTACTATTCCCCTATCATCCACCCCTAATTCTGCCATTCTTTCTTTTTTTTTTTTTTTGTTATTTTATATAGTAGATTTACGTAGAGGAGGATGGCTGTTGTAACTCGTAAACAGAGAGGTATCAATCGATCAATGTATTTATAGGAAGACTTTTGTTAGGTCTCACAACACGTGTCTCTTTCTTCTTCTTTTTTCCTTTTTTTTCTCTTTTTATTAAAATCCACAACGTGTTTTAGGTGAAGCAAATAAATTAAAGAAAGAATACTTAGACATGTTGGGAAGGGTCAAATAACTAGAATCAACATTGGGTAAAATCGAATCTAATATTATATATATATTAAAACCTGAAACCTGAAACCAAATCTTTTATAGAAGGAACACTTGACATTCATTAATTGGAAGTTTTAACAAGCGTATACCAAAAATTCTAGAATAAGTTTTACGAACTCTACTTTGGGACATCTTACGAGTTTTGGATAGTTTCCTAACTAGCTTGTTATGTAATGCTACGAGCTATGCGTACAGTTTCGTTGACCTTGTAGCTAGGTTGTATAAATACGCTTATTGCAATTGAGAATAATACATGTAAATTCTCTCAAACGCTCTCCAAATTTTTGTATTTTTTTGTAAATTAAACAATTTTTTTGAGCTCATGTCGACTATAAATTATACGCATGATGAAATGGACACGATTTGCCGAATGTCGAAAAGTGTTGGTTCGTCAAACAGTAAGCAACACATTTTAACAGGCAAAATAATGTTGCCAGAGGACACAATCTACGAAGGAATCCTCCCAAAAATACCCGCCAAATACCTTCCCCGTTTCAAATCCGTCTCAAAATCCTTCAACGCCGTAATCTCTTCCTCACAATTCACGACCAAAAACCTCCGCCAATCTCTCTCCTCGGACGGAAACCGCCTCCTCATTGATATCAACCGAGTGAGAAACCAAAACGACGGCGTCCACTGCTTCGACCTCGACACCCTGAACTCTCCCCCAACATTCCTCCCATTTCCCGACATCATACTCTCTTATCCCCTACTCGACAAATCTTGTTCCAGCTACATATGAATTCTTCATACTCCTAAATCACGCGTCTTTGTTTACAGTTTAAAGGCCAACTCGTGGAGCGGTGGAGGATAGCCAATACAACTCGCAATATTTTTCAGGGCGCCAAATATACGTAGTTCCGCCGCGGCTATTGACGACAGATTAGTGCATTGGCCAATATTTCGAGATGGAAGTCATGATAAAATTGGTTGTTTCGAGATTAGTGTGGAGAATTGGATTGACGATGTCCCCCCCACCCCCCTCCCAATGGGTTCGGCTCCGATATTTAAAATTGCTTAAATTGTTAAACACGCATCTTCACGGTAATTCCTTTCGCTATTGTTCCTTTGCGAACCAAAATGTCGTGCTTTGACCCTCTATAGTAAGCGAGCCAGAGGAGCGCAACTTACTGAAATTGGGACCTGGACGTAGTCTGGGAGCGAAACCGCAAATAACTTGACCCACGACTCTCTAACTCCGTACTCCTTCATAACCCACACCCACACAGCGCAACTCTTGACTCTTACGCCTTTCCCTTCCTGCGTCGATATTGAGCACAAACACCCGTCTAAAGTCGAAACGTCAAGATCACTCTAAATATCGGAGCCGAACCCACTGGGTTCAGGCAGTGGAACATCGTCATTCCAATTCTCCACAGTTGTTTACGATTTCGTTGCCAGACTTTTCCGCAATTGTCACAAGGCCTCTCTCTAGCTTACTATAGAGGATCAGAACACCAACCAATCCAACTTAAGGTATGTATTCTCTCTTGTAACCAGCTCAACCTTTTGGTCGATCATTTTGTTGCTAGAACCAACTTCCCAACAGTCAGGACTCAGGAGAATGTAGTTTGAGAAGAAATCAGACGCAAGCCTCTGCAGAACAAATCGTTGATAATGATTGTATAAATATGATAATGCACCCTCACATAGGTACAGAAAGATATAACAGCACTTACGACGTTAATTACCACTCATACCAGTATAGAACAAATAATTCACAAGGGTTTTGAAACCAGATATTACTGAAGTTTTCACCCACACTCTGGCAGAATCAAAGACAATGAAAACAAAAATACGCAACCATTCCAAATGTAAGATGTTTGCAGCGGATACAAGGCAGATGTTTCTCCAAAAACAATGATCGAAGTTTCCACAAACCAACAAATAGCAAGGATTAGCAAGGGTGTAAAAGTTGATCGCTGGAAAAATACAACCTGGATTTCAATGTAGCACTGAGGAGCATGGTCTGTCATGCACATGTTGGAGGCATATCCATCTGCTCAGCAATCTTCTTGATTTGAGGCTCTTTCCCTCTCATTTAAGCCAAGAAAATGAAACAAACAAATTCAGAGAACAAACAGGGAATGCTTCTCAGTGCTCAGTAATAAGCATCACAACCGCAAAGAGCATGTCAACTGGCAACAACTATAGCCTCAGAAATAATAGGCTATTACCAAAGAAAACAAAGCAAAACAAAAGATATGCTTCAATTTAGTGTAGACCGCTACACAGTGGATGAATCACTCTTCCTCAATGTCAGACAAGCAAGACATCAGTTGTATTGCCTTAGCAGGCATCAGATGTCATTTGGCAGGATAATTCGAAGAATAAACTAACATACACTTTGTTACCCTGTAACTATCTCCTTTTAGAAAAACATCTCACCCACGTCACTGCAAGAACAACGTTCAACACCATGTAACATCGAAGAATTAGTTAACAACAAACTAGCACATCGATCTCTACCACATAAATGCACCCTCACCCCCACAGCAACAGTCTAAAGATCCACTGCAAGAGCTTTGAACGTGTACCATCATGTATAAACACAAACCATTCACCAATGCATTTTGCACTTTTACATGAACAAATTTCTGATGAGAAACTAGGTGTTGAAACAAGTTTCTGGATAAGAGCATGCTATCAAAAAGAAACAATTCTAAATAACAAACTGTCATGTATTGAAACAAGGGAAATAAGGTGGAAGGATTTGCAGCAAGCCAGCAGACATAAGTATGATAGGCAGATGCTTCTCCAAAAGCCATGGCAAGGTTTTGAACTAAGCAATAGTATGTAGCAATAATAACAAGGGAAAAAATCGATCAGGGAAAGAACATTACCTGAATCTCAGTAGGAAATGTAGCACTGAATAGCATGGTCTGTCTAGCACCTGTACGAGGCATATCCATCTGCTGTGCAATCTTGCGGATTTGAGGCTCAAAACCCATATCCAGCATTCTATCTGCCTCATCCAAAGCAAAGTACCTGACCAATCTTAGAGAGACCCTACCCCTCTCAATCATATCAACCAAGTGTCCTGGGGTTGCAACAAGAATGTCAACGCCCCTCTCCAACTTATGGAAGCTGCAATAATAGAAATAAGACAGGTCAGAAAGACTGTCACGCTAAAACATACCCGAAACACTAAAGAAATCAAACAGAATCTCAAGCATTCCATATCCAAATCGACATCAAACAGCAGAGTTAGAGGTGTATGCAGTTATAGCTGTTAACCAAAAATTACAAGCAGGTTGTGACATCAATCCTTCAATGTCGACTTTTACAGTTTGGTACAACCCTTGTTGTTTAATTAACAAACTGCAGGAAAATTCAACACAGATGAAGTAGCCTAGGTCACACACACCTGCTTGAAGCCAATAGAGAAAGGGTGGGGGGGGGGGGGGGGAGCCGAACAATCATAACTAAAACACACATGGTCTAGAAGACAACTGACACATTGTTCATTTAAGAATACAGGGGAGAAAGTACCACAGTAGTCAGGACCATATGATTTCATTATTAAATAAAGTGGAGTATTTGAGAATGTTTAGGGTTTGAAAATCACATCAATAAGCAATTAAAAGAAGACAATCAAAGCCTAATATAATATAAGCTCAAGAAGATGACAATGAATTGTTTAATCCCACTTGCATTTAATCCCAATCAATTGAAGATTACAGAGCATATATAAACAAAGGAAATCCAAGATCCTGGGAGTGTGATACCTGCTCGGACATGGGTGTCCCTCCATAAGCAACAACCACCTTCACATTGGTCTGGTGCGCAAACTTCTTAGCTTCATCATGTATCTGAACAGGCATAAACAGCCTTACGTCACACAATCATCGACTCAAACAACTCCATAAAGAAATAACCAAAAAAGACCACAAAACGATGGCATACTCAAAGAACCACAAACATCACAGAAGGTAACCAAATCAAACATTCCCACACTCTGACACTCCGAATACAATATCTGTCACATGATCATGAAATTACTTCAAACAAACAAACTTCAACCATCTAATATACCACAAAAAAAAAAAAAAGCTCAGAATTTGATCATATACACCAAACATATCATAGATTCATAGTAGTGCATCAAGCACAAGATCAGCAAACCTCAGATGTCTTAAACCATGAATTTAGCCTCATGTGACTAACAAAGTCATCATCATTATGCATTTAACAAATCAACGTTACATCACTTGGCCATCAAAACTAGCCAATAAACAGCAATACATGGTATCATATTATAAACTCCAACCATAACCTAACATCAAGCATTACTGTCAAAGTTCCGCCACACTATGCATATAGTAAATCAAAATGATCACCCGCCACAAAACCTCGGAACAAACACAACAAGAATCAAGCGCAAAAATATCATATAGTCAAGCTACTTATACTCATGTAGTCATGTGTACCTAGCAAAAATAATAATCAAAAGGCAGAAAGTTTACCTTGACTGTCTGCTTCTAGAAAAGCATCTCACCAATAACTGCAGCCCCAAATGGTCACATCAACAACAAGAGCAACAGCAACAACAACAACAACAACAACAACAACAACAACAACAAAAACAAAGAGTGAAAAATTGGTAATAACATGAACTAAACCACCACAGCATTTGGCACTTTAACAGTGATGAATTACTGATTAGAACTACAAGGTTTCAAAATAACCAGAAAAGAAAGCGAACAAAGTGTCCAAGACAATACAAATGTTTCCCCGAAAAAGAGGTTACAGTTTCCATTAACCAATACTCAAAAAGTAGGCGAGGACATTATCTAGAAAGCTCAAAATTGTCATCATGCTGGGTTGTCATGCTCTCCACTCTTCCGAAACACAGTGTCTAACAGTGGAACATAGGCTTTGTCGATCGCTGTTACCACCATGCGGCAGTATCCATTTTCTGAATAGATATCCGGATGCACTGTCTCAAGATACTCAAAGAACATTACATCGTTTTCATCGATCCCAACACCAGTGATTGCAACCGAGTGGCGCATTGGAGTCTTACTCAACTTGTCTATTTTTTCCTCAGTCTCAGCCAACTCTTGTTCTCTACCATCGAATGCAGATTCCTTAGCAGCCAGCTTTTCCTTGATCCCCATCAATTTCTGTTTTTCCTTGTTAAGCATCTCAACCTTAGCCATCAATCTCTCCTCCTTAACCCCCTCCATATTAGCCATCAATTTCATCTCCCTCTCCACTAACTCCTTCTCCTTACTCTCCAATGCAGCCTTGGACTCCCTAACCAACCTTTTATCAATTTCTAATTGTTCTACAAGAGCTTTCAATTCGTCCCTTTCTTTCTCAACATCGCGGAGCATAGGCCCCCCTTGTGCCATGTATATCTTCTTATCTCGGGGATTAAAATCATCCCGAACTATGAATGACCCAATTACCGGACCCTCAAGGATCAATTGCATGATCAGGAAGACAAGATCATCCTTTTTCACTTTAGGATTGAGCTTGATGAACTCCTTCATCGTGAAACGCTTCAAAACAACAAAAATAACAACCGCATATCAAAATACAAAACAACAAACAACATCACCATCATACCAAAATCTAATCATTTCGAAATAAATTTTAGATGGATGTATCTACCTTAGTACACTGAGTCATCCTCTTCAGGGTATATGCCGAAACCCCATTCTCTTTAAGGTATTTCATAACGGCACCGAGTGATTTCGGAGGAGGTAAATTGCGCCTAAGCTCATCAATATCGGCCTGAAGAAATTCAACAGCATCATCATCATCTTCCTCTTCACCCTTCTTCTTCTTCTTCTTATGCTTCTTTGGGTTAGTCGCTCTCTTCCTCTTGTGGTGTTTACGAAGACCTTTCAACCAGTCTCTCATCTCCATAACCGCCCCGGAAGAGAAATGTGGGCATGCCCACGATGCCCCTTGGTTCCTAATGTTTGATAATATTTCAGGCATATTGATTTTCCAAGAAAATAACATTTTGTCATCCATATTGAAAACTCTGATTAACAAGCTAAAAACAATCAACAAACCAAGAAAATTTTCCCATCAACAAAGGTGTAATTTGATTGAAAAAAAAGATTTTTTTTTCGGAACTGGGGTTTTAAGGGATTTCGTCCGCCATTGTATTAGAGGAAGAAAGCAGTGCAACGAACCCGGAAAACGGGGGCAAATGTTGTGGGACTACTTGGGTCACTTGTAAATTTTTTAATTTTTGGTTACAAGATCTTTTTTATGGGAACTTTTACCATGTCACAGTATCGTCTACATAAGTTGAATCAAACGACTGTTTTCTCATTACTTGCTTGTTGTTTCGCTTGACAATTGAAAATTAGTCATTTAGATTGCTATCGAGTCGGGTCACTTTGGATCGGATTAATTTTAGGTCATTGTTTTTTCCGAGTCTTGTTCCCGTATTGGTTAGACATGATCAATTGTATACTTTGTCGTGCCATTACTTATCAAATGGGATCGTCATATAAATTTTCGGTTTTAGAATTTTACAAATTTGTTAACGCGAATGTTTCTTGACGGACCATTGTGCACGGGGGAGTCCCACATTCTAACATATACTTAGGCCTAATTGAGATTTCATCCGATAGAAAGATTGTGCTCCGTATATGCATGTACATCATCAGTACATCCTAAGAATGTCTTATCAAACATGTTCAATGTAGGACAATTCACATACTCGACGATACAACATTACAACTGACTTACAATATATGACATAATATTATCAGAGAACGTTTGGTAAAATTGGCTATTTGAAAAAAGTGTGGACTCTTATTCACGATTAATATCATCATTACATATTTACATCTTAAATAGATTGATATAGTACACTTTCCTTAAGCCGCACGAGTATACGAGTATGTCATAGTATTGGAGGTTAGACGTCATGCCTAAATATATACGAATTAGACAACCTCACAAGTTATAACTCGTGGTAATTTAGGAATACGAGAAATGCTAGATGGTGCACCCACCGAGGCACTGACCCAGCACACTACTCCGCGAATCACCGAACATTCCTTTTATGATACTTTGTTTTTGTTGAGAATTCCCCTCTCAGAGACAAGAATCTCGCCACCCATTTCCTCTCTCTCCTCCAACACCTCAATACACCAACCCTTATTTTCACCTTGAATCCTAGCAAAACCCTTAAACAATTCAATTTACGCCGCCGCAAAAGCCACCTCCGGCGACCCAGAAACCCTTTTGAATTTCGCCCGCGAAACAAGCCGATTCCCAGTTGGCGGGAAATGACGCTGATTCGAAAAATGGGAAGGTTTTAAAAAAAAAATCCCAATTACCGGGTGGGACACACCATTGACACGAGCTAGTTCAGCCCACACAAGCCGGTTCTGGAATGGAGACGGAGAGTTGAGGTTGGTACTTATCCTCACTTCTCATAAGTTTAATTTATTATTTGGTAATGATGATTTTCATAAGTTTAATTTAATAGTTAGTATGATGATTTTCATGTTAGCTGAGGCCAAATCACTATTTGGGGGGGTTTTACACTTTTAGTACTGGATTAAATTGCTTAGTTAATTCTTCGTTGCCTGTTTAGTGTTGGGTCAAGTATTATAGAAGGAGAGATTGTTTGATAGTGTTTAATGGTAATTGTATTGCATGATGCATAGCCGGTGATTGTTTGATAGTGTTTAATGGTAATCTCTCATATCTTTGGAAAGAAGTTCTGGGGATGCAATGAGAGTGGATGAATTAGTAAGCAGAGAGGAAAGCCATTCATCTGAGACAAATGTCACACAGTCACAGAAACTTCTGTGCAAACTTCATTCAGGATGTTGGATCAATCTTCCTAGGTGTGTTGCCTGGTGAAAGGAAGCTGATCCGCTGTAACTTGGACTGTGTGCACCTTTTTACAGACTGGCGGGGATGTGAGTCATTGTTTGATGGGGACTCCTACCAGCTGCTGCCCCTGGGTCCAGGAGACTGTTTCGTCTGATCCATATGAAATTGAAACTTCCTAATGATGATGAGATGGTGAAGAGATTAATGCCGGCACTATCTTGCCATTTTTCTCTAAATGACATTTTTTTATGGCCTTTTTGTTTGCTTTCCCTCTTTCCCCTTCCTTTATTTCTATGATTATCGCAGAACATATTTGAAAAAATCTTTAAGCTGTTCGGAGGCTGAGTCCATTCTCAAATGTTTTTGGTTGTCAACGCTGTTAATAAGGTACTCTATTGCTAGGGAGCTAGAGACTGGAAACATCAGGGATAAGCTGCAGCAATGCTGATAGTGTGGGATAATGTGACTATGTGTGATTGCCAAAATTGCTGTCAAGGGAGCAGTATACTAAATTACTAATAGTGATCTGAGGGCAGAGGAGTTAAAAGTTGTGATGCACTTTCACATTTTACAATATAGGATGTTTGAAATAACAATGAACATGTACTCACATTGCTATTCACTTTTGCTACTAGCAAGCTTGGAAATTGTAGATTCCTTTCTTATCAACAACAATGCAATATACTGCTCTGGTGATCTGATCTAGTTGGTGCATACTGCTCTGATAGTGGATATTATTCTGGATCTATCTAGTCCTCCTTTAAAAGATTAGCTTTTGAAGTTACTGCAGTCCTCATGACAAACATATAGTTCAAGACATGTATATCATGTATGGCTATGAGTATGACGTGCTCTACGTCAAGTTTTATTCCGTCTCATATTGTGGTTTGGCGAGTAATTTGTGGCTTCTCAAAGCCAGTTGTTCCTTTTTACTGTTATTTTCCTTCTTTTTTCTCATGCAAAGTTCTTACTATTTGTTTTGATTGCAAAAACTTCGAGGACAAAGAGTCATCCTGTACTGTTCTTGTCTATGGACTTGTACAAGCTGGCTTGGACGCTTAGTTATTGATCATTGATTAAATTTGCAGAGCCTGACTGGTGGGGTCCTATTGTCCCAGGATAAGGAATCGATTATGTTATTTCTGCCAGCTTCAGTTACATCAGCAATGCAGGAGAGGCAAAAGATTGTAAGAAAAGGCACCGTTGGGCTACATAGTATTTCGCCGACCTGCTGCTGAAGATTTTGTCACAGATAAAAGAGTATGAGACTCTTACATCAGAGAAGCGGTCACGGAAGGATCCTACTGAGGACCGACAGGGAAAATGAGCGAAGTGAGATACCTCCTCTTTTCGTGGCAAAGAAGCTTGCCATATGGGAGATGTCATGGTGTCTGGAGATTAGTGCGCATATGGATCCTCATTCCACAACAGGCTCTTGTACCGGCTCTCCTTGCAAAGGCCAGTACTCTGCTCACACATCCGAGAACGAGAGCTTCTTAAATCATGACACTAACAACCGGGTATCACCAGCTCACCCTAGGTAAAGCTCTCACGTTTTCTAACCCTAGAACTAACATGTTCAATCACTGTTCATCCAGCAGCACCTGTTGGATGGAGTTTCTAAGTAAGTCATCTGGTGCAACCTCGATCTTCCTGTACCCTGTATGGCTGTATGTCAGATCCCGATTGGTGCCTCGCCTCGAAGCTTCCACCATGTGTAAAAGAAAATACACACAGCATATTCGTGGATTTCATTATCCAAGCAAACCCTTAACAGCACATCAAGATCAGGGGCGGAAAGCAATAAAGCATGTGGTTCATGATTCCTCTCTGATACAGGTTGCTCTCCGAGTAAACGGAAACACAGGGAGACGTGTGTGAACCCTCCAGCAAAAGAATATACTACCAGTTTCAGCATTGGACGCTCTACCGCGGCTTCATCCACATCCTTTGATGTTTTGGTAGCAACTACGGCTGAAAATGATAGGAGTCTATATATGTCTACACTTGATTTTGTAGTAAGAATGATTGGTGCCGTGGTAACTTTTCTTGTATAGTTTAGTGAATACTGAATAATTAGTCACAAGAAAAGAGAGCATTAGGCCTGGCTTTGTTCAGGTTGTGACGTCCTACCTAGGCTTATTGCTTGGGATTTCGGGAATATGGTGATGTAATGTAATCTGGTTTTGGTTCATTAATATAATTCTTACCTCCTTTTTGGTTTTGGAAAGAACTCAATTAAAGTTTAGATTCACAACATCTTTGACCTTAGTAATGGCGATATCTTGGCACAAGTGAAGTTTTAGCTAAAATTGTGATGTGGCGTCTGGGGCAACTTAGTCCCGAGACTAAGATAGACACGGTCACACGCATATGCCGTCCATGGGTGGTCGATAAAGTACCATTATACTCAACCTACTATCCAATTAAGTTGGTTAAGTTGTACCTCAAAACCAATTATATTAAAAAAAAAAAAAAAAAAAAAAAAAAAAAAAAAAAAAAAAGGTTTAACTTTTTGTTCCAAGTCCAGAAGGAGCAGCTGAGGACGCCCAATCCAGATAGAAAGCCAAGTCCAGCCCAATCCGTTTGTTTTTCGGTAAGTACCTCCTTATTCTTTTGCTTTTGCTTCACCTGTGAGGCTGTGACACGTATCAAAGCCCTACCAGACTAAAATTTCACAATTGACAAGCAGCCGTTCCAAGGCGAAATCCCAATCACAATTCACAAGAAGAAGGAAAAAAAAAAAAAAAAAGGAATGGGAGGCGTCAGAGCTAAGGCGAAATCCAAATCAAAAACAAGTTCGAATGATGGCGAAGTGGTTTTGGCGAAGGTGATTTCAAAGTTGACGACGAAGACAGGGGAGAAAGAGAAAGAGAGGCTCAAGAAGTTGGAGGAGGAGGAGAGAGAGAGGAAGATGACGCCGAGGGAGAGATTTGTGTCGAATGCGAAAAAATCTGTAGTGCATGACCGAATTGCCGCTAAAATATTCTTCCAGATGAATTACATAGACGGACTATCTATCCTGATCAATTTTCCGCCCTTTGACAAGTATGTCTCTACATACATTCTCTCCGATCCTCTCTTCCTTAATTCGTTTAATTATTATGTTACCATGTGGTTCAGTTCCCTATTATGATGATCCTTGGATCTTGATCACCAGATTCACCACGTACTAGACTAGATGGTGAAACTTTATCAGCTTTACATTATGTTTTAATAATGACTTGAAATTGGATTTGTTGAAATTGAGTTTATTTATCATACTCGATTTGTATCATAATATTGTTTTCTCAATCTGATGTGATGTTTTTCAACTCAGCTCCTTTTGCTGGTGTGCCCCTTTTGTCTTTTCAAAAGGTAGACATAAATCCATGGCCTGAATCAACTCATCCACCCTATTTTGTCCTGATGAGTTCATTCGGCCGTGACATTATCATTACCCTTTCAAAACGTTATAAAACTTTTGTGATAATTGATAACCATGATTTATTTGTATATTACCACCTTTTGCGTTGGATGCGTAGACTCACCATCAGTCTAGACTCTCGACCAATAAGCCCTTTGTTAGCTCATATTACAATAATTGTAATACGAACTAGCTTGCATAGATTTAAATTGAGTTTTTTTTTTTTTTTTTTTCATCCTCATCCTTTTTGTTATACTCTGTATCATGAATTTGTTTTCACGATCAATCTAATGTAATTAGTTAAAGAAATAATGTTTGATGTTTTTCGACTCATATGCTTAATGTTGCTACACTACTGTGACTGTGTCGTCTTAAAAACTTCCTTTGTACACTCGGCACTGCTCCACATCCCCTCTTTTTTTTTTTGTTATTGGTAAGTTCAAATTTTGATTACTTAGATTTAAATGTCAAAACTAAGTATGTCGTTTGGATTCATTCTGCTTGTAGGCCTGCAACTTTTTACAGTATCCTTAAAGCTATCTATGGCACTGCTGGTCGATGTTCATATCCCAGGCGTGGCTTCAGTTCACTTGAGTTGAAGAATTGGTCAGACTTCATGTCAGAGGATGGGGGTTTATATCTTTATCGATTCGTAGACCAGTTCATAACAAAGCCTTCTCCATCGTCAGAAAGTGATATTGAATTTCTCCAAAATCGCACTGCTTTTTCTGCTAAAGGATTGGGACATTATAATGACAAGCATAAGGTGTGATTTGTATATATATACGGCTTTTTCTTATTTTTTTTATCTGTAGTCTTTTAATCATTGACCATTTAATGAAAATAACCTCACGTTTGTAGTGTCTTCTAAAAATAACTCAACCTTTACACTAACGTTTTACATAGTGTTGTAGTAATATCCCAAGACTGGTCAAAATTGAAATCTCCGACATCCGAATCTGAAATATATCATCTCGTGTGCTATAAACTGCCTATGCACTAGAAAAATAAATTAATTTGCAATCACTACAATCACCGTAGTGATAGTGTGTGAATGAAGCTATAAATACTTTCTACTGCTATGTCTCTTGTATAGAGTATATGGATGGCCTACATATGTGAGAATATGAGAAGATTGAGATCACTGCATAGCTCATATAAATTAATGATTTAATTTGTCACTTCTACCATTATTTCTATGAGTTAGAAATTTTGATTTGGGATAGATGTTACTTGGTAGTTTGCAGTGGGTAAATTTGATTTTCTTCCCCCTTTCTTTTGCATATGCAAGATATTCCACTCTGTCGAATCTCGGGCTTTTATTGTGACGAGATATTAAACGTTGGATGTTTATGTTGAACACGAAAGGTTGGGTTATTTGTGGAAGATGATGAAACGTTGAGTTATTTTTATTAAACTTGCCTTAATCATTTTGTTTTCTTTGTTCTAACTATAAAAATTAATTTTAGTCCACATGTACAATGCAGGGGGATGAATACGAACTTGTAGCTCCGTTGTATTATAAGACCATTTGTAGACCAGCACTTGTTTTCGACATACATGGGAATTTTTTAGCCCGTCGCAAGGGTTCAGAAGTCGTGCAATTATTCTACTACGAGTATAGCACAGTGCCTTCTGATGGAGATAACGTTTTACGATGCACAATTCTGACTCCCGTTTCCCTATCTACGGGTAATATGAATATTAGAATATCAATCTTGTAATTATTAGAGCGTAAATTGTCGAGATAGAGATCGCAAAACAACTAATTCTTGATCTATCATTTTAATTTTGTAGATCTCGATGACCCGGTGGCTTCGGTTAAGGTTCTCCATCCTCAGAATATCCAGTGCTATGCTTGCCAGAGTGACTGGCCGACTGAGCGTATTATATCTAGATGAATCCTTGTAGGACATTCTAAGTGGCTTGTTAGGGTGTGTAAATCGACTATCTAATTAAGTGGCTTGTTCGGTTGTGTAAATCCGACTACTGTGAACTTCTTCTACGCTTTATTTCAGGTTGTGATGATAACTTTAAATTAAGCTTTTGTTCGTTTGGCTTATTGGTGGGTGAAAGTATCTGGACAGTCCGTAGTCCCATCGTTTTGCGTTCACAACTTAATTTTTCGATTGTGGGACGGATGGTAGATGGTAGATGGCCCTGTTTCATATGAAAATTTCTTTGGGAGTTGCTAATCATCGCCCCAGTTTTCCCCATAATATACCCACTCTAGTCTCTACCCCTCACTAAACTCCTTCCAAGTTGAAATATCCATTTTACCCTCACCTCCTTTCCTTCTCTGACCTCTATGTACTCACTCTCACCCCTATTACCATCTTCACCTTCACTTTCTCACCTGAGTCATCTCCATTACCATCTTTACTCATTCTTTCACTCCCATTGACATTTTTACTCTCTCACCTCCATTACAATACCTTACTATGGAGTATGTAATTACAAACTTTTTAAAAAAAATAAGATTTTAAAACTAATTACTCAATAATCAACAATAATTATTAAACTTAGGAAAATTTAACGTGAATAATCCCAACTTTCACTTTCTCTCCCAAAATAATCCCAACTTTGGACAATGTCTTCCCAAAATAGTCTCTTCCCCAATTTGACCTATAGTAGCAGGTCACCAAATTCATTTAAAAGAAATTGTCAATAAAAGAACAAAAATTAAAATCGGTTTTTATTCTCTCTCCTCCCGCTTTCCCTCCCATCCCCCATCCACCTGCACCACCTCCGTCGATATCCCTCATGACTCATGAGTCATGACCATCATACCCACCCTCAACACCACCACGACGAACCACAATCGTCAGACACCACTCACCCCACCACGCGACACCTTTCCTCGTCCCTTCTTCTCCATTTTCCCCTTCTTTCCTCCCCTCTCCTTGTTTGAAATGATGGCAACAAGTTTTGAAATGTGTCACGGGAACTGGGTGGCAGCGATCATAGTCGAGGGGTGTAGGGTTGGGGATGGGATAGGGTTGAGACTATTTTGGGAAGACATAGTTCAAAGTTGGGATTATTTTGGGAGAGAAATTGAAAGTTGGGATTATTCACGTTAAATTTTCCTTAAACTTATTGAACTTGGTGCATTATTGGGAGTTCGAGGGTTCATAGTGTTAGAGAGATTAAACCTGACTCAAAAATCGGCTGACGTCATAGTTGTAAAAATATAAATAATAAATAAATTGCAGTAGTTTAAAATATATAAAAATATATGTTGAGGCCGGTTCAACCCAGTTTGCTGATTCAACGTGTTTCTTACCGTTCAAACCCCGATTTTGACCATCCCCGAATTTTTAATCAATCCAACCAAATAACTGGCCCGGTCCAGTTTTTAAAACGTGACTTGTCGTCGCAAACTCGCAGTGGACCAAACAAATTGATGTGCAAGAAGATAAAAAACGGCAATAGGAGGTTCATATAAACATGTGCTATGGACTATGGTAGTGGACGGAAAACTTGTGTCAGTTAACTTCCTCTGGGGAAGTAAATAAAGAATCTTATGAAATAAAATGTGGAAATATGATACGGAGTATGTAAAGATGGTAAAAGTAAAAAAAAAAAAACAAACAAACAAGCAATCATATTACATCCATGCAAAGACGATGTACCATTTTAAGCAAGCAAAGATTGTCAAGGACAACAACAATAATTGGTGGATGGGCAAACACTTCCCCCTCACCATTCCTCACAAACAACACAACCTTCTCACTCTCACCTCACCTCACTCACTCTTTTCTCTCTTTTCTCTCTCTTTTTATTTTCTCACAATAAACAACAGCAACAATATATAACATACAATAATAAAAGCACCATTTCTACAAATTATTGATATCAAATACTCCCTCCGTCCCAGTTCAAACGCCCCATATTCCGTTTTGGGACGTCCCACTTCAAACACCCCATCTATTTTGGGACATATTTATCTCTCCTACTTTTATTAAATTATCACATCCTCTCTACTACTTTTATTAATCCTCACATTCTCTCTCATCCTTTTTCCTAATATTACCCGCTCAACTTATAATATCAATTTTTCTTATTCCACTACAAAAAACACCTGGGGCGTTTGAAGTGGGACGGAGGGAGTACATAACAAACCTTAACCGTCTACTCTCAAAATGGTTCACTTGAAATCTTCTACCGGTCATCTAGTTGATTTTAATAGGCAAGAATCTAAGTTTTCTGGTTTATGTGATCGCATTATCAATGACCCAAAATTCGATTCGACTATTATTCCATAGTGAATCATTCCTCACATCTTTTATTTGTTTTAAATGTCTTAGGGCGCTAGTTATTTGGAGATACAAGGGCTCATGTATTTTTACTTGAAGCTCTTAGTTGTTGAAGGTCCTGAAGTTTTCGGCCGAAGTGATGATGAGTTGAGAACAGCCATTCATAAGGTGGTCTATGAAGATTGAAGCTTTGGTGCCGGGATAGTCTTTCACTCATAATAACCAATGGATCATGGATTCATTAATTAGCTTAACTATAACTTAGGATAACTTAGGAAGTACAATTTATGTCTCCTTGTGTGTTGTAAACCTTAATCCACGATCTTGAAACAACCTATTATGCATTGTCGTCTAGAGAACTTTGTGTTCTTAATTATTGCTTTGTCTTAATGATAATGTATTTCAACCGTGAACCCTGCCTTTCATCTCCAAATTTGGACATACAGTGCAAATGCTACGTTTTCATAACCAGTTTCGGGGGGATAACCCGAAACCAGTTCTCTTTCTCTCTGCCCCCTCCGACATCTCGCTTGGACATTGTCGATTTAAAATGGCCGAGCAAACGATAATTGTCCGGATCATTAACCACAGCTTTAGCCAAAAGGAATCCAAGTCGATCTCGCGGCAGAAAATAGGTGGAGTATGGTAAATTTTCATACCAATGCAATTGAATTTATTTCAATTGTCGTACTACAAAAGTACAAAGTACAATGTTCACGGATTCAGATTTTTGTGTATGAGTTTGATTCTCTTCTCACCCAAGACTCGTGAATTCTCTTCAATGTTTGAGCAATCATTCTGATCTTCAATAATTCTACTAGTAACGGAAAAAGGACATCAATTCAACAGAAAAATAATTGAAAGGGACACGATAAAAGTTCGAAGAATATCAAACTATCAAACCTAACCTCTTTTCTACTCCGTATATAAGATTCTTCATACACAAATGAAAAGGCCACATGGTAGACGACAGGCCCCCCACCATTTTATTCACCTATAGGAAGAGAAAGGTTTAATGTATCCGCGAATGATAAGATAACCCAGGGGTACATATATCCACGAATTTCTCTTTTCCAACCAAACTTTCTCGGCATATTTTGAATTGACATTTGTTATTTGTTTATTTTGATTTATTCTGTCATTATGTATGAATTAACATGGTAATCTGCTACCTGTGAGCAACCAATCTTCTTATACCGGGCATGTATGTTAAACTGGCATTCTCATATTTCGAGTTGACATTATCATTTGTTTTTTTTTTTTTTTTTTTTTTTTTTGTACAAAGGGTAAGCTAATGATGCGGGAGTGAGGGTATATGACGATTTGAACCAGGGACAACCCCCACGCAGATTAAGTTTCTAATCAATAGGTCAACCTTGATCCTCTAACATTATCATTTGCGAGTAGTTTTGTTTTAATATATTCTAAATTGTCATGTTCATGTATGAATTGATTTGTTAATTTCTGAGTAGTAGTCTGTTACTCTTGAGTGTGCATTTGAGGATGAGAGAAGTGAGTCATTAGAGCATGTTCGGTATCACAGTCGTTTTTAATTTTCGTTTTTATTACGTAAAAAATTTAGTTAAATAAGGGCATTAGCAATTGATGAACTCAAATTAGGGTTCTTCAATTGCCACATTATATTGCACAAAAATCAAAATACTAGAACTGTCCTCAACCATGGAAGAACTTGAACTCAAAACCCCACCAATTTTTTTTATTTTTTTATTTTTTTTTTTATTTTTTTTTTACAACAACGCACCAAAATTTTTAATCAATTCAATAATCAGATTTTATACTTTTTGTTGGGTTGAGAAAACATAGTGGGATACATGTCATGAATGTATAGGTCCATGACTTTCTCCCCTAATTTTTTTGACAACCCACGTGCCTACCATATTTTTTGTTCAATTTGCCATACTGCATTCGTATAAACGAACTGGGTTCGTTCTTACGCGAACGAACGTAGCAATGCAATGGACGAACTAATGTTAAGGAGTTC